>CM062819.1:614048657-614747407 GCA_031772625.1 Pinus tabuliformis
GGGCATGGAAGGACCCTGCACAGAAATGGTACGACTTGCCTTATCTAGCAAAGGATGACACCATTGATGCAGTACTTGATCAATGGCTAGCAGAGTGGCGCTCTATAGCAGACTTGGCGGTAGGAGGAAGCAAGTCTATTACGCAGAAAAAGGAGCAGGCCAAGCTTAAGATGACACAGTTGGACGAAAAGAGGAAAAATGAGGTCACTGACAAGGCCCAGGCACAACATGAAGCCACTCAACAAATAGGGAAGCGAACAGGTGGAAAAGAGCGGGGCTCTGACAAAGGTGCAAGGTCGCCTTCACCTAAGATAGAGGAGAAGACGGACGAGCAGACAAAACAGCACGATGCTAACCCACATGTGACGTTCACCCACATCAAGCGTCCAAGGGAGGAAGAGAAAGGAAGGTTTAGGAAGAAATCAAAGGCTACTAAGACATCAATAGACCCAATCACACTAACAGAGGGTGATTTAAATTACATTGTTGACATGGTGGGGGATGTCACTGTGGAGGCCCTACAACAGTTTGAGGAGTAGCAGCAATTAGTATTGTGGGCTATCGAGACATGTTTGCAGGAGCTGTAGACCCCCGTGACATAGGCTGGCACAGTGTCTACTAGCCTTGCTATTAGCACTTCAGAAGCTACCGAGATGCTATGCACTAAGGCCTCCAACGCGATAGTGTTTCTTGATTGAGCATTGACCATAGAGAACAAAGCTGACAGGCCCACTGTCAACACCCTAAAGGGAGTAGGGTTGAATCTGACAGTAGTCCCTGGTGAAGCACTCCACCTCTTGCAGGAAGGAGTGATTGCAGAGCTGAGGGCTTGTGAGCACCATGCCCTCTAGGTAGTTAGTGAGCAGTGGATCAACAATGAGAAAATGGCACTACAACGAGACTCTACCATCGTTGTTGTGACCAAGGAAACCAACTAAAACAAGCACATTATGTAGGTCATCAAGGAGGCATGCTGAATGGTCCCAGAGTTAGCCATTCCTGAGGAGGAACTAGTTGAGGTATGCATCCGCAAGCTAGCCACAAGGGTGCACGATAATCAGATAGAAATGGTGAGGGTATAGTTGGAGTTGAACCTACAGATCACAGAGTTGTAGTTGAAGGGCCAGCCTTCAACTCTGCCAGAACTAAAGGAGCATCGGGTGACCACTGTCACAAAAGTAGTAGCGGCGGTTGATAGTGCAGTAGCAGACTACACGCAACTTTTTGAGTAGTCACTCGAGGTCCTCACAAGATTGCAGGAGGACCCCAATGTATAGCGACTAGAGACAGAAGCGTGCAAGCTACAGCAGTGCTAAGTTGAGGTCAAAAGCACAGCACGAATCATCACGCTAACACAAAGACAAGCAAAGTTGCAGGAGGCCAAGTAGCTCAAAGAAGAGGTGGATGCAGCACTGCACAAGGAAGCAGTGCTGAAGGCACGACTAAAGCCCTCGCTAGACGAGCCTTACATGGTGATAGGCTTTATTGAAGGAAATCTTGCGACTCTACAAGAAACTTAGCAAAAGCTTCAGGCCAACAGTTCAGGAGTAGTGACTGAGCAGATGGTCGAAGATGTGAAGCAGGCAACTGCACAGTGCACTGCTGAGGTTTCGGTCATACAAGTTGAACTGGAAGGTCTTAGCGCTAAGATATTCGTGCATGCCAAGTGACTCGAGGATGAGTCACAATGTTTGTGTTGGGGTCATGTTGGGAATGGGATCCCCCAAGGACAGTTTTGGGGCTAAAAGCCCATGTTTGGGTCAAATCTTGTAATAAAGTTGTAAAGCCTCCACGTTTTGTGGTCATGGAGCGCAAAAGGTGTCATGAGTCATAAAGGGTTGTCTGCCCTTATTTTTGTAAAGTAAAGTCGGCTATAATGATCTACCCATGGTCCGTGGACCATGGGATTGTATAAAAGGAGCTAAGTAAGTAAGCTCTAAGTAATTTTTTGGGAGTTAGATAGTCATAGCTTTGAAGTAAGAAGTCTAAGTTTCGGGTCATAGCGTAGGTAGATTCTCTACAGCTAAGTGCACAGAGGCCTAGCGTGGAAGTCTGTAGCTGAGTACGTGGACCCCTGAAGCTATGCGTAGGGCGGATAGAGTCTATAATCATCTAAAGATATCAATAAAGGGAAGAATTCTACAAATTATGTGTCTTTATTTCCTGTTAATGCATCTTGACATGTCATGTATGAATTTCATTTATAATTCTTATATGATGCGCGATTGTATGTAATTACGTTGGTTAAGTGAACGTAAGTAAAAACATCTATTTACGCGGTGCTAACTATGATTGTTTAATAATATAAGTAAGACACTTAAACTAGTTTAGGAATCTACACGGTACACTGCCCTAGCAATGCAAAAGTACCTAAGCTATAGGTTATGGCTGTGCGAAGGTCCATCATACCTTTTTGCGGAGGTACTAAACGGTGCAATAGAGAGCTAGTCTAGCAAGCCCTAGAACTAAGTGACCTGCATGAAGGTAGGGATATAAGGAATAAACCGACATCACTACCATCTCAGGCTGTGAAACTTGGTTCCAGCATCCCCCCATACTACTTCGAGTGAGACTTTGGTTCGCACTCCACTGAATAATGCTGAAAGGGCCAGTAGTGTAGGGATTTGTTTGGCTAACTAATGTTGAACCTAGGTCCGGACCCACCAAGCCAACATAAACTCGTGGCAAGTATGGGATGCTTGGGTCATTAGTTGGTCTTGTAAATCAAGCATGTAATTTGCAAAATAATGTACTACAGGGTTACATGGGATGCAGGTGTCGGCTCATCGCTTATGGCTCTGAAGGACAAAGGTGAAGGAGAAGGAAGTGTGACTTATCAAACACTTCTGATGCAGACAATGTACAAAGAAGTTGCAGATTATTTCTCATGATTTTGGAGGACCAAAGGCTCCTCAGTGGGGAGGATTTATTGAGGTGGCTCTAGACACATGTAGAAGTCCAACAGGGCTCAGAAATGGTCAAAATTCAAAATGGTCAGATTGCTCCCACACTAACACCAGATTGAATTACTCGTCACCGTCATTCCAATGGTGCGAATGAAACTCAAATTTGAACTCATATGGAAGAGATAGAGGCAGTCAAAATTGTGGTCAAACTTGGGTAGTGGGCCAAGTTTAAGTGTCCTACAATTTGACCGACACCAGGGCATGAAACCTAGCTCTCGAAAATGGGCAAAATTGTGGCCTACTTAATTTGTCTAATAACCCTCATTTTAGACGAATTTGAAAATGAACATTATTGTTATAAAAATAAAAAATATATAAAATAAGGGTGGTTGTCTACCACCCGTGCCACCCACACCGGTCGGTTGAATATGCAGTAAAATAAATATATGTATTAAGGTTTGGGTGGTAGGCAATCAAACCCCGCCACCCCTGGCGGAACCTCCAAAACCGCAATATTATAACCAAACATAAATATATATGGGAGTGGGCCACCTTCGATGGACCCGACCACGCCCCAACCTCATATCACATTAATGTAGTGGAGCTGGCGGGGATTGAACCTACTTGGCCCACGTGGGCCGACCCGCACCGGGCGTCCCCATGTGGCAATATGCCAACCAAACATTCCATATTAACACTTAAATGTAACGGCATTAAAAACCAAAACGCACCATGTTTCCATATTAACACACAACCAAAACCCATTTTCCATTTAATATTAACTGTCGCATACTAAAAGCCAAAATATCTTTGAATCAGTAGGGTGGGGGGTTTTGACCATGATACCTATTCTTGCCTAATTTAGCATGCTGCCAATAACCCAAATGAGCTCTCCTTGTTAACTCTGTTGCCAAGCTTATATATGATGCTTGTTTTTCAGTGCAAGGGGAGAATTGAATGGAGAGAAATATCATGATGGAACGGAGAAAACCAAATGGAGTTCCGTGTAGCAGAACCAAGCCCAAGTGGAACCATGAAATAGTTCCCAAAGGTGAAACCTTGACACGCTTTCTGAGATGGGGAATATTCACTTGATGTCGAAGAGTCCTTGGCAGGTAATTTTTCTCAGTGTCAGAATGTAATCAAGTTTACAATCATTTTTCTCAGATTTTCATAGGGACCACAATGGTGAGGTTGGATTTTCCTTTTGAGGAGCGGATTTACATATTCCCAGTAGAGGATAATCTTCTAGAATCTTGAGGGAATCTTCCAGATTCCTTGGAGGCTGAAATTTCCTAGATCTAGAATGTAGCCAAATTTATACTCATTCTTCTTAGAATTTCACAAGATCTCAATGGGGAGATCAATTTTATGATTTGAGTTGCAGTTGTCTAGTCAACCCAGAGGAGGGAATCTTTGGAGAATCACAAGGGAATCTAAAAGATTCCTACAAGCCCAGATTTTTCCGGTGTCAGAATTTGACAAATGGATAGTCGATTTTACACCTCTCGATGACACAAATTTAGTGGTGTAGTCAGTTTTTGCAGTTGAGCCTTCTATTTTTGGGCCATTTTCCAGATTGGAGTGATAGTGTCATATTTTAAAGTGTGGACAGTCGATTTTATGCCATTCAACACCACGATTTCAATGGTGCATTCAGATCCAACAGCTGAGTATTCCATTCTTCAGTCAGCATCATAGTTGAGGTATATGAAGTGTTGTTGTCATGTATTTCTTTGATCATTTGTTGTGAGGTGTATGATGTTGTTTCGATTCCTACTTGATGTATGATGCAGAATCTTTGTGTCTATTTCATGTGAGATGTATTCATCATGGATTGTTATGTACGTTTTGATTGATATCCCTTTGCTTCCATGATGGTGGGATACTCATTGTCACCATGGGTGTTTTGGTTGAGATCCCTTTGATGCCATGATGGTGGGATACTCATTGTCACCATGTGTAAGATTATGTCATGCTGATAGGAGGTCTATTGTGAGTGATAATTCCTATATAGGAACGTCTCATGGAGAGACTTTGCCACTCGTGTACAGGGAACATGTCCTTGTATGACAGAAAACATAGTCCATGTACATCTTCACCATTTCTAGTACTGAATGAAATGGCCAACACCATCTTGACATTGGGCCCAAAGATGTAGTCAACACTGGAGGAACTCCGTTATCAATGTCTCATGTCTATGATTTGCTAATTGTCATTATGTTTCCATTTGCTTAAGCATGCATATATGTTCATTTATGATATGTTAAAATAATATTCTAACCACATCACGGGAGATCTTGGTTAAATCCGAGAGTTGAGTCAACTCAGATCATCCCACCCCACCTGCTCTGGATATCTGCACACAGTTCGATAAAGTGTGTTTCTTTAGTATGTACCTTTCGTAACTTACAATCTGACGGTCACAGTATGTTCTAGACATGAAGTGATTTGACGGTTCATTCTCTCCTCGATATTACCGACACTTGATCTGTGGCTTAACACTCAATTGGTCCATGATCTCTATTTAAAGAGCATGGAGGGTCATTTGTAAGGTAATCGTTCATGAGAGAAGCTTATGTAAATTTTCTTTCTTTTACATTAATAAATTTCCTGAACTGGTTGCGTTGGCTCAGGCCATGGACTGTTTCCCTCTTTCGGGGTTTTAACCACGTCAATAATACTAGTGCATTGATTTGTGATCTATTTGTGAGTGGCTTCATTTGGTGTTCTATCTAAGGAACTTACCTTGTAAATGCATACATGGTATCAAAGCTATTCGAGGGCCACATCTATTGGTGATCCAAATCCGAAGCCAATACAATTGCATCCAACTTTCGTTTCCTAGATCTGCTATTTCTGATTGCTTTGGGGCAAAGAGGATTGCTCTATTATGTTAGGAGCATCTGTTCAAGTGAGGAACCCCTTTTGCTTCATGCGAAAAGGTTTCCAGTAGACCTAGCTATGTCATTTTTAAGATCTAGAGGTATACAATCTTTATCTGCAGTTAGAGTTATTTATCTCTCTGTTTATTTCAGTTTATAGTCCTCTGTAAATGCTCTTTGCCCCTCGATTCTATGGGATCAGGCAGTGTTAGTACTGGTGTTGTACTAATATTTTCTTTTAAGGTGTTGAAGGCTTTCTGCTATTTATCTCCCCACTGAAACACCTTGTTCAATCCTGTTAAAGCATGTAAGGGAGCTGCAATCAAGGAAAGCTAGAAATAAACTTTCTCCAATACTGTGCTACTCCTAGGAAGCTTCTAACTTCTGTAGTAGATTTGGGTTTAGGCCAATTTACAATCACTACAATCTTAGAGGGATCTATCTTCAATTCACCACCCCCTACAATATGACCCAAACAATTCAAAGATGTTTTGCCAAATTCACATTTTGATAGCTTAACATAAATATTTTCTCTTTTCAAAACATCTAGAGTCTACTTTACATGATTCAAATGTTCTTCCCATGTTTTACTAAATATAAGAATGTCATCTAAATATATAATGACAAAATCATCAATAAAAGGCCTGAGTACATCATTCATTACTCTCATGAAAGTAGCAAGACCATTAGTTAAGCCAAAAGGCATAACCAACCACTCATACAATCCCTACTTTGTTTTGAAAGCAGTCTTCCTTGCATCTTTCTCTACAATTCTGACCTGATGGTGGCCACTATGCAAGTCCAACTTGGAAAAGTAAACAGCTTCTTTCAACTGATCTAATAGATCATCTATGTGAGGAAGGGGAAACGATTTTTTATCGTTATCTTATTCAGTCCTTAGTAATCAATGCACATTCTCCATGAGCCATCTTTCTTTCTCACCAAGACAATTGGAGACCCACATGGCGATGTGCTAGGTATTATGAACCATTTTTCGAGCAGCTCCTGTACCTGCTTCTTGATTTCTTCATTCTGTAAAGCGAACAACCTATACATTCCGATGTTAGGCAATGGGGCATCTTGCTGCAAATTAATATCATGTACTATGTTATCTCAAAATCAGACCCTGATAGGCTGCTGGTCAGGTTGATTCTAAGTAACTATTTCAAACCTGCTTTAGGCTGAGGCTTAGCCTCCTCAACCTGAGAGGGCTCTCTCTGGGTGTAATAATGATTTTGATTAAAACTAAGATGGCTAACTCTTGTAGAACAACTATGACAAATATGAATGTTGGAAATACATTAAACAAGTATCCATTGGGCCTATGGAGTCAACAACACTTCAATATAACAAAGATCTTGACCTTACATGGAAATTAGGGCATTCAACATTTGAAAATTCAGAAAATACACTCATATGGAACCACACAGTTTACAGATGTATACAGGAAATCAGAGCACATTCAGTGAATTCTGAGTGATTATACATCCATACCACTGTAAATAAAACTAAGAAAAGGACAGCATCACACATTCTGAATATAAGAAATCCTTCATGAATCCTGAGAAGTAAAATCAAAATTACATTACTGAAAGTGAGTCTTTACATAAGCCAAATACTATGCTCTGTTATAAAGTTTTCCAACCTTGATTACATTACTGTTTCAGCTATATATAGAGTTTTTATTCTAACTGATCGAGATTCCTCCTCCAGCATGAGGGGAATTTGAAAACTACTTCTAATGACACCTATCAACCATTTAACTAACTAATAAATACAACAAAGTGCTAACTGGAGTTTTTTTAGAGATCTAAATCAACTATGACTCTAACTCCATATTACATGCATGATCGCTTCTCCTCGTTCTTTGACATTTGGCCCTCTTTTAGTTTAGCTGAGATGGGTGTTTAATATTAATGCTCCATGTTGACCTTGGATGCTGAATCTTTTTAACTGCTCAGAAATATTAGGAGATTACCCTTACTTCTCGGCTTCAGTTTTCCCCAAAATATACGAATGCACAGAAGCATGACCTTTACCCTTTAATTACCCAAATGTAGAAGACTGCCACATCCCTGATGCGTTGTAAGCTTTTCCCATGAACATATGTGCAGGCAAAAGTTTCTTGCATGCAAACCGTTTGATATACCCTGAACTGTGGTAAAGGTGTTCACTTTACGACAAAAATTGGATTTGAATATTAAACCTTTTTAAGCGTCCACCTGTCTTGACCTAATTGATTGTTGACAGCTTCAGATGATGTCTTGCATGCCCTTTGGACGTTTTCCTTTCAAAATTCCCGCTTATAATTCAAACTGTCTGAATTGCGTAAAAATCATCACCTTCAGCAGTTTCGTAGCGCGCTACGAAACTGCTGAGTTTTTTAAAACAGCTTGCTTTTGACCGGAGACCTTTATTAGCCGAGTACTTGATTGCCAAAAACTCCCTTAAACTTTCCACATGTCGAACAAGGATTTATATTTCCTCAGAAATATAAGATTAAGCAAATTTGTCAAAATTTTGGAAGCAAAACCTTACTTGAAATCAAAACTTATTTAGCAGGTAGCTGGCTTAGCTGTGCCTTCAGATCTTCAATTTGTTTCCTCATAGCCTTATTCCCAGCTCTCAATTGCATATTGATCCTTCTTATGTATTTGGCTTCTTTGATTGCTGGTACTGTCCATGTGTGAAATTGTGAATGGCCATCAACCATTGAATTCAGCTGAGCTTCTACAACAGCATTTCCTTCCCATAAAGTTTTATAATACTTTGCATGTATAGCTGCATGTTTTCTAGCGGCGTTCTTTAATTTGGCAATTTCATATTTAGCTGATTCCAAGTGTCTCTGTATGGCTGCTATATTATCTTCTTGAGATGCAATGACTGTTTTGCCCGTGTATTTTTGTATCTCTTCCCCTGTTTCCTTTGTTCTTGTCAATGCTTCCTGTACTTGCTGGAATCTCCTTGTCATAGGTCTTCTTGGTTTAAAAACGAACTCTTCAGCTGGCACATCAAATCTAAGCCTTTTTGAGGCCTTGGATTTCTTGGTGCTTTCTTGTTCTGACTGCATCAATTCGACTTGAACTGGTATAGACTGCTCAAATTCAATAGCCTGCAATAAATCATTTAAACTTGCCTTGGACACTGGACTTTCTTCAACTGCTATAGCTTTACCTTTTTCCTTATTTATTTGACTTCTTGTTCTTACCCTTGAGACTGCTTCAGATGTGCTTGTTTCAGGTACAGTCTTTTTACCCTGAGCCTTTTCCTTAGTTGATTGTTGAGCTTGATCTTGGATGATGAGTGGCTTCAGTGGCTTCACTGGTTTTCTTACTTGTGATCTTACTTGTGACTTTGTAACTCTTTTAGCTCTTGCTTCTGTTTGGAGCTCAGCTATTGTAAAATCCCTGGCAGGTTGGGGAGTGAGGCCAGTCTGGCTTTTGAAGCCAGCCATAAAAATGAATGAATTCCAATCCCTGTCTATCTTTTGGAGCCCATCTAAAACCAGTAGTTTAATCAAACCATGATGAAACAAAGAGGTTTCACATTCCTCTTTCCTCAGTTGTACCTTATCACACATCTTACTCAAACTACGGAACAGATAAAAAGGTAAGTCTATGGAGACTTTCCCGGTGAAATGCAAAAGTAGTTTGAAATGGTAAGAATAAACCTTGTTATACCTTCCTTCACAAGTCAAATATTTCTGTATGCAGGTGAGTAAGAGAGCATAATGTTCTTTGACATAATTCCTGGGCACTGCCTTACTTAAATCTTCATTTACATAATCATCCTTCAAAAACTCCTTGCAAGGATTCATGTCAAATTTAAAATTTTTGAACCATTCCTCTTGTCCTCTTGGGATCTCTGTCACAGCAGATATCACTTCTGGAGAAACCTGCACTTCTAACATGGCTACCTTTGAATTCAAACCAGTGAAGTTAAGTGCGAATTCCTTAGTTACCTGTGCATGTCCTCCTTGTAATTTTTTGCAAAAGTTCCAGCACCCGGCCTTTTTAAACGCTTTCTTCACCTCTTCATTTCTCAGCGTTATATCCAGACCTTCGGGTTCAGTCCTTAGACATTTGCCGGATCTGTGCTCTTTTTTCTCCATGGATTCTTCCAAATCTTCGCACACAAAGACTACCAGCTCCAGTTGAAATTGTGATTCAGCTTCTTTTTTAATTCGGCCTCGCTTGATTATCAGCCTCGCTTGAACTTTCAGCCTCGCTTGAATTTTAAACTCTTCCGTTTAAAACCTTTCAAGATATAATCTTGTAGATTTTGTCATTCATGCAGGACTTACGGCCATCATTATGGCTTATGCACGGTAAAATTTCTTGGGAATAATAATTTGTGCATATCAACAGATCTAGTGGTGGTGATAGTGGCAATGAGCGTTAAAATGTGATAAGAAAGGTATATAAGCTGACATTAGAAGACATGGCTGATGACATTTCGGGAAAGATTCGCTGCGGAATGTACGAATCCATGATTTCGCAGCACTATTAGTTTTGAATTTTAATGATGCACTGCGAAACTGCCTAATCATGAAGCACTGCGAAACTGCCTAGTTATGATTTCGCTATGAAATTGGCGAATTGGAATAGCACTGCGAAATCACGAAAAGGCACGGTGATTCACATAAGACAAGAGGTGGCTATAGAACAATGATGGGTAGAGGGGAACCAATGGGAGTTGAGAAAAACTTGAGTTAAAAACCTTTTTTTTTTTTTTTTAAACTCCAAATCCTACGGGAAGAAAATTAAAATGAAATTAAACTAGCATGGACCTTTGTCATCGGGCTAGGATAGAAAATTACATGTATCAATTTTTAGTTCTAAGTGATAACATACTATTTCCTTTTTGGGTGGCAGACTTTTAGGTTCTTGAAATAGTATATCATATTCTGAAACAACTTTTTCTAAATCAGCTTGTTGTTTAGCATTACAGCCTTCAAATACATTGGTTTTATCAGGTTTCTTTCCCTTTACAACCACTAGTAAAAATTGTTTGCATGAATTTACAATTCTTTTCATCTACCCTGAGTTTATGAGCTCTTACAACATATTCAATTCCATCTTTAATGAATTGATACTTGTTTTCAGCTCTATAGAAAATGGCTTTTCTATCATACAAGTAAGGACTTCCTAAAACAATTCCACATATATCCAAGGGAACAATATCTAACTCAACCTCATCTACAAATGCTAACCCAAAAGAAAACCTAAGTTTACATTGTCTAGTCACTTGTAGCTTTGCTTTATCACATAACCAACCTAATGGATATGGATTTTTGTGAGGTGTGGTTAGTAATCCCAGTTTCTTTTCAATTGCTTCAGAAATTAAGTTTACTTGTGAGCCACTATCAAACAAAGTATCAATCTTTTGATGCTTGGAAATAACTCTAATATGAAAAAGCTCATGTCCTTTCCTCTAATTTTCTTCGTTATCAGTAGATTGTGCAGAATTACTAGTAGATTCTTCAGGATTTTTAACTTTTATACCCGTGGCTGTGATTGTTGTTTCATCCCCTGAGTCTAACCCCAAATCTTTCTGAATAGCTACAACAATCTTCTTCTTTTTGCCATCGTACTTCTTGGGCTTTAACTCCGAATGTAGAATCTAGCAGTGTTCATCATCATGCCCATCCTTCTTGCAATGAGTGCATGAAGGTTTGGTCTTTTTACAACATTTTCCTTCCTCTCTTTCCATTTCTGTTTCCTCTTTTACTTGTTCTTGTTTGCAGTGGGTTTTGATGATCCCTCAACTTCTGGGTTCACATTCTTGCCTCTAGCCTCTAGATGTGTAGCCTGAATAGATACCTCATCTATGCTAGTGGGATTAAACATGAGAATGGTATGTCTCAAATAACTATGTAGACCACCTATATACTTCAGCAAAGTTTTAGGTGAGTCTAAAGAAATTCCTAGAATCAAAGCTCTTTTCCTAAATTCTTGGGTGTAACATTGTACACTTTTCCCTTTCAATTGGCGAAGAGTTTGCCAACTCATCATAGCTTGCTGCATATAAGCTAGTGGATAGAATTGTTTTTTAATTGCAGAAACAAATTCATTCCAGGTAGAAAGAATTTTACCATGCTTCTTCAAATCAGCTTGTGTCCTGCCTTCACACCATACTGGGGAAATGCCTCCAAGGCGTAGGCTAGCCAATTGAATCTTTCTCCTTTCTAAATCGATGCTCTGCACTCTGCAATATACATCAATTTGTCTAATCTAGTTATCTAGCTTTTCTACATTCAATTCTCCGTCATAAATTGGAAAATCAAACTTCACATCTAATTTAATCAAAGAAGATTTCTTCTTTTTATTTTCAGGGCTTTCTTTGTGTGAAGAAGATGATGATGAAGGTGATGATGGGGGAGATGGTGGAGAGGGCTTCTCTTCTTTTCCTTTGCCTTTTGGGTGGGAAACTAGAAGAGGTTCTTCTACTCCTTTATCTTTTTTGGAGGTTTATGACTCTTCACCTCTAACTTTCTTAATTTCTCTATACATTTCTTCTACCATGGCTCTCATGGTCATGAAAATTGTCCATGAACTAGGAGTCTAATTCCAAGGGACTTTCTTCTGACATTTTCCTCTTAGGATAGACTCTTCCAATTTGTGGGTTAGCTTCAACCAAATCTCCTTCTCCTAATTTAAGCTTTGATCTAGTTATCATTCAACAAAAAAGAATCCAGCACAAGCTTGTCTAACCTTGGTAACCTAGAGCTCTGACACCACTTGATCTGGAATAGATCCAAGACAATTAATAAGGTATTATAGACTCATGTGCATGGATGTTCCTATGTGATTTTATGCAACAGATCAATAAGATTGTGAAATACACAGACATTGAATCAGTTAAAGAAAACATAACAGGAAAACATATAAACACAACAAGTTTAATAAGGAGTTCACCCAACACTCCCAGGCTACGTCTCCTAGTCTAGCCTTCAGTGGTGGCCTCTATATTATGTTTTCAAAGCAGAGTTTTTACAATAGTTAGCTCAATTTGAGTCTCAAACATCAGATACAAATCAGTAGGACTATACTTGGATCCCCCAAGTCTCTGGAGTACACAGGTTCTCCTTACTAAAATTCAACTTCTATTGGTCACAGTAGTATGAGCCCAATCTGAGGCTCATACAGGACATACATTACAGAGGAGTGCACTTGAACCTCTCAAGCCTTCTCTGGAGCACACAAACTCTCTAACTCTCTCTATCTCTGTCTTGACTCTGGCTCGATGCTACCTTTGCTTTTGTAGGTCAGCTCGGCTTCTCGTCTCTGCTTCTAACTTTTTTAACTTGCCTACTCTCTCTCTGTTAGTTCATGGCTTTTAAAGCCAATCTATTTTCTGACTGTTCGTTTCTGCTTCTCAGCTTTCTGGTTCCCCTACCTCTGTCCATTTAAATCCCTCTATTCTACGTAATCATCACTTGTATAATGCCTCACAGGGAGGTGGCCACCTATTTCATAATGAACTGAGTGTTAGTTCTCTTGGACGTTTTCGAAATGATCATTTATCCCATTAACTCCAAGAATGCACATGAAACACGACCTTCTACCAACGCATCATCCATATCAGACTTCAAATCCTATAGAAATCTATCTATTTACCTCGTCAGGTCCAGTCATCCATCGGAATGTGTCTCCGCCATTGATCTGGAGCCTCCAAATCCTACAGTCATCATCCATATCGGGCGGATAAGTAACATGATGGTTACCCATCTGATGTGAGTGGTTTTCCCTCTCTTCCTTCGGACGCATGACACCCATTGTGTGGCATCGGGCGGGACTCAGTTGAAACTACTTACCACTCAAAGCCCTTCTAATATTCTGTCAGTTTTTGTGGGACCCCACTTCTGATGGAATCAAAATGATATCCGTTACATTTTATGATTCTTCGAGTCCAGGGGCTTGTGGCCATTCCTTCTTGTCGAGCAGATAGATCGTTCTTGCAGACAAGATCGATCTCCCTAGTATCTATGGATATCTAGCGAAAAGCAAACCAAACAAATTCTATCTTTCTCTAAATATTGCGATTTATAAATAAAAGCCAATAGATGTTTTAGACCCTACCTCAAGTCGAATGCCGGTTTGTGGAAGCCATGCTCCGTTTGTCCAAATGAGCTCCCTTTTAAATAACTTGCAAACACAAACAGGCACACATCAAATAACACCTGCATAGCCAATATAATAAACCATATTTATCATGATGATCAAGGAATTCATGAAATAAACCATAGAAGACAATTTATTGAGAAAAATGAATCTGATTGTATTAACTTTAAACAAAGAAGAACTTTACAACCTTGGTGCCTTGATGTTGTACAAGCTCCTCCCAGGGTCTAGTAAGAATCTCCTCTACTTTGACAAGTTTCACTCTCTTCCCAAAGAGATCAAAAGGTATGTAATCTCTCCTCTCAAGCTCAATTAGGAAGTCTAAATTCCAACAGCATTTACCCTAAAAAATATTCAACTTTCAACCTCCCTAGCAACCAGCCCAATGCCTCATTTTATAGTGCAGAGGAGGGAAGTTACCAGGTCCACCTTCAAAGGGATAAGCTCCTCTCATCAAGGGGTTAGCTCCTTTAGTTATGGGATGCATGAACCACCTAGGAGCGAACTTGCCACCTCAAGATTCCTTCTAGAAGCATCGAGAATTAATCCAAAGTGAGTTTTTAATAATAAACTTGTGCCTTTTTGAATTTTACAGGGGTCCGCACCCATTCCTTTAGAGACAGAGTGGGCAGGTCCGTAGGGAACATGACCAAGGGGTGCAGGACCACAGGTATGCTAAGAGAAAGTACGGAACCAAAGTTTTAGAGATTTTCAAGGACTTTTTCTCATTTTTAAGGCTTGACATGAAGAGCTGAGGTTTGAGACTTGCATAGGAGGATAGTATGAGTGGTAATAGACTCACATTAACTGCAAAAATTCATGGTGTAATAGATGGTATTTGTCATCTAAGAAGAGTGAAGTACTTTATCATTTCGAGGATCATCTTGTGGAGAGCCTGGTTGGAACCTGTAAAAACATTCAATACAATATATATATATATATATATATATATATATATATATATATATATATATATGAGATCATATCATCACTGAGGTAGGCATTCCCATACTCAAATCAAAACTGACTAGAAAACTAACTAAACTGCTTTGATATAGGAATGATCTTGCAATACATCACAAGTATAGACATATGTAGACACAGTATGGGCGCAGCCATCTGTTTATGAATAGTCCACTGTATAATGAATAACAAAATTCCTCACAGCCTGGATGGTGGAAACTAGATCCAGGGTCTTGATTTCTACTTCCAAAAATAGTGCGATTCTATCCATGTGAATGATTGTGTCAAAGTCGAACATGGTAGAAACCACTTGATTACCAGTCATTGATGTAAACTGTTAACAAGTGTGAGAGAAACCACCAGTAATGTCAATGGCTCTCAAAGTACTCAGTACAATCCATGAAATGTGAATAGATGTGTTGATGTCGAACATGTCACGGAATCCTTTGATCGAAGGTCAATGATGCAACCTATCGTCGAAGGCGAGAAACCTGCCATTGAGGCATGCAGATCCCAAGGTACTGATGATTTCTAGATCATCTTTCTAGATAATGAGTTGGAGTCGATAGAAAGAGATCCGTTGTAGGCAAGCCCACAACATGAAATCATAGATCAAGTTTGATGAAATATAGTTGCAAGGACTGACTCAGGGATGGTCAAGATGGATGACAGATATTTTGCAGATGAATGGTTTATTGGCACTGAACTCTTGAATACATAACGACACTACAGATGGTTTGGTGACAATTGACCCAAAGCTAATATCCAGAAACCAGCTGAAGACTTTCAATATGGTTTGATTAACTGTTAGGTAAAGGATTTCCCAACCCTGGTGAACAAAAAGTGTCATGTTCAAGAGTGGTTAAATGTTTTTCTGAGACATAAAGTATGACAAACAGGTTCATTTTTCTCTCTTTTCCCCCACCATTTCTGGCAAGTACCTCTTTATTTTTGACAAGCTTGAGGAGGATAACATTTTCTTGATTATAAGCTCATCCTTCGGATGAATCCAACTTAGTTTAAAAATCAAACCCTAAGAAGTAGTGGTCCGTTCCTGTTTTTAATTGAACAGGTCCTTTACTGTTAAATTTTAGCGAGTCCAGTATAGGATAAACTCGGTGTTTTTCAATTTTAGGGAATCAGAAGAAAAACTTAAGAAAACTCCATGGTTGTCCTTTTTCGTAAATTTGTGTCTCCCAAGCCCGAAAAAGTATAAAATAATACTTGAGAGAACCGCTTGACCATTACGATCAAGGAGTAATTTTCATTATTAGTGTCTCTGATTTGAAAAAGTAAAAAAGCGATAAATGACACGTCGTTTTATAACCAATATCGAATTTGAAATGACAAAAATTTGGCAATCTTTCCATGTTTATACAGTCAGAAAAGAGATTAAATATGACTCTAATGTTTTTGTCGAAAATGATCAATTTTACCTGAAAAATCCGATATTCTACACAAAAACTCAAACATTACTCATACCTGTTTAAAATAAATAAAAATGCTTCAAAAGTTACCTCTTTAAAGTGAAAAATAAACAAATTAAAAATTCATTTATTCAAAAAATCTTATAAAAAGGGCTTTTGTAAATTCATTTTTACTGTTTGACTTTAGAGTGAGAAATAGAGCTTTTGGGTAAGAAACTTCATGTGAAGATTGCGGAAAATCTATCCGTTGGAATTGAACACCATCACCTCCAGGTAATCCACATCACTTTACTCTTTCATTTCAACCGTTTGAAATTCGTTTTTAGGTTTACATTTTGATTTTTAGGAAGAAATTTGTTTAAAAGTCCGCTCGCGGGGGTCCGCAGGCGCAACACGCAAAACCTGCAGACCTTGACTTTTTTGTATGCAAGAAAAAGCTAGGGGCCCGCACCTACTATTTAGGTAGAGTGCGGACCTATGCACTATCTCTAACTAGAGAGTGTAGTCCCCACGGCATAGGTTTTAAAATTCCAAATTCTTCAAATTCCACCCAAAAACTTTGATTCAAAATATTCTAATCCACCTTTTCTTTCAATGTAGGGTATACACCATGCTTAGCTGGTGGGAACGGGAGCACGAAGATGTGGACCTCGCTGCAATTAACCATCAACCTTCAATTGATGCATTAAAGGCATGCAGGTTATTTAAATTTTGGGCCATACCTGGCATGAGGGCCCAAGTAGACTTTCTGCAGTGGCTGGTGGACAAGTGGAATGTCTAGGACCAGTGTTTCATTATTGGTGGCCACCACCTTGAAATCGAGCCAGAGGACATTTACTTTTTGACTAGTTTTCCCAAGAGAGGTGAACAATTGACTCTATTCGGGAGTAGGCTAGGTGGCCAGTCTGTCGATAGCCTCTGGCTAGAGTTTTGTAATGACCAAACCAAGGACAAAGGGATTCATATCAAAACCATCTCTCATCTTGAACTCAAAGTAATTGCATTTACTGTCACCAAACTCTGCGGAAGCGCATCAATGCATATGGCCACTGGATCCCAAATGCAGATGGCAATAGACTGTTTTTGAGCCACCGTCTTCAACTGGTGTGAAGCTGTGTTGGCTAATGTAAAAGGCCAACTGACTAGAGCAAAGAATAGACAACTGAAAAACTTTGGATATGGTTTCTTAGTTGTGAGCTTTGGTCTAGAGAGGGTCCCAATGTTGGTCCCACATCATCTTTCCATTGAAGTTGGACTTCCCCGAGAGCCCAAGCTGATGCGTTGGGTTGCAGTTATGGCCCGTCATCCTGAGGAGGGTTCAGAAGTTGTTCGATTTCCTCCTGAGCATTTTCATTGGTTAGAGAACCAAATTTTTGCGATTCAAGATTTTCCTTTGCTGGGATGGGTTATCATGGTGACCCAGACATGGCTCTTCCACCAGGAGAGCAATGGGATGACTCAGGTAAGATCATTTTCAACATTTTCTAATTTAATTAATTTTTTTGTTTTTAAATCGTCCCAAAATTGATAGTAAAAAGTTTCAAATGCAGATGTACGTCCATGGCGAAGAGCCACTGTCCGGCCCTATGAGAGGAAACAGCCAGCTGCAGCAGCACCAGCCCCACAGGATGAATCTACAGAGACCCTGGCCGAATTAGAAAACCATCTAGAGCGTTTGACAGTAGACATTCCAGAGACTAGAATAGATGGCATTCCTCTTAGGCTACAACGCTATGTGATTGGGGTCCCAGGACCTTTCAAGAGGTTCCTTTGTAGGGTGGCCCGTACAGTGGTTTCTTATCGTGATCATCACCAGTGATAGGATGATCGCCTGTTGTAGACTCATATGACATTTTTTCTTTTTGTACTATCATTTTTGCCGATCATAAGGTGTTTTTCAACCTATGATCGAAGACGATGTATATTTGACACACTTCTATGCTATGCTATATCACTATTACTGGCTATCTTGTAAAACATGTTATGGAATGTTTTTAAATTTACTATTTGATTATTGCAAATGTCTACTTAACATTCGAGAAGAAATTGCATATGCTAATGTATTTAAATATCTTGGAACATGCTGATATTCAATATAGTCAAATTCACGTTCCAAGAGACGAACTCTCAAAAATAATCTCAATAACACTGGATTTCTAATGGCATAAACTATATTAAGCTACAATACAACGAGTTCAGAATCTAACCTCACAATCAAATTCTGAATCCCAAATGAGATGGATTCAGATAATAACTCAATCACTGCACTATACTCTGCATTGTTGTTCATTGTTTGACCGAGGCTTAACCCATGCATAGATACCAACTCATTAGAGGGTGAATAGAAAACCCAAGCTACGGAAGAAATGTTCCATGTATTACGACAAGCACCATCAGCAAAACCAATGTATGTTTGGAGAGACGTCGACATCTGCAATATCAAGAGTAAAATCAAGATAAGTAGGAATAATGACCAGAAACACTCTCTAAACTAAGCACACTTTTCTAATCTAGAACACACCAGCTAGAAAGAAAACCAATCTAACTAAAATCTCCACACCCAGATTTAAGCATAATGTTTCTTCAAATAAAGACCATTTCTGGGCTTACCTAAAAAAACACCCTCAAAGTCTACCAATTCATGGCCCCTTTTGCTAGCTTTCGCTTAACAACATAAGGACCATGCCACATGGGTACGAATTTTCCAGTGCCTAACTTATCATTTGCTTGATCGTACAGTAATACTAGGTCTCCTTCCGAAAAATTATGAGGTGTAACATTTCGATCGTACTGAGCTTTAATATGTTTGGCATGAGTTTCGATTGCTAGTGCAACATCACGTCGATTCTCATCTAGCTGAGCCAAGTACAACAAACATTTCTCCTCTTCGAAAGTGGCTGGAAGTAATTCTATGGCCATTTGCGATGACGGGATTTCGCATTTAATGGGTAACACAGCTTCCAAACTGTAAAATAGTTGGAAAGGAGTGAAACCAGTTGATGTTTTTACTAAGGTTCGATACGCCTAAAGCGCTGAAAATAACATGTTATGCCAATTCGACCTATGAATCCCAATGATTCGTTGGATCATAATGACTAGAACTTTGTTGATGGCTTCAACCAGACCATTAGCCTATGGGTAATATGGAGTAGAACTATCGTGATGCAGGCCAAGTTAATCTGTTAGTTCAGTCATCATAATGTTTCGAAAATGACGCCCATGATCAGTGATAATCGCTTGTGGAACACCGAATCTAGTAATTATATGATTGAAAATGAAAATCACAGCAGTTTTAAGGTCTGCCGAAAATGTAGGCATCGCCTCGGCCCACTTGGTAAAATAATCTACCGCAAGGATGATATATGCATGCCCCCTGGTCGAGTGAGGGTTACATGTAATAAAATCGATACCCCATTTCGCAAAAGGACCGACGGAAATTATAGGATGGAGAGGAGCAGGTGCAGCGCGCATATTTCGATCAAAAATTTGGCAGTTGTGGCATTTTCGGACCACGTCAATACAATCTTTAAATAAAGACGACTAGAAATAGCCAACACGCAATATCTTTTGGGTTGTGGCAAACCCATACATATGACCACCATAGGCTCCAGAGTGACAGTCATTTAGAACCCTTTCAGCTTCCTCATGAGTTAAACAACGTCGGAAAACAGAGTCGGCCCCACAATGATAAACTGTATCTCCAATAATTTTGTATTGTTGGGATTGGAATCGTATTTTCTGACGCTAAGATCTTGAAATTTCTAGCCGAAAGGATTGGGTTTTGAGATAAACTATGATATCTCCATACCATGGATCAAGAGTGTTGATAAGAAACAAGGATTCGTCCGCAATGGGCTCTTCTGCCATAGTTTCAGTATCAGCACGCGGGAAGTCACACATCAACTCCGCCAAAACTAAAGATTTCTTTGACTTAGATTTTTCAAAATCCAAGTCAAATTCCTGTAGGATAACAATCCATTTGGAATACTTACCCCCCTAGGAATTGTTTTTTCAAAATATAGATCATAGGGTTGCAGTCGGAAATTACAGTAGTTTTGCGTAGTAAAATGTAATGACGAAATCGTTGGACAACTTGAACAGTTGCCAAGGCCAATTTCTCCACATGTGAATAATTTAGCTCAGTTGGATTCAAATTTCAACTAAGGTAATAAATCACATGTTCACTACCGAATTCATCTTCCTGAACTAACACCATTCCGATGGTGGAATGAGAGGCAGCGAGATATAAGTAGTCCTGGTTGTAGTTGGGAGGATGCAATATCGGTGCATGGGTCAACGCGTGTTTTAGTGCATCAAAAGATTTGTCAGCTATCTCATCCCAAAAGAATGGAGTATTTTGTTTCAACAACTTGGTAAAACCCTTTGTGATCTCGGCGTAGTTAGGAATGAATCGACGTAAAAAATTTTCTTTCCCTTGCAAACTTTGGAGTTGGCAAAGAGTCGAAGGGGGAGGCAATTTGACAATAGCTTCAACCTTCGAGGGATCGACACGAATGGCAGCTTTCGAAATAACAAATCCCAGCAACCGACTAGTTTCTATATAGAAAGCACAATTGTGTGGATTCAACCTAATTCGATAATGCCTACATCTCATAAATATTGCTCGTAAATGAATAAGATGATCGGCTCTACGTAATGAATGAGTAGGTAAATCATCGAGATAAGGTTGCACAATGTGTTTGATGTCATGAAACGCGTAAGACATAGCTCTTTGAAAAGTTTCTCCAGTGTTCTTGAGCCCAAAAGGTAATTTGCAATAAGAAAATGTCCCCCATGGACAAATGAAAGCCGTTTTTGGTTGATCAGCAGGTAGAATGTTGATTTGATTGTAACTGGAAAAACCATCCATAAAGGAGAATATTTCGCTGCCGGCACAATCATCAATGATTTGATCGATATAAGGAGTTGGATAATTGTCTTTTGGACAGGCTCGATTAATATCCCTATAATCGATACATATTCTTATTGTTCCTTACTTTTTGTTAACAGGAACAATATTTGATACCCAATCTGTTAAGGGAATCAAATAAATGAAACCTGCTTTAAGTAATTTCTCAACTTCTGCTTTAATAGTAGTAGCTTTTCGTGGGTGGATCTAACGCAAACATTGCCAGACAGGTTTAGCATCCGGGTAAGTTTTGATTTCATGAACAACAATTGCTGGGTCAATTCCTGGCATTTCTTCATATGACCAGACAAACACGTCGTGGAATTCTTGAAATAGGGCCTTATATATTTGAAATTCACCTTCCATACAGGAGGCACCTATATGAATGTTTTCAATAATTCCAGGTTTAACTGAAATGTCAATAGGAACTGTTCGAGAAATATTTCCCAAGTTTAACTTAGAATCGGGATTTTGCAATGGATTATGTGGTTCCTTGACATAATCAGTCGTAAAAATAGGTGAAAAATCATTTTCAAAATGATCAATCTCAGGTAAAAATGAAGATCTAGGATGAAGATCTTCCCATGGTAAATCATCAACACACAAAATTTCACGATTCTGCTCATCAGTGTGAACAAGTTCGGAAAACGTTGTTGAATCTGAGTTTGATGTTGAAAGTGATTCTTCATGGACTACATTCATTAAGTCAATTTTGGTTGAAGAAGGGTCGGCAAATGACTGTACGACCTAATACACAATTTCATAGGGACTCAAAGGCATAGCATCACCAAATGAATCCATCTCAGATTCAGAAGGTATGATCCAAGGATCATCATAAACAATAGTGTCTGATGAAATCATATGAATGGTTGCAGTAGAAGGCAATACGTTAGGAGGAGGAAAGGAAAAAGTTCCTAGTAAACCAGAATCTTTAACTAATCCTACTCCAACATCCTTATAAGGGATAGTTGTTTTGCCGACATGCTGGATACTTTCAGAAGAGGCTGGATCAGATGAAAAGTAAGTTAGCTGGTCTATAGTCATGATCTTTCCATTATGAGGAAACTTTATAAGCCGAAAGGATGATGAAACAAAAACAGTCATAGCGTAAGACCAACTACGACCCAAGAGAAGGTTGTAATCTAGAGGGGCATCAACCACTTCCACATCTAGATTAATAGTTTTGCCTTCAACCCCTATAGGTAAATCCTGTAGAATGCCAAAAGGATGGAACCCATGGCCATCAAAAGCCTTTATAATCATCGGGGATTGATTGAGTGTAGGATAACCAAGCGATCTCCAACACTGGATCGACATAATACACATTGAAGCTCCCTCATCAATTACAGTCCTATAGCAACGTCTGTTTTTGACTAACACTGGAATCTGGAAAGCCATTTGATGAGGTAAACGATGTGTACTATTTTCTAAATCAAAGATTATAAGGTTTGAGTCTTGAATATCAATAGCTTCTATAGCCGACAACAACAATTTACGCTATTCTGGACATGATTGCAGCACCTCCAATGCTGGCATTGCTGAAGGTGAAATAGCTAAATCTTCAACAATGTTATAGTTCTGAGCAGCTATCGCATGTGGGTTGAAAGTTGACTTTCGAAGTCTATCCTTGGCGAGCGGTTTGATTACTAAGTCTGGGTTAGGTTTCTCGATCTGTAGCGGATCGGAACCGCCAGTTGAAGTTGATGGGTTTGAATTAAAAGATTCTACTTCCTTACCACCAACAGGACTTTTACTTCCATAATCTTGCGATCATGTCGCAATCCTAACATGGGACATCATCATTATGAGTTCTTCTGAGGCATTTGAGGAAGAACCTATCATCTTACTGTCTTGACTAGGAAAAGGATCCTTCAAGACAATAGGCGTAAGAGAACCTTTGACGATTTTCGCAACCTCAGCGCAATGAGGGCAGTCTCTTGTAAAATGCTCTTCATCACATATGAGACAAGGATAATGAGGTTTACGTTTCTCATAAGTAGATTCCATTTTATCTGGTTTCTCTTGCGAATTTTTATTTGATTTATTTTTCTTCTTCCCCTTATTTTTACCGCCGGTTTTTGATTTGGCCGTAGATGACTCTACGACATGAATATCGGCAGAAATTTCCACGGAAGAGTCTCCTGTCAAGGAATCTGGTAAAGTTATAATAGGAGAAGAATTCTTGGAAGATTTATTCTTACTTTTGGTTTTAACTGAACCAATCATACTGTCAGCGGCATGAGACCTTGAAGGAGCTGCAGTTATTTGATTTTGTTTAGGAAGGTTGGGGATTTTCTCGTGTAATGTACCTGACTGCGTATAAACGAGGTCAAGGTAATGAGCTTGAGCAATTACTTGCTCTTTAGTAACAACTCCTGCCTTAGCTACATCCTCAGTGATTTTAGGTAATAATGATTTAACAAACCATTCTGCTAAGATTTGATCCGGAATAAAAAATTTCACTAAACACTGTCGATGTCTCCATTCATGAATGTGATCTGAAATATAAGTGGACGTTGACTATTTTAATGAAGTTAATAATTCTGTGCCATTGTCATATTTGACAGGCAACTGAAAATGAGTTAAGAATGAAGTAGCTAGCTGACTCAAATTATAAAAAGTGGCTCACGGTAACTCAATGTACCACTTGGCCACAAGACCAATTAGAGTGCGTTGAAAAAGACGTAAAGGAATTAAATCATCTGAAATGGAGTTAGATGCACACCAGAGGCGATAAGTCATCACATGGTTCGACGAATCCTCTCCTAATTTACCTTCAAACTTTGGGATATCACTGGGAAACTTATTCGACATTGGTGGCCAAAATGGAAGATAATTAATTGGATCGCTCATAAGGCGCGACAAATCAGGAAAGTCCAAAGTTGCAATGAATGGTAACTGACGATTAGGGTTTCGAAAACCCTAGGTCATGAGACCAGCCCCAGGAGAAGGATATCCAGGATAACTTGGAATTGGAATTGCATTTTGGATATTATATTCTCTGGGAAAACCAGGATTAACCAGACCATACTGGGGTTGTTGAGGTTGCTAATAAGTATATCCAGGGTATGGTTGATACTGATAGACTGGGTTCTGCACAGTAGGACCAAATTGGTATTGTCCCTGGTACGGTTGATAAGTAAATTGAGGTTGACTTGTGACAGCTATACTTGGACCAGGTTATCCTACAGGCATTTGAACCGAAGTCTGAATTGTAGGTCCAGATTGAGGTAAAGATGCTTGAGGAATTGATGCAGGAATAGTAGAAACCGAAGCTGTCGATACTCCAGAAGTAGGTGGGGTAGATGGAATATATGTTGCAGCAGTCGTTTGAGGAGGAGTTCGAGGTGAACTAGGCCCAGGCTGAGAAACTACACCAGGTGCAGAAGTTTGAATAGTAGGCTGGACAGGTTGCTGGGTTGAACCAGAAACCAAGGGTTGTCCAGATTGAGATGACAACTGCACATTTGGTTGCAAGATCTGTTGGGTTTGAGATGAATCCCACACTACTTTCATTCCGAGGTATGGACCCATAGAAGGTTGAGCATACTGAGGACCATAACTGGGTTGAGGGTAGGGTTGATAATTCAAAGGTACATTTCCATCTCCTTGGAAAAATGATTGACCTAAAGGTGGTTGGAAACCTTGGGCTGGGTACTGACCTTGAGGTTGATAACCTTGAAGCACATACTAAAACTAGGGTTGACCTTGAGGCATATATTGATAGTGGGGTTGACCTTGAGGTACGTACTGAGTCTGGGGTTGACCTTGAGGAATGTAATGTCCCGAAGGTATGTACTGTCCTTGAGGTTTCCCCCCAAGCGGTAATTTGGTACCTTGAGGTTGCCCCCCAGGCGATAATTGAGGACCTTGAGGTTGCCCCCTAGGTGGTAACTGACTACCTTGAGGCTGCGGATTTGGAATGGTACCTGACATCATAAGAATTTCTTCTACACTCAATGGTTTACTTCCGTTATTACCAGTTAATAACCCTTGTTCAACAGGTTGAGGAGATGCTCCTGAAAAAGTACCAGTAAGTGACTGATACCTAGAAGGAATAGAAGGACCGCCATATAAAAATGTTTTTGGAGATTGAGAAAACATGGATGACTGTCTCGACACAGTCAAAGGAGGATAATAACCTCTAGGTGTTGGATGAAAAGGAATGCGAGGTGATGAAAAACGTAGTCCCGAGTTTTCTAGAAAATTGGTCAATGAAAGATACCAAGCGTCCCTCCTAGGTGGACTGTAAAAGATCGATTCATGCTTCCTAAGTTCTATAGTTGGTTGATTATCAGGGATAGATATACCTTCTTTCGGAGTGACAAGTTATTCAATAGCAATTAGTCCAGAAGGAAGATTTTGCGTAATAATTCTTCCTACCCTGGGTGAACCAGGACCACTGGAAGTTGGAGAGGCAAATCCTGATGATGGATTAGCAGCAGGTTTAGTTTCAAGTTTAGAAATTTCAGGTTCCTCGGCTAACTCACTAGTAGAAGAAAAACTACCAGTAACTTCGGAAAATGAAATAGTTTCAATAATATATTCTAGTGCTTGAACTTGATAATCAGGATGCACCACTAAAGAAGATTCTCCTTCTTCTGGTGACCCAACTCTACTGTCACTAGGAGTTACAAGAGCTCATAGCCCTTCAAGCTGGCTTGGTGAAAACTCAGGAGGTTGGCCCCAAAGTCTACGGGACTGCCTCGGTAATTTAGCCACGATTAAATAATTTAATTACTTCACACACAAACAAAGAAAAATCTCAATGAAAACCACCTAAAGTCTCTATAGAACCAAAACAATTTGAATCACACGCCTAAAGAATCTAGGAGGTCAAACCACACACAAACAGTAACTTTCCGTACCGAAAACACTAGTTGGTGATGAAATCCAACGTTGCAGAATTCAATACAGAAATGGCGGTTGGAACAGTTACCCCGACAACCTGCTTAATGAAACAGACCAGCACAAGTTTCTCCACTAAACCGTCTCGAGTGAAGAGAACCCCCCAGAGAGTCCAAGTGAGTCTAGTTGATGTCTACTCCAAGTACAATGGGATCTTCCCTCCACCGTCACCTTAGGAAAAAATCCTATAGATTATGGTCACTATGGTTACCAACAGAAACAAATATACCTGAGGTAACAGTCTGTGATCCGATACACACGCAAGGGCAGAGTAGCAAAGCTCAATCCCCTTGAAGGCTCCTTGACATAATCCAAGGTTTACCAACAAGTGACCCTAGGTTCCTCAACAATGGTTAACCGGAGGTTTACCGTTTTTAATACATGTATATCTGCTATCGTTCCCAATGAGGAAGGATTGATTACCCCATTGGTTCGGATATGACCTTGTGCTTGAATCCTTTAAGAGGAGCTTCCTAGAGCATAGATGTAATAATTGGAATTTATCTCCTACCACAAGATACAGCTACTTGTTTGTTTTTACTATCTGGGAGAGTTAATTACTCCCTACTCCAAGATACTAGCTTAAGCTATGTTGGTGATAAAGAGCCCTAGAAATAAAAATATTACTAGATAGATTTTACTTTAAGTGTTATTTCAATGGTTGTTTCTTAAGTCAAAAGGTGTGGAGATGAAATTTTATGGTGTGAAGACTCGACTCCAAAACACTAAAAAATGCACCTAAGATGATAAACAATCCTTTTTCTTCAATGAATTTCTAGCTAAAGAAAGAGTTGAGAATGCAATTGCTTGAAAAACAAATCTTTCCTTAACAAACAAATGAAAAGAAAACTTTTTTGTCTTTTTCAATAAACTCAAAAACGAGACTACTAATTATGCTCACGAAAAATATCCCTTTCTTTCAACACTCAAATACTACAAAAACAAACTTTTCAAAAGAGATTTTTTTTAATTTCTAGAATACACTAAAAACTATTAAAAATATAATCTTGAGTTCTATAAATTCTAAAAATCTAATTGAAGTAAAAGCTTACAAAATTTCTTTTCAAGGATGTTTTACTTAGTTATCAGCAAACAAAGAACTAATTCGTTCAGAATAACAAATTAATCAGAAAACAACCAGCTTATGGTTTCTTTTTTAAAAATGAAATCCAAAACATTCAAAACAAGTTCTTTCGAAGCTTTGCACAGAGAAAAACGAGATGCATTCCTCACCAAAGGCAGATTTTACAAATTGGTCAGACTCATAAAGAAGACCAGCCAAAACCAGTGTGATTTGAGGTTTCTAAGGCTTCTAAGCTCTGAGTTACTACAAAGACCAAACGAAAATCAAGCTAGGCACACAAAACTTCTAGAAATTCACCTAAAACCTAAATGCCAATGGAATTCACCTACAAAAATTTTCTGACAAGACACGTGCAGATCTGGGTAGAGTCTAAAAAACATAAAAAAATCCTAAGCTTGACTGAATGAAAAGATTTTAAGTTTTTCAAAACTTTGACAGGGTCCGCAGGCTCCCAGAATAACCAGGTGCGGTACCGCTCTGTGTGGTAAAGCAATAGTGCGGGGATGTCCGCACTATGTTAAAACCAGAGCATGTGGTACTCTTCCAAAAGCATGAAAAACAAAAACAATTCAAAATCTAAAGAACCTACCCAATCCCACACACATCAAGCAAAAACTAGAAACAAAGAAAAAGTTTCTCAAGTCAAAGTAAAAGCAAAGGCAAAAAACCAAAATTCAAGTCCCCAGTGGAGTCGCCATTTTTTCGGGCGAATAAATCGTTCTTGTAGACAAGACCGATCTCCCTAGTATCTATGGATATATAGCGACAAGAAAACCAAACAAATTCTATCTTTCTCTAAATATTGCGATTTATAAATGAAAGCCAATAGATGTTTTAGACCCTACCTCAAGTCCAATGCCAGTTTGTGGAAGCCACGCTCCGTTTGTCCAAAAGAGCTCCCTTTTAAAGCACCTGCAAACACAAACAGGCACACATCAAATAACACCTGCATAGCCAATGTAATAAACCATATTTATCATGATGATCAAGGAATTCATGAAATAAACCATAGAAGACAATTTATTGAGAAAAATGAATCTGATTGTATTAACTGTAAACAAAGAAGAACTTTACAACCTTTCTGCCTTCATGCTATACAAGCTCCTCCCAGGGTCCAACAAGAATCTCCTCTACTTTGACAAGTTTCACTCTCTTCCCAAAGAGATCAAAAGGTATGTAATATCTCCTCTCAAGCTCAATTGGGAAGTCTAAATTCCAACAACATTTACCCTAAAACATATTCAGCTTTCAACCTCCCTAGCAACCAGCCCAATGCCTCATTTTATAGTGCAGAGGAGGGAAGTTACTAGGTCCATCTTAAAAGGGATAAAGTCCTCCTTCAAAGGGATAAGCTCTTCTCATCAAGGGGTTAGCTCCTTTAGTTATGGGATGCATGAACCACCTAGGAGCGAACTTGCCACCTCAAGGTTCCTTCTAGAAGCGTCCAGAATTAATCCAAAGTGAGTTTTTAATGATAAACTTGTGCCTTTTTTAATTTTACGGGGGTCCGCACCCATTCCTTTAGAGATAGAGTGGGCAGGTCCGCAGGGAACATGACCAAGGGTGCGGGACCGTAGGTAATGCTAAGAGAAAGTGCGGAACTAGAGTTTTAGAGATTTTCAAGGACTTTCTCTCATTTTTAAGGCTTGACATGGAGAGCTGAGGTTTGAGACTTGCATAGGAGGACAGTATGAGTGGTGATAGACTCACACTGACTGCAAAAATTCATGGTGACACTATTTTGTGTAACACTTCTTTGAGGGGTTTTCCCTGCTTGTCGCTAATCGCATATCAGAAACTAACCCCGTTTCTTGAACTGGCCACTGGTTTTGCTAATTTGTAATAGTGCACGTTACCATGGGCCGATGGTCTGTGCACTTGACCGAGGGTCCTCGCTGCTCCGCACTGATCACAAATTGCAACTGTGTTATAGCTCCAAATCTCACTCTTATGGTTTTTGATGCTGCACTCATGGCCTAGGGCAACCCCTCCTTCCAGACCTGGTCCTAAAATTTAAAAAATAGTGTTTTATCCCTTATACGTGACATTGCCCTGAGTTAAATGCGTGTATACATGGGTCTGTGTATATCCAACCCTCGTATATGTATTAAAACACTTTAAAAAAAAATTCCTTATTTTCGGGTGGAGATCGCGGGTTTTACCTGCTGATCACCTGTTAGTGCCCATGGCCCAACTGTTCCCAACCAACTCCCAACTAAAAAACTACTTTGGGAGAGGTATAAAAAGACCTCAAAGGGAAGGCCTAAGGGAGAAGAGAAGAGAGAGAAAGGTTATTATGCTAAGATTTTTCCCCTGACCAGGTCTGAAGTCCCTTGTGCCTTCTACACTTCCTCCATTTGTACAGGAAACTCTTGTTTCCTTGTGTGTTGATGTTCATCCATTACTTGTGACATCATGGAGAGAGTCATGGAAGGAGTTTGTTAAAGGCTTGAGGCTAGAACAGATCTGGAAGGAAGCTTTGCTTGGAGCCTACTGAAGGTGACTCAGGTGAAATCATTCCTTTTTATGTACTTTATTTGTCTATAATAAAAGAAACACATGTCTTGGTTCCCGAAATGAATCATCTTTATGTTAATGATATTCATGTTTAGAATTCATATGTAAATGGTTGTTTGAATTTCATAACTAACTACCTTTATTTTTAACATGAAGATGGTTTCTTTATAAGGTTTTGTCCATATACTGTTGTGTTCTTTGGAATTGGTTGTTTTGCAGGACAAAAGAGAAGAAGGGAACTCCAAGAAGGGTTTGGACCCTAAGGGCCTTCTCGAACGTAGGACCTAAGGTACGTACCCTTTACAATATAATTTGCTTATCATAGCATAATGGCTGTGTGAATGTGTGCTTCTTTGAATAGACAACTTTCAGTCTGCTAGGGTTTCAACCCAAAAATCCCTAGGGGAACATTTCCCTCCAACAGAATTGGCGACTCCGCTGGGGACAACACTCTTGTTGTTCCTAGTTTGGGTGTTTTTCAAGCCAATCAGGCGTCAGTTGCCTATTTGGTTGCTGTTGCTATCTGGTCTGTTCTTGAACTTTAAGTTTTGCCAGTTTCTTCAGTTTGTTTTTTACTTTTCTTGAAACCTTTTATATACGATGTTTTTCTTAGTTACAGAGGCATATGTACGCATGTTGCTTTAAGTTAACCCACGTATACGAAGGTTTCCTTAGTTACAGTAGCGTATACATGCACTCTGTACATAAGTACAGTTGCGTATATCTTGCAATTTTCAAGATTTGTAAATCTTTTTGTCTCTGAAGGTCTGTCTGGTAATTTGAGTCAGTCTGAAACAGTCATTTTCCAGTATCAGTTATTTGTTTTACAACGAGCATCTTGTTCCGAATTCTCTCTGATTATAAGAAGTATTGGTCTTGTTTTTTGTTGATTGCAAGCGTCATCGTTTTTTGCTAAAGAATGCAAGATTTCTTGCTAGGAATCTTGGCTGCTCTGATTCATCAGGGTAGGAAGATTGATCTCAATCTTTGTGTTAACCTTCCTTTTGGTGACTTTTTTTTTGCTTGACAGAACCGCTTTTTGTGACCATCCACTTCTTTGTTTCATGAAAGTTTTTGATTGACACGTTCTTGGAATTTGTCTTTTTGATCTTTTTGGTTTTCATTGCCAAAGCTTTGATTGTTGCTTTTGATTGTTAAGAGCGCTTTTAAGCACATTTATTTTTGTTGAGTTTTCATCCATTGTGTGGTGTCAACTTGAAAAATTGTTTGATTGCCTATTCTTCAATCACAAGTTTCAGTGTTGTTGAGAGCATTTTTGAAAAGACTCTTTTGTTGTTACTTTTGAAGAAAATCTTTGTGAAAAACTTAGTTTTTCTTTCTTGAACTTGGTTTTCATTGGTTTCCTTTTAGTGAGTGAAAGTGCTTTATGTTTTTCTTAGAACTTGTTTTTAGTTTTTAGACGAAATGAATAGTAGCATCTCATATTCCATCTAGACATTTTAAGTGGCAAAATAAAGATTGATAAGCAAGCAACTTTCATTTTTTGTTTTTAGAGTAGTTTTAAATCTTGCATCCGCATATATTTGTTGCATTAGGATAGATTTGTATACCTTTTTAGGCATACATAGAGTTGTTAACTTTTGTGAGTGTGAAGCGTGAATTAATGAAAAGAAAAGAAAAATTTGTTTTATTAGAAGTTCCTCTGAACCCTATAGAAATTTCTCTTCATCGAAAAACGAAAAAGGTGCATGTGCATGTAGTTAAGTTTTTATTAATTTCTTTTGCGTCAAAAAACACCACTAGTTTCACTTCCGTTACCTTGTGACTTAAAGAACAACCTATTTTAAAATCAAGTGCTAACTAAAATTCACTAGAACTTTTTGTTTAAGACAGTTACACCAACAAGTTTAGGATTTTAGGTCCTTGGATTAGGCGAGTGGAGAGTTAACTCTCCAAGGCCATATAAATGTCAAACGTAGGAGTCTGAATAATGAGAGAAAATCCAATTGCATTAGGAAGACCAGGAAAGCTCCGGCTCTGGGAGTTAAGCATGAGGGTCTGTGAAGATAGGAAAGAGAGATACCCCCTCTCCTACTTGTCTGCACTTACCTCACGACTGTTATGCTTGGCTTCTGCGACGAGTTGGTATCCATAGTTGCTACTCCTAGGGATCTACACAGGTGGCTGCGGAGGGGAATCCCGTGGCACCTGAGGTTGACGTTGCATCACTCTCGACAGTACTACTGGAGGGCACCCTTGCGAAGCTTGGGGGCTTGCACCGGCGCAGGCTGTTGTTAAGAGGTCAGCATAACTTCCTCTGATACCTTCACTGATAGGACTGGGCCCTCATCATCCCAGACTATCTTCGGAAGGCCCCTTATTTCACTTTCTTGTATTTTGGTGTCCGGTCCTAATCACCTGGAGCAGAAATACTTGGAAGTTGTTTGACTGGCTATTATCTTTAGGGACTTTATAGTGTGTGCTCTGTGCTCTTAGTTGGCCTAGCTTTCAATTTTTTGAGTCTTTAGTTAGATCATAACAAAAAATTCAAAGTGGCTGACCAATCTCCCAGACGGTCTCGAAGACTTCATGGTCTTCCACCACCAAGTTTAGAGCCTTCTCCTAGAAGGTGCAGAGGTAATACTACTGGTGGGTTCCGTCCCACGTCAGTTGACGCATCGGGGATTGATCCTCCTCTCGGGGACATTAGTGTTCAAGCAATGCCTGGCACTTCTAAACAAGAGAGGGACACTCCAGTCCTTTCTCGAGTTCTCTTTCAAGCAGAGAATAACATAGAGGTAGAAGAAATCTTAGAGTCGTTAGCGGCTCCAAATTCTCCACTACCATCTAGTCATCCAGACGTATTACAATACGTAGGGACTCCGATGCATAGACCGTCAAGTCCAGGTTACACTACGCGCTTACCATCGATGACCACTACTGGAAGCATGGCTTCTACAAGTGCTACGACTATGCAAACTCCAACATCGGTGCAAGGGGGAGGAATGATTTCCATCTCCTCTGCTTCCTTGTTTGGATCTTTTGCTAGCACATATTTAGTTGGGTCTACCTCCATTCCATCCACGAGTGGAAATGCCCAAACTAATGCTTTTGGTACTGGATTCTTTCCATTTGGCACCCACTCAAAGGGTATTCCATCGGTTTCGTTTAGTGTCGCTACGTCCATGATGGGCGGATCGGCTTCATTCCAGGGTTTTCCTTTTGGAAGTGGTCATATACCACATTCAAACCCAACGATAGGATCCATGCCTTTTTCCTCTGTAGGACAAAGCAGTAATCCTTTCCAAGGTTGGACTAACCCTGGGGTCAGTGGCACGGGAACTAGGAATCCATTTATCGGTCAACATGGGAATAGGTCATACTCCATGGTTAGTTCGTTTCAAAGTATTCCTCCCCTAACTTCGGCTTGGAATCCTTATCAGGGGTTATCAACTCCTTACAATCCTTTAGGAGGAAACTTTGCTGGTTATGGAGGTTTTGCGGCCGGAGTTGGTCAAACTCCGAATTTTGCTAGATCACAACGCTTGCCTTTTGGTTAAGCTGGTTCTACTGGTTACTTCGAGCAACCTGGTGGCTCCCAAAATCCAGGACAATATTTTCAAAACTTTGGGAGTTCTTCCAGTCTGGGTGGAATCCCCAAGGTCCTCCTAGGCTTCCGTTTCTGGAAACGTTGAACTTGCCAAATCTCACTAAGTTAACAAATGACCCAATCAAATACAATCCGGCCTGGCCTCCGGTCCCAACCAAACTCCCTTCAGACATTCCAAAATTCAAAGGGAAGAGTGGTGAGGACCCAGGCGACCATGTAACCACATTCCATTTGTGGTGCTCATCTAACTCCCTTATCAATGACTCGATTAGGTTGAGACTCTTTCAGCGCACCTTGACTGGTAATGCGGCCAAATGGTATATAGAGTTGCCAGGGGGCAGCTTTACATCTTTCGCTGACTTAGCCAATATTTTCTTAAATCATTCCCAGTTGCCTGTCCGTTATGATGGCGGAACTGAACTTCTGGCCACTTTTTGTCAGAATAAGGCAACTCACATTTCTGACCATATTCAGGAATGGAGACGGATAAAGAGGCTCATTAAAGCCGAAATCTCTCCGAAGTACCGTCTCGAGTGGCTTTTGAAATATTTACAACCCAAGATCTCCAAGAATGTCTCCATGTCTGGGGTTTATTCTGAGGAGCAAGCCATTTTTAGGGCCTAGCAATTAGAATTGATCTACTCTCAGTCTGGGATCCTACAAAAATACTTGCCAGATGCTCCTGGGTCTAAGGTTGACGTAGCTAAGTCGAAGCTAGGTCCCCACGTGGATGATATCATTGGGTTGGTAGACACAACTACCGTGAACTTGTTGAATCAATTGCAGCAGTTGTCCTTACAAACGGCTTCTAACAACCAAGTCACATCGTCTAATCCCCCCACTTCCCAAACTTCTTCAATTAATTCTGTCCAATTTGATAACCCCAAAGGAAATCAAAATTCCAATGGGAAAAAGAAAGGACGAGGTAAGAAAAAGAACCAGGATGGGAAGCCTGATGCAAATAAGTCCTGCAACAACGCTGGTGGTGGTAGAAATGAGTCTACAAAAAAAGTCAAGTTTCCATGCAAGTTGTGCAGTGGAGACCATTTAACTCATCTTTGCCCTAAGATTGAAGATGCTCAGTGCTTGTTAGGACAGCAAGGGACTTCTAGTTCTCAAGCTGTGTTGACCAACCAGTTTCCCGAAGGGCAGCAACTTCTTGCTGGCGCAAGTTCAAACCCTGGAACCTCCGCAGGGGGCAACTGGGAAGGGGACAAGTCATCAGATGTTTTCATGATGGGTTCTCACGCTAATGTGGCCACACGGTCACGCGATTATGGTGAAGGTGAAACTTCCAAGGGTAAATCAGTTCCCGAAACTAACAACCCACTTCATATTGAGCGACCTTCTGTTGAGACTATACCTCGGGTACCGAAAGGTTCCGCTAAACGCGAGACTATCAACCCTAATATTAGGGCAGCCCAGAATTACTCCATTGTTGAGGATCTGGCTCAGATTCCATGTGTTATGTCTGCTTTAGAGGTTCTCCAGTCATGTCCTACTCAAAGAAGTGCCTTGCTATCGGCAATGGGGGCAGTGGATCCAAGTCATTCTTTAGCTCTCACTTTTGATATGAGTAATGTCAAAAAGAGACTTCCTCATCACATGGCTTTCCAGATAAAGTCTACCTACCAGAAAACGAATATTTTTCGAATGGTTATAGATGAGGGAGCTTCCATGTGTGTCATGTTTATGTCATGCTGGAAGGCCATTGGATCACCATCAATTGTTCCTTCACCTACCCTCTTGACAACATTTGATGGTCATTCTCATAGGCCATACGGGATTATCCGGGCCTTTCCTATATGTGTTGGAGGAAAGGTCATTAATATCGAAGTAGAGGTCATAGATGCTAACCTAGACTACAGTCTCCTCTTAGGAAGGAACTGGGTATACGAAATGGATGTCGTTGTTTAGACTCTATTTCGTGTTGTTTTCTTTCCTCATGAAGGGAAAATCATTAAGGTTGATCAATTGGATTATTTTCCAGTCGATCCTCAAGCAAGCTCTAACTCTACTGTTCCTTTAGTGGGTAACCCCTGTTCGCCTATTGAGAATCTAGGAGTCAGGATGTACTCTTCATTGATGGGTACGTTTAATCTTCCCCCTCCTACAGGTAGAATAGATACAATTTCATCATCCAGAGACCCTTTACGGAGAGAGTTTGTTCAAACTCCTTATTTTTCAGATCCTGGAACCTTAGCTTCATCTGTGACCACACTAGATGACGACAAGGCAGGTGGAATAGAATCTCTTATGTCTACAGTAGAGCTTAGATGTGAATCTATCGATAACTATGCAGATAACCATTCTACTACTTCCTCTGGGAAAGAGATAGATGGTGATGTGGCTCATTTTCGAACCCTTGATTCTACCTCTGCATCGGATTGCTCGGATATTGTTTTTCCATCGGGCGAAGCAATATTCGAAGCAATGACAGCTGTAGATCAACATTTGGATGATCTACATCGTCGGTCATGTTTTCATTCCCATGTGAATAAAGTTGAATCTCGGTCCTCCAGTTCGACTAGCGATGTTTGTACGGTCCCTTTGGCTCCAACAGAGTTATTCGCCGAAGGAAGTATATTGATTGGTTCGATAATTGTACCTATAAACATCCCTAGGAGTAAGGTGGCGGAGCCCCCTGACGGGCTCTACCTCAGGAAGTGCTTTGCTTAGATTTGGCTAAGCAATGGCTTCTTTGTACTTTATGTATATTTGTACATATATCATCGAGAGTTTTTTGATATCAGCACTTTTTGGTCTGCTGTGGCAGGTGTTGATGGATGATTTGGTCTATTTTGGGTTCGCCGATGGTGCTAGTCGGCACACTCAGAATCTCGCTTCCGCAGCTTGGGTACTCTATTATTCAACTGGTCAATTGATGGTATCAAGAGGTGTGTGTATCGGTCCTGCTTCAAAGAATATGGCCGAGTATACTGTCGTTATTAATTTATTATCCGAGGCAATCTCTCATGGGATCGACTCGATGGTAGTGTATCTTGATTCTCAATTGATAGTGTCTCAATTAAATAACATTTATTGGGTAAGGGATCCATCTTTATATCGCCAGTATTTAAGGATGAGGTTGTTGCAAAGATCATTTACTTATATTAATTATTTTCACATTCCAAGATCTCATAATTGGTTAGCTGATTCTATCGCTAATCAGGCATTAGACTGGCACATCAATCATTCATCACAATAAAATCAAGCATCAAAAAGTCAAACGGTATCTATATATATATATATATATATATATATATATATATATATATATATATATATATATATATATATATATATATATATCATAAAGCGTCTCGAGTGTACATATGTGTGTCCAAAAATATACAAAATTGGGACTCAAATGCCCATAATCATGTCCGGCATATCTAATGCCCCGGCTCAGGATGAGCGGCTAAGTATGTAACTATCGCATTGGCCACACGCTGAAAAGTGTGAACCCAGTCACGTGGCATGCCAACCACATGACGCTGCATATCCTCAGGAAGGTCCTCTATGGCGGCCATCGGTACTCGGCAGCTCAGTCTCGCCAAGTGTTGCTGGACATTGTTTAGAGTCCGTTCTGTATCAGCAGCCGCCTCTTCGGCTCCTCGGCCGCGCCATCCATGCCATGGGAACCCATCTGGTCGTACCGGCCCAATGTCTGGAACATGATCATCATATCAGTCATTTGAATCTCATCGAAAATATTTTTCAAAATGCATCATTATATTTGAAAAATCCAAAAAAAAATCAAAAAATCAAAAAATTCTTACCAATTTTGCCCCATGCTGCGTTCGGTGGTAACGCTAGATCAGGATCTCCTCGGAAATCTAGCCCAGCATAGGGGTAGTCATCCACGGCGATGATCTGCTGATCCCACCAGGTGAAGAAATCATCGTTGAAGGCAGTCCTTGGGACCTCCCCACCCCCCAGATGTTTCATCAGATCAGCCCACCGACCCATGCGTGGATCGCGTGGGGTGCTGATGGAAACTGCTACCCTGGGGCGGAGTGCGGGAACCTTCTCGAAAAAGAAAGTACACAGGATAGTCCCATATCCAAAGTTCTTGGTCTGTCCCCTCCTGATAGAAGTGAGCTGGCTCTTCATGTTGGCCAGGAGAGGAGTACACCAGTCAAACACAATAGTGAGACAGTAAACTGCCACGCTCATGGTGACCCGTGACGCCTGATGCAGAGATGATGATCCGTTCACTCGAGCTATGCACACAGTCGCATATAGGGCCTGCGTGTACGCGGGTTCAATATTACCAACCCGCATATACGTCGCGGGGAAATTTTTGACAAAAGTTCAACGGTGAAACATCAATCAAAAATCTTAAAAACCTGTTACAATCAATTGCAAGCTAAGTATAAGAGTTACCTAGAGGTCTTTGATGAATTTGAACAGTTGAATCTAGCTGTGGGAAGTTTGCTCCTTTTGCTCCAAATCCTTTGCTCTCAAACTCAAATGGTAAAAATGGTGAGTCCAAAATGCTTTTTATAATTTTTGAAAATGAAATTTTTTTTCAAAATTTTATTTTGTTTGGCCTCATGTGACTTTTAACTTGGGAGATTGGAATGTCGAGAATGGTTTGTTTTTTAGGACATTTTGGACGTTTTTCAGTTTCGAGACGGTTCCATGACTGTTGACCCATCACGACAGGTATCATTTTCTCACTGGCATATAGGTTAGGGACACCATTTTTCCATTGCATTATGCATACTAGCCTCCATTTGCCGATACATCTGCCATAGGGTTGATCCCATCATGTTATGGTTCGTAAGCCATATTCACTCGCCGATTCTTTAAATCATGACACGATGGTAGAGCCATCCTTTACATGGGCATCGTAGTTAGCACCTCAATGACATTTGTTTCCCATGTTGCTCCATTGAGTAGGCTCGGGAGTCCTCTGTAGTCCCGCCATGACTTATACGTTGAAGACTCATTCCTCTTAGCTTCTCCGCTTTGTTATGGCCTTATACACTAGAGGCTCCTTTGCGTTGAGTTGTACTACTGCATTGCATGTTGACCACTTGCACCTTTTGGCCTAGAGCCGGCTTCACTTGGACTCGTGTTTAAGCCAACTTTTGACCATGACAACTGCAAAATCAACCTTGCATACCTTTGACTTCTGCAGCTTGACACACCTTGACCCGTGGAAGGAACACACCTTTGAGTGTCACTGACCCGTTTTCACCTCCTTGCATTGAGCATAGGAACGTTCCATTCCCAGGAACTAGATCATTTGTTTCACCGACACTCGTCCTTTCCACTGTACCATAGCATTCTTTTATTCTTTTTCCAGCTTAACAGAAAAAGACAAAAAAATTAAATATTCCAAAAAAAGAGCGGGAACGGGACAGTATTTCCATTTATTTTTGGCAGCTAGAGTCACTCGTGTCGCCCTTGAATAAAGCACTCAAAACAAAGTCTCCTCCACATGGGTGGGATTTAGTTTGACTTAGGTACGCCATAACCTTGTTATTGAGTCAGTTCTCCCCCGATTGGTTATCTCTTCCAATCATATGGAGGGCTCGTTCGTGCCTCCTGCATGGCGAACTTATACAGAGTCATCATATGCTGCCACATAGTCACATTGAGTTGTGCTTTTGTTCAAGGGAAGTTAGCCTGAGTCGGCCTCTTTGCGGTGTCTCTTGACTCATTTTTCAGTCGGCCATCCCTGGTTTTCAGTGTCATGTCTATCATCACAGCAACTATATTGGTGCTTTACTCGTGCCGGTTTGAGAAGGTCCCCATTGACTTCTTACTGGCGGGTCTTGTCCTTATCGACGACGACATCTTGCTCTGAGGACAGGCCTAGAGCCGCACCCTAACCCTATTTTCATTATTGATAGGTCACCTTGTGCTCAGCATCGATCAGTATCATGGGTCTTTGACTGAGTGGTTTCCCCTGTGTTCGACATCAGCTTACATTATCACACATTGGGATTCGTGCAGTACCTTGGTTTCCATTTGACCCTATTGGTGGATACCTCGCCTCTGTGTCAGCTTTCATTATTGGTTAGTTCAGAGGGTTTCTGTCGTGCGCTAGCCACATCTTGTGTACGCCGGAAATGTACTTCGGTTGGGTTACTACATCTTTTTCGCCTGATTCCTTCCACATTATTGGCCTACGGGTTACACTCGCGCTAGATTGATGAACAGGGAAAATTTTAAGAACCCCCCCTAAATTTACATGTATAATAAATGGGCGAATCTCCATGGTATATAGGAAAAATGGAAGGCGATTTTATCAATAATATGATATGTATATATAATTTTTTGGCGAATCTCTCACCAAGCATGGCGAATATTTTACTCAATTATAAAATCTTGTGTTTATTGAATACACAAATGAAATCATTGCATTTCTTTAAAATATATTTTGAAATCAAAATTACCAAAATTACATATCGATAACCTAGTGGGTGTAGAATAAAATTCACCCGTGCCATTCACAGAAAGCATGAGAAAAAACCTAATACTATATATAAAACCAAGAAAAATTCAAATTCATCACTTCTAGGGACCTCGTAACCACCCTGCCAATACACAAGTATGTTCCTATTTGCAATTAGAAAAATTACTCAAATCACAATCTATTTACTCCAGCATATGTTGGAAAGTTATAGAAGGATGTCTAGTGCAATCAATCCATTCCTTTTAGCCCTGGATTTGTTTTAGTTTAAAACAGAAGTATACAAATATACTTGTCCAATATCTATGCTTTAACCATTCACCTTAAGATGTTTTTACAATATAATTTCCTAAGTTTATTTAATATCTTCATTATCATAAAAACCAACCTATATCCATCTTAACTCCACATCTACCACTCTTAGGGGGATGAAATCTATTTATCCCTAGAGCACTTGGTAGACCCAGAATTAAGATGGATCTAAGATGATAGAATTTCCCCTTTAAATAGTCTATGCTCACATGAATACCATGGTATTACCATGGGTTATCATAAACCTGGAGCTTAAAAATTACTATTAGTAATTTATAAAAATTAATACATTAAATTAAAACATCCATTTTTACTCTTGATCGGATCAAATATTTTTTCACTCTATGCTAGTTTGCATATCACGATATTTGATACCTCTCGTAGATCCAGAGTAAAGATGGATCTATGCTAGTTTAATTGCCCCATTTAAATAGGCTACATTCCAGGTGAATACCATGGGTCAATACCATGTGCCATTTTGGTGAATACCATGGGTCAATACCATGTGCCATTTTTATTTTTATTAATACTAATATTAGGGTTAATAATGTTTTTTTGCATGGTATTAATAACAATCTAGTCCATGGTATTTTTCCCATAGTATTTTGCCCATAGGTTTCACCTAAATATAACGCATTGCATTTTTTAAGTGTTCGTAAATATAAGGTGACTTATGGAGTAAATATAAAAAAATATTTTATTTGTTTACCATATCTCTCGTTTATTTATATTTTTATTAATTTACCATACCTTTTTTACAAATATGGTATTTGGCCCATAGGATTCGCTTAAATAAAACCTCTTTCTTGAGCCTTCATAAATAGAACGAGGGTTATGGACTAAATATAAAAAGAGGTTTTATTTATTTACCATGCATCTAGTTTATTTATATTTTTATTTATTTACCATACCTTTTGAGTAAGTATAAAAAGACGTTTTATTTATTTACCATACCTCCACTTTACTTATATTTTTATTTGTTTACACCCTTGCATGTATATAAGGTGACTTATGGAGTAAATATAGAAAATGTTTTATTTATTTACCATACCTCTCATTTATTTATATTTTTATTAATTTACCATACCTCTTTTATAAATATTGTATTTGGGCCTTTGGCCCATAGGATTCACTTAAATAAAACCTATTCTTGAAAATGGGCAAGTGGATTCACTTAAATAAAACCTATTCTTGAAAATGGGCGAATGGAAGGTTGTAACTCCTAATTTCAAGGGCTAAATTTACCATTTTTACCCTCTCCCTTAAAATAAGGTGGGCTATTTGAGGTGATCTGTAAAAATGTACTATGATATAAAATATTCGCCCACTAAAAATTTAAAACCCCTTAATTTCGCCAAAGGGCGAACATTCGCCCCTAAAATTTTCTATGTTGATGAAGGATGCCTTAATGCCTTCCTTCTAGCGGATTTGTCCCTATCGACTTCGACTCATTGCTCTGGGGCAAGGATCTAGAGTCCATTTGGTAGTACCTTGGGGTTTGCAGTCATTAGTGGCAGATCCTTCGCTATCGACAGTAGGAAACCATCATTGTCTCCTGATCGATAGATTCTTACAGGTGTTTGACTCCAGCTCATCTATTCACACTTGTTAGATTGTACTGGGTACCTTGACGCTCATTATCATTATCGGTGAGTAGTCTCGCATCTGTTAACGGTATGCATCAATGACTGGTAATCAAATTATTTCTCACATGGTCGACTTCAGATCATTTATTCCCATGGTGTAGAAATGTACCACGGCGGTCGGTGAAGACCTTAGGTTGTATCAGCATTCATTGGTTCACTTGACAGTTGCTCCTGTTGCTGCTAGTTGATACCACTCCACTTTATATGTTGCAGTCAGTCATGGCGACATTCTATATGCTGGCACCTGAGTTTGTAGTGTAGTACCATCCTATTCCATCATGTGCAGTTGGTACCTTTTGGGATCAGTCTTTGATATCAGTGATCCGTTGCATCTTTCAGCATCATTGACAGTCTTATATGTGATATTCAGACATGTACTTGTTCATTATGATCAGATGATCCATTATGTATCTTTCAGTCATTTATACTTGTATACTTAGTGGATCCGCTTGTACTTGCTATGCAGACATGCTTTACTTTTATGAGCATGGGTATGCCCGCCTCAGACAGTGTTTCTTTTTGATCTCCTTTGGTGGCTTGGCAGGCTGAATTTTGGTGAAATCCTCCTCGGTTTTTGACAGACTCCCTTTCCATGTACTCGCATAATATATTTCGGCCATCATGTACCCCTTCTGGCCTCATATATTAGGGGGCATCTGTTATAGCTCCAAATCTCACTCTTATGGTTTGTGATGCTGCACTCATGGCCTAAGGCAACCCCTCCTTCCAAACTTGGTCCTAAAATTTTAAAAAACAGTGTTTTATCCCTTATACGCAACATTGCCCTTAGTTAAACGCGTGTATACGCGGTTCTGTGTATATCCAACCCGCGTATATGTATTAAAACACTTAAAAAAAATATAAAATTCCTTATTTTCGGGCGGAGATCGTGGGTTTTAACTGCTGATCACCTGTTAGTGCCCGTGGCCCAACTGTTCCCAACCAACTCCCAACTAAAAAACTACTTTGGGAGAGGTATAAAAATACCTCAAACGGAAGGCCTAAGGGAGGAGAGAAGAGAGAGAAAGGTTATTATGTTGAGAATTTTCCCCTGACCAGGTATGAAGTCCCTTGTGCCTTCTGCACTTCCCCCATTTGTACAAGAAACTCTTGTTTCCTTGTGTGTTGATGTTCATCCATTACTTGTGACATCATGGAGAGAGTCATGGAAGGAGTTTGTTAAAGGTTTGAGGCTAGAATGGATCTAGAAGGAAGCTTTGCTTGGAGCCTGCTGAAGGTGACTCAAGTGAAATCATTCCTTTTTATGTACTTTATTTGTCTATAATAAAAGAAACACATGTCTTGGTTCCCGAAATGAATCCTCTTTATGTTAATGATATTCATGTTTAGAATTCATATGTAAATGGTTATTTGGATTTCATAACTAACTACCTTTATTTTTAACATGAAGATGGTTTCTTTATAAGGTTTTGTCCATATACTGGTGTGTTCTTTGGAATTGGTTGTTTTGTAGGACAAAAGAGAAGAAGGGAACTCCAAGAAGGGTTTGGACCCTAAGGGCCTTCTCGAACGTAGGACCTAAGGTACGTACCCTTTACAATAGAATTTGCTTATAGTAGCATAATGGCTGTGTGAATGTGTGCTTCTTTGAATAGACAACTTTCAGTCTGCTAGGGTTTCAACCCAAAAATCCCCAGGGGAACATTTCCCTCCAACAAACTGTTACGAGGATATCTCTGATAGCTCGATCTTCATAAGACTTTGAAACTTTGGCATGAATTTTACAGAGTTCATGAAAACTTAGAGAGTGTTCTAGGATCCAATTTGGATCATCTTTAGCTTTAGTTTCTTTTAAAATGGAAATTCCATGCCTAGTTATTCTTGACAACACCAACTACTTCGAATGGTTATCCTACATTGTGGATTTACTTAGAAGTAAAGGTCTTTATAGAATAGCCTGAGGCCAAGAATCTAAACATAAAGATTAAGATAAGGTATCCAAATCGGAAAATAAGCAAGATCAAGCATGTGGGTTGATAGGGATGTATATTTCTCTAGACCTTAGATTCCATATCGTAGAACTTGATGCCCCCATTGAAGCAATGAAACAACTCAATATTTTTTTTGGAATTAAAAAAGAATTTAGAGCCCATCAACTTGAAAATGAGTTGCTTACGTTGGACCCAAATAGTTTTTCTTCCATTGAAGATTTTTTGTCCAACTTCAAGACCCTTAGACTTCTCTTGGAAGGTGTTAAGGTTAAGAAAGAAGATGGTAGCCTTATCTATTCCATTCTTACTAAGATAGAACTAGCCTACTCTGTGTTTGTTTCCACCTTCCATTCTACTAGAGAAGCCTTTATTTCTCAAGGACAAGCCTACAAGTCCCCCTCTTTTAATGCCTTTTTTGGATTATTTAATAAGTCTTCTTAATACTATAAATTCTTCTAAGAAAGCCTTAGCAGCCCAGTAGCAACCAAATTCAAAGAATCCTAAGAAGCAGCATCCTAAAATGAATGTTCCTAAACCAAACAAGGATCCTAAGCAATTTCAGTCTCAAAATGAAAAATCAATTCAACAAAATGATAAGGGAAATAAAAACAAAGGGAAGAAGACTGATAGACATTGCAACTTTTGTAATCATGATGGCCACTTAGAATCCAAATGCTTTAAGAGGATGGAAGCCTTGGAAGCCTTGGAAGCAGCAGTGAAGAAGCATAACATCCATTTGGAGCACTCTTCAACTTCAACTTCATCTTCAGGAATAGCACTTTCTGCATGTGATTTTCAAGCATCTCAGTCTAGTTATGCACTAAATTTATCTTCTTCTTCTTATTCTCATGAGTTGCTCATTGATTCTGGAGCTTCTTATCACATGGAAAAAAACAAAGCCATGTTTTCTTCTTTAAATGAATGTAACACCAAAAATATATGTGTTGGTGATGATAGATCTCTTAATGTTGTATGGACTGGAACTATTCATCTAGACAATGGTCAATTTAATGATGCATTATGTGTTCCTACCTTATCCTGCAACCTTCTATCTGTATATCAAATAGCTCATTCAGGTGAAGGTAAAATCATTGAATTTTCACCTCACGATGTTGTAATTAAGGACCTAAGAGATCTAGACAGATTTTAGCTACTCACATTGTTGATGATTCTACAAGTTTGTATAGGTTTAACGACTTTGGGTCATCAACTCTTCCCTCGGTATTTGTTGCTTATAATGATGCAGTGAGCAAACTTTGGCATGAGCGATTTGGTCACTTAAACTATTGCTCCCTTCAAAATCTATGTAAATAAAATATGGTGACTGGTCTTCCTATGGTATGTTGCAGAGATGGTGTTTGTTTCTAATGTGTACTCGAAAAAAATCACCGGGATAGTTTTGAAAAATGTGCCTCTTTGCATGCCTCAACCCCTTTACAGCTTGTGCATAGTGATTTATGTGGTCCACTTCCAGTTGCTTCATTCTTTGGCTACAAGTATTTCTTAACGTTCATTGATGAATTCTCCAGACGCCCTTGGGTATACTTCTTAAAACTCAAGAGTGAAGTCTTTAACATGTTCTTGGACTTTAAGGCCTTTGTTGAGAAATAATATGGACATCAAATTCTTAAGCTAATATCTGATAATGGTGGAGAATATGTTAACAACAAATTCATCAACTTTTTCACTGAGCATGGAATTCAATTGCAACATATTGTTCCATATACTCCACAACAAAATGGTGTAGCTAAAAGAAGAATCACACCTTAAAAGAAATGGCTAATTGTATGTTTCAATCTAAAGGACTTAGTCTTAAATTTTTGGCAGAATAAATTAATTATGCAAATTACATAGTAAATCGCACTCCTACTAAGGTTTTAAAGAATATGACTCCAAAAGAAGCATGGAGCTCACTTAAACCAGATGTAACTCACTTTTGTGTTTTTGGAAATGAAGCATGGGCCCATATTCTGGATGAGAAACATGAATTCTTAGAACCTAAGAGTGAAAAATGTATTTTTGTTGGATATTCTAAAGATGTCAAAGGATATAGACTTCTTCAACCTAAATCCAAAAAAGTTACCATTAGAAGAGATGTAAAGTTTTTTGAAAATATATCAGCCTACGAGCCTTGTCCAACGAATGTGCCACCTCTCTCTATCCCTTATACTTCTAAAAATATTTCTTCTTCAGATGATGACAGTAAGGATGAAAATCCTCCATCATGTTCTCAGGATCCTCCTTCAGCTCCTCAGCTTCAAAAATGGGTCAGTGATAGTTGGGATGCAGCAGGTGCTCTTGCAGGTGATCCTACAGATCATTGTCATACACGTTCTCAGTTCGATAGAGCCTCTTCTTTATTGGCTCAAGCTTGAGCGAATTATGATCCTGGCACCTTTGCTGAAGCTTCAGGCCATCCAAATTAGGATGCAGCTATGAATGAAGAATATCATTCATTATTGGAAAATGATACATGAGACCTTGTTCTAATTCCAAATGGATGAAACCTTTTTAGATGGAAGTGGGTTTACAAAACCAAGTTTGGACCAGATGGAAATGTTGATAAACATAAAGCTCGTTTTGTTTTTAAGGGTTTTTCACACGTTGAAGGAATTGACTATACTAGAACCTTCTCCCCTGTTTCCAAAATGAACTCTATCCGCCTTGTTCTTTCCCTTGATGCCTCTTTCAAATGGGAAGTCCATCGGATGGATATTAAAACTGCCTTCTTGCATAGGGACTTTCATGAAGAAATCTATATGGAACAATCTCCTGGCTTTATACAAACAAACTCTAGCCTTGTATGTTGGCTTAAGAAATCCCTTTATGGTCTCAAGCAAGCACCTCGAGCTTGGTATGCCAAAATGGATAGCTTTCTTTTAGATACTGGCTTTTCTAGGTGTCATTCTGACAATATTGTCTACACCAAGAAAGTGGATAAGTCTCTTATCATTTTTTTTCTTTATGTTGATGATATTATCCTTACTGGTGGTGATCCCAACCTTATAAACCATGTGAATTCAAGCCTTAAAAAGCAGTTTGAAATGACATACTTATTACACTTGCATTATTTTCTTGGTCTTCAAGTCTTGCAATCCAAAGAAGGTATTTCCCTTTCCTAGTCCAAGTATGCCTATAATCTTCTACGCAACTTTCACATGGAAGAATATAAGCTAGCCCCTTCTCCCTTTCAGTCTGGAGCCAAATTTTCAGTCACTTGTACTTCTGCTAAAGTTGATGCTACCTTATACTATCAACTTGTTGGAAAACTTTTGTATCTGACCCATACCCATCCTGACCTTTCCTTTGTTGTTGGCATCATTGCTAGGTTTATTCGAAACTCACATGAAAGCCATTGGAAAGCAGATAAAATAATACTTCATTATGTTTGAGGTACAGTTCAGTTTGGGATTCATTATAATGTAGAAGTATCTCCTCTATTGGTTGGTTTCACTGATTTCGATTGGGCTAGTGACCCTGATGATCGGAAGTACACTACAGGTTATGTATTCACTCTTGGTTCTGGACCTATTACATGGGATTGCAAGAAACAAAGTGCCATTTATCTTTCTTCAGCAGAAGCAGAGTATCGTGGTGCTGTAGAAGCTAGTAAGGAAGCCCTATGGCATCGTGAGATCCTGTCAGAGTTTGGTTTTTAGCAGCAGCATCCGACTACACTTTGATGTGATAATCAAACTTCCATTCAACTATGAAAATATCCTATCCACCATCAGTCAGAAAAAAAACATTAAACTACACATGCACTTCATCAAAAAGCTCATTCATGACCATGCTCTTGAAGTGCAATATTGTTCAACCGATGATCAAGTTGCAGACATCTTTACAAAGGCTCTCACAGAGGCAGAGTTTACTGAAGTTTGATTTATGGTTGGACTTCAAGAAGTTGTAACTAAGGGGGGATAGGCTCTAATGCCTCCTTCCTTCTCCTATTGTGTCATCTTTCTCCATCCTTCAATCCTATCCCAACTTGTTCTTAAGGGGGGATGTTCAGATATTTCGACACATAGGAAATAGTTAAGTATAACTTGGTCTAGTGTATAGTTAGGTAAAGTGTGTTTCTTTACTATGTACTTTTTGCAACTTACAATCTGACAGTCAAGATATGTTCTAGACATGAAGTGATCTAACAGTTCATTGTCTCCCTGGTATTACTAACACTTGATCTATGGCTTAACACCTGATTGGTCCATGATCTCTATTTAAAGACCACGGAGGGTCATTTGTAAGGTAGCCATTCATGAGAGAAGCTTATTTAATTTTTCTTTCTTTTACATTAATAAATTTCCTGAAGTGGCTATGTTGGCTCAAGCCATGGACTGTTTCCCTCTTTTATGGTTTTAACCACATCAAGAATAATGGTGTATTGATTTGTGATCTGTTTGTGAGCGGTGTCCTTTGGTGTTCTATCTGAGGAACTTACCCTGTGAATTCCTACATGCTAACCAACCACAAGCTGACCCCATGACTTGGTTCACATCTGGTTCTTGCACTATCTTGGAAAACTATGCAATCCTAGAGGGAAACTTGCCTTGCTCTTAGTAATTGTGCAGAGCAACCTGACAGTCAACCCTGCTCTTCAGAAATGTACAGAGAAGTCTGGCATACATCCTTGCTTAGAGAAATTGTGCAGAACATCCAGACATTGGACTTTGGCTCAAAAATTCCATAGACCCAAAAATTGTGATTACATTGCATACCATATCTATATATTCCACACAACACAGACTCTCTTATATAGGAAATTACAAAAGTGTGGATCATCTAGGATCCATGATTTCCTCCCACAAATCACCTAGAATCACTCAATCAAACCCTTGAATCTCTCTATTCACATACATGGAAGATAATTAAATTTAATCAAGCCTTCTAGAGACTTATCAAATTCCATCAATTTAGCTATGTTTAAATAGAATTTGCCTCGGTTTACAATGATTGTCCATGTTTCCCTTTTCACAAATTTGAATTTAAATTTTAATTAAGGGTGCTTCGATGCTCCTGCATGAGACTCCAAAGGTACAAAAATTTATGACCTTTTGGTCATACGCTTTCTTCATCCCTTAGCAATTCTACCCGCATCCTCTATGGAATTGCATTTATGATCTTTCCATGAGCTACAACAAAACCTCTGGAGTAACAATTCCTCCTTGCTGCATGATACCTCACCAAGCTTCTCTCCTCTGAGCTTAGTCTTTCGGCATCTCTCTAGTTCTTTCTTCTTTGGAACCATTTGAGCACTCCTAGATCTAGGCTGTTGCAATCGTCTCACCTTCTGCCACTATCTGTATGAAAATATAGAGACCATAAACTCTCTAATCTTTAACATAATTGTACCTCCTTCTTTTGCACGTAAACTCTTTCTCACAGGAAACCTTTCCCTGCTCCGATACGAAAATGATGACAGCAAAGCTGTAATATTTACATAATCCATACATGGACCTATGGGTTATGGTCCCACGTATACATCGGCAACATTTAATCATCGGAATCACAACAAAACCCGACCAATCACCAACGAACAATATTGATGGCCGAAACTCAATGAGGTTTTAATCCCATTGTATAAAACCTTATCACATCCATTTCTAACGTTAATCTGTGCACACTTTCGGAAGTGATATGCATCCAATTACCCATTAAACGAATGGTCCAATCACTCTGAACTTTAAACTCTTTCTAATGAGTTTATCGGGTTCGCTAGCCAAGGTAACTTGCTTGCAAGTTCCCGCACAATCACTGTGGATCTTCTTCCATCAGACGATTATCACGTCGTCTGCTCGCCAACTAGCTTGGCCAATCTCCACCATTCATGTGATCCCGCTCGATCCAAAGGCTATTGCGTAATCTCACATAGATTCTTGCACAACTGATATTAGACCGAGAGCACGCGAGAAAAGTGGTTTTCTCGTGCTACGTTTTGATCACTGAGGTCAATCACATGAATTTTAGAAATACCATTTCCAGCCTTTAGTCCATGCGAGATACTGTTTACCTCTTACGAAGACCGCTCTGTCCTTCTGTTAACACATGGTGTTAATCTCCGCCATTCATATTTTGTCAATGTTATCTATCAATCTGGCCAATCCAACGGTTTCGGCTGTGCTATTCCATCGACTCCAGTTTTGATTGAAAATGTCCTCCATTGATCTATTTTTAAATCCAACATATCTCTCGTTCGCTTATTGGTGGAAGTCGCATGATAACACAAATCTATCTTTGCCATACTTTGTCTAAGGCGAAGTTCATAGGAACTTCGTCCATTACACTCGCACACACATATTTATCAATTTACAGTAAAGAACTATATGTAAACCATACACAGACACACAAAATTATGATAACAAGCATATTTCAATTATATACATAACTCGATTATAGGCTAAGGCCTCACGACCCAAATCACAAATTGCCCTGCGATTACATTGCATACCCTATCTATATATTCCACACAACAAAAACTCTCTTATATGGGAAAATACAAAAGTGTGGATCATCTAGGATCCACAATTTCCTCCCACAAATCGCCTAGAATCACTCAATCAAACCTCTAAATATCTCTATTTGCATACATGGCAGATAATTACATTTAATCAAGCCTTCTAGAGACTTATCAATTCCATCAATTTAGCTTTGTTTAAACAGAATTTGCCCCGGTTTGCAATGATTGTCCACGTTTCCCTTTTCACATCTTTGAATTTAAATTTTAATTAAGGGTGCTCTGATGCTCATGCATCACTATTGCTAAGGCGGCTGTAGATAAAGAGTGGGCTGTGAAGGAGAGCATTGCTAAAGAGCAGGCTGAGAAAGAAACACAAGATACAAAAGCGAGTAAAAAATCATCTTCGCAGCGCACTAATGAGCATGAGCTATCTACACAGGGTGGTGATGTGGGTGAAGAGGTGTCCACTCGCTTTAAATTCCTAAAGTGCACCAAAGAAGTAGCAACAGGTCCGTGAAAGAAGCGGAAGTCAAATAAGCAATTGTAGGTGGACCCTCTCATGCTAACAGAGGGCGATTTAGATGAGATTGGCGACAAGGTTTGTGATACCACATCTGAACTATGGAAACACTTTGAACAACAATATATGCAGACACTAGGCAGTTTCCAGAATGATCTGCACAAGCTATAGATCCAGGCCAACAGAATCTAGGTGAGTGTTGGGCAAGCAAGTGCAGTGCAAGCGAGCCAGACTCAAGTGAGCGTGAGTGTTTTTGAAGTGGAACAGACCATGGACTTAAGGGTCATTCCCTTACCTAAGGGATCCTTGTGAACATATAACTAGGATGACCGCACCACACTCAAAAAAATCAAGGATCTTGTAATCAATGTGGTTGTGCTACCACTCCCAATCCTCCACACCTTGCATCAAGGGGTCTTCGATGAGTTTCAGATCAGGGAGAAGCACGCCCGTGTGGTCCTTAGTGACTGCAAAGTAAATATTGCATAGATGTACGAGGAGAAGACATAGGCACCTAAGAAGAAAGAGGAGATGCAAGTGCGAAGCACACACCTAGAGACAGTAATTGAGCAGGACTGTAAAATATTTCCAAAATTACATATCCTAGACAATGCACAGGACGAAACAAAAGTCAGGATGTTAGCTGTTGTGGTGTGCGATGCCAAATATGAGGTTGGGTGAGTCACTTTTGACTTCCAGATGTAGATATTTGAACTCAAGCTCAAGCTTCAACTAACCACACCCCTGGAAGTTCAGGAACAAAGAGGCGTAGATATAAAAGAGTCCATGGGTCAACTAGATGTCACAATTTAGGGTTGCGACCAACTATTCACTCAAGTAATGGGCCTATGGGGTACACTGCAGGAGGATCCTATGCTGTAAAAGTTGAACACAAAGATCAGGGAAGCGCAACAACAATATGATGAGATCAGTATGACGACGTGAACATTGGAGCTATTCTAGGGCTTCGTGTTCTTGTAGGAAGGAAAGGTGATGTTGATACAGTTCCTGATGTTGCAGAAAAGGCAGTCCTTGGTATGAGACCGGCTTCACCACTAGAAAGACAATGCCATCCACCTTTCACAAAAAATTCATGAGAAGCTGAAGGCCATGTAGTAGACCTAGAGGACTACGCAACTTGCAGTTGAGGGAGCAACCACAGAAAAATTGGTCTAGGAAGTACAACAAGCATTAGAAACTAGTACCGCTGACCTTCAGACATTGACCAAGGCATTCAATGATCTCTGCCAGAAAGTGGAACAACCAGTCGAGTGACTTGAGGGCGAGTCATGATCTTTGTGTTGGGGACCTGTTGGGATGGGGTCCCCAGGGGTAGAATTGAGTTAACATAATCATTTTTTGTAAATATTTTTTTAAAAGATGTAAATTCTTTACAAAATGTGGATGCGGAGCACAGAGATAAATAGAGTTAAAGGGGCCTTAGCCCCTTTTTTTTGGTCAGTTTTGAAGAATCACCCATGAGACAGGGGCCATGGTATTGTATTAGGAAAGCTATAAATAGTTGAATCTTTGTGAATCTTAGGGATAACGAGGATAAAGAACTGGGTACATTGAAGAGTTTTTGTTGTCTTGAGCTAGAGCTAAGGCAGGATGACACTGCTTCTTGTGCTTAGGTAGAGAAGCGAAAGCTCCTGAAGCTAAGTGCACAGGATGCCTGGGTAGAGTCCGCAACTGAGTGTGAAAACCCCTACAGCTAAGTGTGTAGGGTAGAGAGTCTGTAATCAATGAATTGAATATAAATAAAGACATCTTTTTGAATAATTACTTAATATTTCTATTGAATCTGTTTATGTTATATGTTGTCGATTAATGATGTGTTTTATGAAATGTTGAATGAATACTACACGAATTCATTGAATCTATCTTAATAATATACGAAATGAATGGTTATCCACTTCCACGAAGTTTGAAGCTATTTCTCTTTGTTTTCTGATGAATTAAGTAGATCTATGCGAACTCTGATCTAGGGTTGCTTTTTGATACATGAAAGTAGGTCAATCAACTGCTTAAGCTCTACAAATACTAATCGTGGACCATTGCGAAGGTTTGGAGGCAGATTTAGCTTAGTTATAATAAAGAGCCCTAGAAGTCTATCAATCTATGCAAAAGAAGATCTAAGTTGTTGGAAGACATCACACTAGTCTCTAGATGCAGAAAATTGGTTCTTGCATCCCTAAATATTGCTTGGGGTGAGACTGTAGCCTGTGCTATGCGGGTTTTTGCCAAAAGGGCCAGCAATGTAGGGTTTTGTTGGTTGTCGCAACTAACTTCAAACCTAGGTCAGGACCCCCTAAGCCAACACTCTCATTAGTATAGGCATCATGGTTTCCAAGAGAGATGGATCAAAGGACACTGTAGATAACAGCACTGGAGACATGGTTGAATAGCTGCCAATGAACTTGCCCATTTATTCAGACACGCAGCTATTCATAGAGAAAGACATGAAGATCACGTGGCAAGAAATAAAGGGCATATTTGTAGGTAGTTTCAAAGAAGATCTGGAAGATCGATAGGTCTATGTTAGCGTTGATAAGTCATGCATGTACAGGGTTGCATGTAGGTGCCCTGCTTTCCCTTACAAGGATATCATTCATTGGGTTATCCCACATACCAATCCCGAGACGATCACATTGAGCAATGCTAGTGAGACACAGCTTGCCACCTTCAAGTCAGAAAACTACCATCAGATGTACCACTTGTCAAAGTCAGCGAACTACATGGATGCACTATTCTTCAATCCCAACAATAATGTAAACTCCAAAGATATCTTGAAGCCTTGGGTAAAAGATCCATCGAAGTTGAGGACAACACCCAACCAAGTCTATAAGATGAAGTCACTCAAGAAGGCTTACCAACTCCTTGTCATCTTTACATGTCACTTGTATGGTCAAGAGAGTAGAGAGACCTTCCCACAGAGTTGGAATATTATTTTAGATTAGTTGGAAAACGAAGGAAGGCCTTTCAACTGGTTAGACATGTTGCCTCTTCAGCTAAAAGTGAATGTGTCAAATGCCCAAAATCTGCCTAAGGATGGACAAGCAAGATTCGATATGTCCATGTACCTGCTTGAAGCAATTTGTGCTCAACAACAGTTCCTTGGCATGGGTTGAACATGGACACCATCAAAGGAAAGTGTGAATGTTTATTGCAAGTTGCAATCTGAGTGAAGCTATTGAGGAGTCATGAAGAGGTTGTTTGACCACTTCATCACCTCGGTGTATAGGATGATATTTGAACAAGACCCACCTTGCATGTCCCAAGAAGTGATGCATGGATTGCTCAACATTGTAGATTGGCATGCCTCACCCGGTGGTACCTTCATCAAGATGTTTGGTGTGGAGAAGCCTTTGCATGAGCTACTGAGGTTTTCCATGGACAAGCTAGTCATGCAAGAGGTTGCATACCAAATATCCACAGGATTTTCAGTAGGATTTCACAGGAGGAAGAAGGCACCATGGCCTACTCTTCCTTTATAGATTGGGTTGTATGATATTTGTACCTTGAAATATGTAGATATCGAGGCTGAGGACTTGAAGAAGTTTGGTTCAACACTAAGAGTTTCAATCCATATGATCCTCACTACATATGCAAGAACCATAGTGTGAAGGTGTACTTTCCATGTGTCCACAGGGCATGTCATTGGCTAGAGGAAGATCCTTTGAGGTATTTATGCAAATTCTCTAGGCTCAGTGAACCAGTTAGCATGGTTGTAGAATGGAAAGCAGAACTGCAAGCAACAACACCATAGGAAGTAATAACAAAAACAATAGTGAGCATCAAACTAATGCAAGATAAAGGCAAGAGGAAGATTGTTGAGAGTGCAAAGGCCAAGCAAACCTATAAGTTTAAAGAAGATCCACTTGTTGAAAGAGTAGCTTTGGAGATAGATGCAAAGAAGTGACAGTGTCATAGGAGAGTAGGGCAGAGAAAGGGGGAGAAGAAAATATTGGAAGAAACAAAGAGGAAGTTGCAGGAGACAGAGAAGAAGCTGAAAGAAAAACATGAGCTTGAGAGTAGAGAAAATGAAGAAAGGTAGAAATAGGAATAGGAAGCAGGACAAGGAATATTGATAGATAAAACTACATAGATATAGATTGAGATAGTAGAGTAGACGAGACATGATGAACAGGGTGAGTAGGTGTAGGTTTGCGAACTTTCTCAGCAAGTTGAGCAGCTGGTTGTGGTGATAGACATGGAAATGGAAGAGGAGCTAGAGGATGAAGACATCAATCTCATGGTAATGGAAGCCAAGGTCATACCATAATTTTCACCACCTCCATAACCACAACTAGTCCCAAGTGAGCAAGGAGAAGTTATTCTACTTGATGATGATCCGGAGATGGATGTGTACAATTTGGCATTTGACGAGACACAACATAGGATTGTAGAGGCACTAACAAAGAAACTCCTGGATGATCATACATCACCTATGCACATAGAAGAAATGGTGATTGTACCATATGTTAGAAGACATCTAGTTGCCATGGACGAGCCTTTAAGGCTTATGAAGAAGCCACGAGTTCAACGGGCAAGTTCTTGATAGTAGAGAATGATTGAATGGAAAAGGACTTGCAAGAGGCCAAGAAGATAACAGAGCATTTCACAGGATCTGCCATGATAGAGATAAAGAAAGAAATAGTGGCAGAGATATCAACCTTGGAGGTCACCATGTCGATAGTGTATAGAAGAATTGTCACTGTTCACAAAGCAGTTTCCCATCTGTATGGTTTTCAGCAACAGTGCACGCAAACAACTGAAACTCTCAAATACATTCACACTACTATTGTGCACATGTAAGAATGGAAAATGAGGTATAAGGGAACCCCTCTTTACTCACACAAGAAGATGAAGTCAAAGGCTGAGCTAGACAAAGAAAAAATTCAAATGGTTATCAGGAACTATGAAAAGCTCCCTCCACTCATCACTAGCATTAACGCTTCCTTTGCATGGTTGTTCAGGAGCCTGGATGTCATAGTGCACACGCACAAGATCCCTTCCATCAAAACCCTCACCCAGGCCATGAGGAAGGACCAAGTCATGTTGGATGTCAACAGGTACATAGAGAAGTTGATGTGTGCAACCACCAGTGATGACTTGAAACTTAGGGTAGAGAACACACAAAGGTACATTAATGGTCTAGCCACACTCAAGACAATGTTGTGCATGCTTTAGGATGAGCTAGACAGTGGTTTCAAAAACATATATCCAAAATCCATGGAGGCAAGAGTATTCTTCGACAAAGATGTCATCAAAATAGTACAAGGACACAATAGTGCAGTACCAAGCTTGGTATTAGTTCATCACCGAAGATCACCATGACGAGTTTACCGAGTTGGTCTTTCCCCAAGACCCCAAGTGATGTTGTGTGTCTTGTCAAGTTGACTCAAGCCTATTTTTGTCCCACATGGGTATATGTGGAAATATTATTTTTGTAAACATATTGTAGGAGAAATTCCAAGTGTCATTAGTGGAATGTGAATTGTCATGAGGGTAATCAAAGATTCAAAGGGGAATGTTAGGGTCACCCCACCCTTTGTTATATATAGAACCTCATAACTCATAGTATAGGCTTTTGGGAGCCAATATTTTGGCTAGGCATTGCTTAGAGAAGGCTTGGAGAGTATTGTGATGAGCCTTGGCTTCTCCATAGTGCAGAGTGAGTACATCTCTTTGGAGGAGCAGGTGGTGTTGACTGTAATGTTCCACTATTGGGGCTAGTGGCTGTCAATGGTGTATGTATGGATGGAATTTTCACTTAATATATATATAACATAGCCAACATGTTTTCATGCATATTCTTTTATTGTAGTTGGACTATTCTGGTTGCTTTAGCAATGTATGTTATTTAAATTACGCATTTGTGTATGAACTTATTTGTATATGATTGTGTGAATCTTGAAATCGTGTTGTTGGTTTAACCTGTCACTTTGGATTGTGGACTATTCTGCTTTCCAACTTGTGATGTCATTTAGCTTGTGTGTTCCTTTCAGGCTACATACTATTACAGGCTTCTAAGGGACACACTTCCTTTTCCCCTTCGTGTGCTAGAACCCCCATGCATTTCACTTGACTTGATGCAAGGTCACACACTTTCTTCCAACAAGGACATCACATTTACCTCTGCACGTTATCGTAGTCAAGGCATTTCTTTACTACCCATTGCTGGGAATCCTACTCCAAATGGTCTAAGGTCTAGTTGGGACTTCTTATCGGAGAGATCCCCTGACATGTTGGCAAGTCCTGCAGCATCAACACACTGGTCAACTCACGTGTCGATTTTCATCATGAATAACCATCATCTTGGTCTGAATCTCTTCAACTACCGAAATTAACCAAGATCTTTTACTTCTATGACGTTAGCAGAATTGCATATAAAATAGCATGATATATCACATATGCATGTTGTAAAGAAGATGAAACATAACAAACCATCAAATCAAGAACAAAAACACATTGATAACAGAATTTACCTATTGCGGGTTACGTCTCTAGGCCTTGGAATCAAGAGTGGGAAGGTCCCTTCAAAAATGTTGCAAGATGATGATGTACATGGTATGTTTTTTTCATTACAAGGATGATACCCTCAACCAGAGTGGCATGTCTCTCCATTAGACATTCTCAGGAACTCTCACTCAAATGGGAATTCCTTCAAAATTACAAGCTAATAAAATCTCCCATGATGTGGCATACAAGTATCCCTCAACATAATTATAATCAGGGATCTCAACAAAAATAAAACCATCTCAAAAAATCATAAGAAAATCGTGACATAACTGCATCATATACCTCCACTTTTAGGGATGGCCAAAAATATGCAGAGCTTAGCTGCTAAAATAGACATCCTCGTTGAATTCGTGGTGCAAAATCATGTCAAATGACTATAAACTTTTCTCCTTTTTGACACCATCAAATTATGGACCCTCAGGCATATTGAAGATTCCCCCAAATATTCCTTCCTGAAGATGGCCAAAAAATCCATTGCTCAGATCAAGATTTTGAGCGTGTCTAGTGCCACCTGGATCATTCCTCCCCACCAAGGAGATTTTGGTCTTCCAAAATCATCAACATAATCTACAACTGCTACATTGTCTACACCACAAGTGTCATGAGAGGTCCCACTTCCTTCTCCTTCACCCTCGTCCTTCAGAACCATAAGTGATGAACCAACACCTTCATCCTCTGCAAACATGTAGTACATCTTTGCAAATTACATGCTCAATTACCTGACCAATAATCACCCAAGCATCCCCATACTTGCCAAGAGTTTATAAGACATACTCATTGGTCAAGTTTACATCATAATATAAATCAATACCTCGACTGTCAATAAAAGGCCAAAACATCATCATTTCTTTAATAAGTGATGGAAAACACATATTGGCTTTTATAATTTAAATCGCAACACATGATTTACAAAATGTGGCCATGAAAAGCTACCAAATCTAGTAAAACCATTTCTTACTCAACAAATTGAACCACAAGGAATATGGTAGATTTTCTTATTGAACACCTTCACCAACTGGTTTCTGCGCAAGCTCTTTGTCCTTAAGATGTTTCTCTGGATGGAGCCTGCAACATGTGGCTCTTTGATTACCACCTTTGTTGCAATGACTGCAAAAATTATTCTTCCTCCAGACCTACATAACCCGCTTCCTTCCCTGATGTGGAGAAGTAATTTCATGCCTCATCCTCTTTCTTGTTGCCATCCTCTTCCAGCACTCAACAACCACATGGTTATGTAAACAAAAAAAAATACATGTTTTTCTATGCCATGGTTTCTGTTCATCATTAACATGCTTGTAATCAAAATGAACTTTAGAGTACTAAGACTTGTTATACCTCTCTCGGTTGTCTCTAGTGCAATTTTGGAAATGAGAACTTTCCTTATCTCTCCCTTTGTGATGTGCACTATCATGGGAGATGGTGATGTGTTCCCATCGTTCTCTTTCCTTAACGGTTTCAAAAAGGTCTTGGAAGATTCTGACACCTTTGAGAACTCTCCTTCAGTGTATCCCAATCCTGTAAATCGAGGTCTTTGTACCACCTCCAATGGTTGATTCATTCCTTGTCCATTAACACCAAGCCCCCTCCTTTATATCCCATCTTGGTAAGGAGTCTCATGCCAGTTCCTAAAATGGGTACCTCCATGTTTCCAACAAAAATAGTGTCATGTGAAAATGAAACTAAAGAATGATCAACATTATTTACCTCAGTTGTCTATTCTAAAATAGGTGATGATAGCTTCACTAAGTCGTCGTTTCACTTCAACTCTTCCAAGGCCTCTTTCGTGGCTCATAGTTGAAGTTGAAATCTATGCTTCTCCTCTTTCTCTTCTCGTATAAGTCTCCTCAATTCAGCATTCTCTTCTTGAAGGCTCTGATTGATCTCCTCATCTGAATGATGAGAAGACGATGAAGAAGATGAATGTACACTCGAGGGGGTAGATGGAGCATCATCCTCTACTCTTTCTTTCTCCCATTCCTCTCTTTCCATTTTCTCCTCATAAGCTACATACATTATGTCTACCATTTTTGGCATCCTGTTGAAGGCCTTATACATATCTCTGTCATCCTCCATTTTCTTTATTGTCGCATGCTCAATCGTTCACACTCGCAATTCACATCGGCGAGAAGACCGGTCTGATACCAAACTTGATCTGAATCTCTTTAGCTACCGGAATTAACTAAGATCTTTTACTTTTGTGATGTTAGCATAATTTCATATAAAATAGGATGTTATACCACATGTGCAAACTGTAAAGAAGATGAAACATAACAACAACCATCAAATCAAGAAGAAAAACATAATGATAACAAAGTTCACCAAGTGTGGGTTATGTCTCTGGGCCTTGGTTTCAAGATTGGGGATGTCACTTCATTAATTTTGTAAGATGATGATGTGCATGCTATGTTCTTTGTCATTACAAGAATGATACCCTCAACCAGAGTGGCATGTCTCTCCATGAGAAGTTCTCAAGAACTTTCACTAAAATGGGCATTCCTTAAGCATGACAAGCTAATAAAATCTCACATGATGTGGCATACAAGTATCCCTCAACATAATTATAATAAGAGATCTTAATAAAAAAACATCATCTCAACCAATCAGAAGAAAATCATGAAATAACTACGTCATATACCTCCACTTTTGGGGATGGACGAAAAATGCAAAGCTCAGTTGTTAAAACAGACATCACCGTAGAATTCATGGAATGAAATCGTGTCAAACGACTATAAATGTTTCCCCTCTCTGACACCATCAAATTCTGGACCCTCGAGAATCTTCAAGATTTCCCAAAATATTCCTTCCTGAAGATGGCCAAAAATTCTGCTCCTCGGATGAATCTTCTAAGAGTGTCTGGAGCCACCTAGATCACATATACTCATGTTTTTTATGGTCCCCTCTGGGCCTCCCCCATGTGGCAGAATCATCCAGTCACCCTTGCTCAAAGCATATGAGATGAGTTACCCTTGCATCTATTGAGTATGTTATGATTCCCCTTGTGTCTTATTAAAGTTTATAATCCATTTTTGTGTCTCATTCATCCCATCGTACTCATATTTGGCCTCCAGCTACACTGCTCCATCTTTGAAAATCCCCCATCTAAGTAATTGACCATCCCCACTGGAATCGAGTCAGTCACTGCCAAGTTAACCATCCATGTTATGCTCTAAAAAGGGAGGTTGTCATCCCACCACTCATCTTGTTTCCTTCCATCATTATCCCTGGTGTCAGTCCATCAGTCATCCCTTGTTCCTTTGTTGAGGATTCTGCATTACCTTAAATCTGGTGGGCCATCTTTTGTCGACTTCAAGACACTTATTCTAGAAGTGTGGTCAAGAGGGTGGTGTCCCTTGGTTTTAGCCTTCATATTTTTTCGGTGCCTCAGATGAAGCAAAGGGAATCATCATTTACCTTTGATGTGGTTATTTTTTACATGCTCTATGCCAGCTCATTATCGCACAACTGAGAATTGTACACTTGATGGTCTGGTGATCTAGACAATTGTACCAGTGATTCTTGGGTATGTGTGAAATGTTCCAAACCACATGAGGGGGTGGCCCTTTAGGTAGCCCCACACATACCCATATTTCCACGGATGTTGATCCATCTTTGAATAAATTTCTACATATTTGATGGGTTTAGTTTCAACTACCTGCAGCGCCCACAACATGAATGTATCCTTCAGATGATCTATTCATATATTCAGAACCCTTTCCTATTCACATGGCTTCTTTGGTTGTGATCCCCCCTCACCATGTCATCTCAAGGGGAAGTATGTCTCATTTACTCAAATTTTATTGTATTTAGTCCTGGCCTATATTTTTTCAGCCACATTATGTATATGGGATTCAATATATTATTTATTGGCCCTTTGATGCCAACTTATCATGTATCATGTACTTTGTATCTTAGTCCCACACTGTTGGGCTCACAATTATTTTTTGTACTTAGTTATCTTGACAAGTATGGGTATTCCTACCCCGCCTCATTTGAGATCGTATACTCCAAAATAAAAGGAGACTTATATCAGTTTAGTAGGTCTCACCCCCTCCATTCCTTCATCCTTATTTGCATTGCTTCAATTGTATCTCTCTCTCTCTCTCTCTTTGACTCCCCTTTGGTTTCTCGTGGTAGTGTAACCTACAATGTATTTTGGTCATATGATTTACTCCTAATAATCATACGTTGGTGGGGGGGTGGGGATATTTTATCACGTAAAAAACGATCACCTAGCTATTTCTAACTAGGTGGATTGAAATACACGATGTAGGATTAATTTTACCATAGTAAAATCACTTTCACCATAGGAAATAATATAGTAAACCATTTTTATTCAATTTTTTTCTGATTAAAGGTAAAAAAACCCCATGAGAATAATTAAGTAAATCATTATTTATTTCATTTTCTCTAGGAATAATTAAATAAATCACTATTTATTTATTATTCCTTAATTCCATTTTTGGAATAATTGTTAAATCACTATTTAATAATTATTTCAATTTCACACCATTCTTAATTCCCATGAAATAATTAATAAATCATTTTATTTTTTAATTATTTCTAAATAAAGGTATTTGACAATTTTGAATATCTTCTCCCTCTCAAAAAAATATAATACAGTATTCCTAACGGTTAGATCCTGAATTGGTCAATATTATTTTATTATTTTCCATTTTCAAGATCAACCCAATACTTTGTTATAAATAAGAGGGTTTTCCATTCATTCTTCACCATGATCACTATCATCGTCACTTTGCATTCGAGCTCCCATTTGAGTTCTACTTCATTTTTTTGGGTTTTTCACACATTAAGAGAGAAAATCTATCATTGAAGCACAAGGACATCAAAGGACCCATCCCACAAAGGGGGATTTGTAGACCCTTTTTGTAGATCTCCTTCACCAGGTGGTATTAATACATATTATTCATTTTAAAAGTCATTCCATATCAGGTTACTACCTTGAATATTTATTGTTGTTTACTATTTTGGATCGCATATATCTTTTTACTGCAAGGATTTCGTGTTTTATTATTACAAATTTGAAGTATAAACAAACACATATTGTTGTTAGGGCCACTTGTCACCAGTGACTTAAGTGAAGTATTTTTGGTACATATTCCTGAAATATTTACACTAATAGTGTGATTTTTTTGGTATATTTACATATGTCTGTGGATGTAAATATCGCCATGAGTTGTGTTATAAAGTTCCAATAAGCGATATGTGTGTCATGTTGTTATGTGTCATGTTGGTTTTCTTCTCAGTAGGTTGATCATTGTAAATGTTGCTTCGAGCTAAGATATAAAGCTCCATGGGCACTATGTTTTTCTTTCAACATTCTTGTTGGTTGTAGGTGTCGTTCAACACCGAGAACGATTTTCTGTCAAGGGGTAGGGTTCTGTAACAACCTTGGTGAAAATTCCATGTAAATACAGTTAATAAAGGAAAAATAACAACCATGGTTATGAAGCCTTTATTCCAAGTTGAATGTTGGGAAAAACATCCTAATGTGAGCATTGATTTGGTTTATTATGGCAAAGGAAATTGGCAAAGGCTTTTGAAAGGAAAAATGACATTTTTTGGCAATTTATTTATGAAAATAATGGAAATTAGGAGAAAATGAAGGTGAAAGGTCACTAGTTTCATTTGAGGAGGAAAATGAAGGAAAATAATGGAAAATTGAAGAAAATAGAGGCCTCATTAATAAAAAGGCTTTTGAGGATCCTTTGGTACCTTTTGTTAGTTTAGTTTTGGAGCTAGCTCTCTATTCTCTCTCTCTCTCACTCTTAGACACTTAGATTTTTCTCAGAGCACTTCAACATTGGATCAAGGAAGAAAATTTCATGCAAGGAAGAGCAGGATCAAGCAGCTACAATGGGATTACTTGCATGTATGGATTTACATGTAAGATTTCCTTATTATTTTTGGCATGCATGGTTATGCATTTGTGTTCTTGGTTCTCTTGCTATCTTGGGCATGGGATTTTCCAGGTGTGATAATTCTTTCCATCCTAGTCTTTCCATTTCCGGATATCCATGGTGTGATGGGGTCCTCATGTTTTAGTTGAGCTAGATTCCCATATGGATTCGAAAGTGAGTGAGGTAATCTATGAGAGAAAGAGCACATGGCCTAGTGATCCCTAAATCAGGTTGTGGATTATGGTAAAGCCTTGGCGTAGTAACCTTTGAACCGGACTATGGGTTGTGGTAAATCCATATTTTGTGTTACCTCGGTGGGCCTAAGAGTCCTCGACTAGTGAATGGCAGGATATATGATAAAGCCTAAAGGTGGGTGCCCTCGATCAGGCCTAGGAATCCTTGGCCGGTGAATGAAAAGATATAAGGTAAATCTTGGAGGGTGAGTCTTTATTAGGTCTAGGAATCCTTGATCATGGTATGGGAAGATGTACAGTAAATCCTAGAAACTAGGAGACAGGAAAATTTCTCACGATGTAGGTGGAGAAATATGGTGGCATCCATGCTTATTTAGGGCATAATCATCCAGTGGGGATTGCGTTAAATCCTAGTTCTATTGATGAGGGTGAGGTGGTTTACCCTCGAGATTCCCTGGTTGATTTCTGGTTATGAGTCCCGCATTCATGCTTGGAATATGGCATGAGGGTGATTGGCTAAAAGATAGATTTGGTTCAGCCAATCTATGTTTAGGAAGGTTCATGGAAATCCCATACCTAGTTGGTTTTTTCACTCATTAATAAGATTTCCTTTCCTTGGTATATGATAAACTATATTGGTTCATATGTGGCATTTATTGTTGTTATATCCTCGTTATATCTATTGTTTATATGCTAGTTATGAGTATGTTTTATGATAGTGATGATGTATGGATCTCATGATGTTTTGATTTGTAAATTAAAGAACAATGAATATATGACCTAATAGATGATGATGCAGTTAATGTGATAACGCATCAATGCTTCTTAGTGAATCTTATATAAGTATGAGACCCCTATGCTCATATCTATTGTTATGACCTGTAGAATGCATATTTGTGACATGTTTGGCAAAATGTCTATAATGGCTAGTAGGTGTCCATTCGATTCATTGATCAAATGTTTGCATTAGTACCTTTGTTTCTGTTATCACCTAGAACTGCAGTCACATGTACATAAATTGTGTCCAAAATTTCATTGTCAAAAAATGGGTGTCAAATGGTTGTTGTCTTATGTTTACTACTTAGGGGTCATGTTTTTCAATGATATTGATGAGAATCATTTTCAAAACCGTTAGTCATCCTCCATCATGATTGATTAAGACATGTCTTATCTCGTATATGTCATTTGTCCTTTTCGCAGTTTCGCAGCGCAGTTTGATTGGTTGATTTTGAAGCGCAATAATGTTTTAGCCTTTTCGTAGCGCCAGCCATTTCGCAGCACATGTCGCTAAGTTATAACTGTCTGCGCTACGAAATCGCGGATTCGGGGATTTTGCAGCGCAGATCCTTAAAATATCATGTCTGGGGATGAGTCATTGTGTCCGTCCAGTTATTGTCAGTTGGCGTACATTCTAAACACTTACGAGCCATCATTCCACCAATAGGTTCATAGTCATGTGCATTAAGTCCATTCAAATGTTTTTGTCATGCATAGTTGTGTCATGATGTTCTGTTAACATTACATGAAGTGGCCAGCTTATATGTTAAGATATTTGAATTGAAATGAACCTGAGTTTCTTCTTCAAAGGAGTTGCATTTCAAGCGAGCCTGCGTTCTAAAATTTGAACTTGCTTTTTGAGTTGAGGCTGCCGGTGTTTCTCTGTGCAAAAGATTTCAAAGCGTAATGGAGAAGAAGGAGCATCGGTCTGGAAGGTGTCAGAGGGTAGAGCCCGAAGGATTGGACCTGGCATTGAGGGATGAAGGTGTTAAAAATGCCTTTAAAGACGCTGGTTGCTGGAGTTTCTGTGAAAAGCTGAAGGGAGGTCACACTCAGGTAACAAAAGAGTTTGCCTTGAATTTTACAGGCTTAAGTTCCAAGGTATCTATGTTAGAATTCCCAGTATCTCCAGAGGTTATTGCTAGTGTAACTGATATTCCCAGAGGGGGGCAGGAGTGGTTTAAAAATTTCAAATTTGATATGAGCCCCTGTAAAGAATTCTTGAAAGAAGTCTATGTGAATGAAGATTTAACCAAGGCTGTGCCTAGAAGTTATGTTAAGGAGAGTTATGCTATGCTTCTCACTTGTATTCAAAAGTATTTAACTTGTGAGGGTAGATATAACAAAGTTTATTCCTATCATTTCAAGTTGTTGCTGCATTTTACGGGTAAAGCATCTATAGACCTCCCATTTTACTTGTTTCGTAGCCTCAGCAAGATGTGTGATAAAATCCAATTGAGGAAGGATGATTGTGAGACATCATTGTTTCACCATGGCCTAGTTAAACTGTTAGTGCTGGATGGTTTGCAGAAGATTGGTAGGGATTGGAATTCTTTCATCTATATGGCCGGTTTCCAGAGTAAGACAGGCCTCACCCCACAGCCACTTAGAGAAAGAGAAGAATCAGTGGAGGAACCTACTATTGCTGAGCTTAGAAAGGAGGCTAGGGAGAAAAAGAAGGTTAAATCTCAGTTGAACAAACCAGTCAAGCCCTTGGTTATTAAAGAGCCATCTCAGCCACCTCAGTCATCATCAAAGGAAAAGGTCAAGCACAAGAAAGAGGTACCTGGATCAGCTGGGTCTGAAAGTGTATCAAGAGTTAAAACAAGAGGTCAATTAAGCAAAGAGAAGGGCAAATCAGTAGCTGTGGAGGAAGGTCCAATTTCAAAGGCCAGCCTAAGTGATTTACTTGAGGCTATTGAATTTGAGCAGGAAGAACCAGTTCATCTTGAACCCATGCATATTGATTTAACCCAATCTTCTCCTGACAGCACTAAGAAATCAAAAGCTTCAAAGAGATTAAGGTTTGATGAGCCTAGTGAGGAGTTTATGTTCAAGCCAAGAAGGCCAGTTACAAGGAAACAAATTAGAGAAGCTGAGAAAGTGCATAAAGGAGAAGAAGTTGTAAAGGAGAAAGTGCATAAAGGAGAGAAAGCTGTAAAGTCACCCAGAACAGAGGTAATTGAAGTATTGACCAAAAAAGTGGAGGCAGTCAAACATAACGACAAGAACAGAAAGGTTATCATCACCCAAGGAGGAAATGTGATTTCCATAAAGAATCAAGTGGGAGCAGCCAAAGAGGAAATTGTCAAAGCAAAGAATGTGATTAAGGAGCGTGCAGTTAGGTATGCCAACTATAGAAAAGTTGTGTTAAAGGGTAGCAGAAGCCTAGTGAGTCATGTAGATTCAGTGGCTGATGTATATACCTGGACGGTTCCAGCCCTCAAACAAGCTAAACATATCAGGAAAATGAACATGACCCTGAGAGCTAAAAACAAAGCTTTGAAGAAGGAGATTGCAAATTTGAAGACACAGCTAGGTCAACTAGCTCACTGATTTGAGGAAAAGGTGATATTCTTAGTTTTGGTCAATTTTGTTTAAGTTCCACTATTTTGAGATTACCTAAGTCTTTGACACCTGTAGAAGAAGTTTGAAAAGTCATAAGTTCAAACAAAAGACGCTTTAGTGAAAATGTACTCTGTTTTAGCAAAAACAGCAGTTTCGTAGCGCGCTGCGAAACTGCTATAGGTGCTGTTTTATAAGAAAAACAAAGAGTTTAATGATGAGGTCAGCAAATTTTTGAAGGAAATGCCTCAAGAACATAATGGAGACCATAAAAGACTCTCCTAGCTATTCAGAGAATGACAGATGTACATTTTGGGAAAGGTGAAATATTTTGTTTTTAGCTAAAGCTTCGTTAAAGGTACTTTATGACCGAATTGTTAGGGTTCTGGTTAAGGTTACCAGAGATTTTGGTTTGTACACCTGTTCAGTCCACAAGGCTTCCAGATCATTGGGGAGTATGGTGATATGCGTTGTTTTTGAAGAATTAAAGAGAGGGGAACATGTTCTTTAAGTAGTGAAGAATGATGGGAGACAAGGACCGTGAAAACAGGGCACTTATCTTGATTGATTAATGAGCCATCTACGCAGCCAGTATCCAAAGCCAGCTTGTTCAGTGTATTCTCCTCCAAGATATCTCGACCAAAACAGAAAAAAGACATGTGTCAAAGAGTCAGGAAGGAAGCATGATACGAGGAGGACAGATTTTGAGTTTTGAATAAATTAGGACCCTTTGTAGTTACAGTTCAGCAATTATGTAATTAATGAATTAGTTACACAGTAGATAGGGATAGTTAATAGCAGCCTTCGATGCTCCCCTCATGCTGGAGGAGGAAGCTCGAGGTGGTTAAGCATGTATTCCTATATATGGATCAGACTTGGATGTAATTGGGGTTGGATGTTTTGAAAAAGAACAAGTCTATTTTGGTTTATGTAAAGCAGATTTCAGTAATGCAAACAGCTGTTGTTTCTTCTCAGGATTCTCAATAGATCTTATTGTTCAAATGTATGGTGGTTTATTCTCTTAATGTTCTTTTACAGTCTTGTTATGGCATAATCACTCAGAACTCATGTATCATGCTCTGACTTCCTGTATGCTTTGGCAAACTGTGTTTTATGTAAGTTGTGTTTGAACATTAGATGTAAAGAGCCCTGATTTCTATGAAAAGATGGTGTTTTTGTTTGTTGAGATGTGTGAGACTCCATAAGCCCAATGGGAAACAATTTGATATTTGTCCAGCCAGCTTATTTTCATGTGTTTTTTAAAGAGTTAGCCATCTTTCCTTGTCATTAGTCCATATTCATAATCTGTGAGAGAGCCCTCTCTGACTAAGGAGGCTAAACCTTAGTCTAAAGCCTGGTTTGAAACAGTTACATAGAGTCTTGCTGATTGGCAGCCTTCAGTACCTGATTTTGTGATAACAGTTTCTATGTTATTTATCATTCCTTAAGGTTTCATGGAGTTCTGGGCACTGGCTTGAGTCATGGCCCTAAAAAAGTGGCACAGAAACTAGGGTCACATGCTCAGAACTAGCTAAAAAAGTCCCGAGTCACTGGTATGCCCTTGTTGTGGGAGTGACTAGAGGGTCCCAGTCACATGCATGCCCATGTCATGGGAGGGACTAGGGCTTTAGGTCATTAAAATGTCAATATCCTCAAGGGTTGGTCACCTGGAAGGGTTGGTTAGCTCCTAAAGGTTTTGTAACAAGTGTAGAAGGTCAGATTGGTTGTGTTTTTTCAATTTCAATTCCTTAACTATAATTGGGAAGTTGAATTAGATCATAGTAACCCCTCATCACATGTTTACCCCAGCGGATTGGTTAACTTGGCTAAATGTGGGAGGAGGGCACTACAAAAGTGCGCTACCTTAGTAAACTTGTCCATCACAATCACGATGGAATGATGTTGTTTATATGTCCTCAGAAAACTTATGATGAAATAAATGGAAATGACCTCCCACTTCCACTTGAGAATCAGAATCGGCTGTAATAGTCTACCTTGATGCTTACATTCTATTTTCACCTACTCACAGTCTAAACATCTAGCCATAAACTCTGCCACATCCTTCTTCATATTCGGCCAATGATGAAACTTCTTCACTATTGTCAATGTCTTTTGGTATCCTAGGTGACTTGAATACAATTTTACATGAAACTCTCACAAGATAATATTCTTGACCTCACTATCATTCGACATATATATCATGTCCCTAAATCTGACAAAACCATATGTGGTAAGAAGATAGTCCACATCCTAACTACCTATATCCTGTTGTAACCTAAGCATAAGCTCCGTGTACCTATCATCTTGTTTTCCTTCCTGTAAGATCTGGTCATGTAACTCTATCCCATAAGAAATCATAGTTTCTATGTGATCCAGATATACTCTCCCGCTAAGAGTGTTTGCACCCTTGTTCTTCGTACCCTTGATGTACCTAATCTCAAAGTCGAACTAATTGATCATGGCCAACCATCTAGCTTGTCTTGCATTCAAATTCGGTTGATCAAATAGATACCTCAATCCACTATAATCACTCATTAAGATGAGTACCCGCTAAGAAGATAGTGTCTCCACATCTTCAAATCATGGATGTTTGCTTCCAAATCAAGATCATGTGTTGGATAATTCTACTCATAATCATTCAGTTTTTGTGACTCATAACATACTACCTATCCTTCATGCATAAGGAATCCAACAAGTCCTCTCTTGCAAGCATCTGTACACACCACAAACTTATTTGCTGAATTTGTAATCTTTAACAATGAAGCATCCGTCAACAATTGCTTCAATTGTTCAAAACTTGTTGCACATTCCTTTGTCCATTCAAATTTCTTACCTTTCCTCTACAATGATGTAATTAGATATGAAATATGAGATAATATCCTAATGATCCTCTTGTAATAACCTACTAACCCCATGAATGACCTTGCCTCATCCACATTTCTAGGAGTTGCCCACTCCATGATAACTCTTATCTTCTGTGGATTTACTATTATGCCTTTCTTGGAAACAACATGTCCCAGGTAATGTACCTCTATCTGAAAGAACCTGTATTTTCTAAGTTTGGCATAAAACTGATTCTCTCTCAATAATCTCAACACTTTTGCTAAGTGTTTGGCATTCTCTTGCTCATTTTTAGAATATATCAAGATGTCATCAATGAATACAATAACAAACTTGTCCAAATAAGGATGCAATACACTATTCATCAAACACATAAAATTAGCTGGAGCATTAGTCAAACCAAATGGAACTACAACAAACTCATAATGCCCATACCTAGTCCTAAAAGTAGTCTTGTATATGTCCTCTTCCTTGATTCATACCTGATGGTATCCTGATCTCAGATCAATCTTCGAGAACATTGCATCTCCCTTCAACTGATCGAACAAGTCATCAATCCTAAGCAACAAATGCTTACTTTTTTCAACTCTCTATAATAAATGAATAGCCTGAGAGTACCATCCTTCTTCACAAACAACACTGGTGCACCCCAAGGTGACACACTTGGCCTATTATATCCCTTTCCAAGCATTTCCTTCAATTGCAACTTCAACTCAAGAAACTCTGGTATGATCATCCTGTAATGCTCCTTTGGTGCTAGTGTTACCCCTGGTACCAATGCAATAGAAAGTCCCACTTCCCTATGAGGCAGAAACTCTAAAATCTCTACTAGAAACACATCTTGAAATTGCTGCAAGATTGGGTACCTACTCAGTACCTCCACATCCTCAACATCCTTACGTTTATCACTAGAAATATGCACTACAAATAACACACAACCTTTTCTACAATTGTGCTTTTCCTACATAGCAGTCACCATTATAACTAATGTTTCCTTCTTCTTACCTTGCAAGGTTCTTTGTTCTCCATTTTAATCGAAACACTCAATGGCCTTGTCATAAAAATCCACTTTGGTCCTATGAATATATAACCAGTGTATACCCAAAATCATATTGTATGATCCCAACGACAATACATTCCAATGGGCTGAGGTAGGCATACCTTTCAACACAAATGCACAAGATCTTACCAAATGATACACTCCCTTCTTTATACCTGTAGCCAACTATGCTAACAAGGATTCCACATGCACTTATTTATTCAAACCACACTTATACACCAGGTCAGGACTAACATAACTATAATTATATTCAGGGTCAACAAAAATGGAAACAACTTGATCACAAAGCTTACCATCCATCTTGATAATAGTTTCCTAGTGATATTCCTGCTTGTTATCCAGCACTGCATAAATCTGTGGAATTCTATGCACAACCTCCTCAACTATCTTTGCTTCCTGTGCACTATAAATTTGAGGCCTACCACCCTGATTTTGTGGACAATTGCTCTTAAGATTTTCCTTACCACATGTCCAACACTGTAACCGTCTTGTACCATCACCTTTACTTTTCTTCCCTCCATGTTGTGACCCATTAAAATTATTGTAAGGTGCAACATTTTATTTCTCACCTGCACCTTGAGACCTTGCTCTTTTCAGCTTCCATTTTCCTTGATCTTTGTCTTTCCCGTTCCAACCTTTCTGATATTTTTTATTTCGTTTTGACTACTCATAACAATGCTTTAATTTCCCAATAACTTCCTCAAGCGACCGAGGAAGAGACCGAGGTTCATCATACTCAATCTAATCTCTAAATGTTAATGGAAATCCACTAAAAAATCTCTAAACTTTGGCCTTCTCATCCTTAAGATATGGTACATACCTCAATAAGTCAAAAAACTTCACTGTATATTCCTCATATGTTATTGATCCCTTCTTTAGCTCCTAGAAATCCTTGGATTTGTTATCATAGTACCTCTTTGACAAGAACTTCTTCCTAAAAAGTCTCTTGAATTCATCCCAAATCAACACTTCTATCCTGGTGTCTTTGACTTACTTCACATCTTCCACCCAGATTTTTGCTTTCCCTTTGAGGTTGAAGATAACTATTCTAGCCTTCATATTCTTTGTGTAATCATGCAACTCAAAGAATTTATTCATCCCAAGTAGCCATGCTTCTACATCTCTCAGTTTCTTCAAATATTTATCAAAGGAAGGTGTTGTTGATTTCTTGAACTCATCTGGAAAATATCCCCTGCCACTCCTCCTATAAGGATGATAACGATTACGATCACAAATCTTGTCAAAACTAGAACTGGAATAGAACTTGTGTCCATCACCTCTCCTATCCGGAGTATCCAAGAGACTGCCATCTCTAATCATGTCAACCTTATCCGACCTATGCCAACCATGATATCTACAATCATATGCCCCATTAGTTTTGTCCTCCTGCCCATGGTTGGTCCTAAGAGGTCCCTGACTCCGCAATTATGACAAACTATGAAGGATTATTGCATTGACTTATGCTTGTTTCTCTTATTCCTAAGTGATCCTGTCATTATCTATCTTACAACTCCTTATCTTTTCCTTAAAGCTTCTCAATGTGCCTGCTAAGTTAGAATAATTTCCAACACCACCCTGTTCATCTAACCCATAGGGATAATCTCGTGAACTGTATTCTACTATCTTTTTAGTATTCTTTGATCTCTTTCCTATAAGTACACCATGTCAGCTAAAACCAAAACACAACATAATAAAAATACCTCAATATAGTTCAAGGGAGGATATCGCATCTGCAAGATCAACCAAATTAGCATGATACATGTATAATCATATTCGCATCACCATATAACATCAGTTTAACCATTATCCAGTTATCAATGTCTGAACATACCAACCACATACCATGACCTCATACATGAAAACTACAACCATATCAATGTATGCATAACAATATATAAACACTGGCATGCATAACCAATGCATAACTGACATACACTCATGACGACCAAATCCAAAAACACACCATCCACTTTCACATGGTGACACCACTGCAACCATGGCCACCACCATGCATACACAACAAGTAAATATAGCACAAGCATAGAGAATAAATATATGCAACTGACATGAATGCATGACCCACACACCACCCATCCAATCCAAGGGGTGAACCATGCTTTGATACCACTATGTAACATCCTCCTCCCACATTTACCCAAGTTAACTAGTCCACTGGAGTAAACATGCAAAGAGAGACTACTATGATGTAATTAAACTCCCCATGTATAGTTAAGGAAGTCAAACCGACAAAACCAAACCAATATGACCTTCCACACATGCTACAGAACCCTTAGGAGCCAACCAACCCTTGAGACAACTTGACATTTCACTTATGTGGACCCCCATTCGCTCCCATGAAAAGCCATGCATGTGACTGAGGCCTTCTAGTCTCTCCCATAGCAAGGCATGCCATCGAATGTGGCATTTTTTAGCTAGTTCTAAGCTAGTGACCCCAGATTCTGTGCCACTTTTTCAGGGTCACAATCCAGGCCACTTCCCAGAACTTCATTAAAAGTCTATAAATGATAAATGACATTGGAACAAAGGCACTAATGCAAACACTTAATCAATGAATTGACTGGACCCCTACTAACCATGAAAGGCATTTCATCAAACATTCCACAAATCTACAATCTATAGGTTATAACAACATATATGATCATAGGGGTGTCTTACTTATCTGAGATTGGTAAAGAAGCATTGTTGCCATATCACAATAGCTGAATTATCATCTATTAGGTCATGTATTCATTTTACATTCATTTGAAAATAAAAACATGATGAGAGACATACATCAAGTCTATCATAAAATATAGTTATAACCATCATATAACCAACAAAAATAACAAGGATATAACAGCCATAAAATCCACATATAATACTGTACATTTAAACATGAAATACCAAGTAGAAAGAGCTCTTATTAATGAATGCAAAATCCAACTAGGTTTGGGAATCCACAAACCACCCGACCATAGAATGGTTGAACCAAATCTATCTTTTAGCCAATCACCCCCGTGCCATATTCCAAGCATGAATGTGGGACTCAAAACCAAAACCAAACCAGGTTTCCTCAAGATTTACCACAATCCCCATTAGATCACTAGGTCCTAAACAAGCATGGATTCCATTGGATTTCTCCACCTACACAGTGAGGAATTTTCTCATCTCCTAGTCTCTAGGATTTACCATATATCCCAGCATAAAATGGTCAAGGATTCCTAAGCCTAATCAAGACTCTACCCTCCAGGTTTCATCATATATCCTGCCATTCACTGGTCAAGGATTCCTAGGCCTGATCGAGGGCACAAACCTCTAGGCTTTACCATATATCCCACCATTCATTGGTTGAGGATTCCTAGGCCCATCAAGGCACACAAAATCTATCTTTACCAATACCAGCTTCTCTGGTTGAGGGATTCCTAGGCCTTGTGTTCTTTCTTTTAGAGACCACCTCATTCAATTTCAAAACCATTTGACAATCCATCTCAAGCAAATACAAGAGAATCCATCACACTATGGCTATCTAGAAATGGCAAGGCAAGGTTGAAGAACATTATCACACCTGGAAAAACCCATGCCAATGACAACAAGAGAACGAAATACACACATGCATGTACCATGCATGCCAAATCTAGCAAGGAAATCACACATGCAAATCGATACCTGCAAGTAATCTCGCTGTAGTTTCTTGATCCTTCTCTTCCTTTCTTGATCTTTTCTTTCCATTGCCCTCTTGGTCCTTTACTTTCCTTAATCCAATGCTAGAGTGCCCCATGAATGGTCAAAGTTTACAAGAGTGAAAAAAAGAGAGAGAATAATGAGAGAGCTCCAAAAATGAACAGAAAAAGGTACCAACTAATCCTCATAAGCCTTTTTATTAATGAGGCCTCTAGTTTCTTAAATTTTTCATTATTTTCCTTCCTTTTCCAACTCACATGCAACATGTGACCTTTCACCTTCCTTTTCTCCTAATTTCCAGTATTTTCATAAATAAAATTCCAATTAATGCCTCATTCCTTTCCAAAGACTTTGCCATTTCCTTTGCCAATTTCCTTAGCCATAATAAACCAAATGAACACCCACACTAGGATGTTTTTCCCATCATTCAACTTGGAATATGTGTCCTATGGCCTTGGTTATTATTTTTCCTGTATTAACATTATTACATATAATTTTGACAAGGGTTGTTACACTTCAGTTGTTAATAACTTTCAATCTAAGAGGCCATTTGCAAGCTTCATCATACCATTGGAAAGATATTTCCAAGGACTATCCATATATTCAATTTCAAAGAGAAGTTAAGCTAATATTCCTAGGATAAAATTCCTTCAAAGCATGCGACTCCCTAACCATCATAGTCTTATTTTTATGGATTCCCTTATGATTCTCTACAAGAGATTGTGGTGAGCACCAGTATTGCAGCAATAATGCTGCAACTCATAGGTGGCCTTCTTTACTCTTATCAACTCGATAATTCGTCACAAACACGGAAGCAACGGTGCTATATGCACAAGTAATAGTTCTTATTGTAGGTTGTCACTTGTCAGACGATGCAAGATCACTAGGAGCTCAAGCCAACTTCTATGGATTCTAGAAGAAGCTCTAAATGTGATGAAAGGAAGGAAAGATAGATGCTATTCTAATTGCAGAAAGGAGAAAGACTGAAATTCAAAGAAAACGAAGTAAATCCTACTTAACCAACTAATCCTACTTTTGCAAAAAGCACTATGAAAACCATGAAAAGAATTCCATCTATCTATTCAAAGAAGTAAACAACATCTAACTAAGCTATTTCTAGATGTAAATGAGAAAAAAACATCTTTTTGGATTTTTATTTATTTTTATGTGAATTTGACATGTATGTGAATTATTGTTTGTGAATGTGGCAGTGAATAGGCGATGTTGAAAGGCGGTTTTGGGGCCTGAGAGGATGTAGGATGGTGTGGTTGGGTCCTAGGAGGTCTCAAGTGGCATTCTAGAGGCTTTTCCCACACTTGGCCTTCAAAAGAACGCCTATAGGAAAATCTATAGGACACAGGAAATCTACAGGAGGAAAAACAACATTCTACAGGAGGACTACAGGAGGAGGCCGAGAGTAGTTTTCACTATTTTGAGGGTGTGAGAGTGGGTGGAAGACATGGATGAAGGTTGGAATGAGGTGTTAGTGTGCCTAGGTTCTACCAAGAATTATTAGGAGAGAGAAAGATTATTGGATTTTCTCAAGGAGAGAGGAATAAATTCTATGGAAAATGGAGGAAACTAAGGCAGAATTGAGGGGAGACTTGGGTGACCTGTAGGGCATGGATCAGATGGAGAATGGAATGGTTGATAGGATGGCCTGCTCCTAGAAGATATATACTACATAAACAACTGACAATCAACCAATGAGATTAAGCAAGCAAGGAAATAAGTCTATCTAAAAAAAAAAAAATTTGCATCAAGTAAACTATGATCTATGAAAGGAAATCTTGATAACCATTGCAGGAAAATAAAGTATGAAAGAAGACTGTTGAAAATAAGGAAATGAACATGATGAAGAAGCTCTGAAGCAAAGCTAAACTAGAATATGAACCAACTAACAAGCTACAAACAGTAGAAATCCTATGAATGAGGAAAATCTATGCTTTTGGGGTAGCAAGAGGGTCTTTGCCTCAAATCATGGTCCCAAAGGGAGGAAGAGAGGCCAAGGCACTATTGCTAGCCTTTTGAATCTTATTTTTATCACTTCTTAACCTACTATAGAAAACATAAATGGAAGCAAACTACTGAATCTTCAAAAGCAACCTATTCTTAACCATAAAAGAAATACATCTAACAACAACCTATTCTACAAACTGAAATGAAACATACAAATACAAGTAAAGAGGAGCTTGGCTGCTTGGATTGGGCCCTAATCCAAGAGATTCAGCCCTCTGAGGTAACTCAGTAGTAACTCAAAAAGGATTCCATCTTTATTCTCAAAACAATAACAAGATTACATGAACTGTCAAGATAATAAGCTCGAAGTTGAGCAGAGTTTACATAAGCAATACTGTAGCAAAAATCCAACAAAAATATGACCCTAGTGAGGCTCTAGGCATCTCTACTCATACAAATGAGGCTACCAACAGCTTCCTCAAAATCAAGGAGGCTTGGCTCCCAAAACTCGAGATAATCATCAGTTATCCTCCACTTGCTCTGTTGCCTACTAATGCATGACTTGGCTGCCTGTACTCCGAGCAGAATGAAGGGAGATTTGAAGTGAGGAGTAATAAATGAGGGGTATTACCTCCTATAAGTCCTCTCCTTTGTCCACTTCGAGTTATTGCTGCCATTTGTCCACCGGATCCTTGACTTTGACCACAAAATTCATCAATAATTTGCATTAAACACATATTAGACCACATGGCATCATAACTAACTCAACTCACTCTATAAGCATAAATATAATCAGAAAATCATACAATAAGCTAAGAGAATGGTTGATTTGACTAGGTTAGGAGGTAAAATGAGCCCATATAATTACCCATTTATGAGGCTTATCAGATTGTAGCAACCATAGGACTCCCACTGAGCTTAACACATCATATACATCAATGCTATCTTGGTTGACATCAATGCCAACATACTAAATGTCACCAACCATTTGAACAAATCTAACTGCCCAATAGTAAGAAAATATGGTTGACATGGAATAGATGGTTGAGATGGCAGAACCCTAACACGTTGCACCTTGGTGACATGGACATGTGACATGTCAAACAATAATTTTTTAGTGGCCAATGGGACCAACTTTGGGTGACATGTGGCACCACCTAAAGAGTTCCATGTGGGCATGATGAAATCATGCCTATGTTATCACCTAGTTGCACATGGATTGTTAAGGTCTCAATCAAATGGTCCAGTCATATGGAAAATAAAAATTTAACCCCCAAGTCCTTGGGGATCTCTTGGTCACATTATGGTCATATGGGTTGGCTCCACAAATTATGATCAAATAACCTTAATGAGCCCAATGGTTCACTACTGTGAAGCTTATATATATATATATATATATATATCTATATATATATATATATATATATATATATATATATATATATATATATATATATATATATATATATATATATATATATATATATATATATATATATATATATATCGATATTTCATAAGACGTTTAGGGTAATGTGTTTTCCTTCATATGGAAACAAATTTATGAGTATGGATTTGTGGTTTGAAAATTGTTTTCAGTTATGTGGTTATTGATATTGAAGTCAGTAATATGATAATGTTTTGATCTGCAGTGGTCATAGGTACAAGTTTGGTTAGTAGTGTGTTTTCGTGGACTAAGCATTCATAATGCATAATATGTGTGTGCGTGTGTGTGTGTAAATAAATTTTGTAGAGGTTGGATATGTGAAAATAAAATGTAGCAGAGTTGGTATTAGGCATGTATTGCTCTACAAAGGTCACAAGTTTGAATTTGAGGTTGAATGTTTTTCAGTGTTTGGAACTACCCAATGAAAAAGTGTTTTTTTCGAACCAAATCAGTGCACTATGTCGAACCGACGGGGTACCTTTGGTTGAACGCATACTAGAAAGTGTATTTTGGATTTGAAAGGTACTCTTTGTTGACTCATTATTCATTTTGTCAAATAATTAATTTTTATAATGTTTAGTGGGTTATCTTAAGGCCCAAATTAATTTTTGGAAGAGGAAAAATGGCAAGAAGTTTTTGTGATCTAAAAGGAATACCTGAAATTCATGAAGACATTATTTAGGACAAGAGGCCATACATATTTTGTTATTGTCAACATTTTTTGGAGCTCATGAATAGGTTTAGTCTTGGTATGAAGGAGATGTTGATTTTTTATGATTGAAGAACAGGTTGAAGTTGTATTCATATGATCAGATTTGTCAATGGAAATTATTGTGTTTTGATTTTGTAGATATAGTTTTAAATATTGTGAAAAGTGGTCCACTATATCTTGGTGAAGAAGGTCTGTGCCTCAATTAGGTTGGAGCGTATAGCATGCTAGTTCTTCTAGATTTCATAGGTTGGTGTGTTAATCAAGTTGGAGCCTATAACATCCTCTTGTTGATTTTCCATGCAAATAAAATAAGACCAAGGTCATGGGACACTTATTCCAAGATGAATGTTTTGGAAAATCACTTTAGTGGGAATCACATGTGATTAATTAATGGATAGGGAAATTGACAAAGGAATCGGAAAAGGAAAAGATGGAATAATTGGAATTTAATTATGAAAATAAAGGAAAATAGGAGAAAAGGAAGGTGAAGCAACACATATTTGAATGCAGGGGAAATTATATGGAAAATGAAGTAAAATGAAGAAAATATAGGCATCAATGATAAAAAGGCTTCATAGAAACAATTTCTAGATTTTTGACAGTTTTGTGGTGGAGCTCTATTTTATTATCTCATTCTCTCATAATCTTACACACTTAGAACGTTATTGGAGCATACTCTTGGATCATTCTAGCATTCACTTGGATTTAAAGAAAGAAGGAAAAGAAAATAAGGAAGCACAAGGAGACAGTTGAATCAACAGCTACAACTAGATTGCTTTGCCATAGTTTTAGCCTTGCCTTGTCATTTCCAAGATAACCATGGTGTTCTAGGTTTTTCCAATTTTTTTTCTAATTTGTGCTCAGGTTCTCAATGGCCATGGTGGGAAAAAATGCTACAGAAGCCCTAGAACAAATTGGGTTGAGTTAATAGTTCCTAGAGTCTTAGTTTGGGACAAATGCTCTAGAGCCCTTGGTGGGTTGAGTTACTAGTTCCTGGCGTCATGATTCGAACAAATGCTTTGGAGTTGTGTAAGGTTGTTGGTTGAGTTACTAGTTGTTGGATCCATATAAAACTTAGGTAGAGACCGATTTGGTTGATTTCAGTGATTTCCAAACCATAGAGGTGGAATCATTATCGTTGAGAGTTGAGGTGATTTTTCCTTTAGAAGCCTTGGTTGGTTTTGTTTTAGTTTATTCCATGAGATCCCATATTCACGCTTGGAATATGATGTGGGGGTGATTGACTAAAATGGAGATTTGGTTCATCCCAATCTTTAGTTTGGTGGTATGTGGAAGTCCCTGACTTGGTTGGCATTATCATATGTTAATATGCGATATTTTCCTATTGTGATCTATGAGCATTTGTAATCATTATTATAGTGACATTATGGTGGATTTTCCATGGTTTCAATTTTGTTTATATGTTGGTTATATGATGTATTCTATCTATGGCTCTTGTCATGTTTTGATAAGTTATTGAATGGTTTATGAATACATGGACTAACAAGTGTTATTGTAGCTGGATAGAGAGGGCTTAGAGCCTTCTTGGTGATTCTCAGATGAAGACTATCAATTTATGATCAGATATGCATTCACGGCCTGTAGCTTACATGTTTTCCATATGTTTGGAGAAATTTATGTTATCAATTAGGAATATTTGGGCCTATTTCTTGCTTGAGTTTTGATTCGTTGGATTTTTCATTACCTTTGATTCCATTAGAAAGTTTCATGAAATTTTGGGAAATGATCTAGAGGCTGGCTTGAAAAAGTGGCTCAGATCTTGGATCGCATATGCTCAAAACTAGAATTTTTAGGTTATAACCACATGGAGACTTGCTTATGAGCACGACTGCAGGCTCATGACCACTTGCATGTTGTGTTGTGTGTGCGGTTGGGGGCTAAGCTTGTGGAAAAGCAGTTCCAACTTAGGATCTGGTCATCAGAGGTTGTGGACTGACTTGTTTATAAGTTGTCATTGTGTTGGACCCACTTTCATAACTAGAACTTCGATGTTGGGTCATGTCATAGTGGCACTTGTCTCATGTTTACCTTGGCAAGCATGTAAATTTGGGTAAATGTGGGGTGGTGTGTTACAAAGCCTACAACAAGTTAGTGCTTGCAAATTTCATAGGTTGGTGCATCAATCAGTTTGGAGCATACAAAAAATTGGTGCTTGCATATATTTGGGGGTTGGTGCCTCCTGTAGGTTGGTGCCTACAAATAGACATTGGAAGTTGGTTCTTGCAAATAGAATTTTGGGGATGGTTCCTCAATTAGTTTGGTGAATGTAAATTAATGTAATCAAAGATCGAAGATGATAAGAGGATTTTTGGTTTTCTCCCACAAGGGTTTCCATATATATCTGGTGTTCATACATATTGATGTGATGATTTATTATTGATGTACTATTATGGTTTCAATTATGATGAGTTATGAAATTGTTTTAAAGTTATTAAATTGGCCATTACATTGATTCAACCTGCCCCCCCAGTCAGTGTAATTGTAATTCCAATTATTGGTATTAGAGCATCTTCCTTTAGTAATAGTTAATCACTAGAAGGTTGATCATGGAGAAAATAATTCTTTCTAGAAAATAAGAATGGAAACTTACATTATGTCTTTCGATATTGTTGTATGGATAGTTGTTGAGAATGGGTTCCAAGCACCTGCAACTCCTCCCATTGATGCAACAAGTAAATCTCCCTATACATTTAATGCAATGGGGAAAATGCCATCTTAAGTGATTTATCAAATACTGAATTTTTCAAAGGTTATGCATTGCAAGTCAGCTAAAGAAATATGGAACAACCTTAAAATGTGTTATGAATGGGATGAAAAAATAAAGGAGGCCAAGCTCCAAACTTATAGATTTCTGTTTGTAAGTTTGAAAATACAATAAGATGAAAATATTGCTTCGTGTTTTCTTCAAATATATGGTATTGTCAACACAATCAAAGGTATTGATGAATTATAAGTGGAATACTAATCTATTATATTTATATGAAAGAAGTTACTAGATTGCATGGAGTTCCTATGATAGATAGAGATTGTAAATTTGCCTAAAATGTTTTGAAATGGTTATTCAAGGGGTTGGGAAAAAATTGGAAACTATGTAGAGGTTGTTATCCAAAAATATATGGGATAACAGAGAGAGTTAATCCATTCATTTTAGTAATTCTTAGAATACATGTGATGGATAGACCATCCAATGGGAAATTTTACATACACTTAGTTGAATTTACCCACAACATGTTGAGAAATCTATAGGCCAATAGTTAGGATGATTTCTCTTTCTATGATAACTGCTTGTGATATGATTTTACTTTTTTCTTACTTATTATATTATTCTCTTATTATTATGTTCGTTTATCATCAAACAACTACCAAAAACAAGAATAACAAGAACATAGGATATAGGCTACAAGCCAGGGCGAAAACCTCTCCGCTTGAGAGGAAAACCCATAAATCTCTTATCTTCTTATAGGTTCTTCAATTGATGAATCCCAAGACCTCTAAACCAAGATCAATACGCTTCAAATACAAACTATAACCTCTCCTCGTGATGTTATTCCTTTCTCCAAGTCAAACCCAATTAAATCTCTTCAAGAAACACAACTTTGACCCCTAACTTCAGAATTTGAGCCTCTACTGTAGGTTTGAAATTTTCACCTCCCTGCAACTGCTACTACATTCACACATGTGAGAAAAAATAGCCTTCAAAGGCCTCCCAACAACTTCGCTTGACTTTCCATTCTTCCAACAATTTTGATCCTCTTTCAGAAAATAGAGAATTTCGACCTTGAAGCAGCAAACACTACCTTTCCTTCTTCACACGTGTGAGAGAGAATTAGCCTAGAAACTTATTTTGTTCATCCTCCTTCTTCTTCGATAGCCTTCTTGTGATTCTCCTTCACTTCGATGAGATGATAAGTGAATGTGTCCAAAGGAGTTCGAGTTCCCTCCTCTATATAGGCTTCTCAAGGTGGACGTGGCTCCTCAAAATAGGTGGACTTCTCAACTACCAAGCCAAATTGGCCTTGAAGGGTATTTTGATTCTTTTAAATATAAAAAAAATAAAAAATAAAAAATAAAATCAAGTTACAATGTGCCTGATGGGTTATTCAACTTATGACAATGAATCTTTTGAATTATTTACCTAGGATAAACCCTAGAAGCACTCAATGGATGATTGACCTATAAATAAAAGAAGTTTAGCATGAAACCCATGCTCCAAAAATAACAATAATAAATTTTCCTTTATTTTACAAAATACAAGAATCAAAAGTACATTTAATATTTATGAAGATCGAACCTAGTTACACATTTTTCAACGCTCCCTCTTAACTAGGTAGATATTCATAAATGGTAAATGGACATTCTCAATGTCAAGAGATCTTATAAAAAGAGTCAGATTTGTAAGCGATCCTTTTAGCATTATAACAACCAGCATTGTCACATAGCAAGACCTTGATTAAAAGCTCTATCTCTCAACAAGATTAGAGCACAATGTTGGTGAGAGAAATTATTTATAGACACCATCATCATTGTCTCCCAAGGTACATACCCCACCCAGGTGTTCACAAAGTATGCTTTGTTGAAAATGCAACAAGAAAAGTCTTAATTTGATTTTTTCCTTAATTAAATTATGGAAATACGATGTGGTTTTCAACAAAGGAAAGGAATTATTGAGACACATAGCCATGGGATAGGTGAAGTAGATTGGGGTTTGACTCAAGAACCTATATGAACTTGAGGTAGAATATGCATGCAAATCCTTAAGGAGCAAGGCAAAGACTAGATATTTGATTGTTGAGAGGGAGCATGTTAGACCTCTAAACATGCAGCCTCAAAAGAAGCCTCAAGAACTGTTGGAGAAGCCACAAATTGAGAAGTCCATATGAGGTAGAGTGGAGACATCCACTCAAGCATAGACCTCTAGTAGGGGGAAGGTTCATGCCAAGTGGGCAGAGGAAGCACATGTAGCCATACCTCCAAGTGTGAGGTGGGGTGATGTGAAGCCCTAGTCCAAGAGATGCAGAAATTTGGTTAGTGTCCATTGAGGTGTTATCCTCATGGATCATTACCTTGATATAGGGGCCTATATTATTCAATAGTAGGAGGATTAGTGTCAATCACATACTGAGGGGTGAAGAGGAGTGTTGACATTAGAGCAGGAGTCTCAATAGCAGAGTCAGCAACAATATAGTTTTCCTAGTAGACAATTGCAGACATAGTTGATTTAGTCTTTTTTTGGATGCTTCTGAGTTGCAGGTGTTGTAGGAGAAGCAAAAATAGTGAGAAGTTTTTCCTGCATTACATTCAAAAGGTTCTAGATCGAGGTAGTTTAGAATCCATTTCTTGTTGAGAGGGAGTGTTGAAAATGCAACAAGAAAAGTCTAAATTTGATTTTTCCTTAATTAAATTGAGGAAATCCGAAATTCCATATCAATAGACAAATTGGAGGAGTTAACAAAGGTGACATGGAACTTTTCACTCAGTTAAGAACACTCAATTTGAGTTAGTGAGTTGAAGTTCAGTTTACTTTTGTTGATTCCTACAAAAACAGGAATCTAGCTCAGTTAATTCGAGTTAGGAGCATGAAGTTTAGTTGTGTGCAGTGGGTTACTAAATTTTATGAGCCTAGGTTGATTTAATTTGAGTTGTATCAATTTAATTAAGTTAAATTGGTTTATGGTCAATTAAACTAGTTCTAACTATGTTCCTAGTGGAAAGTCAAGTTGTGGAAGTGAAATTTCAACCACACCAAGTGATCATCCAGATAACTAATCAATCATCCTAAATTAACTCATGCATGTAGATATTTTGAGTTACCCATTTGATATTCGAGTTCAAGGGTAGTGTACTATCAGTTGTAAACTATTCCAAGTTGTACAGGTGGTGCATGCAGTCAAAGAATTAACCTAAACAAATTGTGTAATCTAGATGAGGGAATTTCCTAATTAATAGGGGATTAATTCCCAAGGGAATGACATAAGGAATTAGGATCTTGGAGGGCATGAAAATTGGCTAAGTATTTTCCAAGTTTAGTTAGTTAAGCATAGGATAGAAGATAGAGGTGTAGGTTGTGCTGAAGCTTGAGAAAGCATATTGTATTCATCCAGATTCTTTGATTAATGTAATATAGATGGTAAGGGATTTTGAGAATTGATTTCCCCTAGATAAATCCTTATGCACGTGTGATGTTTCCTTTTACATGTTTATGATTCTGGATTTTGATGGTGAATTAACTTTCGCATATGAGTAGAGTAGCTTCAAGTCTTGTGATTTAGAAAATTTCATGAGAAATATTGAATCTACACATTATTTTCTACATGCCCATATTAGACTATTCTTATGTTGGATAGATAGTCCTCAAATTATATTGGTCCTCAACTACTCTTATCTTGGATTCCCTACCTCATCCTCAAATACTATCAGATGCCTGATGTTTACCCAATCCTCCATTCTTTCTTCCCAAGTGAAGACAAGAATGATGTGCCTATCTCTCCCTCTCAATTGGGGAGGATATATCAACCAGACCAAGCTTGTCCCTCAAATATACAAGCTTCTTATTAGGAATATATTTTGTCAATATGTCAGCGACCTGCTCATCGGTGGAGATATACGATAGTTGCAACACACCATCCTGTAGTAGCTTCTGAATGTAGTGATACTTGTTTTCTATATGCTTTGTATTTCCATGAAACACTAGGTCTTTAGACAATATTATACAATTGGTGTTATCACAATGTATAACTATAGGGTCCATTGGTCCTTCAAACAAGTTAGATAAAAACTTCCTCAACTAGATAACTTCTCTCCTTACTTCACAAGAGACAATATATTCAGCCTCAGCACTACTCAAAGCAATTTATTCTTGCTTTCTACTCATCCATGAGACCATGGAGGATCCCAAGCTAAAACATCCTCTTGTATTTCTTCTTCCATCCTATTCACTACCTCCCTAGTCATAATTTATATATCCAATCAAGTGTACATCATTCATTCTATCATATTTTAGGGAGTAGTGAATTGTATCTTACAGATATCTCAATATATTTTTAGCTTACTATCCAATTATCATGCTTTGGTTCAACTGAGAACTGATTGAGAATATTCACTACAAATCGTATTCCTGGTCAAGTATTCACCAAGTACATCAGTGAGCCAATTAATTGTCTATAACTAATCATATCCACTGGGCTTGATTCATAACTCCTTAGCCTTTACAATTTTGTGATCATGGGGGTTGTCATTGGTTTGAAATCCATCATGTCAAACCTCCTTAGCATCTCAATCACATACTTTCCTTAACCTAAATAGATCTCATCAGGTCCCTGTCAAACTTCCAGTCCCAAATAGTAGTGCATCAACTCAATATCATTCATATTAAATTTTGTTGCTAGCTGCTTCTTGCATTCTTGGATTTGACCTTCCACATCTGTCAAGAGAAGATCATCCTCATACAAAACAATAATTATAGGCTCACATTTTACAACCTTAATGTGGATATTCATATCAATAGAACTCTTTGTGAAGCCCAATATTTGTAAGTATGCATTCATCCTTTCATACCCCGCCCTTGGTGCCTACTTAAGGCCATATAATTCCTTCTTCAACCTGCAAACATATGCCTCTTTGTATTTGACTTCAAATCCCAAGGGTTTATCTATATATACTTATTCATCAATTGTGCCATTATCGAATGCAGTCTTGACATCCATTTGATCAATATTACATCCCATTGATGTTGCCAAAGATACTAGTGATCATATAGTTATATACCTTATTGTTGGAGAAAATAGCTCTTCATAATTGACAACTTCTTGTTGAGAGAAGCGCCTAGCCACAAATCTTGCCTTGTATTTGTCAATACTTCCATTTTTTGCATATTTAATATTGTAAAGCCATTTAGAACTCACCATATATTTGTCTTTAGGCCTAGGTATGACCTCCCAAAATATATTCTTCATTATCTATTGATATTCTTCATTCATAGCATCCTTTCATTCTTGGTGATTGACCACTTATTCAAAGGTGGATGACTCTGATTCTATTAGTATTTTCATATATGTTGCATACCTAGAATATTTTTTTGGCTTCTTACTTTCCCTAAACATGCCCTTGGCTACTCCATGTCCCTTTGCATCTAAAAGATTATATTTTAACCAATTAGTGCTTTCTAGTCTCAGGGATTGCCACAATTTTTATGGGTTCACACGGACCTTCATCTTCATGGTTTGATTCTTCTTCCTCCCTAGTACCTTCCTCTTCAAATACAAGAAGTTTTTCATCATTAGAGTCCATAGGGAGATGCTTTGATTTCTTGAATGAAATAATTTCATCAAATATTTCATCTCGACTAACTTCTATTCAGTGTCCTTATTTTATGTAGATCCTATAGGCCTTAGAAGAATTATTATAGCCAATAAATGTTCCTTCCGTGCCTGAAGGATACAACTTATTTCTCTTCTCCTTCAGTAATGAATATAGACACGACAACCAAAAATTCAGAGATGATCCAAGCTTGGTTTCTTCCCAATGAATACTTCTTTGGGAGTCATGTTATCTAGTGATTTGTGGGGACTTTGATGTTGAGTATATATAATTGTCTTACTAGCTTCACCCCAAATAAATTTCAGCAAATAGTAATGATGTAACATGTATTTTACACTCTCTTCAATGGATTGATTCTTTCATTCTACAATTCCATTTTTCTCTGGATTATATGGGACTATCAACTCCCTCTTAATCCCAAACTCCTTATAGAAGGCTATAATCTCGTTTTATTTGTATTCTCCTCCATTATCAGACCTTTAAATCTTGATTCTCCATTTTGTAATGTTCTCTACTTCAACTTTGAATTATTGAAATTTGATGGATACTTCATCCTTGGATTTCATTAAATAAACCCAAGTTTTCCTTGAATCATCATCAATGAATGTTACATAGTATAGATGACCTCCAAGCAACTTTGGATTCATAGGACCAAAAATATCAGAGTGGATGAGATCCATAATTTCTTTTGACCTTGAAAAATTGCTTCATAATGGTCTATTGATATTTTTTCCTAATGCACATAATTTCCATACCACTTCATGATATTTTTCTAGTTTGGGCATGTCATTTATTATTGAATTTAGGGTTGGTAAGATTTCGTAGTGAAGATGACCACATCTTCTATGCCAAAGTTCACATGGGCTAAATTCAATGTGAACCAAATATTGAACAAGGGGACTTAACAATCTATAAAGTCTTCCTTCATACACACCATTCATCCTTGCATCTTCTATGCTTGAGTTTTTACCCCATACTAGAACCTTTCCATCTATGAAAGCAATTCTATCACCTTTATCTTCTAGACATGAAATGGAAAGTAAATTCTTACACAAACCTAAAAAAAATAGGATATTTTTGTGATGAATATTTCCTCCATTCTCCAGCTCCAGTGAATTTGATCCAATTCCTCTCACATGGTAACTTTTATTTTCACCAAGCTCTACAAAGTAAGAGGACTTTCATTTTGATAATGTCTTTAGTTGCTTGTGTTGACTAATCATATGTCTTTATGTTCCACTATCGATTACCCAAATATTCTCATCTTAAAATGTGATAGTGAGTGCTTAGAATAATCCTTCATCCTTTGAAGATATCATGGTCACTTACTTCTTAAGAGAGAATAAGAGACCCCATACTTCTTGTAACAACCCTGGTTAAAATTCCATGTAATATTGTTAGAAAAGGAAAAAGAATAACCAAGGTCATGGAACATGTATTCAAACCTAAATGTTGGGAAAACATCCTAGTGTAGGTGTTCATTTGGTTTATTATGGCTAAGGAAATTGCAAAGGAAATGGAAAATGATTTAAAAAGGCCTGAGGCATTAATTGGCATTTTATTTACAAAAATAATGGAAATTAGGAGAAAAGGAAGGTGAAAATTCATATGTTGCATGTGAGGAGGAAAATGAAGGGAAATAATGGAAAATTGAAGAAAATAAAGACCTCATTAATAAAAAGGCTTTTGAGGATCAGTTGGCACCTTTTTTCAGTTCAGTTTTGGAGCCCTCCCTTTATTCTCTCTCTCTCTCTTCACTCTTTGACACTTAGAGAATTCTTGGAGAACTCTAACATTGGATCAAGGAAGGCAAAGGAAGGACCAAGAGGGCAAAGGAAAGAAAAGGTCAAGCAAGGAAGAGCAAGATAAAGAAACTACGACGGGATTACTTGCATGTATCAATTTGCATGGGTGATTTCCTTGCTATATTTGGCATGCATGGTACATTCTTGTGTGTATTTGGTTCTCTTGCTATCATTGGCATGTGTTTTTCTAGGTGTGACAGTGTTCTTCAGCCTTTCCTTTCCATTTCCAGATATCCATGGTCTTATGGTTATCTTGTATTTTGTCAAGCTAGATTGTCAAATGGTTTCAAAACTGAGTGTGGTAATCTCTGAAAGAAATAACACAAGGCCTAAGAATCCCTGGACTGGAGAAGGTGGGATTGCGGTAAAATTGGATTTTATGTGCCTCAATGGGCCTAGGAATACTTGACAGTTGAATGGTGGAATATATGGTAATCATATAGGTGTGTGACCTTGATCAGGCCTATGAATCCTTAACCAGTAAATGGAGGTATATACGGTAAATCCTATAGGGTGGAGTCTTGATTAGGCCTAGGAATTCTCAACCATTGTATGGCGGGATATATAGTAAAGCCTAAATTCTAGGAGACAGGAAAAATCCTCACTATGGGGATTATGTTAAATCTTGATGAAACCTAATGATCTGGTGGGGATTAGGTTAAAGCCTGATGAAGCTTGGTTTGGTTTAGCTTTGAGCCCCACATTCATGCTTGGAATATGGCATGGGGGTGGTTGGCTGAAAGAAAGATTTGGTTCAACCCACTCTATGGTTGGGTGGTTCGTGAAAGTCCCATACCTGGTTGGCTTATGCATTCATTAACAAGAGCTCTTTCTCTTTGGTATTTCACGTGAAAATGTAATGGTTCATATGTGACTCTCATGGTTGTTATACCCTTGTTATTTATGTTGGTTATATGTTGGTTATGAGTATGTTTTATGAGAGAATTGATGTATCGATCTCATCATGTTTTTATTTGAAAATGAATGTACAATGAATATATGACCTAATATATGATAATGCAGCTATTTCAATAAGGCAACAATGCTTCTCTATGAAACACAGATAAGTATGAGATCCCTATGTTTGGATCTATTGTTATGACTTGTAGATTGCATATTTGTGACATGTTTGACGAAATGCATGCCATCACTAGTAGGGGTTAGATCAAGTACTTTTACCTATTATTGCATTAATAGCCTTATTCCATTGTTATTTATCATTTTTGAAAGTGTCATGAAGTTCTGGGAAATGGCCTGAATCTTGGCCCTAAAAGTGTGGCATAGAATCCAAGGTCGCTGGGTCAAAACTGGCTGCATTAGAGGAAATTTCAGCCTAAAAGTTCCCATGAAATTTTCATATAATTTCCATGTCATTATATGTAAATGAATCAAAATTATTTAAATTTAAAAAGAGGTACATGTAAATATTTTGGAGGGAAAAGAAGAAAAGATATTTTTTTTAATTGTATTTTTGGATTATCTCCTTATAGGCTTATTCAAATTTTAGGTGTAGACACACGTTACATGCAAAATGAAAGTCCACATCTAATGAGTACCAACTAAGCATACTTTTGAGAAGACCCACATTGATAAAAATTGACGATACATTAAAAAACGTGGTTCAACACATTTTTTAACGTATCTTCATTTTTTTATCAATGTGGGTCTTCTCAAAATTATGCATAATGGGTACTCATTGGATGTGGAATTTAATTCCACAACCAATGAGTGTCTATAATTGAAATTTGAGTAAGCCTATAAGGAGATATGCTAAATATACAATTAAAAAACATTAGGGGAATTTTGAGGTCTAAAATGGACCTCCTAAGAAAAATGTACAACTAAAATAAACTTTATAAGGACCAATAGGATTCAAGATAATGTTGTCAACCATGGGGGATGATTCACCATTTTTGGAGTTAAAAAGTAAAAAGATTAAAAAATAATAAAATAATAAAACTACTTTTTCAACTTGTATTTTCAACTTATCTCCCTAAGGTCTTACTCAAATTTTGAGTGGGAGTATTCGTTGGATGCAACATTTAATTCCTCATCCAAGGAGTACCCATGTTTCATACTTTTGATGGACCCTTCTATATGAAAAATGATAAATACATGAAAAAGCATGACTGCAATCACGTTTTTCATGTATTTCTCACTTTTTGTGTAGTAGGGTCCATCAAAAGAATGAAATATCGGTATTCCTTGGATGAGGAATCAATTTTTTCATCCAACAAGTGTTTCTGCTAAAAATTTGAGTAAACCATGTTAGAGTCGGTCTGGTCAGCCCTCCGTCAGAGATCAAAGCTCTTTGTGCATTTCAATTTTAGGTGTCCCACTTCATCCACTCAGCTGCATTTCACTAGGGACATGTCATGATTTGACAGAGAAAGTCATGCTACTCATTTTCCCTCATGATGGGCCTTTGCTGGTTCGTGAATTGGTCCGTAATCAATGAAATTCATGATAGTCAAGGTCTGGTCCTATTTCAGGACATAGTCATTTTTTATGGTTTGGGTCCAGAAATTCATTAGTTTGGTCTCTGAAAAACATGTCCAGAAACAAGCCATGCAAGCCATAGGGAGACCTTATATAGCTACGGTTCAGAAAGCTTCATCATCGCCTGAAGAGACATCGACTCTTCTTCAAAACTCTGTTTTGAAGAAAAGTCAAACAAGGTCAACTATGACAAATTTTTCCAAAAATTGACAGTTGACATTTTCAGATGCAGACATGGATTTCAAAGTCAAAGGCCCAATCACACAGTTCCCGCAAAGAAGCGCCGAAAATTTTACCATGAGAGCCAAAATTTCAAAGAAAAAAGGAAAAACAGAGTGTTTTAGAAGTCAATGAAAAGTGCAAAACAAAAACATTAGAAAGTGGGTTTTCAAGGAAGAAAAAATCAAACCAATTTCTCTCAAGCCTATATATACATGTTTTGATTCAAAGCAAAGGTATTGTGTTGCTAAATGACTTGGAGAAGACATTTGAAAAGGTGTGAAGTTGATATGGTGAGTGTTTGAGTGAGTTGGGAGGCGATTTGGCAAGCACGACGCACTCACCGGGCACGGTGCATTGGCAGCCAACCTGCAGTGGAAAATTTGCAAGGGAGCGACACATACAAGGCGCGCGACGCACTGGGAATTGCGCACGGCGCACACAGTCCAGCAGCCCAAAACGATGCCAAACCACTTCAAAACTTGGAAAAAGCAATCAAATTGAAAGGTAAGCCTTGTAACAACACCTACTCATCAAGTTTTGTCAGGAATATGGTATTTGTGAAGAGGTTGAATGATATCCAAAGCACAATGGCCAACCATGAAAAATTCACCATGAAAAACAATGGATGGGGTTGCAAGTTTGCGATGATGCCACCAAGGTTTTGCTCCCTTCCCCTTGTCCCCTCACTCCTCACCATTTTCACCCCCATTCCTCCTTGTCTCCCAAGAAAACCAACCTAAAATCCCCCTAAAACCCCCTCCCCTATTTTTCAAACAAAAATTGTGTCGTTTGACTGTGTGCGACGCACATACAATGTGGTGCGGCACACTTAGAGCGCGCGGCGCACTAGGCAGTGCGCGCGGTGCACAAACCTATAAGCCTGAAAATGTGCTAAATTGCCCAAAGATTTTGTGAATGCCTATCAAACTTGAAAGGTAGACCAACTACCTTCACTCTTGGCATTAAACTTGATGAGAACATCATGATTTTGAAGCTATGAACCAAATACAATTTTTTTTTTGAAATAAACAAAAGGAAGACATAAAAGAATCAAGCTCCTAGGGTTCTTGCTACAGTAACAGTGTTGTCAAATGTTCTCCTACCCTACCCCTATCACCATTTTCCCTGCATCATTTTCCCCTTATCATCACCTTAACATCACTATAATCATATTCCTTTTCCCCCCTTTATTCCTATGGCTCAAAATTCAAACCCTACCCCATCAAACCTATACCCAAAATACTCCTAAATCCCTGATAACTTTCTCCTCTTAATCCCTATTCCCCTTTCATCATTCCCCTCCTAATATTCCCTATTTTATTGTCCCCTTGGTGACAGATTTGCAAAGCACCTACCAGTTCTATTGGATTCAGAGGGCAGCAAAGAAATTCAGGGTACAAGCAGCAAAAATGGCATCAGAAGATTCATGGGAATATGAGGAGGAGACGCACAATGACACAGCTTCAGGAGAATAGCCTCCCTGGAGACCTAGGAGTGGCATACATGTCAAGGATGAACCAAACACCCTCACTGAGTTGTAGGCATGCCCTCTTGCTATGTCTTGTTTCCAGCACTTAGCATGTTTCAAATTTTGTTAGAGGGTGGAAAATGTCAGGATTCATCATGAGTTGGCCCGTCTTTTTGCACTTCACCTACATGGAGGTCAGTCTATCTTGGCAAGGGTCACTTTCACATTGACACCCGAAACCATATCAGTGGCAACAGGCATACCGAATGTTGGAGAACAGTGGCACAAGAAGATGAAGGTGGAGAGGGAACTTTATGAGCCTTACATTAAGGCCAGTTGTTTGAGTCAGCTCACTAGAGTTTTCCCATTCAGATTTCTGAGAGATGAGTATGCTCCACTCATGAAATTGATCATGAAATACTTCAGTTGTGAGGGGAGGTTTTTCTGCCTTTATGGCTATCACATCAGGTTGCTCATGCACTTTACCATGGTGCGTATGATGAACCTCCCATTTTTCATCTGCGGGAACATAGAGAAAATGAAAAAGTTCATGCAGCACAAGACCCCTCGACAGTAGCTCAAGACTGTATATCACTTCGCTCTTATCCAGATTTTGGTGGATCATCAGTTGGGATTGCAGGGCATTGCTTGGGAGGACTTCATCTCCCATGACTTCTTCAGCGCTCCACAGGTAGTACCTGAGGCAAAGCATGAGATAGGTGGTCCTTCTCATCAGCATGAGTGCCATGAGACCACTGTGGTGCCATTTTCCATCACATATCAGGGAGGCTATCCGAAAGGCACCAGGCCTTCTTTTGCAGCAATAAAGCGAGTGTTATCTCCACCCGGGGTGGAATGGGCCTCGCTTCCTACATCAATGACACGGGTACAGGACAAGGGCAAGAAGCCCAAGCATGAGGAGGGGCCTTCAGGTGTGCCACCAGGTGAATGGGAGACCGGATTCATTCTCCTTCATGATGATGATGATACAAATACATGTCCACAAAATGCATAGTTGAAAGAGACCATCTAGGAGCAAGAGACAGAGATTCAATCCTTGACACTCAAGTTGGAGATGGCCAAATGTAACATCAGGTATTTGGAGCAGAGGAACAAACAGCTGGAATACCAGCATGTGATCATGGAGCTGCAGAACATCTGTGAGGATCGCCTAACTACCCAGCAGAGGAGGATTGAATTCACTTCATTGGAGCAACAGGTTATTGATGATCGTGAGTCTGTTCTCGAGAGAGTTAACATGCACCTGGAAAACATGTTGAACAAGGCCGATGAAGACAACACACTACTGAGACACATGCCTCGTCATTACAGGGCACATAACTTGAGTTTGAGAGCCTGAATAAGGAGTTTGAAAGCAAAATTAAGGAAAGCCACAAGAAGGGCAAAATGGGAAAAAGAGCAAGATAGGCTTAGAATCTTGGTTGAGGCTTCCTTGGCTCAGCATGGCACTCCATAGAGAGCCCCCATCCCAGATTTCAAAAAATTTGGGGCAATTTTGTGTTTTTGGAAATTTTTTGGTCAAAAAACAGGGTTTTTCTCCCTGTGCGTCGCGCACCCCGCGCGGCGCTAAAATTATATAGCTCCAAATGAGGAACGGCTTGCATATTTGGATTTAGCATCGAAAAATATGTGTACTGGTGTCTGGGCTAGAAATTGTGACATGTTTTGGGTCTCCTAAAGGTCAAAAAACACCCAAAAATGGCCTCTCTGCCACTTTTTGGACACACAAAAAGCAGTCTTGGGAGAATGAATTTTTGGAGGGGAAAATGAGCTTCAAATTCAAAAATTCTAGCTGGGTTGGAAAATATACAGGCCAAGATTTCCATGAAGCCCACTTGGGCACATTTTGGACACCTACAAGTGCCCCAAAACAGGCCCCAAAGTAGTGCGACGCACATAGAAAAGCGCGCGGCATACAGAGGAAATTCTGCCCAGTTTGCTCCCGTTTCGCGAAATTTCGGGTCGCGACTTCTCCAAGTGGGCCCAGTAATCCACTCTTTAGTTTTTTGGCACCAAAGGAAGCTTTTAAATATTTTTCTCTCCAGGTGGGCATCTATCCAAGTGGCAAAGAATGCAAAGGGTCACCACAGCTAAATGTCATGCTTGAGAGCGCTGCACCTGTAGCTGATGGTTGGATCTCCATCTCCTTTTCAAAATGATTTGAGTAACTTCCCAACCCTTGGGCATTCCATCTCTTCTCTACACTTTCTATATATTGTAAGCAAGTTATTTACAAAGGGTTGGCTGGCTTGTAACTTCTGAGAGACTGTGGGAAAGAAACTCTGTTTCTGCACTGCGTATTTTTGACAGAGAGTTTAATGAAAGGCAGCGGCTCTATTTCATGAGATTCTTGTGGTTGTGAGTGTAGAAAATGTGTTCTTATGTTCCATATGTATCTTTTTATGTTTCATAATTCATTTCATGTTTCATTTCAGTGAAATTTTCTAAGTGAGATTAGGTAGAATTCAATTTATATTGCTCTGCCTGTGGGAAAATTTCATATGTAGTGTTATTCTTCTATTGAAAAGGATTCCTGCGACCATGCCCTTTTCACTATCTTCGGCGATATTTACATTCTGTTTCACCTTAAGTTAAAATTGCTACACTTCCCACCTACCTTGCCTCACGGAATAATCTATGCCTTCATTCTCAATTCTTTGTTCTTTGCTAAGCGCCAGTCCCATATACATCTTAGAAGTTCAGTCACTTCGAAAATCTTTTCCAAAATCCTTTTTCACTTACTAGGCTAAGGTCAATATCGCATTGTAATTCATCTCAGACCATTTTTCCTATCTATTTCCTGAGCGTGACTTGGAGAGAGCCCTCTCCTGCTCTGGTAGGGCTAGCTACGATACTGAGCATGGTTTGTGGTTACCCTAATTTTTGCCTTCCTTCAGCCTGAGGTAGATTTAGGTGCTAACATAGTGGCGACCATACTGGGGACAACTTAAGTTGAAAACCAAATCCCCTTGTATCATAAGAATTCTAGGCTCCCGGATGATGAGCTTAGGATTGGAAAGGCTGAGTAAGTTGGTTGTGTCCCGTAATTCCTCTCAATAGCACACTGGCTTCAAGACGATACACCAGAGAGAATCCAGACCTGGACCCTCCTCACATTTACGAAAATCCAAATTTGATCCCAAGACTCCTTCGTCAAGAAAGCACCTTCACTCCCGTATTCAAATCCCCTTCATGTCCCGATATTTTTGAGTATCTTGAAGAGCTTGAGTTTGACGAACGATTTGAGATATCACTATTTGAATCTAAATCCGAAAAGGCTGTTGATTACACCGTTCCCGATCTGCAATTTCTTGTAGACCTTGAGACAGAAAGAGCTAATAGATTAATCGATAACTACATTGTCACACAGCCCGAAACTCCAAGTGCAAGCCCCTTGCAAACTGTGCACACTCCTCCAACACCTCCAAGGCCAAATCCACCGAGAATGCTGGCTACCCGTTTTGCTCCTCTTGTTCTTCCCCAAGTCCTAGATGACATGCCAAATGACTATCAAAGTAAAATCCTGTTTTTTGATGGCACTCCTAACAGCATTACAGCTCAACAACATGTGGATAAAATGGCAGATTTCTATGAACTTCATGAGATCGATGTGGAGAACGTGGCAATGAGGCTCTTTGTACAAACATTTGCAGGTGATGTGAGGAAATGGTTCAGAGGTTTGACGGCTGCAAGTATCACCACCTTGGCTGAGCTACAAAGACAATTTTTGAATAGGTGGGAAGTCAAAAAAAATCCCCTTCAAATTCTGACCGAGTATGAACAAATCAAGCGGAATGCCAGTGAGTTGGTCCAAGATTATTGTGTTAAATTTAATGCAGTCTACAATGATATCCCAAACCATCTAAAGCCACCGGTGGGACTAGAAATGTTGAAGTTTCTGAATGGCTTTGATGCTGACATGGCATACTAATTACGAGAGAGAGAACCGGCTACAATGGAAGATATGCAGAAAATTGCAGTCAGCGTTGAGGCTAACCTGCTGTCAAAAAGAGCAAGAGCGAAAGCGGAGAAGAAAACCACGATGCAAGAAGAATCTTCTTCAATGGATTAGCTGCTAAAGAAGGTAGAACAGATGCTCGAAAGGGTAAAACTTGACAAGCCAGAGCCACAAGTTAGGAATCCTAACTTTCGTGGCCAACAAAACCACAATATAGAATTAGACAAAGAGATCAGCGGACTCAAGAGAAGATAGCACAACAGCCGATACAAACACCTTTGCAGTAGAATTTCGTACATGGACCAGAATCAGATGAGGAAGGGAATGTAATAGGTGAAGAAAACCATCTCTTTACTCCAGATGAGCTACCTACTTACATCACCGAAGAAGAAGAAAGTGCAGTGAATTCAGCTACACACCAAGACGCTGATTTTATCCTAGCTAACGAAACCGTGTTGGAAGAAGAGTCAGAAGAATATAAAAGGGGGTATATGAATGCTTTGTCCACACAACAACAACGATATTCCCTTCGAAAAAGAGATGTACATGCGAAACCAACTCAGAAAAAGAAGGAGGATGAAACAACAAAGAAAGATCTATCAGCTGCACAAAGAAAGGGAAAGGAGGCAGCTATTCTGGAGAGCAGCAAATCGAAATCAACAGAACAATCACAGTAACCAGCCACCTCAAAAGAGAAGGCAAGGAAAGAGATCCCAATCAAAGAGGTAGAAAGAACTCCCGCTTTCAACCTCGAGAATGAGATTTCTAAGCTAAAGGTATCCATCCCTTTGACTGAAATCATGAAGAACAGTAGCTATAGAGGACAGATTTCTAAAATGTTGAACTTGGACCCAATGTCCGACATGGTAAACGTGGAAGACGATCAGCCTGAAATGATTTTTGGGCCATTGACAAATGGTGAGTCTCTCGAGAGTGAAGTGCCACCCTTCTATATTAGTTTACGCTTGCATGACTTTGTGCTACAGAAAGCCATGTTCAATTCCGGAGCCTCTCAGAATCTCATGCCCAAGGCTATCATGGACAAGCTTGGTCTGGACATCACCCGCCAATATCATGATCTCTATTCATTCGACTCCAGTAGAGTAAGGTGCATAGGGCTTATCAAAGACTTAGTTGTGAGTTTAGATCAGCTTCCTATGAAAAATGTTCTAATGGATGTAGTGGTAGCAGACATTCCTCCAAGGTTTGGTATGCTTCTTTCTAGGTCTTAGGTGGCAAAATTGAAGGGAACACTACAGCTGGATTTCTCCTATGCGACAATCCCGGTGTTTGGATAGATGAGGAAATTATATCGGGAACAAAAGATGAAGTACATGATCACAAGCAAGGAGAAACCAATAAATCATCCTATAAACTATGTACATACAGATTTAGAGTCTTTTTTTTTATTTTTAGATAGTTTAAATGAAATAGATAGTCAGATAGTAGAAGCAGATGACATTCTAGAGATAACAGAAAATTTTAGAGAGATTTTGAAGAAAGAAAGACAAGAAAAGCAACAAAATATTGGGCAATCAGATGGAAACGATGGACAACAAACGAACAAGGGACAACAAACAAATGATGGACAACAAGCAAACAATGGACAGAAAAAAAACTTTCAGCACTTGCAAGAAGAAGAAGAAGGCTTATGGACAATGGATTTTGATGGAGCAGTAGGGAATGATGGAGCTGGTATTCGTATTTGGGTACGCAGTCCTTTCTTTGCCCCCAACAAAGTACCTAGCAGCATGAGAGTTTGCTCCTACAAGCTAGCCTTGGAATGTTCAAATAATGAAGCTGAATATGAAGCTCTGATTGTTGGCCTAAAGATTCTTAGAAAGCTAAATGCAAAGAGGATTTTAATATATGGTGACTCCGAGTTGGTAATAAAACAGGTCATAGGTGAGTACCAAGCAAAACATCCTAGGATGCAGGCCTATCGTAATGCAGTTTTGGACATCTTGAAGCTATTTTCCGAATACACCTTGACATGTGTGCCATGAATACAAAATAGTATTGCTGATGCTCTTGCCAAGCAGCGAGCAGCTTAAATATCCCCATGAAATCCAGCAATAAGTTTGAAATCCATATCAAGCACCGTCCAACCATTCCAAACAATCAACGACATTGGCAAGTGTTCCAAGATGATGAGGAGATTAAGGATTTTCTGCTCAACAAAGGCAAGTTCAAAGAAACCTCAATCGATGTGGAAAACGATGAGAACAAAGGGAATGGTACAGAAGAAGTTCAAATCAATCAAATGGACATATTGCAGCTAAAGAACAAGATCATTCCTAAAGGCTTGATACCCCTAGAAGAACTTTTCGATCAGGATGATGTAGCCCGCAAGCCAACTTTGCAGCCCACGAAGAAAGGTGTAGAAGAAGTAAACATTGGTACAACAACAAATCCAAAATTGGTAAAATTGTCCAAGACACCACCGCCAAAGATCAAGGACAAATATATCAGTTTGATGGCTTCATTTGTAGATGTATTTGCTTTGGATTATTCAGATTTAAAGACCTATGATACAAATATCATTCAGCACACAATACCTATCAAGCCCAATCAGAAACCGTTTAGACAAAAGCTAAGAAGGATCAATCCAAAGTTTTTGCCATCCATTGAAAAAGAGGTAAATAGGTTGTACAAGTCAGGTATCATTGTGCCTATCAGATTTTCAGATTGGATATCTAACTTAGTACCTGTACGAAAGAAGACCGGTGAGATCCACCTATGCATTGATTTCAGAAATCTAAACAAGGTTTCATGGAAGTACAACTATCCGCTGCCCAAAATGGACCATATACTTCAGCGAGTAGTGGGGGCATCTCGTATGTCGCTGCTTGATGGTTATTTTGGATATAACCAAATCCTGGTCCATGAAGATGATAGAGACAAGACAGCATTCACAACTCCATGGGGAACATTTCACTATGCCAAAATGCCATTCGGTTTGAAGAATGCAAGTGCCACATTTCAGCATGCAATGGACTTGGCATTTGCAAATGAGAAGGATGTGTTTTTGGTGGTGTACTTGGATGACTTGACGGTGTTTTCAAAATTTGATGAAGAACACATGCATCATCTAAAAATTGTCTTTCAAAAATGCAGGAAATATGGTTTATCGCTGAATCCTAAGAAGAGCTTGTTTGCCATGGAGGAAGGAAAATTACTTGGGCATTTCATTTCAAAAGATGGCATCTGTATAGACCCAACACGTGTGCAAGAAATTCAGCAAATCGATCTGCCTAGAACAAAAAGGAGATACAGTCATTCAATGGTAAGATGAATTTTCTGCGTCATTTTGTGCCTAATCTTGCAGAACATTTGAAAGAAATGACCAACATGCTTAAAAAGGACAGCCAAGTGAAATGGACGGATGAGGCTGTAAAATGTTTCAACTTGGTCAAATTGGCGCTCTCTTCAGCTCTAGTTCTAGTAAGCCTGGATTACACTCAAGATTTCATATTGTTTTCATTTGCTTCTGAGCACACTATGGCAGCGATACTATTGCAGAAAAGGGATGATCATGAAAGACCCATCGCATTCTTCAGCAGGGCTATAAGGGATGCAGCTTTGAAGTAAAACATCATTGAAAAGCAAGCCCTTGCATTGGTAAAGGTACTGAAGGATTTCCCGGTGTATATCTTACATTCTCACATTCTGGCCTACGTTCCTAATACTACTGTGAAAGATGCTTTAGTACAGACCGATCCGGAGGGCAGAAGAGGCAAATGGATCGCAGCCTTGCTAGAGTACGATGTCGAGATAAAGCCTACAAAGCTGGTCAAAGGATAGGGATTGGTGAAGCTAATGGCTGAGTCAAATTTGCATGCATTGGACATAAATCTAATCGCTGCCATGTCCGATGAGAATGATGAAGGAACTTCAGTTCAGGTATCCAAAATGTTTGCTTTGTCCCCATGGTATTCTGATATAATATATGTGCTGAAAAATCTATCACCACTGCCCGCATGGCTAGAAACAAAATGAGAACACTTAAATTGAAGGCTGCCAAATTTTGTATCTTGAATTCTACACTGTATTGGAAATATCCCGATGGCATTTTGCTAAATTGTCTGGTGGAAGAGGAGGCAAAGAAAGTCATGGAGGACTTCCACAGAGGAGAGTGTGGTGGACATCTTTTTTGGAAGTCAACAACGAACAAAATCTTGAGAGCGGGATACAACTGGCCTACTTTGTTTGCTTATGTGCATAAGATGGTAAAGCACTGTCATAAGTGTCAATTTTTCGAAGGAAAATAGAAACTATAACCTTTGCCACTCAAACCTATCGAAGTGAGCGCTCCATTCCAGCAGTGGGGGTTGGATTTCATTGGGGAAATTCATCCCGCATCTTCCGGACAGCATAGGTGGATCCTTACAGTGACGGACTACTTCACAAAGTGGATTGAGGTAGCACCTACCAGACAAGCGACGGACATGGTAATCATCTCATTTCTCAAAAATAACATCTTGTCTCTCTTTGGTTGTCCAAACAAAATAATCACTGATAATGCAACAACCTTTAAATCGAAAAGGATGGTAGAATTTTGTCACAAATATCACATAATTTTGGGTCATTCAACTGCCTATCATCCGCAAGGCAATGGATTAGCGGGATCTTCGAATAAATCTTTGGTCAACATCATCAAGAAGCTGCTAGAAATAAATAAGAAGAGCTCGAACAAGAGGCTGGTTCATGCACTTTGGGCAGATCGAATCAGTCAGAAAAAGTGTATTGGTATGTCACCATTTGAGTTGGTTTATGGAGTGGACACGGTATTTCCCACCTCTCTTGCTGCCCCAGTGGTCAAACTTCTCCAGGAGGCCAGAAGTGAGGAAGATCCCATGCAGAGAAGGCTCAATCAAATGATCCACTTGCAGCAAAAAAGAGAGGAAGTTTTCAAAAACACATCGAAGTTGCAGGAGAAGATAAAGAAAATCTATGACAGAAAAGAAAAACAGACAAATTTCAGTTGGATGATGTGGTGCTGAAGTGGGATGCAAGGAATGAAGAGAAATGTAAGCATGGAAAGTTCGAAAATCTGTGGAAAGGTCCTTTCAAAATTGCAACATATAGGGGTCAAAATGCCTTTCTTCTTAAAGAAATGAATGGGGAAGACTTTCCTAGAGGGCTGATCAATGGTCGGATTCTCAAGAGGTATCATTGTTGATCTATTAACACTGCTTCCACTGTCATTGTAAATACCATTTTTATTTCAGTTTGGTTTCAGTATGTATAGTCAGTTTTTGAGTTATTCCAATTGTCAAGTTTGAGTCAATTTCTTGGTTACTCCAGTTTTGTAAATAAGTCAGAGTCTTGTGCTGTTTGTCAAAATGATGACTCCATAGCCCAAGGGACCAAGAGGCACTGTCTAGCTCCTCCAGAGATCTGTTGTTCTTGGCACCTCCAAGGAGCTACTATCTACCATTGGAGCCAATGTTAGAGTCGGTCTGGTCAGCCCTCCGTCAGAGATCAAAGCTCTTTGTGCATTTCAATTTTAGGTGTCCCATTTCATCCACTCAACTGCATTTCGCTAGGGACATGTCATGATCTGATGGAGAAAGTCATGCTACTAATTTTCCCTCATGATGAGCCTCTGTTGGTTCGTGAATTGGTCCATAATCAATGAAATTCATGATAGTCAAGGTCTGGTCCTATTTCAGGACAGAATCATTTTTTATGGTTTGGGTCCAAAAATTCATCAGTTTGGTCTCTGAAAAGCATGTCCAGAAACAAGCCATGTAGGCCAGAGGGAGACCTTATACAGCTATGGTTCAGAAAGCTTCATCATCGCCTGAAGAGACATCGACTCTTCTTCAAAACTTTGTTTTGAAGAAAAGTCAAACAAGGTCAACTATGACAAATTTTTCCAAAAATCGACAGTTGACATTTTCAGATGTAGACATGGATTTCAAAGCCAAAGGCCCAATCACACAGTTCCCACAAAGAAGCGCCGAAAATTTTATCATGAGAGCCAAAATTTCAAAGAAAAAAGGAAAAACATAGTGTTTTAAAAGTCAATGAAAAGTGCAAAACAAAAACATTAGAAAGTGGGTTTTCAAGGAAGAAAAAATCAAACCAGTTTCTCTCAAGCCTATATATACATGTTTTGACCCAAAGCAAAGGTATTGTGTTGCTAAATGACTTGGAGAAGACATTTTCAAAGGTGTGAAGTTGATATGGTGAGCATTTGAGTGAGTTGGGAGGCGATTTGGCAAGCGCGGCGCACACAGGCGGGAGCGCGACACACTCACCAGGCGCGACGCACTAGCAGCCAGCCCATAGTGGAAAATTTGCAAGGGCGCAATGCATACAAGGCACACAGCGCACTAGGAATTGTGCGTGGCGCATACAGTCCAGCAGCACAAACAGTGCCAAACCACTTCAAAACTTGGAAAAAGCGATCAAATTGAAAGGTAAGCCTTGTAACAACACGTGCTCATCAAGTTTTGTCAAGAATATGGTATTTGTGAAGAGGTTGAATGATATCCAAAGCACAATGGCCAACCATGAAAAACAATGGATGGGGTTGCAAGTTTGTGATGATGCCACCAAGGTTTTACTCCCTTCCCCTTGTCCCCTCACTCCTCACCATTTTCACCTGCATTCCTCCTTGTCTCCAAAGCAAACCAACCTAAAATCCCCCTAAAACCCCCTCCCCTATTTTTCAAACAAAAATCGTGTCATTTGACCGCGTGTGGTGCACATACAATATTGCACGGCGCAATCAGAGCATGCGGCGCATAGACCTGTAAGCCCAAAAATGTGCTAAATTGCCCAAAGATTTTGTGAATGCCTATCAAACTTGAAAGGTAGACCAACTACCTTCACTCTTGGCATTAAGCTTTATGAGAACATCATGATTTTGAAGCTATGAACCGAATACAAATTTTTTTTCGAAATAAACAAAAGGAAGACATAAAAGAATCATGCTCCTAGGGTTCTTGCTACAGTAACAGTATTGTCAAATGTTCTCCTACCCTACCCCTATCACCATTTTCCCCTACATCATTTTCCCCTTATCATCACCTTAATATCACTATAATCATATTCCTTTTTCCCCCTTTATTCCTATGGCTCAAAATTAAAACCCTACCCCATCAAACCTATACCCAAAATACTCCTAAATCCCCGATAACTTTCTCCTCTTAATTCCTATTCCCCTTTCATCATTCCCCTCCTAATATTCCCTATTTTATTGTCCCCATGGTGACATATTTGCAGAGCACCTACCAGTTCTATTGGATTCATAGGGCACCAAAGAAATTCAGGGTACAAGCAGCATAAATGGCATCAGAAAATTCATCAGAATATGAGGAGGAGACCCACAGTGACACAGCTTTAGGAGAAGAGCCTCCCCGGAGACCTAGGAATGGCAGAAATTTTAGGGATGAACCAAACACCCTCACTGAGTTGCAGGCATGCCCTCTCGCTATGTCTTGTTTCCAGCACTTAGCATGTTTCGAATTTTGTTAGAGGGTGGCAAATGTCACGATTCATCATGAGTTGGCCCACATTTTTGCACTTCACCTACATGGAGGTTAGTGTATCTTGGCAGGGGTCACTTTCACATTGACACCCAAAACCATATCAGTGGCAACAGGCATACCGAATGTTGGAGAATAGTGGCACAAGAAGATGAAGGTGGAGAGGGAACTTTATGAGCCTTACATTAAGGCTAGTTTTTTTAGTAAGCTCACTAGAGTTTTCCCATTTAGATTTCTAAGAGATGAGTATGCTCCGCTCATGAAATTGATCATGAAATACTTTAGTTGTGAGGGGAGGTTTTCCTGCCTTTATGCCTATCACATCAGGTTGCTCATGCACTTTACCAGGGTGCATATGATGAACCTCCCATTTTTCATCTACGGGAACATAGAGAATATGAAAAAGTTCAAGCAGCACAAGACCCCTAGGCAGTAGCTCAACAGTGTATATCACTTCGCTCTTATCCAGATTTTGGTGGATCATCAGTTGGGATTGCAGGGCATTGCTTGGGAGGACTTCATCTCTCGTGACTTCTTCAGTGCTCCATAGGTAGTACCAGAGGCAAAGCATGAGATAGGTGGTCCTTCTCATCAGCATGAGCACCATGAGACCACTGTGGTGCCATTTTCCATCACATATCAGAGAGGCTATTCGAAAGGCACCAGGCCTTTGTTTGCAGCAGCAAAGCGAGTGTTATCTCCACCCAAGGTGGAAGGGGCCTCACTTCCTATATCGAAAACATGGGTACAGGACAAGGGCAAGAATCCCAAGCATGAGGAGGGGCCTTTAGGTGTGCCAGCAAGTGAACGGGAGACTAGATTTATTCTCCGTCATGATGATGATGATACAAATACACATCCACAAAATGCACAGCTGAAAGAGACCATCCAGGAGCAAGAGACAGAGATTCAATCCTTGACACTCAAGTTGGAGATGGCCAAATGGAACATCAGGTATTTGGAGCAGAGGAATAAATAGCTGGAAGACCAGCATGTGATCATGGAGCTGTAGAACATCCGTGAGGATCGCCTAACTTCCCAACAGAGGAGGATTGAATTCACTTCATTGGAGCAACAAGTTATTGATGATCGTGAGTCTGTTCTTGAGAGAGTTAACATGCACATGGAAAACATGTTGAATAAGGCTAACGAAGACAACACACTGCTGAGATACATGGCTCGTCATTATAGGGCACGGAACTTGAGTTTGAGAGCCCAAATAAGGAGTTTGAAAGCAAAATTGAGGAAAGCCACAAGAAGGGAAAAATGGGCAAAAGAGCAAGATAGGCTTAGGATCTTTGCTGAGGCCTCCTTGGATCATCATGGCACTCCATAGAGAGCCCACAGCCCAAATTTCAAAATATTTGGGGCAATTTTGTGTTTTTGGAAATTTTTTGGTCAAAAAACAGGGTTTTTCTCCCTATGCGTCATGCACCCCGCGCGGCGCTAAAATTATAGAGCTCCAAATGAGGAACGACTTGCATATTTGGATTTAGCATCGAAAAATACGTCTACTGGTGTCCGAGCTGGAAATTTTGACAAGTTTTGGGTCTCCTAAAGGTCAAAAAGCACCTAAAAATGGCCTCTCTGCCACTTTTTGGACACACAGAAAGCAGTCTTGGGAGAATGAAGTTTTTGAGGAGAAAATGAGCTTTAAATTTAGAAATTCTAGCTGAGTTGGAAAGTAGACGGGCCAAGCTTTCCAGAAAGCCCACTTCAGCACATTTTGGACACCTGCAAGTGCCCCAAAACAGGGCCCAAATTAGCGCGACGCACAAAGAAAAGCGCGCAGTGCACAGGGGAAATTCTGCCCAGTTTGCTCCCGTTTCGCAAAATTTCAGGTCGCGACTTCTCCAAGTGAGCTCCGTCATCCACTCTTCAGTATTTTTAGCACCAAAGGTGGATTTTAAAGAGTTTTCTCTCCAGGTGGGCATCTATCCAAGTGGCAAAGAATGCAAAGGGTCACCACAGCCAAATGTCATGCTTGAGAGCGCTGCACCTGTAGCTGATGGTTGGCTCTCCATCTCCTTTTCGAAATGATTTGAGTAAGTTCCCAACCCTTGGGTGTTCCATCTCTTCTCTACATTTTCTATATATTGTAAGCAATTTATTTGCAAAGAGTTGGCTGGCTTGTAACTTCTGAGAGACTGTGGGAAAGAAACTCTGTTTCTGCACTGTGTATTTTTGACAGAGAGTTTAATGAAAGGCAGCGGCTCTGTTTCATGAGATTCTTGTGGTTGTGAGTGTAGCAAATGTGTTCTTATGTTCCATATGTATCTTGTTATGTTTCATAATTCATTTCATGTTTCATTTCAGTGAAATTTTCTAAGTGAGATTAGGTAGAATTCAATTTATATTGCTCTGCCTATGGGAAAATTTCATATGCAGTGTTATTCTTCTGTTGAAAAGGATTCATGCGACCATGCCATTTTCACTATCTTCGGCGATCTTTCCATTCCACGTCACCTTAAGTTAAAATTGTTGCGCTTCCTGCCTACCTTGCCTCACGGAATAATCTGTGCCTTCATTCTCAATTCTCTGTTCTTTGCTAAGCGCCAGTCCCATATACATCTCAGAAGTTCAGTCACTTCGAAAATCTTTTCCAAAATCCTTTTTCACTTACTAGCCTAAGGTCAATATCGCATTGTAAGTCATCTCAGACCATTTTTCCTATCTATTTCCTGAGCGTGACTTGGAGAGAGCCCTCTCCTGCTCTGGTAGGGCTAGCTACCAGACAGAGCATGGTTTGTGGTTACCCTAATTTTTTCCTTCCTTCAGCCTAAGGCAGATTTTAGGTGCTAACAAACCCATAGGGAGATAAGTTGAAAATACGAGTTGAAAATTTATTTTTTTCTTTTTTCCCTCTAAAATTTGATGATGTGATCTAATATTATTTTATTATTTCCACTATTATTTTATAATTTCCTTAGGAGGCCCATTTTAGACCTCAAAAATCCCCTAATGTTAGTTTTCTTCTTTTCCCTCCAAAACTCCTAACTCTTATTTTATTATTTTAACTATTATTTTATTATTTTTCCTTAGGAGGTTACTTTTAGGCTGAAATTTCCTCTGATGATAAATTCCATAGACACTGACATGCCTTGCTGTGGGAGTGACTGGAAGGCCTCATTCACATGCATGGCTAGTCATGGGAGCGGATGGGGGTACAAATCAGTGAAATGTCAAGTTGTCCCATGGGTTGGTCACCTGGAAGGGTTGGTTGGCTCTTGAAGGTTTTGTAGCATGTGTTGAAGGTCATATTGGTTTGGTTTTGTTGGTTCCACTTCCTTAACTATAAAAGGGGAGTTGAATTACATCATATTAGCCTCTCATCACACGTTTACCCCAGTGGACCCGTTAACCTTGGTAAATGTGGGAAGAGGGTGTTACATAGTGGTATTAGAGAATGGTTCACCCCTTGGGCTAGATAGGCGCTGTGTTGGTCATGCATTCATGTCGGTTGCATATATGTGTTCTCTATGCTTGTGCTCTATGTACTTGTTGTGTAAGCATGCTGCTGGCCATGGTTGTAGTGGTGTCGCCATGTGAAAGTGGATGATGTGTTGTTGTATGTGGTTGTCATGAGTGTATGTCGGTTATGCATTGGTTATGCGTCTCAATGCTTATATATGTTTATTCATACATTGATGCGGTTTTAGTTTTCATTCATGAGGTCATGCTATGTGGTTGGTATGATCAGGTATTGATAACTAGATAGTGGTTAAACTAATGTTATATGTTGATGTTATTATTATTATACATATATCGTGCTAATCTGGTTGAACTTGCAAATGAGATATCCTGCCTTGAACTATACTAAGGTATGTTGATTATGTTATGTTTTGGTTTTAGCTGAAATGGTGTACTTGTAGGAAAGAGATCAAAGATGACTAGGAAGATGGTAGACTATAGTTCACGAGATTATCCCTATGGGTTAGATGAGAAACATGGTGTTGGGAATTATTCTGACTTAGAACACACATTGAGAAGCTTGAATGCATAAATAAGAAGTTGCAAGGAAGATAATGGTAGCATCATTCAAGCAAAGGAGAAATAAGTAGAAGTCAATGCAGTAATCCTTCAAAGTTTGTCAAAATTGCAGAGATAGGGACCTCTTAGGATCAGCCATGGGTAGGAGGACATAACTAATGGGGCATATGGTATTAGATCTCATGGTAGGCATAGGTCAGATAGGGATGACACGATCGGAGACAGAAGGCTCTTGGATACTTCGTATAGGAGAGGTGATGGCCACATGTTCTATTCTAGTTCTAGTTCTGTCAGGCATTGTGATCATCATCATTGTCATCCTTATAGGAGGAGTGACATGGGATATTTTCCAGATGAGTTCAAGAAACCAATGCCACCTACCTTTGATGGAGATTTGAAGAAAATAGAAGATACAAAAGCATGGCTACCTATGATGAAGAAATTATTTGAGTTTCTTGATTACATAGAGAATATGAAGGCCATAATAGCTATCTTCAGGCTCAAAGGGTAAGAAGAAATATGGTGGGAAGATGTGAAGCGGGTCAGAGACATTAGGACAGAAGAGTTGAGTTAGCATGAATTCAAGACACTTTTAAGGAAGAAGTACTTGTCAGAGAGGTACTATGACAACGAAGCCAAGGAGTTCTATGAGCTAAAGATGGGATCGATGGCAGATGAGGAGTATGTGACCACGTTATTGAGGTATATATTACATCTTAAGGATGACAAGGCCAAAGTTCAGAGAATTTTCAGTGGATTTCCATTAGAATTTAGAGATGGGATTTTATTTGATGAGCCTTGGTTTCTGGAGGAAATTATTGGGAAATTGAAGCATTTTTTATCATTCAAATCGTAAGACATAATATTAGCAAGGTCGGAAAGGGAAAGATAAAGCTAAAAGTAAATGGCAGCCGAATTGAACAAGGCCTCAAGATGTAGGTGAGAAAGAAAATGTTGCACCTTACAAGAAGTTTAATGGGTCAGAGCATGGAGGGAAGTAGAGTAAAGGTGATGGTATAGGATGATTGCAGTGTTGGACATGTGGTAAGGAGCATCTTAAGAGGGATTGTCCTTAAGAGGGTGGTAGGCCTCAGATTTACAGTGCACAGGAAGCAAAGATAGTTGTGGATGTTGAGCAGAGAATTCCATAGATTTATGCAGCACTAGATAACAAGCAGGAAAATCACCAGGCAATTAATATCAAGATGGATGGTAAGCTTTGTGATCAAGTTGTTTCCATTTTGATTGACACTGTATCTAATTATATTTATATTAGTCTTGGCCTGGTGGATAAGTGTGGTTTGAATAAATAAGTGCATGTAGAATCTTGATTAGTGCAGTTGGCTACATGATCCAGGTGGATATTGGTGGCCACCCACCTATTCGACATGGCCTCCCTTCATTTTTTCTTTCAGTTTTTTCAGTTTCCTTAATTATAACACAATTTACTATTTTTTGTATTTTTTCGGGTTCTGAACTTTTGGAGCTGTTTTGAGGCCCTAAAAAATGTTCTTTTCGAAATATTCCTCGAAGCAATTTCATTGACATCACATTTTTAGTTGTATTCCATGGAGAGATATTTCCAACGAGGTATCATGCTCATCAAATGAAGATAATATGACCAAGTTATGACCCCGGGAAGCTGGCTGCCCAACTAACCCCAACGGGGCCCATAAACTCTTGGTGTTACATCTCCTCGGGTTGGGGTCTTGGTTGTTAGGGTTTTCTCTTATTGTTCAATAATAAAAATTCCCTTGAGACTCATTGTAACATAGTTCAGAGGCATGTAGCTACCACATCTCTTCTCAGAGATAAGCTACTATAGCTCGAGCTAGTCTCATTTCCATTCTGTTTGTAAGCATATTTCATTATTTGATATTAATGAAAGATAGTGTTATTTCTACTACATCTTTGTATTTATGGTTATATCTGTAATTTGTTGCACTCTTGTTTAAATTCGGATCAATGGTATCAGAGTGGTCTGCTATTTCTCTATTGTTCTTTTCATGTCCCCAACGAGGTCGGGATATAAGGAGTTAGGGCTCGAATTGGTCGAACCTTTCCAAGAGCAGCCTCGGAAATCCCAATAGCCTCCCATGGGGGAAGAAAATAAAGATGAGGGAGCAGAAGATCCTATCAAAATATTTCTCGAGGAGGCCCTTGAGAAACAAAGGAAGGCAATGATGGATAACTTTTCCCAGATCCTTCAACGATTTCCCACTGGCGGCGCATCCACAAAACAAAAGCCACTCGAAGGCTCCATACCTTTTAAGGTATAAGTAAAATTTGACATTCCCATATTTGAGGGCCAAATAGATGCAGACGCAGTATATAAATGGTTGAATCTACTAGAAGGATATTTTTTTGTTCATGATTTTTCCAGCTGAGAAAATATTACTTTTTCTCTTCTCAAAGCCACCCCCCATGTCAAGGACTGGTGGGAAACCTATTGTGAGCAGAAGGATGAAAGTATGACCTCACTGTTTTCAGCCACTCCCACTTGGAATTCATTTTGGGATGCCATCAAGGAGTAGTACTATCCTGTTGGGAGTTGCGAGGACAAATACATATAGTGGACCATGCTGTGGCATGGAAGGGACCAAGATGTGCCAAAGGTTACCAATGTTTTTCATACCCTTCGCACGAAGTTTTGTATCAAGGATTCTGAGAAACATTTGGTACTCAAGTACCATAGATGCCTACATAGATAGATCTAGGATGAGATGGAGTTCTTGGACATCTCCTCGCTTGGCACCGTATACTGATACGCCATCATGATCGAGTAGAAGTTTAAACAAATGAAGCAAGAATTTGGATTTGTGAATCCGAAGCGAGGGAAAGGTGCCCCCAAACCACAAAACAAAGGACAAAGCCAAGGCAGGATGAACTAGGACAACTATCCAAGGCCACAAGCAAAGGACAACACTGCAAAGCTGAAGGACACGGGAAAGTGATGTGAGTTCCATAATAACTCCACCGACAACACAAGTGAGTGTCAAGCCAAGCAATCACTGGTGGCTGAACTGAAGGTTTCTGAATCAGATGCATGTTCTAATTCTGAGTCAAAACCCGACATGGGGAATGACAAAGAGAGCAGATTATTGATACAGAGCCCAACACCATCATCACCACCACAAATATCCAGAAGGAGGAAGCCGAAGATCTAGAGGAGGAGGAGTGTGTCTTCCACTCTGAGATGTGGGTAAGGGGTTCCCCGTTACAGTTCATTATCAACAACAGGAGCCAAAAGAACCTCATTGCAACAGAGGTCGTGAAGCAGTTGGGCTTACCGACCATAGCACACCCACAACTGTACACCATCCAATGGCTTCACCAAGGATGGGATTTGCGCGTGATCCAACAATGTCGCCTTCCATACAACATCAAGCCCTTCATGGATGAGGTATTATGTGACATTGCTCCCCTTAATGTTTGTGATGTATTATTAGGCTAGCCATACTTGTGGAAGGGACATGATGTGTATGAGTCAAGGCCTCGCTTTATTATTGTTACATTAGGAAATAAGTTGTAAATGATACCGGAGGTAGAACCGCCTACTGCCATCTCTCTGGTTACTGCAACACGATGTAGTAAGCTCATTTCAAAAACTGAGAAATTTGTTTTCCTGATGATACGCCATCAAGGAAAGAAGAATACAGTGGCCACAACCTCTAGATAGGGCCCCTCTGCATGACAACAACAGATGGACAATGACCCAGGTGACTCCAAAAAGACACACAAGACAAAGAGGGTTATGAACGCATGAAAATCAAAGTGTTCAAAATGATGTCGACCCAGGACCAGAGCATAGATTTCGTCGTCCTGATTCCAATGGTGTGAATGACACCCCAATCCGAGTCCCGATGATGAAATTATCGTTGAAAGAGTTTGCCTTGGTTCCTTTGAAAACCGAGGCTTTTCCTCTGAAAAATGAGTTTTAAAGCCTTACAAGGAAAATCGCAATTGGAGGAGTCAAAAGGGCAAACTTAAGGTAGAGTCTTTAAAACCCCCGATCAACGATCTCTGATTAATTGTAGTCAGAGGCATGCTATTGTTGATATCGGGGATTAATTCATGTGATTGGCGATCGGCGTCGGCGATCGGTGTCGACGAATGCCAAAGGCAGAAATCTCAGGCCACAGTGATTGCGATATGTGATAGAGATCAACGATGCAATCTCAGCCATCTGATCAAGGAATAGATCAGCGATCCAGATCTAATCGGCATATCGGCGATCAACGGATCAGTGTATCAGCGATTGGTGATCGACGATCCCCTGATATATAGGGCCATTGATAGAGCGATATGCGATTATGATATAGCATGGACCTAATGGGTTTATGGACCCGATTTGATATATTTTGAAGTGTGGCTTTATAGCTTTTCAGTTGGAATTTTCAATTTTTCCGTGTTTTTTTTGTTTTAACAGAAAAAGTCTATTCTGAGGTTTTTGTTGCACCCGCTGATCCTTATATCCAAACGAATTCTATTATAAACAAAACAGATCCTGTTTTAAGTGACCTTTGTCATAAAAACGTGTTATAAAACACAATGGATGCAGAGAGCCGAGGCTAAGGAGAAAGCCAAAGAGGCTACGTGGTAGAGTTCCTGAGAGCCTGAAGTGCCAGAGAGCCAATGAGGAGGTTGCGCCCGATGGAGAGCCACAGCACGAGAGGGCCAGATAGCCAAAGATAGCTAGACAGTGCCATGGGTTTACTCAGAGAAGCTTGAAAGACCGAATGATTGAAAGCTAGAGCACCAAGAGCCACACATCCATAAAGCTTGATTGAGGCAGAGCGAGAAGGTAGCCAAAGAACCAGAGGGTCAGGCAGAGGTGCAGGACTACAGTGACATAGCCAGTGTGCTATAAAACCAGATAGCTAGAGAGCTACATTGCCGAGAAGTCCAGAACAATCTTCTTCTTGCGATCAATGCGTGAAGTCGATGGCTGAGCAAGCTTCAGCACATTGATAGGTTATCCTTCATATGCCTTTGATTACTGATTGTGATAAACAAGAAAACGATTGATGCAAGCGGAGTCAAAGTCCAGATTGGTAATAGGCCCTGTGTGTGCATCGAAAATGTGAACAACGTTATTCATTGTGGATTGTTTTTGCTAAAGATATGTTAGATGACCCATGATGTGAGGTATATGATTATTGTTCATATATTTCTTCTTTATACATTATGCTACACACATCCTTGATTGATGTTGATGCAGGATCTTGTTCATTGCATGTTGTCATGATTCCTTGCTTGATTTGATGGGGAATCTTCTATATGATGTACTTGCTGTCATAACTCATCATGTTATGCTTTGAGATCCCTTTTTGTATGTTGCTAGGATACTCTTATTGTCATCATGCATGTGTTTTACATTGAGATCCCTTTTGTGCCATGTTGGTGAGATGCTCACCATGCATGTTTTTGTATGATACTGATAGGAGTCTTTGATTGAGAGTTCCAGTTGTCGAACATCTCTTAGAGCCACTCCCACGTGAGGGCATTTTTCGTTGTATGATTGCGACATCGTCTCTTGTGTATATCATCTTTATTGACAACAATTAATCCAATAGCCTACACCATCTTGACACCGAGGTCCAGAGATGTAGTCCCTCGTTGCCAAACTCTGTTATCAACGCTTATGTTTTCATGTGTTGATGATTACTATGTTCCTCTTCTTTTCCGCATGCAGATGTATTCATTAATGTTATTTTAAAATGTAATTTAACACATCATGAAAGTAAAAGGTCTTGGAAAGGTCCTTCTTCACACTCGGACCTACATCAAGTGGTATTAGAGTGGTCTTTACGTGTATGTGAATTGCAGTGTGAACAATTGAACGTGCAGTGATAGAGAATGAAAAAGTGATGTACGATACCATGGTCAACGTTTCCAAAAGAGTAGAAATTGTGTATGAAACTCTACAAAAAGAGACAGAGGAAAAGGAGTGATTGCAGCTTCAGTTGCAAGCCACAGAAGAGGCCATGGAAGCACTGAAGCAAAACAACCATCATCTTCAAACAGAGAATGATGAATTGAAGATGCACCTACATGAAGAGAAAGAGGAAAAGAAAAGTTTGCTATGACAGCTGCAAGCAAAGGACGAGGCCTTGGAAAAGCTGCAGCGTAACCCATGCGAGGTAAAAAGCAGTTCTCCATCTTCATGTATATTTCCTGATGATCATTTCGTTGTTTTTGAAAATCATACCACAGGAATTAGCTCCAAACTATTGAAGAGAATGGGGTATAAAGGAAAAGGCTTGGGCGTTAATGTCCAAGGCATTGTCAATCCCATAAAAGTAGAGGAATTATCCCATCAGGCAGGACTTAGGTATGTCAAGAAGGAAGTTGGGGAATGCACGAAGACAGCGAGCGAACCACCAAAAACGGATGATGAGAAGCCCTCATCAGTTCTTTCCAAATCGCAAGAGGAGGTAAAAGATGTTGATTTCCTTTCGATTTCATCTTCTCATAGTATAATATCTGTTGGAGATTTGGAGATCCCGCTTATAGGGACAAACATGAAGCTCCTTACAAGGATGAGGCATGAGGAGAAAGAACTTGGTGATAATGACCAAGGCATCACTCAACCTTTTGAGGTTGTGCATGAACATCGATTTGCAGGCTCAAGGTACACTAAAGGAGAGTGCTCGAAGGTGTCAGAGTCGTCCGAGACATCGATGAAATCGTCGAGGACAAAGAATGATGGAAAAACATCGCCATCATCCCATGGAAGTTTCCATTGCAGGGAGAGAGCTAAGGCAAGCTCTCATCGCCATACTAACATCAGAGACATCAAGGGAAGGTATAACCATTTTCGATCTTCGAATGTTCATTTTGATTATGATCATGTTGTTAATAATGAACAAAGATCAAGGCATCGAAAAACATGTACCTTTTGTGGTTTACCTAACCATACATTTTCTAACTGTTAGAAAAGAATGGCAGCACTCATGAGGCATGAAATACCCTCTCAATAGCATGAAATGAAATAGGTTAAGAAGATATCGAGGAAGAAAACCTACTGCAGTCATTGCGACATAAATGGCCATCAAAGAGCAACTTGTTGGAAGCTCCCTCCAGAGTAGCCCCTTAAAGACAAAGAATCGGTGCGTGAACCAGGAAGAGCAATTGTTTGACAAGAAAAACTGCCACAAGGAGGTGACCCATTCACATTGATAAGTGAAAAATGGTTTCCAGACATGTTGTCGTTTCATGGTCATTCTTTTGTAAATCATTTGCTGCATTTTAAAATGTAAACGTGATGATGTGTTTCCATCACTTGGTCAGCAACAATGATGTTTGATCATGTTTTGAGACGTCTTTTACAATCTAAAAGTGATGTTATGTTTCCATCACTTGTCGAAGAAATAGTGTTTGGCCTTGTGTATGTAAATCATGTGTTGCAGTGATGATGTGTTTTCCATCACTTGTTGAAGCAACCATGATGTGTTGGCCTTGTTGTCATAGCTAGGGTATTACGTCCATCTTGTTATGAACTTGACCACCAAGTATGTGTTATAAACTCATGGCAAGTGTGGGACGTTTGGGTCATTAGTTGGTCATGTCTTTACAGCATGTAATCTGCAAAACAATGTACTACAGGATGCAGAGGTAGCAGGTGTCGGTTCGTCGCTTAAGGCTCTGAAGAAAAAAGGTGAAGGGGATGGAAGTGAGACCTTTTTAGGACACTTGTGATGCATACAGGGTACAGAGAAAGTGTCAAATTATTTTTCATGCTTTTGATATCTGTTTTATATGCTTATTTCTTTTCACTAGTTAACTTTCCAGTGACTTTTGAAGTGGACTCTTCTGCACTAGTAGTTGTTATTTCTTCTGATTCTTCTTCTTCCTGATCCCAATAATTGGGAGCACTCATATCTATTTGAAATATTTGGATTTCTTTGGCATTTTTCTTTTGTCACCTTCTTCTTCTTTCTTCCTTTTCTGTTTTTTCCGACTGCTACTCATCATAGAGCAATTTAATATTGGCATTTATCAAATCAGCTTGTTTGCCCAAATCATCTAGAACATATTTAGCATGTGAACAACAAGTGGTTAGATAGTTTCCTATATAGTATATCTAGTCTATATCATTTGGATTTTGTGAATTGTGTTCTAATAAAGGGGCGTAGTCAGCTCTTGTTGCTGGCTGACTAGTATTAGATGAAGAAGTAACGAATTTTGTTTTAGGTAGCCATTTCCCCCCCTTTTACAAATCTGTGATTTGCAAACTAAAATTTTTCAATGGGCCAAAAGTGACCACTAACTGAGCAAAGCAGGTAAACACAACTTCAACAAAGAGACTCGGTATTAAGAAATTACTTTTGATCAATTTCGAAGACTGTTAAACAACAAATCTGAGTAGGTCACTTCTCCTCAACCAAACATGTGAGAGGATACATGACCTCTCTCCATGGGTCTTCAACGCCTTTGCCTTACCATTCCAAGTTCTTTTGGATGACAGACTGTCCTCAGACAGGCAGCCTAGTAGGCTTCAATATTAATAAAAACAAGAAAAATAAATAAGGCTTATTACAACACGAGATCTCAGAGTTCTCAGTCAAGCGATGTCTTGAACTTCCACAGATCTCGCTTTTATAGATCTTCTAACTACTACTCATCTAGACGATGATGAAAAAGTAGAAATAATTGAGGGTCCTATCAGTATATTTTCACCGATGGTGCCTACTCAACTTTTCTGCTACATATGTACAAAAGATTCTACCATGGTCCTTTCGGACTTCTATCTGAGTCATAATCATTATCAAAATCAAAATCTTCTGAGGAATCATGTACTGGTATTGAGTCGTCAAGCATCTTTTGGTAGTGATGTTCAATCATCTTAGAGTACTCTTCATCCCAATCGATATCTGTGTTAACACCCAGGTTGTTCCCTTTGACTCTAAGGGAATACGGCCGGGGTAACCACTAACCAATCTTTGGATTACAGCTTCTAGCCAAACTGTGATCAGAGAGGGCTCTCTCTTTAATATTTATCTCTGTTTTGTACTGATTTTAGGCTAGCTATAAGTTCAGGTTTGTTTAAGGTTTTGGTTGGATGATAATTTCAGTCAAGGTGCTTATGCATTCTCCAAAGTGTTCTAGTCCATTGGGCTATGGAGTCAGTGGTCCTTTAGTTATTTTGAGGTGCTGAGTGATTTGTTGTAGTGATGCTGCAGAGCCAGATTAGTGCCTGAGAACAACGTTTATAATAGTGATTAAATGGAGTGTATCCAGTTAACGCAAGGCAGTGAAGAATCTTGCAATGAACTGCTAAAGAAACACAAGGGGAATATTGTCCTAGAAGAAATTAAGAATTTCTAGGTAGTATTCATACTTATAGAATCAATATAGACATGAGCAATTAAGAATTCATGTGCATAGTAATCCTGAAGACAAACATTTACAGTAGTAAAAATTGAGTACAAGGTGTAGCGAAACAAGTCCTGCACTATTCTTTCTTTTTACTGCTAGCTTAGTATAAGATGAGTATGATTTTGACAAACATAAGTAAAACAAGAACAGAGTTTGGAGAAAACTTGTTATTTCATCAGACAGCACAGGAATTCTGCATCAGCACATGGAGCATCATCCAGACATCAAATATTTCAGGAAATCACTGAGCTCATCCAGCCCTTTGTATTAGATAATTCTGAAAGTGTACAATACATTTGTCTCATAGAGAAAATTACCAACCCCTTATGAGTTACTCAGGGGAGTATATATACAAAATTTACATCAAAAATATCAGCGAATGAGTTAATATCTCATTTATGATATGCTAATCTCTGGAATGCAGTAGCTGAAGGAGTGAATGCTGCAGTAATTCCTTAATGCCTCAGCTGTCAAAATAGTCAGAAGATATTTGGACTTTATGGCTGTTAGAGTCGGCTGGAGATGTGCTGTCTGAAACTTGGATAGCTGTCATTGTCTATGTGATGAGTCACTTTTTTAGCCACTTTAACTGCTGACATTTGTCATGTTATTTGTCTTGTATTGACCTGGAGCTGGCAGTGGCCGAATGACTGAAGCTACCGTGGCAAAATCTGAAGCATAAATTGCAACCAATCCTCCTTAGGCATTTGATGTCTGCGCATCTTTATCAATGTTTCCTCGGCCTCTGTATGTCTATAAAGATTGGGAGGGGTTTCAAACAGGTGATTTACTTCATTCTCAATGAAGAACAGGCCTCCAAGTTTGTCATATAAGCTCTGTCCTGTGGGAGGCCCTGCTTGTTCAGATGAACTACCAGATGCAATAATCTGATTTTCAATAGTGGTTGCCATTTTGTTGGCCATTTGATCTGGAGAGATCAGTTTTCCTGCACCACTTAGTAAGCTGGGCAGGCCTTTTGCTTGCAGCACTCCCATTTTAACTTTGTATTCCTCCACATCTGCTTGCATCTCATAGTACTTCCTCTCCACTGTTTGTATATAGTTCCTGAGAGTTAGTACCTTCTTGGCAGAGAGGACAGCCTCTGTTCTGTTGGGAATGCCTATAGCTGCCAATTCCTCCCTTTCTTGCCTGTTCAGGAAGTCTATCATTCTGTTTGCCTGCTCTGCTCTGTTCCCTAGCACTGTCTTGGCCTTCTGAATTTCTGCTTGAGCTTGCCCCATTAAATCCATCTGCTCATGCATTATTTTTATTGACCTCCATTGTTGTTTGATCGATTGGCCAATTTTGGCCCATAGGATTCTCTTTATGTCGGCCATAGCAGTCTCCAGATTCAGCTCTTTCTCTAAGGCCTTTATCTTTTCTTTTTGGGCCTTTATTTCTCTGCCCTGTTCTGCTACAGTCACTTTGGACTTGTCATACTTGGCATCCAGTTCTGCCAACTTCTCCTTGGCCTTCTTTATTTCATCTGCCTGGAGCTCCATTGCTTTGACAGCCTTGGTCAATTCCTCTACACTTGGGCTGGCATCTGGAGCTGCTGCTGTTCCTGCTGCTTCTGTTGTGGGGGCCACTGCTGCCCCTGAAGTTGCTGTTGTTGTCGAAGTAGTTGGAGGAGCTTGGGAAGTGGATTCTGCCTATTTATCTTGTAATGCTCCTTCCAGCTCTCTCTCCAAATCCCTTATCCTCTGGTCTTGTTGCATTAGGAGGTCTAATTGGTCATCGACCTGTTTTTGCTTTTGAAGCTCTGCGATTTGAGGGTGCTCTGTGGGTTGCAGCTTCAACCTTTTCTTTAATGCATTCAGGTCATCATCTTTCTTCTTCATAAGGGCCTTCACACCCGTTGGATCACTAGGATCATGTCCAAGATCAATGATGATGTCCTCCAAAGATTTTATTCTGTTATCTTTGGCCAGGGAGGACATTCTCTCAAAATCCAACTGAGTGTTGGTATTTTTGAGTGACTCCTTTAGTTCATGGGCCATGGTTGCCCTCTCCACCAAAGTTGCATACACCATTTCTCCAGTTTGTTTGTGGAGTTCTATTTGGTCCATGGGATGGATGTCTTTGGCCATGACCTCCACCCTTGTCTTCACAAAATCTGCAGCTGATGTAGGCTGAGGTTTTGTAGGCTTGAAATGACTAAATATTATTTTTTCTTCTTTAATGTCATATACAGACATTAATCTCTCTTGCTGGGATGGTGTAGCATCTATAAAGTTCTTGTAGACCTCAGCCCTCAGCAGCTCATTTTGAGCCTTTATTTGTTTGAAAGAAGCCTTGGTGCTCTTGGGCTTCTTGCTTTGTTGGGAAGAAGAGGACACCTCCAAACCGAGCTGTAAAGTTTGCTCCTGCTGAAAGGAGCTTGTACCTGTATGATGACTGCCCTCCCTGTCTTTTCTTGCACTGTCCAAGACATCTTCAGTAATGTCTTCTACCTCTGGGGAGTCTGCTCTTTGCCTTTTGGCTTCTGGCTGGTGGGAGGATCCACTGAGAGGAGTGGACTCTTCTCTATCTCTTTTTGTCCCCCTTTCCTCATGTGCTGGGGTCTGTAAAATTGGAGCAGTTACTGGCTCAGTTTGTGGGGGTGGAATTTGCAGTGCTGGAGCTGCTGGTAGCTCAGTTTGTGGAAGGACAGTTTGCCCTTGCTGCTGTTCTTGTTGCTGCTCTTGCTGCTGCTCACCTGAAGGGGCAGACTTTTCTTTCATTGTTTGTTCTTCTGCACCCATTATCCCTTTGCCTTTATCTAACACTGGTGCTGCTGTGGAAGATGCCTTTATTACTGGTGCAGTCCTTGAGGCTGAGGTCCCTTCTCCCACTGAATAAGGCGGTCTGAAAGGTACCTGCTGCACATAGTCTAGGTCAATAGTTTTTCAAGCTCCTTCACATTCTTTAGCATTGTCTCTTCCTCAGTTAGATTTTAAACTAGAGTATCCATCTGCCATTCTTGCAGGTTGGCATATTTTTCGATGTGTGGGTACTGGCAATGCTTAATGCCTATAAGCCTATACTTGTTTCTCCTAGCAGTGATGAAACCTTCAGGGTCATAATGGACCCACCGAAAACTATAGGACAGCTTGTATTTATCCTTAAGGATTAGGTCTGCATCTTCCCACCCTTCTTTCGTGTTCATGATGAAGGGGCCCAACTGGTGTTTGAACTTGAGGTGGGCCTTCTTTTGGCGCTGTGGAAATGGGTGAGGTCGGACTGAATCAACTGCCTGTAATACTCCAAGGCAAATAACCTCATAGGTACATATTTTGGGAGCCTGTATGACAGAGCTCACAGCCATAGATCCTAATGACAGTATGGTTCTCATATAGGTACCAGTCACCTATTTTATATTTTTTGGAAAGCTGCAGAGCTTTCTTTATCTCATTTGATATTCTGGGAGGAGGGGACCTCATCAACAGGCAAGAGACTGGGTATACAAATTGGTCAACAAATTCACAGTAGGTATAGGGTGAATTTGTGACTTTGTGATAGACAGAGGTCCAGAAGATGACAGATCTTCTTTCCCCTCTGTGATCCAGCTTTTTGATGTAGCATGGGAAGGCTTCAGAATGATAGTACATGAACAGGTGGTAAATATAGGCCGAGTACTTGAAGACCCCCTGTCTGTCCACTCTGCTCAACTGATCATGAATCTTGTTAGCTATGAACTTAGCAAAGTTATATTTGCGGGCAGGGGGTTGGCGTGGGCTGTAAGCAGATAGCAATACCAGCATTGTTTTATCCACATGCTCACTGTTTTTGTATCCCAACACATAGGCAATCATGTCCAGTAAAATCCTGCCTACATCATTGAAATGGACATCCAGGTAGGGAGGTGGCCCTGTAGGCTGGCACTCAGGTCTCATGAATGTCCTGGTGACCTTTTGAATCTCCTCACTGGTCATCTTGGCACCAGTGTCCAGCAAATAGTTCATGGAAAATGGGATTAGCAACTCTGTCTGATCAAAATGTAACATTTTGTTGATGGACTCAGCATTAATGTAGAAAAGGATCCTCCCAGATGGAGTGCTAATAGCTCTGTGCTGCACATCATAGTTTTCAGCACATAGGTGAATGATTTCAGGGAAGACATTTACAGCTGGGAGACAATAGTATGGTAGGTTTGACTCCCATATCCCATGTGTACCATGACCATCCTTATAGTCCTCTCTTAATTGACAGAAGGTCTGCAAGAAGTCCCTGTTACCCTCAAAGTCTTCAATAAGATAGTCCTTGTCAGCAAATGCCAAGGCCTCCAGCTCTTTATTTGGTGGATTTAATGGGGCTACACTGACGGATGAGGATGCAGAAGCAGCCATTGTAAAACTTGATTTTGAAATAAGGTGATGGCAATGGTTTGCAAAGTTCTTTAAGAGCTTAAGTAATAGGCCAAATGTAGACCAAGTCTGAAGTGTTTTTCTCAGTGGAAAATGCAAGCTGGTTTCTGTAGTTTGTTGCAAATTCACAGGGATGTGAATTGCTAAGGGTAAGTTGCAGAGGGTATGAGGTTTCCTTTGGTAGCAATTGCAGCTGGCCTGTACTCGGCAAAAGGGAACAATGCCGAGCACCTCGAGGAAAATTTTATGGTTCTGGCCCGCGGAACGACTGTTTTAATGTAAATTTTTAGTTCTAGGGGCAATGCAGGTTACTTTATCTGACTCTTAGTTAGCAGACAGAGCTAGACTGTGAACTTTGACCAGTGTTTTAATGGTGAACTAACAGAGAAATGGCATGCATGGGGCAAAACATGAGCTTTATGGTGAATACCTGGATAAACTAGCTTGGAAGCCTGCGGGCCGGGCCGTGGAGGCTTAATGCAGCTGAATTCTTGACTTGTAGCGGTCTCAATCTTGAATTTGATGGCTGGAAACAGATTTCGCGCCAAGCTGGTTCGCAACGGCTACGTCGTTTGTGCGTGAAAATGACCGCAAACGGCTAATTTGGTCGTTTATAACGACAAATTTGGAAAAAACATGCTATTGGCGCTTTTTTGCCGATGATGTCAGCATGACATCATGGTGGGGCCCGGGTACGGAGGTGACGTGGCCGCTTAGGTGTAGGCCAGGGTGGCAGGGCTACGTGGAGGGCCACGGGACGCGGGGGCGGGCGGAAGCGACATGACGTCAGGCTGACGTGAGGGTGACGTGCACCAGATGGGTGGTAATGGGGAGGTGGTAAGCGGGTTCCCCGCACCACCTTTGGGCCAAAGGCGGTATCGGGGAGGGGGCTCCGAACAACCCCACCGCCTGCCACGCGTCCCTGTACGGGGCGGAAAACCATTTTCCCCGGACGCTAAAGGTCGGCAGATCCGGGCCCAAGAATACCCGCCCACCGTTAGATCATAGGTGGCGGAAGATCGACGGCTGGCGGGCCCTCCGACGGATCGTGCAAGTTGGGGGGACCCGCTGGCCTATTAAATATTCAATTTAATATTTTTAGGCGGAAAACTTTAGAGTTAAGGGTCAATCTGAAAGGGGAAAAGTGGTTAAAAGGTGGTTTTGAGCAGAGAAAAGGGGTTCTTGTGAAATTTACAGGGTAGAGGTGAGGTAATGGCTTAGGGGGAGGCTGTCACTCCAACCTGAGGTTAGAGCAATCCCATGACAGGGTTGACCATAGTCCATGATGGACTAATGTCTCCCTTGACAACTTATTTGGCTATAGTGCTAAAGGGAGGATATGTATATAATGCTGGGATTTATACACCATAGTGTTATTATAGTAGGGAAAGGGGACCATAGGGGACTTAGATAATAGAGTTAGGGGTTAATATGGATAGAAGAGGTGAATGAGGAGTGAAATGACCAGGTTTATTTGAAAACCACTTAGCCGTAGGAGTAGATCAAAATGAAAATATTTTTACATAGGAAATGTGGCTTTTAAAGGCATAAGCACCAGTATACAACCTCAAACTTTTTCATGAATCTTGGCTGCTCAAGGGATGTTAGTAAATGGATGTGAAAAAGGGGACAATGGGAAGTTAGACATGCTCCTTTGCCTTGCTTTTCTTATCTTGACCAGCAAGATTCAATCTGAAATGAATACCACTTCTGCAACCCCATCTACTTACCCAGCTACTTTGCCTAGCATTTTTTGTTTCTTCTTGGAGGGTGCACTTGAACTTGCAGACCCTTATGTGCCTTTTCTTTTCATTGGCTTTTGTTTTGATCATCTATCTAAGACTGCCCTTATTTCTTCCAAGGCCCCAGATTAAGCAGTTGGGAACCTTAATTCTCTACCTAACTACCTTTGCCTGCCAAGATTAAACTGTTTGGACATACGTCTTTCTCTAATCTACAACAAAAATTGAGACATGGCATGACCCAGCTTAGGCTGTTGGATCACCCATTGAGAATTATAACATCACTAATAAAATGCACATGTGTGCCTTTCATCAGAATATGAGATCTTTGCCTTGCCAAAGTAGATCATATTGGCATTTCCCAAGCCAATCATGAAAAATGAAACCTATTGGTATAGGTAGCTAACAATCTGTAGGGTCCTGGGCATCCGACTGTTCATCCTGTAAAGTAGATTCTTTTGATTTTCCTTTTCCTTTGGCATATTCAGCTAATATTATTATCCTTTTTGATGATGCTCTTGATGACTCTCCTTGTTCCATATTCATCTTTATTCGGTGGAGACCCTATTGCTGAGGTGTGTACTTGGCAGATTGTTTTTCCCACTTGTTAAGGAAAGGTAAATGGCTGATTTCAATATCTCAAAAATAATCTTTAAAAACATTTATGATGGTTGGTGATCTCTATACTGCCAGTTTGATGCCATTTAGAAGTTCCCACTTGAAAATTTGAAACATATTAGTGGAACTTTCAGTTGCATGCTAAACCCATTCTCTGCAATTGTCATTAATATAAGCTTTGTTTTTCCACCCTAATTCAAAAATCATTGATGTACAGATTCTATTTGAAATCATTAGGCTAACAATATAGACTACATTATTATTCTAATTGCTTGAAATAACATTAATAGTTACCAAAGCCTTTTGATTAATTATGAATCTTAGTGCCTTTGGTTCTCCTTGTAAATAGTCCATTTTCTATAGAATCTGTATCTTTTCTGTTAATCTCAGATTTCCAAATTCATTAAACCAACCAGCATGTTGCTTAATCATTTCTTCATTATTGCTAGTCTGAAAATCTCTGATCTTCTCATGACTAAAAACTTGTGCAAAAGGATTAGGTGTGATACTTTCCCTTAGTCTGAGACTATCATAATCCCACGGAGATGAAAAAGTTCAGAGATATTGTAAAGTTCTTTGAATACATTGAGATATCCTTGTAGATGGCTCTTTTTTGTAGAAACCATCTTTAATTTCCTAGTCAGAAAATCCTTCAAAAATTTCATATCGAGGAAAGGTGTCATTTGTTGCATAGTTCTCATCAAACCTTTAAAGAAAGGATGCTTCTAATTCCTCAAAAATGTTTGGGACTTTTAGAGATAATAATGTATTTCTCTATTTCAAGCTTGAAAGGAATAGCTTCAAGATCTAAAAGTTTTGCTCCTGTGAAAATACAGAGACCAAAATCAACTCCTCCAACAAGTTGATAAAAATTTAAGACTTTCAGGATCCAAATCATTTTTTCAGTATATTCATTAGACCATAGATCTGAGAGACTTCTGAAAAATAATTTTACTTTCATGTTAGGCAAAGGATATACCTTTACTAGTTCAGCATCCAATCCTAAAGACATACCTACATTCTTTGATTTCCATGCTTGGCATTTTCTGATCCACGTATTTCTTCTCAGTCTCATTCCCACTGCTTTCTTGATTTCTTCTGCAATATAACTTGCATGTCCTTCAAGTAATCTGAATCTATCAGCAAATGTACCAAAACTATCGTCCTGCGGTTCTTTTCCTGGAATAGTAAAACACGAACCTAGACAAGTAATGCATGCTTTCTTCATATCCCTGGCTAATAAATCAGTTAGATAATTTGGATTACCTGGGATCCATTCAACTTCAAAATTGAACTGTTGGAATCAAATTTTCCATGCAAGTATTCTTCCTTTTGCAATCTGTCTTGATATCTTGGCAGATAAAAAATATTTAAAATTCTTGGAGTCTGTTCTTATCAAAATTTTTACAGGTGTAAGATATAATTCAAACCTTTGTATCCCATTGAGTATAGCCAGTGTTTCTTTTTCTGCTATGATATAATTTTTCTGGCTGGGTGAGAATTCACCTGATGCATAGGCACAAAGTCTTTCTTCACCTTTCTCCCTTCGTTCAAAAAGAACGACTACCCAAAAATTTAAAGAAGCATCAGTTTGAAGTATAAGCAGACCATCACCTAGTGGTTGGAGTTTTGGCAATTGCTAACATTCTGCTTTCAACTATTTTACTGTTGTTGTTGCTTCTGGTGACCATCCCTCTTTTAGATGTTTTCTGATTGGAGTTGTTTTTTTTGTCAATCTTGGGATGTACTTGTGAATGTAGTTCAAGACTCCTAAAAACCTTTGAATTGTTTTTGTATCTTTCAACTCATCTAGAAATTGGGTTAATTTAGTCAACACATGTGGTTGCATCTAAATTTCACCATTGACTACATGTATTCCCAGAAAATCTATATTGTCTTGAAATAAGACCATTTTTCTCTCTGATAAAACTATGCCATGTTGTTGAACTTCTTTTAGAAAAATCTCTAAATGCTCTAGATGGGTTTTTACATCTGGACTATGAATTAGAATGTCATCAATGTATGTTACAATGAAATCATACTTGGCAAAAATGAAATCCATTCTTTGCTGGAAGAATGCAGGGGCATTTTTCAAACCAAATGGAACAACTTTCCATTGGTAAAATCTGGCAGGACAAGTAAAAGCAGTTTTATGTCGGTCCTCTTTTTGTATCTGAATTTGATAGTATCCAGACTTCATATCAAATTTGCTGAATACTTTGTTGTGTTGTATTTTCTGCATTATGGTTTCTGGTCTTGGTAATGGATAATTAAAACTCTAAGTAATTGCATTCAGAGGTTTGTAATTTATTACCATTCTAGGTTTACCTTTGACTATCTCAGAATGATTTCGTACCAGAAACATTGAACAAGAATAATGAGACTCACTTGGCTCGATGCGCTGCATTTCTAACAATTCTTTAATTTGTCTCTTTATTTCTTGCTCATCTGAGGGAGTGCAAGGAATTAGTTTCCCTTTGACTCCATTATCATGCAAGGTCACAATCTCCTGCATTGGACTTTGTACTACCCAAAACTGTTGTGGATTTTCTGAGCAGCTTTTAAGAAGTCTGTCATGGATAGCAGTTTTTTCTGTAGACCAGTTGGGATCTATACATTCCTTTTGTCTTCATTTAGATTCTACTCTAGATTCATATATTTGCATAACTTCCTACCAATCGTTAGAATATTTTAAGGGTCTTCTGGCTCTAACTCTTTTTTGACTATTTTCATGTCTTTCCTTTGAATTTGCAATGAATAATCTAGGCACGACAATAGCCTTTTTCTTCAAATTTAGAATTAGCTTATCTTGGATGATTGTTACTGGAAGCACAGAATTTAAGAATGGCATTACCAACATTAAACTAGCTGAAGGATCATAATGTTGTATTGCAGAATCTTAACGATATTCCCTCCAAATTTTAATGAAATGTTGTCTACATAATGAGTTAAACTTAGAGAGCCTCCTATTATTTCATAAATCAGTATGTTCTGTAATGGCTTCCACAGGGATTTAAACAGAGATGGCCTAGCCAAATTGTCAGACCCACCGGTATCTATGAATGCATCAACAGATATCCATTCATTTTTTACTTGAACTTGAACCGGGATATAAATAAGGCTATTTGTCTTGACTATCTTTTTTAATAGAGTATTTTCTTCTACTCTATTGATCTATGACTGAGGAAGACTGGTAGAAGCTATTGTTCTTTTTGAAATGGGAAAAAAGAATTTACTTTCGGAAAGGGTAAAATAGATTGCTTACCTTTCTGCTCTGGTTGTGAACATTCTGGTTCATCTTCTGAAACATCTGTTGTTTCACTAGTGACTTCAGTATCACTTTCTTCTTCTTCACTGTAATGGAGCTCTTCTGAAAAATCATCTTCTAAACAAGAAAAATATATATTCATCTTTTGTACACACTCTTCTTCTTCTTCTGCATCTGATATTTCAGTCAAAATATATACATTTGAAATATCATCTTCTAATTCTACTATAGACCAATCATCTTGAAATTCTACTATATCTATACAAGCTTTGAGTTTACTTGATGAATTATTTGGGCACTTTCGTGCAAAATGTCCTTCCTTTTTACAAATGAAACTGTTAACACCCAGGTTGTTCCCTATGACTCCCAAGGGAATACGGCCGGGGTAACCACTAACCAATCTTTGGATCACTGTTTCTAGCCAAACTGTGATCAGAGAGGGCTCTCTCTTTATGATTTGTAATTGTTTATGATATGGTTTTAGGCTAGCTATTATGCACAGGTTTTGTTTGTGTTTTGGTTGATGAAACTCCTTTTAGATTCCAGTGAAGTAGTTTTCAGAGAGGTTGAGTACCATTGGGCAATGGAGTCTGTGGCTATATCTGTTTGAAACTTTGAGATGAAAGATGGAACTTACAGGGCCATTTGAGTGTTTAGTAGAACAGATTTTTGATTAAATGACTGGAAACAGGTAACACAAACAGTGAAAGCATTTAAGAATTTTCACTTATTGTCTATATATTTCCAACAGACAACTTTAAGAGGAGAAAGACAGAGGTCTCAGGGGCAAAAATTGAATCCCTGAGAATGCCTGTCACAGTAAAAGACACAGTTTTGAAATGCAGCAATTAAGAATTACAGTTCTGTCACTGTATCTGAGGAAAACATGTATAATAGCTCAGTTTGAGTCCAGGGTAAACATGGTTAAATCCTGGAACTATCCTTTCACCTTGCTATCAAGTGTAAAACATTTGAACAACAAAAGAGAACAAAAGACTCGAAAACATATAACAAAGAGATTTGAGAATACTTATTGTTTTATGCAACACCCTGGAATCCTGTAACATTCATCTTTCACCACAATACATCAAAGAACACCAAGCCTTGGAATTTCCGTTCTTCCTTTGTATTACTTCTCTGAAAATATTACAACGAGCGAGAGCTCTTCAAAAGAAAATTTCAACAACCCTTTTTCACTGCTGTGAAGGGTGAATATATACTTGCGGTGATTTACAAAATATCTGAGTCCTGAGTTATCTCAGATTTTACTTTCTTACCAACTACTTAAGATATTATGACCAAAATTTAATGCAGCATTGATTACAGAGTACAGGCATTTTAATGCTCTGTCAGAAGATATTTTAGCCTTTGGGAACAGCTAAGTCAGTCGAGATATTCTGAATAAATGCTGGAAGATCTGTCTTTAAGGCTTTGTACGCTGTATCCTGGACTTGTCACCTGTGATTGTGACTGTTGCTTGTGGTGAGTCAATGGTCCTGCTGAGTTGGCTCAGCCTCTGCCTCTTCTCTGTAGATATCTTTCTTCAAAATTGTGCCTGCGCATGTATGCTTATTTGCCTGTAGAAATGGCGCTATTGATTCTGGCCTGACAAAACTGTCTGTGTTAAATTTCTCCAGGCATCCTGTGTGGGCAGTTGGTGTGCTAAGATTGCCCCTAGAGTTTCATCTGCTTCTGTGAATTTGAAGAAGTTAGGTGGTGTATCAAACAGATGGTCAACTTCATTCATGAGGAAAAACAAGTTCTCCACCCTGTCATACATACTCTGCCCGGTGGCTGGCCCTGGTTCTGCTGAAGTGCTGGGCGGTTGTGCAATCTCTGCTACTGCCTGGGCATCAATTCTCTTATTGTAATTGTCCAGGGTGAGCAGTCTTCCTACACTGCTTAAAATGCTGGGGAGGCCTCTGTTTTGTAGTACCACGAATTTTTCCAGGAATCTGTTGATTTCAGTTTGCATATCCTGTGTCCTCCTCTCCAGTGTTCCAACCAGGTTCCTCAATGTTATGACTCTCTTGGCTACAGCAATTGTTTCTGTCCTGTTGGTGATTCCCATGACAGCTAATTGAGAGCTAGTCTTATAGTTCAGAGTATTGATTATCCTAGTAGCGGCTTCTGGCATGTGTCCAAGGCTTGCCCTGGCCCTCTGTATTTCTCTGTTTGCTTTAGTGATGAGCACCATTTGCTCATCCATGGTCTCAATATATTGCCACTGTTTGGCAATGGACCGCCCAATGTTGCTCCATAGCACTGCTTTCATTTCAGCTGTTACCTTTTCTAGTGCAAGCTCTTTCTCTAGTTCAGCAATTCTCCTCTTAAGAGCTTTTACCTCTCTCTCCTTGGCTGCCTCATTCTGTTTGCTCTTGTCAAACTTTTCATTTACCTTAGTCAAGGTTTTCTTAAGTTCATCCAGCTCTTTCATTTGAGATTCCATGGCTTGGATCTCAGCTTGCAGCTTTTGCATGTCCAAACTAGTAGCCTGTTCTGATGCTGTAGATGTTGTTGCTGTGGATGGCGCTGTAGTTGGTGCTTTAGCTTCTGTTTGCTGAGGAGGAGGAGTAGTCTTTGGAGGGGTTTCCTCAAGATTTATTATGACAGGAGGAGGCTGGGAGGGTTGGCCCTCTTCTCTTTGTTTTAGTGTTTCTTGTAGTGCTGCCTTTGCAGCTTCAGTTTGTCCTAGCTGGTCTTGAGTCCTAACCAGCTCTTTGTATAGGGATACCAGCAGATCTGTAGCATCCTTCTCTTGCCTTTGCTGGGCAACTTCATCTGTTTGTGGATGGATGGTGGCCGGGAGTTTGATTTTCTTTCTTAGGGCTGCCATGTCTGCATCCCTTATCTTCAGGAGCTCTTGGATGCCTTTGACATCTTTAGGATCATGCCCTATCTCTATAATTACCTCTTCCAAGGACTTGATCCTATTGTCCTTGGCTTGTGATGAAGCTCTTTCTAACTCCAGCTGGGAAGCTGTGTTATCCAGGCTGCTCTTAAGTTTATAGTTCTCCAATGTCTCATCTGCCAGGGAGGCATACACCATTTCACCAGTCTGCTTATGTAATTCAATCTTGTCCATGGGGTGTATGTCTTTGGCAAGAACCTCCATGTTGGTTCTTAGATAGTCCGAGGTGGACTGAGGCTGCAAAGTTGTAGGCATGAAGTGGCTCATTATCATTTTGCCTTCGCTCACATCGAAAGCAGACATGAGTCTCTGCTGGTTGCTAGGAGCCAGGTTGAGCAAGTGATCATACAGCTGCACTTTTATGGGATCACTCCTCCTTTTGATGTCAATGAATTGCTGTTTTATACTTGACTGCCCTTTTCTAGTTTGACCGGAGGAGCTGACCTCTCCTCCCATAGTCATGTCATGTCCACGCTGAGATGAGCTGGCCGAAAGTTCTCCACTGGGTGGGCCCATGCCCATGGCTTGCCTTACTGCTATGTCCTCCTCTTGGGAGTCATTCAGTCTTTGTCTCTTCTCTCCTCTGATGAAGGATGAGGTGTGGGGGGTCTCTCTCTCCCTTTTCCTGGTCACATCCTCCTTCTGTGGTGTTTGGAGGACTGAGGTGTCTATATTGGTGTCTGGCCTGGGAGGCAACTCTGTTTGGGGCTGCTGCTCAGTGTTACTAGGTACATCTGTCCCCTTTTCCTGCTGCAAGGGCTGTTCACTGGACTGTGCTTTTTCTTGTTGCTGCCCCAGTTCTTGCTGTTCCATTTCTTCTTGCTGCTGCAGCAAGGTGTCAACTTGTTCCTCTGTCAATATAGGTGGCTGTTCCACCTGTTTACCTTTGTCTTTGCTTGCTGCCTGGGATGTCTTCTCAGTGGTTTGCTGCTGTGCTGCTGAAGATCTAGCAGCTGTTCCAATTTGCTTTCTGTAAGAGAGGGGCACCTGTCCACAAGTTTCCAAGTCAGTTTCCTTTTGTACATTCCTAGCTTCTTTCTCAAGTAGTTCTACCTCAGTGAGTTGTTCTACTAGTGTACCCTCTTCCCAATCTAGTGCATTGGCATACTTTTCAATTTCAGGTTGTCTTTTATGTGCATAGTTGCCCAATTTGTATCTAATTCTCCTGAGGGAGATAGAATGATTGGGGTCATAGGGAATCCATTCAAAACTGGTCTGCAATCTGAGGCCTTCCAGGATGCTGTGTGCCTCTTTCCACCCTTCCTCTTTCTTGTTATATAGGAAGGAACCTAGCTGACTTCTTACCTTCAATTGTGACTTCTTGTTTCTACTTTGAAAGTGAAGGTAATCTGAGTTCCCAAACTGCCTGAAATACTCTAAGGCAAAAAGCCTCATGGGGACATATCTTGGCAACCTAAATGGGTTCAATTCACAGCCATATATCCTAATGACTGTGTGGTTCTGGTAGAAGTACCAGTTGCCAATATTGTAAGATTTGTTCAAATGTAGAATCCTCCTCATTTCATCGGTTAATCTAGGAGGAGGAGTACCTTGCAGAGCTGTTAGGGCTGGATGAACAAATAAATCAATAAACTCACAGTATGTATAGGGTGATACTGAGGTAGAATGAAAAACAGAGGTCCAGAAAACAACTGATCTTGGGATCCCTTGGGCATTGAGTGGCCTCAAAGGAACAGAGAAGGTAGCTGGCTGGTAGAAAAGGAATAAATGATATATATAGGATGTGTACCTGAACAGTTTCTCCCTTTTCAGATTCATGAACTGCTCATGGATTTTCTCTGCTATGTAAGTTGCATAATCATACTGCACAGCTGGAGGCTTACCAGGGGCAAATATGGACAGCATTGCCATTATGCTTTCATCTACATCTTCCAGCCCCCTGAATCCTAGGACATAGCCAATTAGATCCACCAACATTCTGCCCAACTCATTGAGATAGTGGTACCCAATAGGAGGGGTTCTGACTGTTTCAGAGCCTGGTGTGACAAACAGTTGGTTAATTTTGATAATCTGGTCACTGGACAGCTTGATCCCTGTGTTAATCAGATTCTGCATGGATAGAGGGGTCAATTTCTTGGCTGTATTGAAGTGCAGCATCTGGTTTATGCTCTCTGGGGTGATCTGGAACAGGACTAGGCCTGTGGGGCTCATGACTGCTCTTTGGCTGGGGTCATAGCATTCCTGGCAGCTATAAATAAGCTCTGGCATTGGATTGACTTGGGGAAGGTTGTATATGGGCAAATTTGACTCCCAAATCCCCAAGATATCTGCCCCACTGAGGTGCTGGGCTCTTAATTCATTCAACATTAGCACATTGTACTTGGTTCCCATGGGGAACCAATCCAGCATTTGGTAGTCCATGTCCCCCAGGGCTTTCCATGCTAATTCCTGGTGAGGGGCATTGATGGGCTTAATATTCAGTGCAATAGGGGTCTCCATAGCTCTTCAAGTTGCAATAATTGTAGGTAGACAGGTGAAATGGTAAAAACACAGTCTGGAGGCAGTTTCTGTGGAAACAGTTGATGTTTTGAGTATTCAAGGGGAATTCTCTCAATAGCAATTGAAATACTACTGGAGTCTAGTGACAGAACTTCTCTGTGGCCTAACTGAACTCTCCAATCGGGTGAATTATGTCTATTAGGAGTTCTGCCGGGAAACGCAGAATTACAGAGGTTTTATGTGAATTGCAGGTTTCTAAAGCTCTGCAGGTACTTCTTGGCCCTCACAATGACAATGGTGGATGAATGAATGGAAATGAACGGTGTAAATATCCTTTTTATGGTTCTACTATCCCTCTGAGCAATTTTAAGCTTAATGAAGGTCGTATGGAGGGCGAAACGGTCTAAATACCTGTAATTCGACGAGCAGAGGTTGAAACACAGGTGCACAGTTGCTGTTTGAGGAGGTCGCCCGGGCTAATTGACTGGTTGGCGAAAATTTGAGTTCAAACGGTCATGCAGAGCGTTCAGCAGAAATCACAGTGAAAATGGTAAAAAACACGGGAAAATTGGTAAATATGGGTTATTTTACCAATTTGGCGCTTTTTTCTGCTGACGTCAGCATGACGTCATTGGTGGGTCATGGTGAGGTGACGTCAGCTGACGTCATTGGGCGACGTGGCAGTGGGTGACTGGTCAAAGGGGCGGCGAGGTGGCAGCCCAGTCAGCAGTGAGGTGGGCCAATACGAGAGGCAGGTACGAGCAGGCAATGACGTGGCGGCGAGTCAGCAACGGGTAGGTGGCGGTCAAACTGCAGCGGTTACGGTTAAAGCCTTAACCGCCGCGGTTTCTCGGGGCGGTTTAGGTACGGCGCAGAGGATGTCAGAGCGGGCTCCGAGATGGTTCATTGCTCGACGCGTGGAGGAGGCGTGACAAGGCGCAACGTCACTTTCCCGGAGGTTAACGTGCCGCCACAGGAAGCGCTCCGATATTGCTGTGGACCGTCGGATCTGATGGGCTTGATCCGACGGCTGGCGGAGGGGAAAGACGCGCGTTTGATATTGTGGGCGGAAAAATCAAACTTTGTGGGTTTCTGTGGGTTTTTTCAAATGTTTTGCTTAACCAACCATGCGGTAGGATTGGGAAACGTGCCAGAGGCGGGTATTAACCTTTGCAAAGGTTTTATAGGCAAAAGGGGTTTGGAGAGGGGTTTTATCAGTGCAGAGGTGATTTGAGGGCAAATTGACTTGCAGCAAAGGGGAAATAGGGTGGAATAGGTTCACCAAAGTGGCCAGATGCCATTTTGGTCCCTTTTGAACAATACACGGCTATTATGCCTAGGGGAGGGAATATACATAAGATTTGGGGTTTTATACACCTTAGTGTTAATAATATTAGGGGTGGGGGTAAGATAAGGGAGGTTATATAGTAGAATTAGGAGTTAATATGAATGAAGGAGGGGAATTAGAAAGGGGGTGTTAGTGATAGACTAGAGAGGGAAAGAAAAGAAGTTAGTGATGCTCTTTGCTGTGAGTTCATGGAATTCACCACTTTGTTTGCTGATAGATTTATTGCCTTGGCAAGAGACCTATTGATGCCTATGTAATGGTGATCATATTCTTTCTGCAACCACAACTGCCTACCCAACTATTTGCCTAGCATTTTTTGTTTCTTCTTGGAGGGGCACTTGGACTTGCAACCCTCAATTGCCTTTTCTTTTCTTTGGCTTTTTCCTTTTCTCTCTATCTACTTCTACCCTTATGTCTTCCAAGGTCCCAGATTAAACTTTTGGGAACCTTTGTTTCTCTACCTGAACTACTTGTCTGCCAAGATTAAGCTGTTTGGACAGACCTCTTTCTCTATTCTACAACTCAAAATTGAAACATGGCATGATCCAGATTAGACTGTTGAATCATCCACAAAATTTGAAATAAGGTCCTCAATACTTGAAACACTTTACCCAGCTCTTGCTTTCTAGGAAATATGGGATCTTTGGGATACCAGAGCAGAGCATATTTGGCTTTTCTCTTGCCAATCATGAAATATGAAACCTATTACTATAGGTATCCAACAGTGGCTCCACATGGGGATGGTTTTTCTTTTGAAAGACCAAGAACAGCAGGTCAGATCGCCTTATTCCTTGACTGCCCATCTTTGTCTTTGAAATCTGCTGCATATAATCTGTCAAAATAGTGTGCTTCTTTCTTGGAGAACCTCTGATTCTATCTGCCTGTTGCTGCTAGGTGCAGCATTTGGGAAAACCTCTTTATACAATTTAAATCAAAAAAGAATATGTACAACTGCATATATACAATGAACCTCTGAATTTCTATCATAGTGAACAGTCAAAATAGTGCTTCAGCATCCTGCCATTGACAGGACCTTCATCCAGTTCAGTTACAGTCAAACTTTTTAGGAAGTAGGTGTTATTACCTTGTACTGCTTGGATAGAAAATGGTCCTTTCCATAAAGAATCAAACTTCCCATGTTTTCCTTTCTCTTCTCTTCTTGCATCCCACTTTAAAACTTTGTCCCCTACATTGAAATCTTCTGCTTTAGTTCTTCTATCAAAGGCCTTTTTCAGTTTCTCTTGTAGTATCTGCACTCTGCTGAAAACTTGTTCTCTGGTCTGCTGTAGACAAATTATCTGGTTAATCCTTCTTTGCATGTCATTTGGCTCTGCTTGGCTTTCTTGTAGGAGTTTCATAACCGGCACTCCTAGTGATGAAGGAAATCTGGCCTCTAATCCATAGACTAACTCATATGGGCTGGTCCCAATTGATCTTTTGGTGGTTAATCTGTCTGCCCATAAAGCATTTACTAGTTTCTTATGCCAGTTCTTTTTGTTCTCTTCCAGCACTTTCTTTATGATGTTTATCAGGCTTTTGTTTGATGATTCAGCAAGACCATTTCCTTGAGGATAGTAAGCTGTAGAATGGCCCAAAGTAATGTGAAATTTATGGCAGAAGTTCACCATTTTCTTGGATCTGAAGGCAGCAGCATTGTCTGTTATTATCTTGTCTGGGCAGCCAAATCTAGCCAGTATATTGTTCTCCAAAAATTGAATGATTACTGAATCATTTGCTTGTCTGCATGGGGCAGCTTCAATCCACTTGGTGAAGTAGTCTGTTGCTGTTAGAATCCATCTGTGTTGTCCTGAAGATGAGGGATGAATTTCTCCAATGAAATCCAAGCCCCATTGTTGAAAAGGTCTCTCTGTTGCAATGGGCTTCAAAGGAAGTGGCAGCAACTGTCTTTTGCCTTCAAACAGTTGGCACTTGTGGCATGATGTTGTGAATTTCTTCACATCAGAGAACATAGTGGGCCAGTAATAAACAGCCCTTAATATCTTGTCCACAGTGGACTTCCAGTACAAATGTCCACCACAGTCTCCAGCATGGAATTCTTGCATGATATTGTCAGTTTCACTCTCAAGAAGACAGTGCAGCAAAATACCTTCATGGTTTTTCCAGAGTAGATTCTCATCTATCACACAAAATTTAGATGTTTTCATTTTTAGGAACCTAGACTTAGTTCTGGACAGCCCTGGGGGAGCACACAGGTTTTGTAACACATAACAGATATCAGAGTACCATGGAGATTGTTCAAAGGCTACATTGATCTTTGGAGTCGCCAGCTCTGTTTCACTGTCCAGTTGGTTGATATCTAAGGCTTGGAAATTTGCTTCTGTCATTAACTTGGCCAAACCTTGCCCTTTTATCAGCTTTGTAGGCTTTATTTCAATGTCAAATTCAAGTATGTTTGCAATCCATTTTCCTCTTCTTCCCTCTAAGTTTTCTTGTGTGAGAATGTCTTTGACAATAGGACTTGGTACATAAGCCACAACATGGGAGTAAAGGATGTAAATCCTAAAGTCTTTGATAGCTTTGATTAAGGCATAGGCTTGTTTCTCCATTATTTGGTACTTTAGGGGGGCATCTCTAAGAGCTCTGCTGAAAAAAGCAATGGGCTTTTCATTCCCTTGGTCATCTTTCTGTAATAAAACAGCAGCAATAGTATGTTGGGAAGCAAAGGAGAAAATGATGAAGTCTCTGTCAAACTGAGGGTTAGTTAACACTGGGGTTTGAGTCAAGGCCAATTTTATACTTTCAAAAGCTTGTTTTGCTTCAACAGTCCATTTGACCTTTGAATCTTTCTTTAGCATATTGTTTAGTAATCTGATTAACTCTGCTAAATTTGGGATAAACCTTCTCAAAAAGTTGATTTTTCCCAAGAATCCTTGCAGTTCCTTGACATTCCTTGGGTGGTGCATTTGTAGGATAGCTTGTATCCTATCTGGATCAATTCTTATGCCATTTTTCGAAATGATATGCCCTAAAAGTTTCCCTTCTTCCAAACCAAACAATGACTTCTTGGGGTTTAAGGAAATACCATATTTTCTGCATGTTATGAAGATTTGTCTTAAATGTTTCAAGTGTTCTTGGTCAGATTTTGAAAAGGGTGTAAGATCATCTAAGTAAATGACCAAGAAGTCATGAATTTCCTTTGCAAAAGCAATGTCCATTGCTCTTTGAAATGTTGCCCCTGCATTTTTCAATCCAAAGGGCATCTTCACATACTTGAAAGTGCCCCATGGGGTAGTGAATGCAGTCTTGTCTTGATCATCAGGGTGTACCAGGATTTGATTGAAACCTGAGAAACCATCCAACAATGATATTCTTGAGGCTCCTACTACTCTTTGAAGGATGTGGTCCATTTTGGGTAAGGGGTAGTTGTCTTTGAGTGACACTAGGTTCAAATTCCTTAAGTCTACACAAAGTCTAATCTCACCAGTTTTCTTTCTTGTAGGGACCAAATTTGAAATCCACTCAGAAAACCTGATTGGTGCTATGATACCAGCTTTGAACATTTTTTGTAATTCCTTTTCAATGGAAGGAAGAAGCACAGGATTGATTCTTCTCAATTTCTGTTTGAATGGTTTTTGATTAGGCTTGAGGGGAATGGTGTGCTGGATAACAGAGGTATCATAAGACTTCAAGTCTTCATAACCCCAGGCAAAGACATCTTGGAAACTTTTAAAGAGATCAATATATTTGGGTTTTTGGTCAGGGGGCAAAGCAGCCGATAGCTTTATTATTTTAGGCTTGTCAGTGGTACCAATGTTACATTCTTCAATTGTTGCATCTAATGGCTGCATCTTTGGTTTCCTGGGGACATCATTTGAGTCAAAAATATCCTCTAGTGGGGTAAGGCCTGCTGGAAGAAGATTGTCTTTGAGTTGTATGATTTCATCTTCAGCGTTGCTCAGCTCTTCACAGTCAATTTGGTGAATTTGCTGAATGTTTTCTTTGTTGAAAATGGTTGGACTGAGTAGTTGTTTGGCTGTTCTAGGTGACATTGGGTGGGCAGACTGTTGAAACTGTAATTGTGATTGACTTGCTCCATCAACTATTTGAGATTGATTTGCTGTCTCAAGGTCAATATTTAATCCTGTAAACTCTTGTTGCAAGGTTAAAAAGTTGTTTATTTGCCTGTCATTCTCAAATACTTGCCACTCTTTGACATTGTTTGGAATAGAAGGCCTATATTTGACCTCTGCTGTGAAACAATTGTTGGGTTGTAGTGGGAATTTGAAGGTGCTGGCAAATGTTGCCAAGCTGTGAGCATGGAGATTGTGGCCCCTTGGAATCTTTGTGATAACAAACTCGGAGAAAGTTTCTAGTATTTCAATTACAGCAGACCTATAGGACCTCAATCTTTTGTCATTGGTGACAAAATCCCCTTTTACTTGTTGAATTACTAGATCAGAGTCCCCCATGATTGAGAGGCTATGTGCTTGTAATGATTTTGCAATCTTGAGGCCTAGTAGCAGAGCTTCATATTCTGCCATGTTGTTAGTGCATTTAAAGTTCAATCTATAAGCCCGGCCTTCTGCACAGCCTTTCTCTTTGTTATGTATCCATACTCCAGCTCCTGCCCCTAACTTGTTAACTGAGCCATCAAACTCTAGGACCCACAGACTATCTTGCTGAATAGGAGATTTAACATTCTTTTCATGGGATGGCCATGTGAGCATGAGTTGAGGTTTCTTTTCCCATTTGTCTCCTAGGATAATTTCATCATTTATTTGACAATCTTTGACAACTAGAGGAGGGTTAATGGGTACTGTTGGGCTAGTTGAAATTTGGCAGGTGCCACTTGTTTGATCAATGTTTTGTTCTTGTATGGGTGTTTCGGTCTTAATGTCATTGTTTGAGGAGCTTGTACTGTCATTGAAGAGGATGAAGGAGTCTATGTCCGAATGGACAGCATATATTGGAAAATTTTGAGGCTTTTCTTCACTGCTGACCATATATTTCATGAGTGTTTCCCTATAAAGTCTCTTTGGTTGTCCAAAGACAGAGATGGTTGCATATGACATGTCCAATTGCAGGGAGCCTTGGAGTTTGGCTCCCCATGATCTTGATAAGAGCATCCCATATTTTGGTGGGATATCAGCAACAACAACATCCATTAAAATGGTTTTGTTGGGAAATTGAACCAAGGACACACATAAATCCTTAATTAGGCCCAAGCATTTGACTTGACTAGAATCAAAAGAAAACAGGTCTTTGTATGGTCTTGTGATGTCTAAGTTTAATCTTTCCATGACTGCTTTTGGCATAAGGTTGTGAGATGCACCTGAGTCAAACATTGCATTATGCAGTATTTTATCATGAACATGCAAGCTGACATAAAAAGGTAAAACCCCTGTGACTACTGTTTTTCCATCTACCTCTGGGCCAAACAGTAATTCTGGAGTGTCATCTAGCACATTTACATCATCTTTGCTGTTGGTGAGCTGAAGGGATTTTTTGATCTGTTGCTTATATATGTCATGCTTGGCTAGCTCTGAAAGGGGAATTGCTATCTTTAACTTGCCAATCTCTGTTCCTAGGTCAAAGGGTTTATCCACCTGAATTTTAGAGTCACGGATAGCAGTCCTTTCTCTGTTCATTGAATCTTCTTGTTGGATTTCATCCTGATTTTGGAACCTGCCCCTTATATTGATGTCTTGAGGGGTAATGTTCGGATTTGGGTGGGAGGATGAGGTTGCTGTGGGCTGTTGTGGTGTGGACAGTAATTCGGTGATCTCCTCAACCACTACTTCCTTTGCAGGCAAGTTTGTTTTGTCATTAGGTTCAGTGACTGAGTTTTCTTTAGATTGCTGTTTCTCCTTTACCTTCTCAGGCTGATTTGCATTTACAGTCCGACTTCTTAGTTTGTATTGTTTATGGACTTCATAGACAGCAGTATCATATCCTTGTTTAAAGTCAAAGGATTCTCCTGATTGTGTTTGGAATGTTTTGCTTTCATCCTCCTCATGGTCTTCTTGTGTTAAGAAAACATGGCTTTTACCATCCAGACCTATTAAGTTGATGTCAGGATCTTCATTGAGCTGATTAGCTGAGGAAGTTTCTGCATAATTTTCTTGAAAAGGGGGTCTGATATCTTGGTCAGCACCTGTTTTTCCTATATTGGGGTTCTGTGTTCTCCTAAAATTTCGGTTTCTAGGAGGATTGTTTTGTGGTGCCTCCCATGATGACTTTCTTTCTACTGATTCCACTCTCTCACCTAGTCTTTTCATGCTGTTTAGTATTGCATCCAACTTTTGATCAAAGCCTGAGGGCTCTTCTTTGAAACCGACCTTCTTTTCAAGCTTTGCCCTGTTTCTTTTGGCAATTAGGTTGGCCTCTACAGTGACTGCAACCCTTTGGGCTTCTGCAAGGGTTGGAGGGTCTCTCTCTCTCAACTGATAGGCCATATCAGAATCAAAACCATCAGGGAAGTTATAAAGGGCCAAATCAGGAGGGGGCCTTAAGTTCTGGGGGATAGCATTGTATATGTTGTTAAACCTAGCACAATACTCCAAAACCGTTTCTTGGGGACCTCTTTTAATAGTGTTATATTCACCAAGTATATGGTGCGGATCTCTCTTTTTCTCCCATCTGTTGGTAAATTCCTGGTATAGAACTTCAGGGGTTGCAATGGAATTTGCATTTAAGGATCTAAACCAAGTTCTGACATCCCCAGTTAAGCTTTGAACAAAAATTCTCATCCTAACACTGTCATCATCTATTTCATAGGTCTCAAAGTGGTCTTGCATCTTTTTAGCATGCTGGATGGCTGTCAAAGGGCCATGGGAGTCAAAAAATGAGAGTCTAGTTTGGTAGTCTTGGGGTAGAGCTGGAGCATTGGCTGGTATCTGCAGAGGTGCATATCTGTTAGCCATATTTATGGGGTTTATAGGGTTAATAGGAACAAATGGGACAACAGGGATTACAGGTGTAACCGGGTTAAGAGGATGGGTAATAAGTGGGGAACTGGTTGAGGGAGTATGTGCAGATGGTGAAGATGGGAGAGGAGGGCTTTGAGGTGTTGATGATGAACTAGGGGAATTGGGTGTGGAACGGAAAAGAACTTTGCAAGGAGTGGGAATGAGGATAGGTTGGTCCGAACTTATATTTGAATCAGCAGGCTTGTCCTGCTTTTGCTGTCTCCTTATGTTCTTTGGTATGATATTTGGGTTATCGACAATGATGGGTTGATTAGGGTCAGGGTTTGCCCTAGTGTGCCTTGGGTTTCTTTTGGGAGCCAGCTTCTAAGTATTCTTTTAGAACTTTATACAGAAGGTTTTGTATGTACAAGGACTAGGTAAGAATTCTGGAATGACTATATATTTTCAAAGCTAAGATGAAGATTCCCTAGTTAGCTCTTCCCTAAAGCTGTCCCTGTGTTTACAGAAACAGTCCTAAGGCCTCTTGGCTAGTTTCAGGCTTGATGGTAGCTTTTGAAAATAGATAGTAATTGAAAAAATCTTAAGCTCCCCAGTGGAGTCGCCATTTATGTTAACACCCAGGTTGTTCCCTATGACTCCCAAGGGAATACGGCCGGGGTAACCACTAACCAATCTTTGGATCACTGTTTCTAGCCAAACTGTGATCAGAGAGGGCTCTCTCTTTATGATTTGTAACTGTTTATGATAGGGTTTTAGGCTAGCTATTATGCACAGGTTTTGTTTGTGTTTTGGTTGATGAAACTCCTTTTAGATTCCAGTGAAGTAGTTTTCAGAGAGGTTGAGTACCATTGGGCAATGGAGTCTGTGGCTATATGTGTTTGAAACTTTGAGATGAAAGATGGAACTTACAGGGCCATTTGAGTGTTTAATAGAACAGATTTTTGATTAAATGACTGGAAACAGGTAACACAAACAGTGAAAGCATTTAAGAATTTTCACTTATTGTCTATATATTTCCAACAGACAAATTTAAGAGGAGAAAGACAGAGGTCTCAGGGGCAAAAATTGAATCCCTGAGAATGCCTGTCACAGTAAAAGACACAGTTTTGAAATGCAGCAATTAAGAATTACAATTCTGTCACTGTATCTGAGGAAAACATGTATAATAGCTCAGTTTGAGTCCAGGGTAAACATGGTTAAATCCTGGAACTATCCTTTCACCTTGCTATCAAGTGTAAAACATTTGAACAACAAAAGAGAACAAAAGACTCGAAAACATATAACAAAGAGATTTGAGAATACTTATTGTTTTATGCAACACCCTGGAATCCTGTAACATTCATCTTTCACCACAATACATCAAAGAACACCAAGCCTTGGAATTTCCGTTCTTCCTTTGTATTACTTCTCTGAAAATATTACAACGAGCGAGAGCTCTTCAAAAGAAAATTTCAACAACCCTTTTTCACTGTTGTGAAGGGTGAATATATACTTGCGGTGATTTACAAAATATCCGAGTCTTGAGTTATCTCAGATTTTACTTTCTTACCAACTACTTAAGATATTATGACCAAAATTTAATGCAGCATTGATTACAGAGTACAGGCATTTTAATGCTCTGTCAGAAGATATTTTAGCCTTTGGGAACAGCTAAGTCGGTCGAGATATTCTGAATAAATGCTGGAAGATCTGTCTTTAAGGCTTTGTACGCTGTATCCTGGACTTGTCACCTGTGATTGTGACTGTTGCTTGTGGTGAGTCAATGGTCCTGCTGAGTTGGCTCAGCCTCTGCCTCTTCTCTGTAGATATCTTTCTTCAAAATTGTGCCTGCGCATGTATGCTTATTTGCCTGTAGAAATGGCGCTATTGATTCTGGCCTGACAAAACTGTCTGTGTTAAATTTCTCCAGGCATCCTGTGTGGGCAGTTGGTGTGCTAAGATTGCCCCTAGAGTTTCATCTGCTTCTGTGAATTTGAAGAAGTTAGGTGGTGTATCAAACAGATGGTCAACTTCATTCATGAGGAAAAACAGGTTCTCCACCCTGTCATACATACTCTGCCCGGTGGCTGGCCCTGGTTCTGCTGAAGTGCTGGGCGGTTGTGCAATCTCTGCTACTGCCTGGGCATCAATTCTCTTATTGTAATTGTCCAGGGTGAGCAGTCTTCCTACACTGCTTAAAATGCTGGGGAGGCCTCTGTTTTGTAGTGCCACGAATTTTTCCAGGAATCTGTTGATTTCAGTTTGCATATCCTGTGTCCTCCTCTCCAGTGTTCCAACCAGGTTCCTCAATGTTATGACTCTCTTGGCTACAGCAATTGTTTCTGTCCTGTTGGTGATTCCCATGACAGCTAATTGAGAGCTAGTCTTATAGTTCAGAGTATTGATTATCCTAGTAGCAGCTTCTGGCATGTGTCCAAGGCTTGCCCTGGCCCTCTGTATTTCTCTGTTTGCTTTAGTGATGAGCACCATTTGCTCATCCATGGTCTCAATATATTGCCACTGTTTGGCAATGGACCGCCCAATGTTGCTCCATAGCACTGCTTTCATTTCAGCTGTCACCTTTTCTAGTGCAAGCTCTTTCTCTAGTTCAGCAATTCTCCTCTTAAGAGCTTTTACCTCTCTCTCCTTGGCTGCCTCATTCTGTTTGCTCTTGTCAAACTTTTCATTTACCTTAGTCAAGGTTTTCTTAAGTTCATCCAGCTCTTTCATCTGAGATTCCATGGCTTGGATCTCAGCTTGCAGCTTTTGCATGTCCAAACTAGTAGCCTGTTCTGATGCTGTAGATGTTGTTGCTGTGGATGGCGCTGTAGTTGGTGCTTTAGCTTCTGTTTGCTGAGGAGGAGGAGTAGTCTTTGGAGGGTTTCCTCAAGATTTATTATGACAGGAGGAGGCTGGGAGGGTTGGCCCTCTTCTCTTTGTTTTAGTGTTTCTTGTAGTGCTGCCTTTGCAGCTTCAGTTTGTCCTAGCTGGTCTTGAGTCCTAACCAGCTCTTTGTATAGGGATACCAGCAGATCTGTAGCATCCTTCTCTTGCCTTTGCTGGGCAACTTCATCTGTTTGTGGATGGATGGTGGCCGGGAGTTTGATTTTCTTTCTTAGGGCTGCCATGTCTGCATCCCTTATCTTCAGGAGCTCTTGGATGCCTTTGACATCTTTAGGATCATGCCCTATCTCTATAATTACCTCTTCCAAGGACTTGATCCTATTGTCCTTGGCTTGTGATGAAGCTCTTTCTAACTCCAGCTGGGAAGCTGTGTTATCCAGGCTGCTCTTAAGTTTATAGTTCTCCAATGTCTCATCTGCCAGGGAGGCATACACCATTTCACCAGTCTGCTTATGTAATTCAATCTTGTCCATGGGGTGTATGTCTTTGGCAAGAACCTCCATGTTGGTTCTTAGATAGTCCGAGGTGGACTGAGGCTGCAAAGTTGTAGGCATGAAGTGGCTCATTATCATTTTGCCTTCGCTCACATCGAAAGCAGACATGAGTCTCTGCTGGTTGCTAGGAGCCAGGTTGAGCAAGTGATCATACAGCTGCACTTTTATGGGATCACTCCTCCTTTTGATGTCAATGAATTGCTGTTTTATACTTGACTGCCCTTTTCTAGTTTGACCGGAGGAGCTGACCTCTCCTCCCATAGTCATGTCATGTCCACGCTGAGATGAGCTGGCCGAAAGTTCTCCACTGGGTGGGCCCATGCCCATGGCTTGCCTTACTGCTATGTCCTCCTCTTGGGAGTCATTCAGTCTTTGTCTCTTCTCTCCTCTGATGAAGGATGAGGTGTGGGGGGTCTCTCTCTCCCTTTTCCTGGTCACATCCTCCTTCTGTGGTGTTTGGAGGACTGAGGTGTCTATATTGGTGTCTGGCCTGGGAGGCAACTCTGTTTGGGGCTGCTGCTCAGTGTTACTAGGTACATCTGTCCCCTTTTCCTGCTGCAAGGGCTGTTCACTGGACTGTGCTTTTTCTTGTTGCTGCCCCAGTTCTTGCTGTTCCATTTCTTCTTGCTGCTGCAGCAAGGTGTCAACTTGTTCCTCTGTCAATATAGGTGGCTGTTCCACCTATTTACCTTTGTCTTTGCTTGCTGCCTGGGATGTCTTCTTAGTGGTTTGCTGCTGTGCTGCTGAAGATCTAGCAGCTGTTCCAATTTGCTTTCTGTAAGAAAGGGGCACCTGTCCACAAGTTTCCAAGTCAGTTTCCTTTTGTACATTCCTAGCTTCTTTCTCAAGTAGTTCTACCTCAGTGAGTTGTTCTACTAGTGTACCCTCTTCCCAATCTAGTGCATTGGCATACTTTTCGATTTCAGGTTGTCTTTTATGCGCATAGTTGCCCAATTTGTATCTAATTCTCCTGAGGGAGATAGAATGATTGGGGTCATAGGGAATCCATTCAAAACTGGTCTGCAATCTGAGGCCTTCCAGGATGCTGTGTGCCTCTTTCCACCCTTCCTCTTTCTTGTTATATAGGAAGGAACCTAGCTGACTTCTTACCTTCAATTGTGACTTCTTGTTTCTACTCTGAAAGTGAAGGTAATCTGAGTTCCCAAACTGCCTGAAATACTCTAAGGCAAAAAGCCTCATGGGGACATACCTTGGCAACCTAAATGGGTTCATTTCACAGCCATATATCCTAATGACTGTGTGGTTCTGGTAGAAGTACCAGTTGCCAATATTGTAAGATTTGTTCAAATGTAGAATCCTCCTCATTTCATCGGTTAATCTAGGAGGAGGAGTACCTTGCAGAGCTGTTAGGGTTGGATGAACAAATAAATCAATAAACTCACAGTATGTATAGGGTGATACTGAGGTAGAATGAAAAACAGAGGTCCAGAAAACAACTGATCTTGGAATCCCTTGGGCATTGAGTGGCCTCAAAGGAACAGAGAAGGTAGCTGGCTGGTAGAAAAGGAATAAATGATATATATAGGATGTGTACCTGAAAAGTTTCTCCCTTTTCAGATTCATGAACTGCTCATGGATTTTCTCTGCTATGTAAGTTGCATAATCATACTGCACAGCTGGAGGCTTACCAGGGGCAAATATGGACAGCATTGCCATTATGCTTTCATCTACATCTTCCAGCCCCCTGAATCCTAGGACATAGCCAATTAGATCCACCAACATTCTGCCCAACTCATTGAGATAGTGGTACCCAATAGGAGGGGTTCTAACTGTTTCAGAGCCTGGTGTGACAAACAGTTGGTTAATTTTGATAATCTGGTCACTGGACAGCTTGATCCCTGTGTTAATCAGATTCTGCATGGATAGAGGGGTCAATTTCTTGGCTGTATTGAAGCGCAGCATCTGATTTATGCTCTCTGGGGTGATCTGGAACAGGACTAGGCCTGTGGAGCTCATGACTGCTCTTTGGCTGGGGTCATAGCATTCCTGGCAGCTATAAATAAGCTCTGGCATTGGATTGACTTGGGGAAGGTTGTATATGGGCAAATTTGACTCCCAAATCCCCAAGATATCTGCCCCACTGAGGTGCTGGGCTCTTAATTCATTCAACATTAGCACATTGTACTTGGTTCCCATGGGGAACCAATCCAGCATTTGGTAGTCCATGTCCCCCAGGGCTTTCCATGCTAATTCCTGGTGAGGGGCATTAATGGGCTTAATATTCAGTGCAATAGGGGTCTCCATAGCTCTTCAAGCTGCAATAATTGTAGGTAGACAGGTGAAATGGTAAAAACACAGTCTGGAGGCAGTTTCTGTGGAAACAGTTGATGTTTTGAGTATTCAAGGGGAATTCTCTCAATAGCAATTGAAATACTACTGGAGTCTAGTGACAGAACTTCTCTGTGGCCTAACTGAACTCTCCAATCGGGTGAATTATGTCTATTAGGAGTTCTGCCGGGAAACGCAGAATTACAGAGGTTTTATGTGAATTGCAGGTTTCTAAAGCTCTGCAGGTACTTCTTGGCCCTCACAATGACAAGGGTGGATGAGTGAATGGAAATGAACGGTGTAAATATCCTTTTTATGGTTCTACTATCCCTCTGAGCAATTTTAAGCTTAATGCAGGTCGTATGGAGGGCGAAGCGGTCTAAATACCTGTAATTCGACGAGCAGAGGTTGAAACACAGGTGCACAGTTGCTGTTTGAGGAGGTCGCCCGGGCTAATTGACTGGTTGGCGAAAATTTGATTTCAAACGGTCATGCAGAGCATTCAGCAGAAATCACAGTGAAAATGGTAAAAACACGGGAAAATTGGTAAATATGGGTTATTTTACCAATTTGGCGCTTTTTTCTGCTGACGTCAGCATGACGTCATTGGTGGGTCATGGTGAGGTGACGTCAGCTGACGTCATTGGGCGACGTGGCAGTGGGTGACTGGTCAAAGGGGCGGCGAGGTGGCAGCCCAGTCAGCAGTGAGGTGGACCAATAAGAGATGCAGGTACGAGCAGGCAATGACGTGGCGGTGAGTCAGCAACGGGTAGGTGGCGGTCAAACTGCAGCGGTTACGGTTAAAGCCTTAACCGCCGCGGTTTCTCGGGGCGGTTTAGGTACGGCGCAGAGGATGTCAGAGCGGGCTCCGAGATGGTTCATTGCTCGACGCGTGGAGGAGGCGTGACAAGGCGCAACGTCACTTTCCCGGAGGTTAACGTACCGCCACAGGAAGCGCTCCGATATTGCTGTGGACCGTCGGATCTGAAGGGCTTGATCCGACGGCTGGCGGAGGGGAAAGACGCGCGTTTGATATTGTGGGCGGAAAAATCAAACTTTGTGGGTTTCTGTGGGTTTTTTCAAATGTTTTGCTTAACCAACCATGCGGTAGGATTGGGAAACGTGCCAGAGGCGGGTACTAACCTTTGCAAAGGTTTTATATGCCAAAGGGGTTTGGAGAGGGGTTTTATCAGTGCAGAGGTGATTTGAGGGCAAATTGACTTGCAGCAAAGGGGAAATAGGGTGGAATAGGTTCACCAAAGTGGCCAGATGCCATTTTGGTCCCTTTTGAACAATACACGGCTATTATGCCTAGGGGAGGGAATATACATAAGATTTGGGGTTTTATACACCTTAGTGTTAATAATATTAGGGGTGGGGGTAAGATAAGGGAGGTTATATAGTAGAATTAGGAGTTAATATGAATGAAGGAGGGGAATTAGAAAGGGGGTGTTAGTGATAGACTAGAGAGGGAAAGAAAAGAAGTTAGTGATGCTCTTTGCTGTGAGTACATGGAATTCACCACTTTGTTTGCTGATAGATTTATTGCCTTGGCAAGAGACCTATTGATGCCTGTGTAATGGTGATCATATTCTTTCTGCAACCACAACTGCCTACCCAACTATTTGCCTAGCATTTTTTGTTTCTTCTTGGAGGGGCACTTGGACTTGCAACCCTCAATTGCCTTTTCTTTTCTTTGGCTTTTTCCTTTTCTCTCTATCTACTTCTACCCTTATGTCTTCCAAGGTCCCAGATTAAACTTTTGGGAACCTTTGTTTCTCTACCTGAACTACTTGTCTGCCAAGATTAAGCTGTTTGGACAGACCTCTTTCTCTATTCTACAACTCAAAATTGAAACATGGCATGATCCAGATTAGACTGTTGAATCATCCACAAAATTTGAAATAAGGTCCTCAATACTTGAAACACTTTACCCAGCTCTTGCTTTCTAGGAAATATGGGATCTTTGGGATACCAGAGCAGAGCATATTTGGCTTTTCTCTTGCCAATCATGAAATATGAAACCTATTACTATAGGTATCCAACAGAAACAACAATTGTTGTTTCTTGGTTTTGATCTTTTCTTCAGGAATTTATACTTTCTAAACGGCTTTCTTGGATATGAGACTCTTTTGGGTCTGAATTTACCATACCTATTTGTTTTCCTTTTCTTTTTGAATGGCGTCCATGGTAACATGATTTTGCAGACATATGAACTGCGTGTGATGTCATGCGCCTTCTTTTACCAACATAAGTATTTAACTTTCTCAGTGATTCTGAAAATAAGGTCAACCCAATATACTTGATCTAGTGTTCTATTTTGTACATCTAGATCTTTCATAATGAGGTCTCATAGATTGCCTAGTAATTTTGACAAAAGAGAAATTTTTTTAGAAACATCATTTGAGAGATTAGCTTTGAAAACCTTAGCCATGAAATATTTACTAAACTGATCAAAGTACTTCAGATCTTTTAATTCCATTCAACTAAGATCTGTTATCAATTGCTTTTTCTCATCAACAGGTTATGGCACGAATTGTGTTTTTAGCAATAACTCCAATGTAGACAATCTGGCTTCCATGATGGCTCTTCTCTCTTCTTCGGATGGTCCCATCCACCAATCATAAACTATACTAGTCATACATTTTTCTACTAGGACCATAATGGATACATTATCCAATTTTGTCGTAATATGCATCTGATACAGAGCACCTATCCAAATCCAGATTGATTCTCCAGGATTTGAAGAACTATCCAAATTTAGAATGTAGCCACTTGTATTAGCAGAATACAAATCTTCAACACGTGGATATTTATTCACTTCTTTGAGGATATGAGCTTTATTTTGGTTATTTATGGAATGCAGGATAAAAGAGAGAAATTTGGATGCAGCTTGATCCAGGGTCATCACTTCCTTTTCTAAAACAAATGGTTTATCTGTTTTATATGTTTCTTTCTATTCAGTGGTTAATTTTCATGTGACTTTTGAAGTGGACTCTTCTGCACTAGTAGCTGTTATTTCTTTTGATTCTTCTTCTTCCTAGTCCCAATAATTGGGAGCACTCATATCTATTTGAAATCATGGGATTTCTTTGGCCTTTTTCTTTTGTCATCTTCTTCTTCTTTCTTCCTTCTCTGATTTTTCTGATTGCTGCTCATCATAGAGCAATTTAATATCGGCATTTATCAAATCAGCTTGTTTGCCCAAATCATCTAGAACATCTTCAGCATGTGAACACCAAGTGGTTAGATATTTTCCTATCTGGTATATCTGGTCTAAATCATTTGGATTTTGTGAATTGTGTTCTATAAAAGGGGTGCAGTCAGCTCTTGTTGCTAGCTATCTAGTATTAGATGAAGAAGTACAGAATTTTGTTTTAGGTGGCCATTTCCCCCCTTTTACAAATCTGTGATTTGCAAACTTAAATTCTTCAACGGGTGGTGTATGATTCACATATGTACGAAACATCTTATTTACAGCAAAGAAAGGTTTTTCTTCTGGTATGTACAATTGATTGGAAGACAGCGGTGCATTAGTGGAAGAACTGGCCTCATCTAATGAAGGAACATGATAGTAAAAAGATTTTCTACCACTAACAGGGGGTTGCTCATTTTCTTGAATGGCTGGTAAAACATGTTTTTCTGACATGACTATGGGCCGAGGTACTTTTGGTCGATCTGGAAGAATTCTCACACAGCCATCGGATACAGACATTCTTTTAATGTTTCTTTTTGAATTGTTTGTAGATGCTAGAGATTTGTATTGGATATACCAGTCATTAGGTAAGGCTTCTTTATGATAATGAACACCTTCAACTTGAGCATTTCTCACCCCTACAGTAACACAATCTTTCAGGATTGGTTGTCTTAACTTAGGATGTAATGTATTTGTTAACTTGAAAGAGGTTTGGATTAACACTGATAGATATTCACTGTCTTCAACCATTTCTAAGCCTTGTACTCCTATCAAAGCTTTCCAACAATATTCTAAATGAATATCAGACAAACTAATGGCATAATCTGGATAGATAGTGCCATATTGACATACGAAGATAAATTTCCAAGTATTGTACCTATACGGGCATGATCATATATGTTATGTCTGGTATGAAAAATTTCTGCTATACAAGGAGTGTTAAGACCATGACAGAATAACGAGGCTAATAAAATTCTTATTCCCCCAAAGTGCAAATAGGAAAACTTCTTTTCTGCAACATATTCTCTGAATTTTTTCATTTCATCTTTAGAAAACAAATTGAGACCAACAATTTGTATAGAAGGACCTGATATTTTTATTTTAAGTTCAACTTCTTTTAGCCACACTTTTTTGGATAGACTGAACATAGATGGAATAGGGTATATTTTCTTTTGAGTGTAAAATAGGAGGATTCCAACTTTCTGAATCTTCGACTTTCTCATGCTCTATGCAATTAGATTCGATAGATCTAGAGTCTACCTCAAATACTGATCTTCTATCAATATTAGAAAAAGATCTTAAGAAATTGGCCATGTTGAACTATTACAAACTATTTCAGAGATTGACTGAAGTAGCGTTTATCTACTGAGTATTTGTATAACAAACACCTTTTGAAGGCTTCTTGACTAACTTCAAACTCTGTCTATAGCATGTACCAAACTTAACAAGAATGGGCTTATGGCTCTGGTACCAAAAATGACCACTAACTGAGCAAAGCAAGCAAGCACAACTTCGACAAAGAGCCTCGGTATTAAGAACTTACTTTTGATCAATTTCGAAGACTGTTAAACAAAAAATCTGAGTAGGTTACTTCTCCTCAACCGAACATGCGAGCGGATACACGACCTCTATCCACAGGTCTTCAACACCTTCGCCTTACAGTTCCAAGTTCTTTTGGATGACAGAACTATCCTCAGACAGGTGGCCCAATAGGCTTCGATATTAATAAAAACAAGCAAAATACATAAGGCTTATTACAACACGAGATCTCAGAGTTCTCAGTCAAGTGATGTCTTTAACTTCCATAGATCTCCTACTTAGATTTGTTGTTTAACAGTCTTCGAAATTGATCAAAAGTAAGTTCTTAATACCAAGGCTCTCTGTTGAAGTTGTGCTTGCTTGCTTTGCTTAGTTAGTGGTCACTTTTGGTGTCAGAGCCATAAGCCCGTTCCTGTTATGTTTGGTACACGCTATAGGCAAAGTTTGAAGTTAGCCAGGAAGCTTTCAAAAAGTGTTTGTTATACAAATACTCAGTAGATAAACATTGCTTCAGTCAATCTCTGAAATAGTTTGTAATAGTTCAACAGGGCCAATTTCTTAAGATATTTTTCTAATATTGATAGAAGATCAGTATCTGAGGTAGACTCTAGATCTATCGAATCTCATTGCATAGAGCATGAGAATGTCAAAGATCCAGAAAGTTGGAACCCTCCCGTTTTACACTTGAAGGAAATATTCCCTGTTCCATCTATGTTCAGTATATCCAAAAAAGTGTCACTAAAAGAAGTTGAACTTAAAATAAAAATATTAGGTCCTTTTGTACAAATTGTTGGTCTAAATTTGTTTTTTGAAGACGAAATGAAAAAATTCTGAAAATATGTTGCAGAAAAGAAGTTTTCGTATTTTCACTTTGGGGGAATAAGAATTGGATTAGCCCCATTAGCCCCATTATTCCATCATGGTCTTAACACTCCTTTTATAGCAGAAATTTTTGATGCTAGACATAACATATATGATCATGCCCGTATAGGTACAATACTTGGAAATTTATCTTCGGGATGTCAATATGGCACTATCTACCTAGATTATGCCATTAGTTTGTTTGATATTCATTTAAAATATTGTTGGAAAGCTTTGATAGGAGTACAAGGCTTAGAAATGGTTGAAGACAGTGAATATCTATTAGTGTTAATCCAAACCTCTTTCCAGTTAACAAATATAGTACATTCTAAGTTAAGACAGCCAATCCTAAAAGATTGTGTTACTGTAGGGGTGAGCAATGCTCAAGTTGAAGGTGTTCATTATGATAAAGAAGCCTTACCTAATGACTGGTATATCCAATACAAATCTCTAGCATCTACAGACAATTAAAAAGGAAACATTAAAAGAATGTTTGTATCTGATGGCCGTGTGAGAATTCTTCCAGATCGACCAAAAGTACCTTGGCCCATAGTCATGTCAGGAAAAAATGTCTTACCAGCCATTAAAGAAAATGAGAAACCCCCTGCTAGTGGTAGAAAATATTTTTACCGTCATATTCCTTCGTTAGATGAAGCCAGTTCTTCCACTAATGCACTATTATCTTCCAATCAATTGTACATACCAGAAGAAAAATATTTCTTTGTTGTAAATAAGATGTTTCATACATATGTGAATCATACACCACCCATTAAAGAATTTTAGTTTGCAAATAACAGATTTGTAAATGGGGGGAAATGACCACCTAAAACAAAATTATCTACTTCTTCATCTAATACTATATAGCCAGCAGAAAGAGCTGGCTGCGCCCCTTTACTAGAGCACAATTCACAAAATCCAAATGATTTAGACCAGATATACTACATAGGAAACTATCTAACCACTTGGTTTTCACATGCTGAAGATGTTCTAGATGATTTGGGCAAACAATTTGATTTGATAAATGCCAATCTTAAATTGCTCTATGATGAGTAGCAGTTAGAAAAATCAGAAAAGGAAGAAAGAAGAAGAAGGCGACAAAAGAAAAAGGCCAAATAATCCCAATATTTCAAATACATACGAGTGCTCCCAATTATTGGGACTAGGAAGAAGAAGAATCAGAAGAAATAACAGCTACTAGTGCAGAAGAGTCCACTTCAAAAGTCACTGGAAAATTAACCAGTGAAAAGAAAGAAGCATATAAAATAGATAAACCATTTGTTTCAAAAAAGGAAGTGATGACCCTGGATCAAGCTGCATCCAAATTTCCTTCTTTTATCTTGCCTTCCATAAATAATCAAAATAAAGCTCATATCCTCAAAGAAGTGAATAAATATCAACATGTTGAAGAATATCTATATGTTGCTAATACAAGTGGTTACATTCTAAATTTGGATAGCTCTTCAAATTCAAGAGAATTAATCCGGATTTGGATAGGCGCTCTGTATCAGATGTAGATTACGACAAAATTGGATAATGTATCCATTATGGTCCTAGCAGAAAAATGTATGACTGGTATAGTCAATGATTTATGGATGGGACCATCCAAAGAAGAGAGAATAGTCGTCATGGAAGTCGGACTCTCTACATTAGAGTTATTGTTAAAAACACAGTTCATGCCAGAACCTATTGATGAGAAAAATCCATTGATAACATATCTTAGTCGAATGGAATTAAAAGATAAGGAGTACTTTGATCAATTTAGTAAAGATTTCATGGCTAAGGTTTTCAAAGCTAATCTCTCAAATGATGTTGCTCAAAAAATTTCTTTTTTGTCAAAATTACCAGGCAATCTAGCAGACCTCATTATGAAAGATATAGATGTACAAAATAAAAGACTAGATCAAGTATATTAGGTTGACCATCTTTTCAGAATTACAGAGAAAGTTAAATACTTATGTTGGCAAAAAAGGTGCATGACATCACACCCAGCTCAGATGTCTGCAAAATCATGTTACCATGACAACATTAAAAAAGAAAAGGAAAACAAAGAGGTATGGTAAATTTAGATCCAAGAGAGTCTCAAATCCAGGAAAGCCGTTTAGAAGGTATAAATTCCTGAAGAAAAGATAAAACCCAAGAAACAACAATTGTTGTTTCATTTGTGAAAATGAATTACATTTTGCACGAAAGTGCCCAAATAATTCATCAAGTAAACTCAAAGCTTGTATAGATATAGAAGAATCTCAAGATGATTGGTCTATAGTAGAATTAGAAGATGACATTTCAGATGTATATATTTTAACTGAAATATCGGATGTAGAAGAAGAAGAAGAAGAAGAGTGTGTACAGAAGATGAATATCTGTTTTTCTTGTTCAGAAGATGATTTTTCAAAAGAGTTCCATTACAGTGAAGAAGAAGAAAGTGATACTGAAGTCACTAGTGAAACAAGAGATGTTTAGAAGATGAATCAAAATGTTCACAACCAGAGCAGAAAGGTAAGCAATCTATTTTACTATTTCCAGAAGTAAATTCTTTTTGCCCATTTCAAAAAAGAACAACAGCTTCTACCAGTCTTCCTCAATCAGAGATCAATAGAGTAGAATAAAATACTCTATTAAGAACGATAGTCAAGACAAATAGCCTTATTATATCCCGATTCAAGTTTAAGTAAAAAATGAATGGATATCTGTTGATGCATTCATAGATACCGGTGAGTCTAACAATTTGGCTAGGCCATCTCTGTTTAAATCCCTGTGGAAGCCATTATAGAATATACTGATTTCTGAAACAATAGGAGGCTTTGTGAGTTTAGCTCATTATGTAGACAACATTTCATTAAAAGTTGGAGGGAATATCGTTAAGATTTCTGCAATACATAATTATGATCCTTCAGCTAGTTTAATGTTGGGAATGCCATTCTTAAATTTTGTGCTTCCAGTAAGAATTAGCCAAGATAAGATGATAATAAATTTGAAGAAAAAGGCTATTGTTGTGCCTAGATTATTCATTGCAAATTCAGAGGCAAGACATGAAAATAGTCAAAAAAGAGTCGAAGCCAAAAGACCCTTAAAATATTCTAATGATTGGCACAAATTTCTGCAAATATATGAATCTGGAGTAGAATCTAAATCAAGAAAAAAGGCATGTATAGATCCCAACTGGTCTACACAACAAACTACTATCCATGACCGACTTCTTAGAAATTGCTCAGAAAATCCACAACAGTTTTGGGTAGTAGAAAGTCCAATGCAGGAGATTGCAACCTTGCATGATAGTGGAGTTAAAGGGAAACTAATTCCTTACACTCCCTCAGGCGAGCAAGAAATAAAGAGACAAATTAAATAATTGTTAGAAATGTAGCTCATTGAGCCAAGCAAGTCTCATTATTGTCGTTTAGTGTTTCTGGTACGAAATCATTTTGAGATAGTCAGAGGTAAACCTAGAATGATAATAAATTACAAACCTCTGAAAGCAATTACTCAGAGTTTTAATTATCTATTGCCAAGACCAGAAACCATAATGTAGAAAATACAACACAGAAAAGTATTTAACAAATTTGATATGAAGTCTGGATACTATCAAATACAGATACAAAGAGAGGACCAGCATAAAACTGGTTTTACTTGTCCTGCCGGATTTTACCAATGGAAAGTTGTTAAATTTGGTTTGAAAAATGCCCCTGCATTCTTCCAGCGAAGAATGGATTTCATTTTTGCTAAGTATGATTTCATTGTAACATACATTGATGACATTCTAATTCATAGTCCAGATGTAAAAACCCATCTAGAGCATTTAGAGATTTTTCTAAAAGAAGTTCAACAGCATGGCATAGTTTTATCAGAGAGAAAAATGGTCTTATTTCAAGACAATATATATTTTCTAGGAATACATGTAGTCAATGGTGCAATTCAGATGCAACCACATGTGTTGACTAAATTAACCCAATTTCCAAATGAGTTGAAAGATACAAAAACAATTCAAAGGTTTTTAGGAGTCTTGAACTACATTCACAAGTACATCCCAAGATTGACGAAAAAATAGCTCCAATCAGAAAGCATGTAAAAGAGGGATGGTCACTAGAAGCAACAGTAGCAGTGAAACAATTGAAAGCAGTATGTCAACAATTGCCAAAACTCCAACCACTAGGTGATGGTCTGCTTATACTTCAAACTGATGCTTCTTTAAATTTTTGCGCAGCTGTTCTTTTTGAACGAAGGGAGAAAGGTGAAGAAAGGCTTTGTGCATATGCATCAGGTGAATTCTCACCCAGCCAAAAAAATTATTTCATAGCAGAAAAAGAAACACTGGTTATATTCAATGGGATACAAAGGTTTGAATTATATCGTACACTTGTAAAAATTTTAATAAGAATAGAATCCAAGAATTTTAAATATTTTTTTATCTACCAAGATATCAAGATAGATTTCAAAAGGAAGAATACTTGCATGGAAGATTTGGTTCCAACAGTTTGATTTTGAAGTTGAATGGATCCCAGGTAATTCAAATTATTTAACTGATTCATTAGCCAGGGATATGAACAAATCATTCATTACTTGTCTAGGTTCGTGTTTTACTATTCCAGGAAAAGGACCGCAGGACGATAGTTTTGCTACATTTTTTTATAGATTCAGATTTCTTGAAGGACATGCAAGTCATATTGCGGAAGAAATAAAGAAAGTAGTGGGAATGAGACTGAGAAGAAATATGTGGATTAGAAAATGCCAAGCATGGAAATCAAAGAATGTATGTATGTCTTTAGGCCTGGATGTTGAACTGGTAAAGGTATATCCTTTGCCTAACATGAAAGTAAAATTATTTTTTAGAAGTCCCTCAGATCTATGGTCTAGTGAATATAATAAAAAAATTATTTGGACCCTGAAAGTATTAAATTTTTATCAACCTATTGGAGGAGTTGATTTTGGTCTCAGCATTTTCACAGGATCAAAAATTTTAGATCTTGAAGCTATTCCTTTCAAGCCTGAAATAGAGAAATACATTGTATTTGTAAAAATCCAAGACATTTTGGAGGAATTAGAAGCATCCTTTCTTCAAAGGTTTGATGAGAACTATGCACCAAATGACACGTTTCCTCAATATGAAATTTTTGAAGGATTTTCTGACTGGGAAATTAAAGATGGTTTCTGCAGAAAAAAGCCATCTACAAGGATATCTCAATGTATTCAAAGAACTTTACAATATCTTAGAACTTTTTCATCTCTGTGGGATTATCATAGTCTCAGACTAAGGGAAAGTATCACACCTAATCCTTTTGCACAAGTTTTTATTCATGATTAGATCGGAGATATTCAGACCAGCAATAATGAAGAAATGATTAAGCAACATGCAGGTTCATTTAACGAATTTGGAAATCTAATATTAACAGAAAAGATACCGATTCTACAAAAGATGGATGATTTACAAGGAGAACCAAAGGCATTAAGATTCATAATTAATCAAAAGGCTTTGGTAACTATTAGCGTTATTTCAAGCAATTGTAATAATAATGTAGTCCATATTATTAGCCATGATGTTTTTAAATAGAATCTGTACATCAATGATTTTGAATTAGGGTGGCAAAACAAAACTTATATTAATGATAATTGCAGAGAATGGGTTCAACATACAATTGAAAGTTCCACTAATATGTTTCAAATTTTCAAGTGGGAACTTCTAAATGGCATCAAACTTGCAGTACAGAGATCACCAACCGTCAGAAATGTTTTTAAATATTCTTTCTTAGATATTGAAATCAACCCTTTACCTTTCCTTAACAAGTGGGAAAAACAATCTGCCAAGTACACACCTCAGCAACAGGGTATCCACCGAATAAAGATGAATACGGAACAAGGAGAGTCATCAAGAGCATCATAAAAAAGGACAATAATATTAGTTGAAGATGCCAAAGGAAAAGGAAAAGCAAAAGAATCTACTTTACAGGATGAACAATCGGATGCCCAAGTCCCAGCAGATATCGATTGCGACAAAGAGTACTCTAAGATGATTGAACATCACTACCAAAAGATGCTCAACTACTCAGGACCAGTACATGATTCCTCAAAAGATTTTGATTTTGATAATGATTATGACTCAGATAGAAGTCCGAAAGGAACATGGTAGAATATTTTGTACATATGTACCAGAAAAGTTGAGTAGACACCATCGGTGAAAATATAACAATAGGACCCTCAATTATTTATGCTTTTTCATCATAGTTTATATGAGTAGTAGTTAGAAGATCTATATAAGGGAGATCTGTGGAAGTTCAAAACATCTCTTGATTGAGAACTCTGAGATCTCGTGTTGTAATAAGCCTTATGTATTTTTCTTGTTTTTATTAATATCGAAGCGTACTGGGCCGCCTGTTTGAGGACAGTTCTGTAATCTAAAAGAACTTGGAACTGTAAGGCGAAGGCGTTGAAGACCCATGGAGAGAGGTCATGTATCCGCTCACATGCTCGGTTGAGGAGAAGTAACCTACTCAGATTTTTTGTTTAACAGTCTTCGAAATTGATAAAAAGTAAGTTTTTAATACAGAGGCTCCTTGTTGAAGTTGTGCTTGCTTGCTTTGCTTAGGTAGTGGTCACTTTTAGGTACAATAGTTGGAAATTTATCTTCGGGATGTCAATATGGCACTATCTATCCAGATCATGACATTAGATTGTCTGATATTCATTTAAAAGATTGTTGGAAAGCTTTGATAGGAATACAAGGCTTAGAAATGGTTTCAAACAGAGAATATCTATCCGTGTTAATCCAAACCTCTTTCCAATTAACAAATAAAGTACATCCTAAGTTAAGACAACCAATCCTAAAAGATTGTGTTACTGTAGGGGTGAGCAATGCTCAAGTTGAAGGTGTTCATTATGATAAAGAAGCTTTACCTAATGACTGGTATATCCAATACAAATCTCTAGCATCTATAGACAATTCAAAAAGAAATATTTAAAGAATGTCTGTATTTGATGGCTATGTGAGAATTCTTCATGATTGACCAAAAGTACCTTAGCCCATAGTCATGTCAGAAAAACATGTTTTACCAGCCATTCAGGAAAATGAGAAACCCCCTGTTAGTGGTAGAAAATCTTTTTACCCTCATATTCCTTCATTAGATGAAGCCAGTTCTTCCACTAATGCACCGTTGTCTTCCAATCAATTGTACATACCAAAAGAAATACCTTTCTTTGCTGTAAATAAGATGTTTCATACATATTTGAACCATACACCACCCGTTGAAGAATTTCAGTTTGCAAATCATAGATTTGTAAAAGGGGGGAAATTGCCACCTAAAACAAAATTTTGTACTTCTTCATCTAATCACAACAATTAGAGCTGACTGTGCCCCTTTACTAGAACACAATTCACAAAATCCAAATGATTTAGACCAGATATACCAGATAGGAAACTATCTAACCACTTGGTGTTCACATGCTGAAGATGTTCTAAATGATTTGGGAAAACAAGCTAATTTGATAAATGCCAATCTTAAATTTCTCTATGATGAGCAACAGTCAGAAAAATTAGAAAAGTAAGAAAGAAGAAGAAGGCGACAAAATAAAAAGGCCAAATAAATCCTAAGATTTCAAATAGATATGAGTGCTCCCAATTATTGGGACTAGGAAGAGGAAGAATCAAAAGAAATAACAGCTATTAGTGCAGAAGAGTCCACTTCAAAAGTCACTGGAAATTTAACCAGTGAAAAGAGAGAAGCATATAAAACAGATAAACCATTTGTTTCAAAAAATGAAGTGATGACCCTGGATCAAGTTGCATCCAAATTTCCTTCTTTTATCCTGCCTTCCACAAATAATCAAAATAAAGCTCATATCCTCAAAGAAGTGAATAAATATCCACGTGTTGAAGAAGATATGTATGCTACTAATACAAGTGGCTACATTCTAGATTTGTATAGTTCTTCAAATCCTAGAGAATTAATCTGGATTTGGATAGGTACTCTGTATGAGATGCCGATTACGATAAAATTGGATAATGTATCCATTATGGTCCTAGCAGAAAAACATATGACTGCTATAGTCTATGATTGGTTGATGGGACCATCCAAAGAAGAGAGAAAAGCCGTCATGGAAGCTAGATTGTCTACATTAGAGTTATTTCTAGAAACACAGTTCCTGCCAGAACCTGTTGATGAGAGAAATCAATTGATAACAGATCTTAGTTGAATGGAATTAAAATATTTGAAGTACTTTGATCAATTTAGTAAATATTTCATGGCTAAGGTTTTCAAAGCTAATCTCTCAAATGATGTTGCTCAAAAAAATTCCTTTTTGTCAAAATTACCAGGCAATCTAGGAGACATCGTTATGAAAGATCTAGATGTACAAAATAAAAGACTAGATCAAGTATATTAGGTTGACCTTCTTTTCAGAATTATAGAGAGAGTTAAATACTTATGTTGGCAAAAGAAGGCACATGACATCACACCTAGCTCAGATGTCTGCAAAATCATGTTACCATGGACACCATTCAAAAAGAAAAGGAAAACAAAGAGGTATGGTAAATTCAGACCCAAGAGAGTCTCAAATCCAAGAAAGCCGTTTAGAAAGTATAAATTCCTGAAGAAAAGATCAAAACCGAGAAACAACAATTGTTGTTTCATTTGTAAAAAGGAAGGACATTTTGCATGAAAGTGCCCAAATAATTCATCAAGTAAACTCAAAGCTTGTATAGATATAGAAGAATTTCAAGATGATTGGTCTATAGTAGAATCAGAAGATGATATTTCAGATGTATATATTTTGACTGAAATATCAGATGCAGAAGAAGAAGAAGAAGAGTGTGTACAGAAGATGAATATCTGTTTTTCTTGTTCAGAAGATGATTTTTCAAAAGAGCTCCATTATAGTGAAGAAGAATAAAGTGATACTGAAGTCACTAGTGAAAAAATAGATGTTTCAGAAGATGAATCAGAATGTTCACAACCAGAGTAGAAAGGTAAGCAATCTGTTTTACCCTTTCCAGAAGTAAATTCTTTTTGCCCACTTCAAAAAAGAACAACAACTTCTACCAGTCTTCCTCAGTCAGAGATCAATAGAGTATAAGAAAATACTCTATTAAAAAAGATAGTCAAGAGAAATAGCCTTATTTATATCCTGGTTCAAGCTCAAGTAAAAAATGAATGGATATCTGTTGATGCATTCATAGATACCGGTGGGTCTAACAATTTGGCTAGGCGATCTCTATTTAATTCACTGTGGAAGCCATTACAAAATATACTGATTTCTGAAACAGTAGGAGGCTCTATGAGTTTAACTCGTTATGTAGACAACATTTCATTAAAATTTGGAGGGAATATCGTTAATATTTCTGCAATACAACATTATGATCCTTCAACTAGTTTAATGTTGGGAATGCCATTCTTAAATTCAGTGCTTCCAGTAACAATCAGCCAAGATAAGTTGATTATAAATTTGAAGAAAAAGGCTATTACTGTGCCTAGATTATTCATTGCAAATTCAGAGGCAAGACATGAAAATAGTCAAAAAAGAGTCGGAGCCAGAAGACCCTTAAAAGATTCTAACGATTGGCAGGACATTTTGCAAATATATGAATCTAGAGTAGAATCTAAATCAAGACAAAAGGCATGTATAGATCCCAACTGGTCTACAGAACAAACTACTATCCATGATAGACTTCTTAAAAGCTGCTCAGAAAATCCTCAATAGTTTAGGGCAGTGGAAAGTCCAATGCAGGAGATTGTGACCTTGCATGATAATGGAGTCAAAGGGAAACTAATTCCTTGCACTCCCTCAGACGAGTAGGAAATAAAGAGAAAAATTAAAGAATTTTTAGAAATGCAGCTCATTGAGCCAAGCGAATCTCATTATTCTTGTTCAGTGTTTCTGGTATGAAATCATTCTGAGATAGTCAGAGGTAAACCTAGAATGGTAATAAATTACAAACCTCTAAATGCAATTACTCAGAGTTTTAATTATCAATTGCCAAGACCAGAAACCATAATGCAGAAAATACAGCACAACAAAGTATTCAACAAATTTGATATGAAGTCTGGATACTATCAAATACAGATACAAAAAGAGGACTAGCATAAACTGCTTTTACTTGTCTTGCCAGATTTTACCAATGGAAAGTTGTTCCATTTGGTTTGAAAAATGCCCCTACATTCTTGCAGCGAAGAGTGGATTTCATTTTTTCTAAGTATGATTTCATTGTAACATACATTCATGACATTATAATTTATAGTCCAGATGTAAAAACCCATCTAAATCATTTAGAGATTTTTCTAAAAGAAGTTCAACAGCATGGCATAGTTTTATGAGAGAGAAAAATGGTCTTATTTCAAGACAATATAGATTTTCTGGGAATTCATGTAGTCATTGGTGTAATTCAGATGCAACCACATGTGTTGACTAAATTAACCCAATTTCCAGATGAGTTGAAAGATACAAAAACAATTCAAAGGTTTTTAGGAGTCGTGAACTACATTCACAAGTACATCCCAAGATTGATAGAAAAATAGTTCCAATCATAAATCATCTAAAAGAGGGATGGTCACTAGAAGCAACAGTAGTAGTAAAAGAGTTGAAAGCAGAATGTCAGCAATTGCCAAAACTCCAACCACCAGGTGATGGTCTGCTTATACTTCAAACTGATGCTTCTTTAAATTTTTGGGCAGCTGTTCTTTTTGAACGAAGGGAGAAAGGTGAAGAAAGACTTTGTGCTTATGCATCAGGTGAATTCTCACCCAGCCAAAAAAATTATTTCATAGCAGAAAAAGAAACATTGGCTATATTCAATGGGATACAAAGGTTTGAATTATATCTTACACCTGTAAAAATTTTAATAAGAAAAGACTCCAAGAATTTTAAATATTTTTTATCTGCCAAGATATCAAGACAGATTGCAAAAGGAACAATACTTGCATGGCATATTTGGTTCCGACAGTTTGATTTTGACGTTGAATGGATCCCAGGTAATTCAAATTATTTAACTAATTCATTAACCAGGGATATGAACAAAGCATTCATTACTTGTCCAAGTTCGTGTTTTGCTATTCCAAGAAAAGGACCACAGGATGACATTTTTGGTACATTTGTTGATAGATTTAGATTGCTTGAAGGACATGCAAGTCATATTGCAGAAGAAATCAAGAAAGTAGTAGGAATGAGACTGAGAAGAAATACGTTGATCAAAAAATGCCAAGCATGGCAATCAAAGAACGTAGGTATGTCTTTAGTCCTGGATGCTAAACTGGTAAAGGTATATCCTTTGCCTAACATGAAAGTAAAATTATTTTTCAGAAGTCTCTCAGATCTATGGTCTAATTAATATACTGAAAAAATTATTTGGATCTTGAAAGTCTTAAATATTTATCAACCTATTGGAGGAGTTGATTTTGTTCTCTTTATTTTCACGTGAGCAAAAATTTTAGATCTTGAAGCTATTCCTTTCAAGCCTGAAATAGAGAAATACATTGTATCTCTAAAAATCCTAGACATTTTTGAGAATTAGAAGCATCCTTTCTTCAAAGGTTTGATGAGAACTATGCACCAAATGACACCTTTCCTCAATATGAAATTTTTAAAGATTTTCTGACTAGGAAATTAAAGATGGTTTCTGTAGAAAAAAGCCATCTACAAGGATATCTCAATGTATTCAAAGAACTTTACAATATCTCAGAACTTTTTGATCTTCATGGGATTATCATAGTCTCAGACTAAGGGAAAGTATCAAACCTAATCCTTTTGCACAAGTTTCTAGTCATGAGAAGATTGGAGAAATTCAGACCAACAATAATGAAGAAATGATTAATCAATGTGTTGGTTGGTTTAACGAATTTGGAAATCTGAGATTAACAGAAAAGATACAGATTCTACAAAAAATGGACGATTTACAAGGAGAACCAAAGGCATTAAGATTCATAATTAATCAAAAGGCTTTGGTAACTATTAGCGTTATTTCAAGCAATTGGAATAATAATGTAGTCCATATTATTAGCCTGATGATTTCAAATAGAATCTGTACATCAATGATTTTTGAATTAGGGTGGCAAAACAAAGCTTATATTAATGATAATTGCAGAGAATGGGTTCAGCATGCAATTGAAAGTTCCACTAATATGTTTCAAATTTTCAAGTGGGAACTTCTAAATGGCATTGAACTGGCAGTACAGAGATCACCAACCATCAGAAATGTTTTTAAAGATTCTTTCTTAGATATTGAAATCAGCCCTTTACCTTTCCTTAACAAGTGGGAAAAACAATCTGCCAAGTACACACCTCAGCAACAGGGTCTCCACCGAATAAAGATGAATACGGAACAAGGAGAGTCATCAAGAGCATCATCAAAAAGGACAATAATATTAGCTGAAGATGCAAAAGGAAAAGGAAAATCAAAAGAATCTACTTTACAGGATGAAAAGCCGATGCCCAAGACCTAGCAGATATCGATTGCGACGAAGAGTACTCTAAGATGATTGAACATCACTACTAAAAGATGCTTGACGACTCAAGACCAGTACATGATTCCTCAGAAGATTTTGATTTTGATAACAATTATGACTCAGATAGAAGTCTGAAAGGACCATGGCAGAATCGTTTGTACATATGTACCAGAAAAGTTGAATAGACACCATTGGTGAAAATATACCAATAGGACCCTCAATTATTTCTGCTTTTTCATCATAGTTTAGATGAGTAGTAGTTAGAAGACCTATAAAAGGGAGATCTATGGAAGTTCAAGACATCACTTGACTGAGAACTCTGAGATCTCGTGTTGTAATAAGCTTTATGTATTTTTCTTGTTTTCATTAATATCGAAGCCTACTAGGCTGCCTATCTGAGGATATTTCTGTCATCCAAAAGAACTCGGAACTGTAAGGTGAAGGCATTGAGGACCCGTGGAGAGAGTTCATGTATCCACTCGCATGTTCAGCTGAGGAGAAGTAACATACTCAGATTTTCTATTTAACAGTCTTCGAAATTGATCAAAAGTAGGTTCTTAATACCGAGGCTCTTTGTTGAAGTTGTGCTTGCTTGCTTCACTCAGTTAGTGGTCACTTTTGGTATCAAAGCCATAAACCCATTGCTGTTAAGTTTTGTGTAGAAGAGTCCACTTCAAAAGTCACTTGAAAATTAACCAGTGAAAAGAAAGAAGCATATAAAACAGATAAACCATTTGTTTCAGAAAAGGAAGTGATGACCCTGGATCAAGTTGCATCCAAATTTCCTTCTTTTATCCTGCCTTCCATAAATAATCAAAATAAAGCTCATATCCTCAAAGAAGTGAATAAATATCCACGTGTTGAAGAAGATCTGTATGCTTCCAATACAAGTGGCTACATTCTAGATTTGGATAGTTCTTCAAATCCTAGAGAATCAATCTTGATTTGGATAGGTGCTCTCCATCAAATGCAGATTACGACAAAATTGGATAATGTATCCATTATGGTCCTAGTAGAAAAGTTATGATTGGTATAGTCTATGATTGGTGGATGAGAGCATCCGAAGAAGAGAGAAGAGCCGGCATGGAAGCCGAACTGTCTACATTAGGGTTATTGCTAAAAACACAGTTCGTGCCAAAACCTGTTGATGAGAAAAAGAAATTGATAACAGATCTTAGTCGAATGGAATTAAAGGATATGAAGTACTTTGATCAATTTAGTAAAGATATCATGGCTAAGGTTTTCAAAGCTAATCTCTCAAATGATGTTGCTCAAAAAATTTCTTTTTTGTCAAAATTACCAGGCAATCTAGGAGACCTCATTATGAAAGATCTAGATGTACAAAATAAAAGACTAGATCAAGTATATTGGGTTGACCTTCTTTTCAGAATTACAGAGAAAGTTAAATACTTATGTTGGCAAGAGAAGGTGCATGACATCACACCCAACTTAGATGTCTGCAAAATCATGTTACCATGTACGCCGTTCAAAAAGAAAAGGGAAACAAAAAGGTATGGTAAATTCAAACCCAAGAGAGTCTCAAATCAAAGAAAGTCGTTTGGAAAGTATATATTCCTAAAGAAAAGATCAAAACCAAGAAACAAAAATTGATATTTCATTTGTAAAAAGGAAGGACATTTTGCACGAAATTGCCAAAATAATTCATCAAGTAAACTCAAAGCTTGTATAGATATAGAAAAATTTCAAGATGATTGGTCTATAGTATAATCAGAAGATGATATTTCAGATGTATATATTTTCACTGAAATATCAAATGCAGAAGAAGAAGAAGAGTGTGTATAGAAGATGAATATCTATTTTTCTTTTTCAGAAGAGCTCCATTACAGTGAAGAAGAAGAAAGTGATACTAAATTCACTAGTGAAACAACAGATGTTTCAGAAGATGAATCAGAATGTTCACAACCAGAGAAAAAAGGTAAGAAATCTATTTTTCCCTTTCCAGAAGTAAACTCTTTTTTCCCATTTCAAGAAAGAACAACAGCTTCTACCAGTCTTCCTCAGACGCATATCAATAGAGTAGAAGAAAATACTCTATTAAAAAAGATAGTCAAGACAAATAGCCTTATTTATATCCCGGTTCATGTTCAGGTAAAAATGAATTGATATATGTTGATGCATTCATAGATACCGGTGGGTCTAACAATTTGGCTAGGCCATCTCTATTTAAATCCCTATGGAAGCCATTACAGAATATACTAATTTTTGAAACAATAGGAGGCTCTATGAGTTTAACTCATTATGTAGACAACATTTCATTAAAAGTTGGAGGGAATATCATTAAGATTTCTACAATACAACATTATGATCCTTCGGCTAGTTTAATGTTGGGAATGCCATTCCTAAATTTTGTGCTTCCAGTAACAATCCGCGAAGATAAGTTGATTATAAATTTGAAGAAAAAGGCTATTACTGTGCCTAGATTATCCATTGCAAATTCAGAGGCAAGACATTAAAATAGTAAAAAAAGAGTCAGAGCCAGAAGACCCTTAAAAGATTCTAACGATTGGCAGGAAGTTCTGAAAATATATGAATCTAGAGTAGAATCTAAATCAAGACAAAAGGCATGTATAGATCCCAACTGGTCTACAGAACAAACTGTTATCCATGGCAGACTTCTTAAAAGCTGCTCAGAAAATCCACAATAGTTTTGGGTAGCAGAAAGTCTTATGCAGGAGATTCTGACCTTGCATGATAATCGAGTCAAAGGGAAACTAATTCCTTGCACTCCCTCAGACAAGAAAGAAATAAAGAGACAAATTAAAGAATTTTTATAAATGAAGCTCATCGAGCCAAGCGAGTCTCATTATTCTTGTTCACCATTTCTGGTACCAAATCATTCTGAGATAGTCAAAGGTAAATCTAGAATGGTAATAAATTACCAACCTCTGAATGCAATTACTCAGAGTTTTAATTATCCATTGCCAAGACCAGAAACCATAATACAGAAAGTACAACACAGCAAAGTATTCACCAAATTTGATATGAAGTTTCGATACTATCAAATACAGATACAAAAACAGGACCGGCATAAAACTGCTTTTACTCGTCCTGCCAGATTTTACCAATGGAAAGTTGTTCCATTTGGTCTGAAAATTCCCCTACATTCTTCCAGCGAAGAATGGATTTCATTTTTGCTAAGTATGATTTCATTGTAACATACATTGATGACATTCTAATTCATAGTCCAGATGTAGAAACCCATCTAGAGCATTTAGAGATTTTTCTAAAAGAAGTTCAACAGCATGGCATAGTTTTATCAGAGAGAAAAATGGTCTCATTTCAAGAAAATATAGATTTTCTAGGAATACATGTAGTCAATGGTGCAATTCAGATGCAACCACATGTGTTCACTAAATTAACCCAATTTCCAGATGAGTTGAAAGATAAAAAAACAATTCAAAGGTTTTTAGGAGTCTTGAACTACATTCACAAGTACATCCCAAGATTGACAGAAAAAACGGCTCCAATAAAAAACATCTAAAAGAGGGATGGTCACCAGAAGCAACAGTAGCAGTAAAACAATTGAAATCAGAATGTCAGAAATTGTCAAAACTCCAACCACGAGGTGATGGTCTGCTTATACTTCAAACTGATGCTTCTTTAAATTTTTGGGCAGCCATTCTTTTTGAACAAAGGGAGAAAGGTGAAGAAAGACTTTATGCCTATGCATCAAGTGAATTCTCACCCAATGAGAAAAATTATTTCATAGAAGAAAAAGAAACATTGGCTATATTCAATGGGATACAAAGGTTTGAATTATATCTTACACCTGTAAAATTTTTAATAAGAACAAACTCTAAGAATTTTAAATATTTTTTAGATGCCAAGATATCAAGAAAAATTGCAAAAGGAAGAATACTTTCATGGCAGATTTGGTTCCAACAGTTTGATTTTGAAGTTGAATGGATCTAAGGTAATTCAAATTATTTAACTGATTCATTAACCAGGGATATGAACAAATCATTCATTACTTGTGCAGGTTCGTGTTTTACTATTCCAGGAAAAGGACCGCAGGATGACAGTTTTGGTACATTTGTTGATAGATTCAAATTGCTTGAAGGACATGCAAGTCATATTGCAGAAGAAATCAAGAAAGTAGTGGGAATGAGATAGAGAAGAAATACATGGATCAGAAAATGCCAAGCATGGCAATCAAAGAATGTGGGTATGTCTTTAGGCCTTGATGCTGAACTGGTAAAGGTATATCCTTTGCCTAACATGAAAGTAAAATTATTTTTCAGAAGTCTCTCAGATCTATGGTCTAGTGAATATACTAAACAAATGATTTGGATCCTTAAAGTCTTAAATTTTTATCAACTTATTGGAGGAGTTGATTTTGGTCTCAACATTTTCATAGGTGCAAAAATTTTAGATCTTAACGCTATTCCTTTCAAGCTTGAAATAAATAAATACATTGTATCTCTAAAAACCCCATACATTTTTGAGGAATTAGAAGCATCCTTTCTTCAAAGGTTTGATGAGAACTATGCACCAAATGACACCTTTCCTCAATATGAAACTTTTGAAGGATTTGTTGACTGGGAAATTAAAGATGGTTTCTGTAGAAAAGAGCCTTCGACAAGGATATCTCAATGTATTCAAAGAACTTTACAATATCTCAGAACTTTTTCATCTCTGTGGGATTATCATTGTCTCAAACTAAGGGAAAATATCACACCTAATCCTTTTTCACAAGTTTTTAGTCATGAGCAGATCGGAGGAACTTAGACCAGCAATAATGAAGAAATGATTAAGCAACATGCTGGTTGGTTTAACGAATTTGGAAATCTGAGATTAACAGAAAAGATATAGATTCTACAAAAAATGGATGATTTACAAGGAGAACCAAAGGCACTAAGATTCATAATTAATCAAAAGGCTTCGGTAACTATTAGCATTATTTCAAGCAATTGGACTAATAATGTAGTCCATATTATTAGCCTGATGACTTCAAATTGAATATGTACATCAATGATTTTTTAATTAGGGTGGCAAAACAAAGCTTATATTAATGATAATTGCAGAGAATGGGTTCAGCATGCAATTGAAAGTTCCAATAATATGTTTCAAGTTTTCAAGTGGGAACTTCTAAATGGCATTGAACTAGCATTACAGATATCACCAACCATCAGAAATGTTTTTAAAGATTCTTTCTTAGATATTGAAATCATCCCTTTACCTTTCCTTAACAAGTGGGAAAAACAATCTGCAAAGTACACACCTCAGCAACAGGGTCTCACCGAATAAAGATGAATATGGAACAAGGAGAGTCATCAAGAGCATCATCAAAAAGGAAAATAATATTAGCTGGAGATGCCAAAGGAAAAGGAAAAGCAAGAGAATCTACTTTACAGGATGAACAGCCGATGCCCAAGACCTAGAAGATATCGATTACGATGAAGAGTACTCTAAGATGATTGAACATCACTACTAAAAGATGATTGACGACTCAAGACCAGTACATGATTCCTCAGAAGATTTTGATTTTGATAACGATTATGACTCAGATAGAAGTCTGAAAGGACCATGGTAGAATCGTTTGTACATATGTACCAGAAAAGTTGAATAGACACCATCGGTGAAAATATACCAATAGGACCCTCAATTATTTCTACTTTTTCATCATAGTTTAGATGAGTATTAGTTAGAAGATCTATAAAAAGGAGATCTGTGGAAGTTCAAGACATCGCTTGACTGAGAAATTTGAGATCTCGTGCTGTAATAAGCCTTATGTATTTTGCTTGTTTTTATTAATATCGAAGCCTACTGGGCCGCCTGTCTGAGGACAGTTCTGTCATCCACAAGAACTTGGAACTGTAAGGGGAAGGCATTGAAGACCCGTGGAGAGAGGTCATGTATCCGCTCGCGTTTTCGGTTGAGGAGAAGTAACCTACTCAGATTTGTTGTTTAACAGTCTTCGAAATTGATCAAAAGTAAGTTCTTAATACTGAGGCTCTTTGCTGAAGTTGTGCTTGCATGCTTTTCTCAGTTAGTGGTCACTTTTGGTATCAAAGCTCTGATACCACATAAAACTGCTTTTACTTGTCCTGCCAGCTTTTACCAATGGAAAGTTGTTCCATTTGGTTTGAAAAATGCCCCTGCATTCTTCCAGCAAAGAACGGATTTCATTTTTGCTAAGTATGATTTCATTATAACATTCATTGATGAATATTCTGATTCATCTTCTGAAACATTTGTTGTTTCACTAGTGACTTCAGTATCACTTTCTTCTTCTTCACTGTAATGGAGCTCTTCTGAAAAATCATCTTCTGAACAAGAAAAACAGATATTCTTCTTTTGTACACAATCTTCTTCTTCTTATGCATCTGATATTTAAGTCAAAATATATACATCGGAAATATCATCTTTTGATTCTACTATAGACCAATCATCTTGAAATTCTTCTATATCTATACAAGCTTTGAGTTTACTTGATGAATTATTTGGGAACTTTCGTGCAAAATGTCCTTCCGTTTTACAAATGAAACAGTAATTTTTGTTTCTTGGTTTTGATCTTTTCTTCAGGAATTTATACTTTCTAAATTGCTTTCTTGGATTCGAGACTCTCTTGGGTTTGAATTTACCATACCTCTTTGTTTTCCTTTTCTTTTTGTATGGCGTCCATGGTAACATGATTTTGTAGACATCTGAGCTAGGTGTGATGTCATGTGCCTTCTTTTTCCAACATAAGTATTTAACTTTCGCTGTAATTCTAAAAAGAAGGTCAACCCCATATACTTGATCTAGTATTTTATTTTGTACATCTAGATCTTTCATAATGAGGTCTCCTAGATTGCCTGGTAATTTTGACAAAAAAGAATTCTTTTGAGCGACATCATTTGAGAGATTAGCTTTGAAAACCTTAACCATGAAATCTTTACTAAATTGATCAAAGTACTTCAGATCTTTTAATTCCATTTGACTAAGATCTGTTATCAATTTCTTTTTATCATCAACGAGTTTTGGCATGAACTGTGTTTTTAGCAATAACTCTAATGTAGACAGTCCAGCTTCCATGACGGCTCTTCTCTCTTCTTCGGATGGTCCCATCCACCAATCATAGACTATACCAGTCATACGTTTTTCTACTAGGACCATAATGGATACATTATCCAATTTTGTCATAATCTGCATTTGATACAGAGCACCTATCCAAATCCGGATTGATTCTCTAGGATTTGAAGAACTATCCAAATCTAGAATGTAGCCACTTGTATTAGCAACATACAGATCTTCTTCAACACGTGGATATTTATTCACTTCTCTGAGGATATGAGCTTTATTTTGATTATTTATGGAAGGCAGGATAAAAGAGGGAAATTTGGATGTAGCTTGATCCAAGGTCATCACTTCCTTTTTTGAAACAAATGGTTTATCTATTTTATATGCCTCTTTCTTTTCACTGGTCAATTTTCCAGTGACTTTTGAAGTGGAATATTCTGCACTAGTAGCTGTTATTTCTTCTGATTCTTCTTCTTCCCAGTCCCAATAATTGGGAGAACTCATATCTATTTGAAATCTTGGGATTTCTTTGGCCTTTTTCTTTTGTCGCCTTCTTCTTCTTTCTTCCTTTTCTGATTTTTCTAACTGCTACTTATCATAGAGCAATTTAAGATTGGCATTTACCAAATCAGCTTGTTTTCCCAAATCATCCAGAACATCTTCAGCATCTGAACACCAAGTGGTTAGATAGTTTCTTATCTAGTATATTTGGTCTAAAAGTCTTAAATTTTTATCAACTGAGCAAAGCAACCAAGCACAACTTCAACAAAGAGTCTCGGTATTAAGAACTTACTTTTGATCAATTTCGAAGACTATTAAACAGCAAATCTGAGTAGGTTAATTTGGCACCCACCATGGGGCATGAACCCACGACCAAAAGTGACCACTAACTGAGCAAAGCAAGCAAGCACAACTTCAACAAAGAGCCTCGGTATTAAGAACTTACTTTCGATCAATTTCGAAGACTGTTAAACAACAAATCTTAGTAGGTTTCTTCTCCTCAACCAGACATGCAAGTGGATACACGACCTCTCTCCATAGTGGGGAGGATTGATCCAGGTGGCTCCAGAAAGACACACATGACAAAGAGGGTTATGAATGCTTGAAAATCAAAGTGTTTAGATTGATGTCAACCCAGGACCAGAGCTTAGATCTTGTCGTCCTAATTCCAACGATGTGAATGACACCCCAATCCGAATCCAGATGATGAAGTTATGGTATAAAGAGTTTTTTGTGGTTCCTTTGAAAAAGGAGGCTTTTCCTCTAAAAAATGGGTTTAAAAGCCTTACAAGGCAAATCGAAATCAGAGGAGTCCAAAGGGCGAACTTAAGGCCGAGCCTTTAGAACCCTCGATCAGCGACCTCTGATTAATAGGAGTCAGAGGCATGCTATCGACGATATCAGGGATTAAGTCTTTCGATCGGTGATCAACGTCGGTGGATTCCAAAGGCAGAACTCCCGATCTACAGTGATTGTGATATGCAATAGTGATCAGCGATGCAATCTCAGCCATCCGATCAAGGAACAGATCAACAGTCCAGATCTAATCGGCATATCGGCAATCACTGGATCGACGTATCGACCATCGACGATCCCTTGATATACGAGGACGTTGATAGAGCGATATGCGATTACGATATAGCGCGGACCCGATGATCCTTCTATGCAAACGACTTCTATTATAAACGAAACAAATCCCATTTTAAGCGGCCTTTGTCATAAAAACATGTTATAAAACACAATGGATGCAGAGAGATGAGGCTAAGGAGAAATCCAGACATCCTATGTGCTAGAGTGCCCAAGAGCCTGAAGTGCCAAAGAGCCAATGAGGAGGTTGCACCCGATGGAGACCTGCAACACGAGAGGGCCAAATAGCTAGAGATAGCTAGACAGTGCCGCAGGTTTACTCAAAGAAGCTTGAAATCCTGAGCGATTGAAAGCCAGAGCGATGAGAGCCGCAAAGCCATAGAGCTTGATCGAGGTAGTGCGAAAAGGTAGCCAAAGAACCAAAGGGTCAGGCAGAGCCGCAAAACTGCAACAACATAGCCAGCACGCTATAAAACCGGATAGCTAAAGAGCTACATTTCCGAGATGTCTAGAACAATCTTCTTCTTGCGATCGATGTGTGAAATCAATGGCCAAGCAAGCTTCAGCACATTGATAGCTTATCTTTTAGATGCCCCTGATTACTGCTTGTGATAAGCGAGAAAATGAACGATGCAAGGGGAGCCAAAGTCCAGATTGGTAATAGGCCCTGCCTACGCAACAACAATGTGAAAAACGTTATTCACCGTGGATTGTTTTTGCTAAAGATATGAACATCCACTTCTTCAGATGGCCCGTGGTGTGAGGTATATGATTATTTTTCATGTATTTCTTCTTTATACATTATGCTGCACGAATCCTTGATTGATGTTGATGCAGGATCTTATTTATTAGATGTTGTCATGATTCATTGCTTGATTTGATGGGGAATCTTCTATATGATGTACTTGCTATCATAACTCATCATGTTATGCTTTGAGATCCCTTGTTGTATGTTGCTGGGATACTCTTGTTGTCATCATGCATGTGTTTTACATTAAGATCCCTTTCGTGCCATGTTGGTGGGATGCTCATCATGCATGTGTTTGTATCATACTGATAGGAGTCTCTGATTGAGAGTTCTAGTTGTGGAGCATCTCTTAGAGCCACTCCCACGTGAGGGAATTTTTCTTTGTATGATCGTAACATCATCTCTTGTGCAGATCATCTTTATTGACATCACTTAATGCAGCAGCCTACACCATCTTGACAATAGGGCTCGGAGACGTAGTCCCTCCTGGACGAACTCTGTTATCAACACTTATGTTTTCATGTGTTGATGATTGTTATGTTCCTCTTCTTTTCTGCATGCAGATGTATTCATTAATTTTCTTTCAAAATTAAATTTAACACATCATGAAGGTAAAAGGTCTTGGAAAGGTCCTTCTTCACACCTGGACCTGGATCAGACAAGGTCGTGGAGGAGTACGCAGACATCTTCACCTCCCCTGTTGGGGTGCATTTGCACTGTTAGGTCAAGCACTACATCGATCTGACCCTAGGTGCACCATTACCCAATGGACCAATCTATTTCCGCTACGTTCTGGAGAATGATGAAATCAAGAGGCAAATTCAGGAGCTTATACAGAATGGTCACATTCAGTCGATTTCATCGCCCTATGGGAGCCCTATCTTGTTGGTATAGAAGAAGGATGGGACTTGGAGACTTTGTATTGACTATCGGATGCTGAACAAGATCACTGTCCAGAATAGGTACTTCATCCTATGGATTGATGACCTTCTGGACCAGCTCAAGGGGGGGGGAATATTTCAGCAATATTGACTTGAAGTTCGTATAACACCGGGTACCAATCAAACCCTCTGATGTGTGGAAGACCACCTTCAAAGCCAAGGAGGGCCTTTTTGAATGATTGGTTATGCCTTTCAGGTTGACGAATGCTCCTACAACCTTCATGAGGTTTATGGATGACATCTTGGGGTGATTCACCAACTCATTTGTAGTGGTATACTTGGATGGCATTCTAATCTTTAGCCAGAGTTGGGAAGAGAACCTCCACCACATCCGACAGGTTCTCCAAACACTGTGGCCACACAAGATATGCGACAATTTGGAGAAATGAACTTTTGGCATGACCTAGGTTCAATATCTGGGATATATTATTGATGAATTGGGGGTGCATGTGGATCTTGCCAAGATCCAAGTCATTCGGGATTAGCCAGCCCCAACCACTCTGATGGAGCTCCGTAGCTTTTTGGGTCTTGCCAATTCCTACCATAGGTTCACGTTGGGGTTCTCTCATATCACTTGGCCCTTCAGTCAAGTCACTAAAGGAGGAGTGGAAGAAAAAAAAAATTGGTTTGAATCTCAATAGAAGGAATTCATAGAGTTGAAACATTATCTCTGCTCAGCACCAGTGCTCACATTACCAGACTTGCAACAACCATTTGAGATCGAGACAGATTCCTCTGACTATGTTATTGTGGAAGTCCTTACTCAACAGGGGCATCCAGTGGCATATCAGAGTGAGACACTTTCAGACATAGTCTGGAAGTATCCCACTTATGACAAAGAGATGTCTTCCATTGTGGAGGCTTTCCGAAAATGGAAGCATTACATTTTAGGGAAGGAAACGGTCATCCACACAGACCACCAAGCCCTGTAGTTCATATAGATGCAAGGGAATTTGCAGAATGATCACGATCAGAAGTGGTCCACATGTACAAGAAGGGAAACACAAATAATGTTGTAGACTGCCTAAATCTACCACCAATCATGACATTAACCACTGTGCTCAACTCTTGTGGGTTCATGCCAAGTGGGCAAAGGAAGCACATGTAGCCATACCTCCAAGTGTGAGGTGGGGTGATGTGAAGCCCTAGTCCAAGAGATGTAGAAACTTGGTTAGTGTACATTGAGGTGTTATCCTCATGGATCATTACCTTGCTATAGGGGCCTATAGTATTCAATAGTAGGAGGATTAGTGTCAATCAGATACTAAGGGGTGAAGAGGAGTGTTGACATTAGAGCGGGAGGCTTAGTAGCAGAGTCAACAACAATACAGTTTTCCTAGTAGACAGTTGTAGACGCAGTTGATTTAGTCTTTTTTTTGGATGCTTCTGAGTTGCAAGTGTTGTAGGAGAAACAACAATAGTGAGAGGTTTTTCCTGTATTACATTCCAAAGGTTCTAGATCAGGGTAGTTTAGAATCCATTTCTTGCTGAGAGGGAGTGTTGAAAATGCAACAAAAAAAGTCTCAATTTGATTTTTTCCTTAATTAAATTGAGGAAATTTGAAATTCCATATCAATAGACAACTTGGAGGAGTTAAAAAAGGTGACATGAAACTTTTCACTCAGTTAAGAACACTCAATTTGAGTTAATGAGTTGAGGTTCAGTTTACTTATGTTGATTCCTACAAAAATAGGAGTCTAGCTCAGTTAATTCGAGTTAGGAGCGTGAAGTTTAGTTGTGTGCAGTGGGTTACTAAATTTTTTGAGCCTAGGTTGATTTAATTTGAGTTGTATCAATTTAATTAAGATAAATTGGTTTATGGTCAATTAAACTAGTTCTAACTATTGGAGGAACTAGTGGAAAGTCAAGTTGTGGAAGTGGAATTTCAACCACACCAAGTGATCATCCAGATAACTAATCAATTGGCCTAAATGAACTCATGCATAGAAATATTTTGAATTACCCACTTGATATTGGAGTTCAAGGGTAGTGTACTATCAGTTGTAAACTATTCCAAGTTGTACCGGTGGTGCATGCAGTTCGAGAATTAACCTAAACAAATTGTGTAATCCAGATGAGGGAATTTCCTAATTAATATGGGATTCCCAAGGGAACAACACAAGGAATTAGGATCTTGGAGGGCATGAAAATTGGCTAAGTATTGGCCAGGTTCAGTCAGTTAAGCATAGGATAGAAGATAGAGGTGCAGGTTGTGCTCAAGCTTGAGAAAGCATATTGTATTCACCAGATTCTTTGATTAATGTAATATATATAGTAAGGGATTTTGAGAATTGATTTCCCCTAGATAAATCTTTATGCATGTGTGATGTTTCCTTTTACATGTTTATGATTCTTGCTTTTGATGTGAATTAACTTTCGCATATGAGTAGAGTAGCTTCAGGTCTCGTGATTTAGAAAATTTCATGAGAAATATTGAATCTACACATTATTTTCTACATGCCCTTATTAGACTATTCTTATCTTGGATAGATAGTCCTCAAATTATATTGGTCCATGACTACTCTTATCTTGGATTCCCTACCTCATCCTCAAATACTATCAGATGCATGATGTTTACCCAATCCTCCATTCTTTCTTCCCAAGTGAAGATAAGAATGATGTGCCTATCTCTCCCTCTCAACTGGGGAGGATATATCTGTTATAGACATTTTTGTGCCTTACAGCATTGAGCATGAAATTTCCATAATCTAAGGGATCCAAAGTCCCTAAACATGTTGTTCCTACCCCTAGAGGAACAAGGCTAACTAACCACAGCAATTCACAGAAGTTCTCCACCTGAAACCACTCAAAAACAAGTCAATTCAGGGTCATGTCAACTGCTCCACTGAGCATCTGCGCTGAATGTCAACTGCTCCACTGTCTACCTGCGTTGAATGTCAACTCCAACAAAGGCTACCTGTGCTGAGCGAGTTTGGACAAGTGGCAGGCTCATTCCTCAATGTGTAAATGCCCAGGAAGCTTCCAAAATGACACTTGCCTCAGGGAATTCGACTGGTGATGAGTAAGAGGTTCCAAATCTCCAAGTGGAAGCAAGAACCTCCAAGTGGACTCAAGAACTGAAAGAGGGAGAGGACACTAGTCAGATCTCAAGCTGACTCATCCTCTCTCCAAAATAACTATATATAGATCTCTCCTCCATGAGATCTAGGGGCTGGAATCTTGTTATTGCAAAGAATTGCTGTTGGTTTGAGACTAGAAATATTGGGTGCTTAATGCTTTGAAGGGAGCTAAAGAAGGAATTTCGTTCTGCTGGGAAGGAGATGCTGGATTGGAGCCCTCTGGGTTGTATCTCTTCCTGAACCTTGTTATCAATCAATAAAGCTATCTTGGTTTTCTCCTATATACTGGTGTATTTGTATGATTGCATTAGTGTATTTGATTTACTTCTAATCCTGAATCATTTGTGAATATGAATATATGCCTTTGTGTTGTGTTCTTCTCTTGTCGCAAGTAGTTGTTCTCTTGTCACAGGTAGCTGTTCTCTTGTGATCTCGTGGGAATCAAGTAGCTGTTCTCTTGAGCAAGCGAGGAGGCAAGTAGCTGTGAACACCCAAAGAGAAGAGGATCTAGATCGATGGACAAACGGAAGACAACGGTAAGTCTATTGATCTCTCCTCTTTCATATTTCATAAAGGAAGAAACCAGTGTAGCTGTATTCGTTTGTTGCTAAGGCGCTGTCACACCTTAGGTGGATAGGATCGTCCTGCATAGGCATTTTTCCCCACAACAAATTGGCGACTCCGCTGGGGAGAATTTGTTTATTCATTTCATTTGTGTTTCTATCATTTGTTTACTTCATAGACTTGACAACAACAATCGAACTGCATCTTTCCCGGATGCAAAGTAGAAAGTTGCTACTTTGATCCAGTTGTTGGACTTGTCTATGATCTAAACAATGGATCCACAAATGATTTGATGATCCTTTGTGATAGTCTTTAGTACCCTCTCAAAGCATCCCTCTGTTTATACCTTGCTTGTGTTTCTGATTTGGCCTGAAACAGTTGATTTTTGAGCATTTTATGACCCAGAACCCAGGGGAAACGAGAGTTTCTCCTTCAGTGCAGACACTGTGAAGGCAGTCTGCATTTCCACACAGGTCCCGTGAAGGCTACCTGTGCTGAATGTCAACTCCACAGTGTTGGACTTGCGTTGAACCAGTTTAGCCTTGTGCAGCTGGGGTTCTCTGTTGTCTGTTGCCCTGTTTTGATCTCTTTTTTTTGCAGCCTTTAACCAGCATAGGTACCAGTCTGATAACTCCTTTTCTTTGCTTAGATTTTGCCTCCTTTTGTACAAAAAGGCTGTGAATGTTTTTTATGTGTTTGTGGCGTCATTTACAGTTTTCCTTTGCATGAGTAAAGTAGTCATCCTGTAGCCTTTGATTCAGATCTGATTGATTGTGGTCTTAGAAGAGAGTTCATTGGTTGTTTGCAGATTGATTATAGATTTACTTTTGCTTATTGGTTTGAATTTGTCTCTTTTGAAGTGTCAAAACAAGTCTTTATTTCGAAAATCGTTAAGTGTTGTAATCTCTTCTATCTTCTCTGATTTCGAAAAAGTGAACTTGTTTGTATTGATCATTTAAAAGCAAATTCGAAGTTGTGCAAAAAGCTTTCTTTGTAGGCATTAATACTAAGAAAGTGGAAAACAAACACCTGCATTGTGCATTTTGCATTTGATAGTTTGCATGTTGGATTTAGGAAAAGTGCATTAGAGTGTGCTGATTGCTCTTTGAGAAAAGATGGTGTCTTTCTTTTCCCTTAGTAGCTAGGATTTTCAAAGTTGAAAAGATAATAAAGCTTGCTTATCATCTTTAGACTGCATTTAGGAATTTGTATCATACATCTCGTGGTGAACCTTGAAAGGCAAACTTTAAAAAGATCAACCTAAAATAAACTGAATGAACCTAAAAACGCTTTGTAACATAATGCACAACATAGAGGTCTAGGCTAGAGACGTGTTCCAGCGTCGTTAAGCCTAGTGACTGTCGATCTCGTGGAAGGTGGGTGATTCCTCCTGAGGGACGATAGCGCTAGTACGGATTGTGCTCCCACGTACCGTCGCGTATATATTGGGAGACCCCTATAGGCATATATCCTTTATCCTTAGGAAGCCGTGTCAGCCGCCCTACTCATCGCAATGCAGTGAACACAGCATTCACAAAGATCGACCGCCCGTACCTTAAAAAGTATTCTGCGGTTTTGCGAAAAGTTTGGCACACCCTCTGCCTAGAACTCCAGAGCAGTTTCTTTTGGCCTTTTTCAGACTCTATAACAGAAAAAGTCCATCCGAGCATTTGTCACTTCGGGCTCGTTAAAACATCAAAGGAGACTAGAGTCATCTTTAGCTTTTTCTCGACTCTTTAAAAGTGAAAAAGCAAGTTGTGTCTAAAGCGTCTAATAAAATTCATTCAGTTCGGAAACACCATTTTCCCCTTTTGTATTTTGGTTGATCGAGTAATCCGCAATCGTGGAAGAAAGTCAATTGAAATCCCGTCGTTCACGGAGGCTTACGAGTCAACCGTCTTTTTCTCCCGAATCGAAAACAGTACGGACAAAGCGAACTCGTTTAACCGGTTCAAAATCTCCTATCAAAGTTAGAACAAGTGTTCCAACCACATCTGATATTCCGGTTACTCCAAACATTTCTGGAAACCCTGCCTCTATAGAAGAAGTTCAACAGCCACAGAGGGACAGTAATACTGATCCTAGTCTGGGAGCAAATACTTGCGTTACTGAACCAGTTCCATCTGTAACCGGTTTAGAGAGTCTTGCTCCCCAAACAACTGTCGCTGTCGATTCAACCCCTTCTTCGGCACCAGAAATATTTTACGGACCTGACGGTCTCCCTCTTCCACCGGGTTTGATTGTGATAGAGGAAATTGTAGAGGATCCACAAGCAAGTACTCCAACCCATTTTGGAGTCGGGGTCACTCTATTTCCTTCGTTAGAAGTTAATCCACCACAAGTGGAAGTTCCTGTAGAATCGCTAGGCAATCTATTGGATAGACTCAAAATGTCTGAACAACCGTCAACATCTAGGACTGTGTCGAACGACACAGCGACATCAGAAGCCCCTGTCGTCACTCCGACAATGTTTCCCGGCATACCATCTGTCCCGACTAGCTCACAACCGCTAGAAAGAGTCCACCAAGGGACTATTTCGACAGTGTGGTCTGTTCCAGTTTGTTCATCCGGAATAATATCCGGCAACTCTTATGTTGAGACTCGCCAGATTGATCCATTTGGAGGTCAATTTGGGCAATCCAGTCCACAAAGACAAACAATCCCCTTGAGTTCTGGATTGCTACCCTATGGGGGGTAGTATGCCCTTTCATTACCCCCTCCGGGAGGGTATCCATACGGGAGTTCACAACAGTATTCAGGTTATACTGGAATTACATCAAGTGGTTGGGTACCTATGCTACCTCAACAACCAAGGGTTGTATATTCTATGCAACAATGTGTACCTATGTCAAATATCCCGACCACACCGGCTATTGTGACAGTGTCGCAGGTTCAAACGTTGCCTGTTGTATGTCAACCTCAGATTTCTCAAGTTGTAATGCAACAGCCCCTTGACCCTGGGTCACAACCGCAATCGCCAACTGGTGGGACGACACAGGTCCAAACGGGTACAATTACCCCACATCTTGGTCCTATGGTTAGTATAGCGCAGCAGAACATGGCTTCACAACCGTGGCTGGTGCAATACCAACAACCACAATTCCAGCAAGTGTACCAAGGTTCTGAGAAGCAGATCTTTGCGAACAGTGGACAACCGTATATTCAAAACGGTCAAAACCAACCGCTTTACAGTGGTCAAGTCCACCAACCGTATCAGTCATACCAACATCAATTACATTATGCTGGTATGCAAAGGCCCACTGCTCAAGCGATTCCATCGTACCCTGGTTATGCTTCACCTAACCTGAATCAACAGTTGCCATTTGTGGCAACTGTAGAATTACCTGATTTACACCGGTTAACCAATGATCCAATTGCTTACACCCCTTGGTGGCCAGCGATTCCTCACAAACTTCCATCTGACATTCCTAAATTCAATGGAAATCCAGGTGAAGACCCATCGAATCACGTGATGACTTTTCATCTGTGGTGTTCATCGAACACCCTAAATGATGATTCGATAAGGCTTCACCTTTTCCAGAGGACGTTAACGGGTCCAGTGGCAAAATGGTATATTGAATTACCTAGAGCCTCGTTCGACAATTTTAGCTCCCTAGCAACGACTTTCTTAACCCATTTTCAATTACCGATAAGGTATGAAATGAGAACCGAAATATTAACCAACTTCAAGCAGACAACTGCCACTCATATATCTGATCATATACATGAGTGGCGTCGTCGACGTAGGATGGTGAAAACATACGTTCCCGATCAGCTGTTAGCTGAATGGTTTATAAAGTCTTTACTTCCAGCTATAACAGAAGATGTGGAAAAGGGAGGAGTCGTAACAGAGGAGCAAGTTATTGCTCGTGCACAATATCTAGACTTAGTTTATACTCAGTCTGGCACGCTCTACGACAAAATACCTGATGCCCCTAGATGGGAATTCTCAATTCCTCCTCCTCCTAAATCCAATAGTGACTCTCATGCCAGCGATGGCATGATTGGCACGGTAAATGCGAAATCGACAAAGGCTTCGTCTAAGAAAGCCCGTAAGAATTCGGATCAAAATGAAAAAGATGAAATTCTTGCTTCGGAAGTAAATTCCGTATCAGCAGATAAAGGCAAAGAAACCAATCAACCAGGAAGCAAGAAAAAACAAAACAAAGGGAAGAAGAAGAAACAGGGTGAGTCATCTCCTGGAAAAACTTCTTCAAACCCTCCTGGGAAAGGGAAACAAAATTTTCCATGTCAAATATGTGACGAGGAGGATCACTAGACAAAGAATTGTCCATACAAAGCTGAGTTGAAGAGGTTCTTTAAAAGTTCACAAACCTCAGCTGTGTTAACTGATCCATTTCCCAACCCAGGTCAAAATCTGGTTGATAGTGGAAAAGCTTCCCCGTCGCAAGTGCTTATGTTGTCGGTTTCAAAACAGCAGAATGATGCTTTGATTTTGACAAGGAACAAAGATTACGGGAATCCACAGCTGTCGAACGACAAAGGTAAAGATCAACCAAGTAGTTCGACAACAACTTCGACAGAAGTTGTACCACCCATCATTCTTGAATTAACAATAAAACCGCCAAAGGGAGTAGTGCACAAGTCGACATTTAATCCTCGCGCCAGAGCGGCGCAGCATTATAACATAGTGGAAGATTTGGCCCAATCGCCATCCACTATGTTGACTCTTGAAGTATTACAAAATTGCCCATCCCAAAGGCAGACCTTGTTATCGGCTATTGGTGGGGTTGATCCTAAGGATTCCAATCTTGTATCCTTTGATCACAAAGGATACGATCCTTAGTTACCAGCTCAACTAGCTTTCCTTATTCAAGTGAAAGCCCTCAACAAAACTGTTCACCGAACAATTATTGACGAGGGGGCATCTACATGTATTATGTCGATGAGTTTCTGGAAAACTTTAGGATGTCCAACCTTGTCGCGATCTTTGACGACATTAAAATCTTTCGACGAAAGGACTTATACCCCGTACGGTATCCTTAATAACTTGAAGGTTGAACTGGGAGGAAAAACAGTAGAAATAGATGTTGAAGTCATCGATGGGAATCTTGACTACAACATCCTACTGGGAAGACCATGGATCTATGCCATGGCAACTGTTGTGTCGACTTATTTTAGGAAGATCGCATTCCCGTTTGAAGGAGGGATTACGGTCGTCGACCAACAGAACTTCCTCCCTAATGGTTCACAAGTTACAGGAAGCATTCCCATGATCCATGAGAGAAACCATTCGCTTCAAGATATTGGAGTACGCCTACTGAAAGACCCCACAATGATGGGAACTTTCGTGCTTCCACCTCCTATATACATAGGAAATATAGCATTAGTAGCAACCTGCAACATGATATCTTCCACGAAGGTCGCAAAAGACGATGTCGACATGGATCATGCAATGGTTTCGCCCCCAAGCCCTATAGAAATATTGTAGCAATCAATGTTTCGGGCATGGGAGGAGAACCCAAATCAACGCTCGTCAAGCGTTTGGGTAGATAGGTCTAGAGAATATGGTACCCCATTAGATCCTTGGTCGAAAGTGCATGGGACTGACGAAGGAATCTTACAATCAATGTTGATTGAGGGGGCACCATGGAATGATCACCACCATCGTTCCCTTCTTCCAGAATATGAAAAAGATACTCAACATGACCTTTATCACCCTTCAGTTTTTGAATTCCTATCAAATACTGTAAATACGGTGGATTCCGAGCGAAACTTATCCAATATTGAAGAGACTATAGCCATAAATATCTCGACTAAAACAAATGTTGTAGAGAATATTTATGTCGGCAAAGGTTGTTCCCCTTCAGAACTGGAAATATATAACGCTCTTTTTCGCGAATTCAGAGATGTCTTTGCTTGGTCATATGATGAAATGCCAGGCATTGACTCGAGTATCGTTGAACATGAAATTAAAATGTATCCTGATGTCAAACCAGTAAGACAACGGCTTCGGCAGGTGCACCCCAAGAAAGCCGCTGCCATTAAGGCAGAAGTTGAAAAACTTCTCCATGCTCGATTCATCTACCCGGTTCCTCTAACCGATTGGGTATCGAATATTGTCCCTATTATGAAGAAACAAGGGACAATTAGAGTGTGTGTCGATTATAGGGATCTAAATCAAGCTTGTCCGAAGGACAACTACCCTACACCCTTCATCGACCAGATAATTGATGAATGCGCCGGATGTGAAATCTTTTCATTTATGGATGGATTTTCCGGGTATAATCAAATAAACATCCGCCCACAGGACCAGTCAAAGACTACATTTATTTGTCCGTGGGGCACATTCGCTTATCGAAAATTACCCTTTGGTTTAAATAACGCAGGGGTGACGTTTCAAAGGGCAATGAATTATGCCTTCCATGACATCAAGAACATCGTTCAACCTTATCTCGATGACCTTCTAGCTCATTCGCGAAAGCGGACTGATCATCCGCAGCATTTAAGAGCGATATTTCTACGTTGCTGACACTACAAGATAAGACTCAATCCGCACAAATGTGTGTTTTGCGTCGGTTCTGGTCGTTTACTTGGCTTTGTAGTCTCTAAGGATGGGATTTGTCTCGATCCTTGCAAGGTTCAGGCGATAATTAATTTGCCTCCACGTTCAAATTTGCTTCAGATTCAGAAACTCCAAGGGAAAGCAAACTTTCTGAGGAGGTTCATTCCAAATTACGCAGAACTTGCTAAAGGTTACACTCGTCTTTTGAAAAAGGATGTACCTTTCATCTGGGACCAGGTGGCACAAGCTTCCTTTGATGCTCTGAAAGATTCTCTAGTAAAAGCATCATTAATGTATGCCCCGGACTATCAAAGAGATTTTAACGGGTATCTGGCTGCAGCGGATACGACCATTGCGATGGTTTTAGTTCAAGAAGTCGATGGAATTGAACATCCTATATATTATTTAAGTAAAAACTTGAATGATACAGAAAGCAAATATTCTTATGTTGAGAAACTAGCGCTTGCAGCTGTTCAAGTGATTCAAATATTTCGACATTATGTCCTCTTTCGGAAAACTACCATTTTATCAGATTGCAACCCCATGACTTATATACTGTCGCAATAGTTGCTGGGGGGCAAGTATTTAAAATGGATAGCAATCCTTCAAGAGTTTGATCTGGAATTTGTAAAATCCAAATCAAAGAAAGCTCTAGTTTTCGCGGAATTATTGTGCGATCTCCCATCGTCGTCCAACGATGAAACCTCCGAAGAATCAATCGTGGACGAAAGTTTGTTTCTGATATCTGCAAGCGATGAGTGGTATGGAGATATCATAATTTATCTCCAAACCCAAAAATTCAGGCCTGACACCTCTCACTCAGAACAAAAACGTATACGATACCAAGCTAAAGACTACATGATCGTCGGTGATACGCTTTACCGTCGTGGTATCGATACAGTTCTGAGGAGGTGCCTTACCCATGAGGAGGCCGAAAAAGCCCTGAATGAGTGTCATTTAGGAGTGTGTGGGCGGCATCAATCTGGATATGCAACAACACAAAAAATCTTACGAGCAGGATACTTCTGGCCAACCATGTTCAAAGATTGCATAATCGCAGTCAGAAGTTGCCATGCTTGTCAAATTTTTGATAGCAAAACCAGAAGACCGCCCGCACCTTTACAGCCAATAGTTGTTGTTGGGCCTTTCGCCAAGTGGGGCATCGATTTCATGCAATGTAACCCCACCTCGACCGGGGGGCATGGGTATATTATAGTCGTTGTTGACTATTTTACCAAATGGGCCGAGGCGATGCCTACATTGGATAACACTGGTGAAACAGCTGCCCTTTTCTTTTTCAATCATGTAGTTGCCAGGTTCGGCATACCACAGGCCATAGTGACAGATCATGGATCGCATTTTCGCAATCACATGATGGTTGAATTAGCTGCCAAGCTAGGGCTATCTCACGACAGCTCTACCCCGTATTATCCGCAAGCCAACGGACAAGTTGAGGCAATCAACAAGGTCATGAAGCGTATGTTGCAAAGGATGATCTGGGTTCATAAAAGAAGGTGGCACCTGATCCTATACTCAGCCTTGTGGGCTTACCGAACATCGGTAAAGAATGCGACTGGGTTCACACCTTTTCAACTGGTGTATGGCCTGGAGGCAGTCTTGCCAATCCAGTGCGAAATTTCGTCGCTTAAACTCGCAATTGATCTCCTCCCCGGAACTTCGGAAGAAGAGGCTCATTTCTTGGAATTAATCCAATTGGATGAAACCCGTCGTGATGCCACTTTGGCTAACGAAGCCCATAAGAAACGAGTCAAGGTGCAGTTCGACAAAAATGTCAAACCCCGTGTCTTCTCAGAAGGTGACTTGGTCTTGCTTTACGACCAAGAATCCGATAAATTGGGAGCAGGTAAATTTAATTCCTTATGTATGGGCCCCTATATTGTCAAACGAGTGTTAGCAAAAGGAGCCTACGAGTTAATGGATTATGACGGAATTCCACTGGCGCAACCTCGCAACGAGTTGTACCTCAAGTGTTACTATGCTTAAATAGTAACCTGTATGCTTTTGTTGTATTTTGTTTTCGCTTAAGTGTTTGTTTTGGTCGAGTGATCCACCTTTTTACATTTATTACAGATGTCAAACCTTCTGGAGACATGTGTTGGATATGCCGACGGAGCGAGTCGTAGTTCGCGGAACCTATCCTCCGCAGCCTGGGCCATTTTTGATCCAAGCGGCGAGTTAGTAAGTTTCAGAGGTGTGTGTATTGGGCAATCAACGAATAACATCGCTGAGTATAGCACGATGATAGAACTCCTCTCTGATGCCATCGCCCATGGTATACGCCGACTAATCGTCAGGCTAGACTCACAACTCGTAATACTACAACTCAATGGTATATATTCCGTTCGCAATCTAGCTATTTATCGCATGTTCCTAAGGGTTAAGATTTTGGAAATACAGTTTGATTCAATTCAATACCAGCATATTTCCAGAAACTTGAACACATTAACCGACTCATTAGCAAACTATGTGTTAGATAGACATTTGCGACATTTATAAAAAGAGACACATCATCAATGATTGTAGATATGGATCATATAACTCAACCAGAATAAAACTCGAAAATCAAAATATATATAAGCTGTTTATCTTTCATACATAATGTTCTGTAACCAAGACAAAATCGGTCATATGACCCAAAAACTCAAAAATGCTAGGGGGCACCCTAGTCTAGTGATGCTCATGATAACACGTCACGGCCTGTGCAATCATGTGCAAGAGACGAGTCCACCGTCTATGCACGCCAGTAGTATGCCGCTGCAACTGTAAAGGTAACTCATCAATCCTCACATCGGGAATGCTGAGAGTAAGGCTCTCAACCTGCTCCTGCATAGCTGTAAGGGTCTCGGCTACGTCAAGGTCGCGGAGAATAACTCTCCCAGCAGTCTCCCCTGCTGGGGCAGCAACTGGCGCTCTCGGGCGAACTGCTGGACGAACAGGACCAACATCTGCATGCACATATGAGTTTGATTAAAGTCTTGATAGAATAAAGCACAAGGACATTATAAATAAGAACAGTAAACAGTAATATAGTCAAAGATTTTACCAATAGCGCCCCACTGTTCGCCATCCAGTAACACCAAATCCGGATCACCTCGGAAATCCATACCCACATATGGATACTCGGAATAGACCATCTCCTGGCGCTCGAACCACCTGAAGAAGGTATCAGTGAAAGTAATCTGAGATTGACCTGCATGCCTAGACATGTGGTCAACCGATCTCTGCATGCGTGGCTCGGTAGGAGAGGGCAGGTCGAGTGCAATATACTGAGGCTGCATCAGTGGTATTTTCTCCAAGGCAAAGGCAGTCAAAATAGAACCAAATCCAAAGTTCTTCAGCTTCCCGTCCTTTACCTTGGTCAATTGACTTTTCATATGAACAAGTACTGCATCACACCAGTTGAATACATTCGGTTGGAGACACTCCAAGGCATGTTGTACATAGGACCTGTTGGCAACATGAAGAGATGCGCTACCGGCCATCCTACCAATAGTATAAAAAATGGACCGGAGAGACCTGTCAGTAATCTCACGGATAACAACCTTGCCATCTCTACTCAGCTGGGAACCTTCCCTGCAATACTGGCGGACATAATCTCTCACGGAGTCATTCCCCCGGGCCGAACCTGACAAAGAAATGGGGGCACCCCGCCTTGACAACCCAGTCAAGAAGTAAATGTCCACTATGGTCAAGGGGATGGATTTTCCCCTAATCTGGAATACTTGGTTAACAGGATCCCAAGCATCAAGCATATACTGCAATAAAGAGATCTGTGCTCTCATACTAGAGATACGGAAAAACTTCAGCAGGCCACAGTTCCGCAGCGCGTTCACTGTGACAGGGTCATGGAGGGCAATCATGTCTTCCTCTCCATGTTCTCGTTCTTGCCATGTAAGGGACATTTTGCTCAAAGATCCCTGCAAAACAAACAAGAGAATGAGTAAGATCCTAGATTTGATGAGAAACTGGCGAAATTTCATCAAAAACTGTGCCACAAAATCAGTTTTCTAGTCCCAACGCAGGTAGACAGTGTTCCACCTGCGTTGAAGGTCAAGCTGCCTCAAGGCAGCTTGACATTCAACGCAGGTTTCGAGTGGACAACCTGCGTTGATGACAGGGCGCCCTGGCAAAACCCCAGAGGCTCAGAAAGACTGGAAACAGGCACATAATAGAAAAATGAAACCATGAAAAGAAAGATCTAGGGTTTAGCTCCTACCTGGTCCAGACGGCGCCGAGAATCGTCCACAGAATCTCCCAAAATCAGCTGGTGAAAATCAAGGGGGAAGAGGCACCTCCAAAGCTCCAACAAACCAAGTTCAAATGAAATGGTAAAATGAGAGGTAAAAACACTTTTTAATTGCTTTTTACGTAGTTCAAAGTGAAATATTAGGGTTTTTATCTCATGTTATGTATTTCTAACTAAGTTTGATGCAGCAATTGAGAATGCAGTACTGTCCTTGAAAAGAGAAAAGCTAGTTATGGTAAAAAATCAAAATTTGACTATATAATCGAGCAGTTTTAGCATAAAGTTCATGCTCGTTAAAAAATAAACGCAAGATCCGAGCAGTTTTAATGTGGTCTTCATGCTCGTTAAAAAATAAATATAAGCAGTGAGCAAATGTTTCCTCCAGTGTTTAAGCTCATTTTTAACTAAAAAATGAACCTATCCCGGTAAATAACCACTGTGAATATTATATTATCAGCCATTAAAGCCTTGGTCGTGTTTGCACCAGCCACCTCCACTTTTCATTTGGCCGATCGTTCGCCTCCATATGATTGTTTACCCATTTTGAGGAACAGCTGCGAAGAGTGATTTCACCTAGCCATCCTTGTGACACTGCCGTGATTGGAAAATTCCAACCTGTACCTGGAATCAGCTGCTATCCCTGTTTATCACTCGTTCCTCAAAAGACGAGTCTTCTTTAAGCTCTTTTCAATTGACTCGTAAAATATGAAAAGATTGCCGAGTTTTGGCCTTCCAGCTCGTTAAAGGACAGGAAGAGATATCCCTCCTCTAGATTTTAATCTTTTTGGACCTGAGGGATTATTGCACAAAAAGATCGAGCGCTTGTTTTGTTCGGCTCGTTAAAGCTATCGAAAACTCATCCCTTCTGTATTGTTTTATACTTTTTCGGACTTAAGGGATTAGATGATGAAAAAGGAATTTTGGAGTTAACTTTATGTACCTTTTCAGACTCTCTAAAAATGAAAAGGACCGAGTTATCCTTGTCGTTAGACTCGTTAAAATTGTTAAATGGCGACAAACTTGTCTTTAGACGAGAACGAGTTTCACTATCGCTAGGCTCGTTAAAACATAGCGATGGGCTTGCCTGAAGGGCAGTTTATAGAACAAGCATATGTTATCCTCCTCAAGCTTGACAAAAATAAAGAGGTACTGGTCAGCAATGACTGGGGAAAATTTGGGAGAAAATCGAGAAAACTTTGATGGTAGCAGGTCGCTCCTGAACATGACACTTTTCCTCCGTACCACAATTGGGTTGGGTTGTCTCATTCACCGGTCACATCACCATGGTCTCGCCATACCATCCATATTTGGGGTAATGCTACCAATCCATCGCATCAGTGTCGCCATATGTTCAAGAGAAGTCGTTCAGAAAGAGTCAACCGGGTCCCATCCACTGCCATACATTATCCTTCATCCATTCATGACCGCCACCCTGAATCATATGTCACAGATCGTTTTCACCTCCATTAAAATCATTAGCTCCGTTCCGTGTCACTGATGTGGGATTCATCAAGGCCCTCCTTTGACGGATCGCTTCTTGTCGACATCAGCTCATTATCCAAGAAGTTGATCTAGGAACAACCCCGTCAGTACTTTGAAGCTTGCATGCCTCAATGGCAAGTTTCTCACTTCCGGCGACAGGTATACATCAATGACCTTCGACCAGAAGATTTTGCGTGGTGTTCGACGCCAAGTCCTTTATTCACACCACGTGAATTGTACTGCAGTACCTTGAGGGTCATTATCTTATCGGTGATTCCTCTCGCGCTTGTTAACGGTTTACATCATTGACCAGTAATCAAGCGATGTCTTTCCATGTTCGACTTCAGCGCAATTCTCACATGGATCGATTTGTACTTAGAGTGAAGATCGAACGAGTTTGAAGACCCCGGATCTAGTTTCATCCATCCGAGCTGCGATATATATTCAGGAAAGATAAAGACATTTGACATGTACATCATTGCAGCAGATGATCATCCTACTCAAAGGATGATAATTTCGCCAAAATTATCAGTCTACCATCAGACGATCGTCTGTTCTATGTACAAAAATGAATTTATGAAGCTGAGCATGGGAATGCCCGCCTCAGCTAGATCATGAAAGCAGTATGAATCATAATGTATTGTATTGTACCTTATTACAGGTCTCCTCCCAGCAAATGGATAAACTTCGGACCCTCCTGGATAAAGCATTTCACCCGATAAACGGCCTCATACTTTAGGGGGCAACTGTTATAGACATTTTTGTGCCTTACAGCATTGAGCATAAAATGTCCATAATCTAAGGGATCCAAATTCCCTAAACATGTTGTTCCTACCCCTAGAGGAACAAGGCTAACTAACCACAACAATTCACAGAAGTTCTCCACCTGAAACCACTCAAAAACAAGTCAATTCAGGGTCATGTCAACTGCTCCACTGAGCATCTGCGCTGAATGTCAACTGCTCCACTGTCTACCTGCGTTGAATGTCAACTCCAACAAAGGCTACCTGCGCTGAGCGAGTTTGGACAAGTGGTAGGCTCATTCCTCAATGTGTCAATGCCCAGGAAACTTCCAAAATGACACTTGCCTTAGGGAATTCGACTGGTGATGAGTAAGAGGTTCCAAATCTCCAAGTGGAAGCAAGAACCTCCAAGTGGACTCAAGAACTGAAAGAGGGAGATGACACTAGTCAGATCTCAAGCTGACTCATCCTCTCTCCAAAATAACTATATATAGATCTCTCCTCCAAGAGATCTAGGGGTTGGAATCTTGTTATTGCAAAGAATTGATGTTGGTTTGAGACTGGAAATATTGGGTGCTTAATGCTTTGAAGGGAGCTGAAGAAGGAATTCCATTCTGCTGGGAAGGAGATGCTGGATTGGAGCCCTCTGGGTTGTATCTCTTCCTGAACCTTGTTATCAACAATAAAGCTATCTTGGTTTTCTCCTATATACTAGTGTATTTGTATGATTGCATTAGTGTATTTGATTTACTTCTAATCCTGAATCATTTGTGAATATGAATATATGCCTTTGTGTTGTGTTCTTCTCTTGTCGCAAGTAGCTGTTCTCTTGTCACAGGTAGATGTTCTCTTGTGATCTCGTGGGAATCAAGTAGTTGTTCTCTTGAGCAAGCGAGGAGGCAAGTAGCTGTGAACACCCAAATAGAAGAGGATCTAGATCGAGGGACAAATGGAAGACAATGTTAAGTCTATCGATCTCTCCTCTTTCATATTTCATAAAGGAAGAAACCAGTGTAGCTGTATTCGTTTGTTGCTAAGGCGCTGTCACACCTTAGGTGGATAGGATCGTCCTGCATAGGCATTTTTCCCCACAACAATATCAACCAGACCAAGCTTGTCCCTCAAATATACAAGCTTCTTATTAGGACTATATTTTGTCAATATGTCAGCTACCTGCTCATCGGTGGAGATATACGATAGTTGCAACACACCATCCTGTACTAGCTTCTGAATGTAGTGATACTTGTTTTTTATATGCTTTGTATTTCCATGAAACACTAGGTCTTTAGACAATATTATACAATTGGTGTTATCACAATGTATAACTATAGGGTCCATTGGTCCTTCAAACAGGTCAGATAACAACTTCCTCAACCAGATAACTTCTCTGCTTACTTCACAAGCTACAATATATTCAGCCTCAACACTGCTCAAAGCAATTGAATCTTACTTTCTGCTCACCCATGAGACCATGGAGTATCCCAAGCTAAAACATCCTCTTGTATTTCTTCTTCCATCCTATTCACTACCTCCCTAGTCATAATTTATATATCCAATCAAGTGTACATCATTCATTTTATCATATTTCAGGGAGTAGTGAATTGTATCTTACAGATATCTCAATATATTCTTAGCTACTATCCAATTATCATGCTTCGGTTCAACTGAGAATTGATTGAGAATATTCACTGCAAATCATATTCCTGGTCAAGTATTCACCAAGTACATTAGTGAGCCAATTAATTGTTTATAACTAGTCATATCCACTGGGCTTGATTCATAACTCCTTAGCCTTTTCAATTTTGTGATCATGGGGGTCGTCATTGGTTTGAAATCCATCATGTCAAACCTCTTTAGCATCTCGATCACATACTTTCCTTAACCTAGATAGATCTCATCAGGTCCCTACCAAACTTCCAGTCCCAAATAGTAGTGCATCAACTCAAGATCCTTCATATTAAATTTTGTTGCTAGTTGCTTCTTGCATTCTTGGATTTGACCTTCCACATCTTTCAAGAGAAGATCATCCACATACAGAAGAATAATTATAGGCTCACCTTTTACAACCTTAATGTGGATATTCATATCAACAGAACTCTTTGTGAAGCCCAATATTTGTAAGTATGCATTCATCCATTCATACCCCACCCTTGGTGCCTACTTAAGGCCATATAATTCCTTCTTCAGCCTACAAACATATGGCTCTCTGTATTTGACCTCAAATCCCAAGGGTTTATCTATATAGACTTATTCATCAATTGTGCCATTATCGAATGCAGTCTTGACATCCATTTGATGAATATTACATCCCATTGATGTTTCCAAAGAGACCAGTGATCATATAGTTATATACCTTATTGTTGGAGAAAATAGCTCTTCATAATTGATGACTTCTTGTTGAGAGAAGCCCCTAGCCACAAATCTTCCCTTGTATTTTTCAATACTTCCATCTGCATTATATTTAATATTGTAAAGCCATTTGGAACTCACCATATGTTTGTCTTTAGGCCTAGGTATGATCTCCCAAAATCTATTCTTCATTATCGATTGATATTCTTCATTCATAGCATCCTTTCATTCTTGGTGATTGACCACTTATTCAAAGGTGGATGACTCTGATTCTATTAGTTTTTTCATATATGTTGCATACCAAGAATATCTTTTTGGCTTCTTACTTTCCCTAAACATGCCCTTGGCTGCTCCATGTCCCTCTGCATCTAAAAGATTATATTTTAACCAGTTAGTGCTTTCTAGTCTCAGGGATTGCCACAATTTGTATGGGTTCATAGAGACCTTCATCTTCATGGTTTGATTCTTCTTCCTCCCTAGTACCTTCCTCTTCAAATACAAGAAGTTCTTCATCATCAGAGTCCATAGGGAGATCCTTTGATTTCTTGAATGAAATACTTTCATCAAATATCACATCTCAACTAACTTCTATTCGGTGTCCTTATTTTATGTAGATCCTATAGGCCTTAGAAGAATTATTATAGCCAATAAATGTTCCTTCCATGCCTAAAGGATACAACTTATTTCTCTTCTCCTTCGGTAATGAATATAAACACGACAACCAAAAATTCAGATATGATCCAAGCTTGGTTTCTTCCCAATGAATACTTCTTCAGGAGTCATGTTATCTAGTGATTTGTGGGGACTTTGATGTTGAATATATATAATTGTCTTACTAGCTTCACCCAAAATAAATTCTGGCAAATAGTAATGAAGTAACCTGTATTTTACATTCTCTTCAATGGATTGATTCTTTCATTCTACAATTCCATTTTTATCGGGATTATATGGGACTATCAACTCCCTCTTAATCCCAAACTCCTTACAGAAGGCTATAATCTCCTTTGATTTGTATTCCCCTCCATTATCAGACCTTAAAATCTTGATTCTCCATTTTGTAATGTTCTCTACTTCAGCTTTGAATTCTTGAAATTTGATGGATACTTCATCCTTGGATTTCATTAAATAAACCCAAGTTTTCCTTGAATCATCATCAATGAATGTTACATAGTATAGATGACCTCCAAGAAACTTTGGATTCATAGGACCAAAAATATTAGAATGAATGAGATCCATAATTTCTTTTGACCTTGAAACATTGCTTCAAAATGGTCTATTGATTTTTTTTCCCAATGCACATAATTTCCATACCACTTCATGATATTTTTCTAGTTTGGGGATGTCATTTATTATTGAATTTAGGGTTGGTAATATTTTGTAGTGAAGATGACCGCATCTTCTATGCCAAAGTTCACATGGGCTAAATTCAATGTGAACCAAATATTGAACAAGGGGACTTAACAATCTATAAAGTCTTCCTTCATAGACCCCAATCATCCTTGCATCTTCTATGCTTGAGTTTTTACCCCATACTACAACCTTTCCATCTATGAAAGCAATTCTATCACCTTTATCTTCTAGACATGAAATGGAAAGTAAATTCTTACACAAACCTAAAAAAAATAAGATATTTTTGAGATGAATATTTCCTCCATTCTCCAGCTCCAGCAAAATTGATCCAATTCATCGCACATGGTAACTTTTATTTTCACCAAGCTCTACAAAGTAAGAGGACTTTCATTTTGATAATGTCTTTAGTTGCTTGTGTTGACTAGTCATATGTCTTTATGTTCCACTATCGATTACCCAAATATTCTCATCTTAAAATGTGCCAGTGAATGCTCAAAATAATCCTTCATCCTTTGAAGATATCTTGGTCACTTCCTTCTTAAGAGAGAATAAGAGACCCCATACTTCTTGTAATAACCCTAGTCAAAATTCCATGTAATAAAGTTAGAAGAGTAAAACGAATAACCAAGGTCATGGTACATGTATTCAAACCTAAATGTTGGGAAAACATCCTAGTGTAGGTGTTCATTTGGTTTATTATGGCTAAGGAAATTGGCAAAGGAAATGGAAAATGATTTAAAAAGGCATGAGGCATTAATTGGCATTTTATTTACAAAAATAATGGAAATTAGGAGAAAAGGAATGTGAAAATTCATACATTTCATGTGAGGAGGAAAATGAAGGAAAATAATGGAAAATTGAAGAAAATAAAGACCTCATTAATAAAAAGGCTTTTGAGGATCAGTTGGCACCTTTTGTCGTTCAGTTTTGGAGCTCTCCCTCTATTCTCTTTCTCTCTCTCTCACTCTTGGACACTTAGAGAATTCTTGGAGAACTCTAACATTGGATCAAGGAAAGAAAAGGAAGGACCAAGAGGGCAAAGGAAAGAAAAGGTCAAGCAAGGAAGAGAAAGATAAAGAAACTATGATGGGATTACTTGCATGTATCAATTTGCATGGGTGATTTCCTTTCTATATTTGGCATGCATGGTACATTCTTGTGTGTATTCTATTCTCTTGCTATCATTGGCATGTGTTTTTCTAGGTGTGACAGTGTTCTTCAGCCTTTCCTTGCCATTTCTAGATATCCATGGTCTTATGGGTTATCTTGTATTTTGTCAAGCTTTATTGTCAAATGGTTTTGAAACTGAGTGTGGTGGACTTTGAAAGAAATAACACAAGACCTAAGAATCCCTGGACTTGAGAAGGTGGGATTGCGGTAAAGTTGGATTTTATGTGCTTCAATGGGCCTAGGAATACTTGACAGTTGAATGGTGGGATACACGGTAATCCTAGAGGTGTGTGCCCTCGATCGGGCCTATGAATCCTTAACCGGTGAATGGAGGTATATACAGTAAATCTTATAGGGTGGAGTCTTGATTAGGCCTAGGAATCCTCAACCATTATATGGCGGGATATACGGTAAAGCCTAAATACTAGGAGACAGGAAAAATCCTCACTGTGGGGATTATGTTAAATCCTGATGAAACCTAATGATCTAGTGCGGATTAGGTTAAAGCCTGATGAAACCTGGTTTGGTTTGGCTTTGAGTCCCACATTCATGCTTGGAATATGGCATGGGGGTGGTTGGCTGAAAGAAAGATTTGGTTCAACCCACTCTACGGTTGGGTGGTTCGTGAAAGTCCCATACCTGGTTAGCTTATAAATTCATTAACAAGAGCTCTTTCTCTTTGGTATTTCATGTGAAAATGTAATGGTTCATATGTGACTCTCATGGTTGTTATATCCTTGTTATTTATGTTGGTTATATGTTGGTTATGAGTATGTTTCATGAGAGAATTGATGTATGGATCTCATCAAGTTTTTATTTGAAAATGAATGTATAATGAATATATGACGTAATATATGATAATGCAGCTATTGAGATAAGGCAACAATGCATCTCTATGAAACACAGATAAGTATGAGATCGCTATGTTTAGATCTATTGTTATGACCTGTAGATTGCATATTTGTGACATGTTTGACGAAATGCATGCCATCGCTAGTAGGGGTTAGATCAAGTATTTTTACCTATTATTGCATTAATAACCTTATTCCATTGTTATTTATCATTTCTGAAAGTTTCATGAATTTCTGGGGAATGGCCTGAATCTTGGCCCTGAAAGTGTGGCATAGAATCCAAGGTCGCTGGGTCAAAACTAGCTGCATTAGAGGAAATTTCAGCCTAAAAGTTCCCATGAAATTTTCATGTAATTTCCATGTCATTATATGTAAATGAATCAAAATTATTTAAATTTAAAAAGAGGTACATGTAAATATTTTGGAGGGAAAAGAAGAAAAATTATTTTTTTTAATTGTATTTTTGGATTATCTCCGTATAGACTTATTCAAATTTTAGGTGTAGACACATGTTGCATGCAAAATGAAAGTCCACATCTAATGAGTACCAATTAAGCATATTTTTGAGAAGACCCACATTGATAAAAATTGAGGATACATTAAAAAACGTGGTTGAACACATTTTTTAATGTATCTTCTTTTTTTTATCAATGTGGGTCTTCTCAAAATTATGCATAATGGGTACTCGTTGGATGTGGAATTTAATTCCACATCCAATGAGTGTCTACAATTGAAATTTGAGTAAGCCTATAAGTAGATATGCTAAATATACAATTAAAAAACATTAGGGGAATTTTGAGTTCTAAAATGGACCTCCTAAGAAAAATGTACAACTAAAATAAACTTTATAAGGACCAATAGGATTCAAAATGATGATGTCAACCATGGGGGATGATTCACCACTTTTGGAGTTAAAAACTAAAAAGATTAAAAAATAAGAAAATAATAAAACTACTTTTTCAACTTGTATTTTCAACTTATCTCCCTAAGTTTTTACTCAAATTTCGAGTGGGAGTATTCGTTGGATGCAACATTTAATTCCTCATCCAAGGAGTACACATGTTTCATACTTTTGATGGACCCTTCTATATGAAAAATGATAAATACATGAAAAAGCGTGACTGCAATCACGCTTTTCATGTATTTCTCACTTTTTGTGTAGTAGGGTCCATCAAAAGAATGAAATATGGGTACTCCTTGGATGAGGAATCAATTTTTTCATCCAACAAGTGTTTCCGCTAAAAATTTGAGTAAACCCATAGGGAGGTAAGTTGAAAATACGAGTTGAAAAAATATTTTTTTCTTTTTTCCCTCTAAAATTTGATGATGTAATCTAATATTATTTTATTATTTCCACTATTATTTTATAATTTCCTTAGGAGGCCCATTTTAGACCTCAAAAATCCCCTAATGTTTGTTTTCTTCTTTTCCCTCCAAAACTCCTAACTCTTATTTTATTATTTTAACTATTATTTTATTATTTTTCCTTAGGAGGCCACTTTTAGGGTAAAATTTCCTTTCATGATAGATTCCATAGACACTGACATGCCTTGCTGCGGGAGCTACTAGAACGCCTCATTCACATGCATGGCTTGTCATGGGAGCGGCTGGGGGTCCAGATCAGTGAAATGTCAAGTTGTCTCATGGGTTGGTCACCTAGAAGGGTTGGTTGGCTCTTGAAGGTTTTGTAGCATGTGTTGAAGGTCATATTGGTTTCGTTTTGTCGGTTCCACTTCCTTAACTGTACAAGGGGAGTTTAATTACATCATGGTAGCCTCTCCTTACACGTTTACCCCAGTGGACCGGTTAACCTTGGTAAATGTGGGAAGAGGGTGTTACATGGTGGTATTAGAGCATGGTTCACCCCTTGGACTAGATGGGTGGTGTGTTGGTCATGCATTCATGTCGGTTACATATATGTGTTCTCTATGCTTGTGCTCTATGTACTTGTGTATGCATGGTGGCGGCCATGGTTGTAGTTGTGTCGCCATGTGAAAGTGAATGGTGTGTTGTTGTATGTGGTCGTCATGACTGTATGTCGGTTATGCATTGGTTATGCGTGTCAATGCTTATATATTTTTATTCATACATTGATGCGGTTTTAGTTTTCATTCATGAGGTCATGGTATGTGGTTGGTATGATCAGGTACTGATAACTAGATAGTGGTTAAACTAATGTTATATGTTGATGTTATTATTATTATACATGTATCGTGCTAATTTGGTTGAACTTGCAAATGAGATATCCTCCCTTGAGCTATACTGAGGTATGTTGATTATGTTATGTTTGGGTTTTAGCTGAAATGGTGTACTTGTAGGAAAGAGATCAAAGATGACTAGGAAGATGGTAGACTATAGTTCACGAGATTATCCCTATGGGTTAGATGAGAAACATGGTGTTGGGAATTATTTTGACTTAGAAAACACTTTGAGAAGCTTGAATGCATAAATAAGGAGTTGCAAGGAAGATAATGATAGCATCATTCAAGCATAGGAGAAATAAGTAGAAGTCAATGCAGTAATCCTTCAAAGTTTGTCAAAATTGTAGAGACAGGGACCTCTTAGGATCAGCCATGGGTAGGAGGACATAACTAATGGGGCATATGGTAGTAGATCTCACGGTAGGCATAGGTCAGATAAGGATGACACAATCAGAGATAGAAGGCTCTTGGATATTCCATATAGGAGAGGTGATGGCCACAGGTTCTATTTTAGTTCTGGTTCTGTCAGGCATTTTGATCATCATCGTTGTCATCCTTACAGGAGAAGTGACATGGGATATTTTCCAGATGAGTTCGAGAATGCAATGCCACCTACCTTTGATGGAGATTTGAGGAAAATAGAAGATGCAGAAGCATGGTTACCTAGGATGAAGAAATTATTTGAGTTTCTTGATTACATAGAGAATATGAAGGCCATAATAGCTATCTTTAGGCTCAAAGGGTAAGAAGACATATGGTGGGAAGATGTGAAGTGGGTCAGAGACATTAGGACAGAGGAGTTGAGTTAGCATGAATTCAAGACACTTTTAAGGAAGAAGTACTTGTCAAAGAGGTACTATGACAACGAAGCCAAGGAGTTCTATGAGCTAAAGATGGGATCGATGATATATGAGGAGTATGTGACCACGTTATTGGAGTTATTGAGGTATATATCATATCTTAAAGATGAGAAGGCCAAATTTCGGAGAATTTTCAGTGGATTTCCATTAGAATTTAGAGATGGGATTTTGTTTGATGAGCCTTGGTTTCTTGAATTATTGGGAAATTGAAGCATTTTTTTATCATTCAAATCATAAGACATAATATTAGCAAGGTTGTAAAGGGAAAGATAAATCTAAAGGTAAATGGCAGCCGAAAAGAATAAGGCCTCAAGATGTAGGTGAGAAAGAAAATGTTGCACCTTATAAGAAGTTTAATGGGTCACAGCATGGACGGAAGTAGAGTAAAGGTGATGGTATAGGATGATTGCAGTGTTGGACATGTGGTAAGGAGCATCTTAAGAGGGATTGTCCTTAAGAGGGTGGTAGGCCTCAGATTTACAGTGCAGAGGAAGCATAGACAGTTGTGGATGTTGAGCAGAGAATTCCATAGATTTATGCAGCGCTGGATAACAAGCAGGCAAATCACCAGGCAATTAATATCAAGATGGATGGTAAGCTTTGTGATCAAGTTGTTTCCATTTTGATTGACACTGTATCTAATTATATTTATATTAGTCTTGGCCTGGTGGATAAGTGTGGTTTGAATAAATAAGTGCATGTAGAATCTTGGTTAGTGAAGTTAGCTACATGATCTAGGTGGATATTGGTGGCCACCCACCTATTCGATGTGGGCCCCCACCATTGTTTCTTTCAGTATTTTAGTTTCCTTACTTATAACGCAATTTACTATTTTCTATAGTTTTTCGGGTTCTGAATTTTCGGAGCTCTTTTGAGGCCCTAAACAATGTTCTTCTCAAAATATTCCTCAAAGCAGTTTCATTGACGTCGCATTTTTAGTTGTATTCCATTGAGAGATCTTTCCAACGAGGTATCATGCGCGTCAAATGAGAATAATATGACCAAGTTATGACCCCGGGAAGTTGGCTGCCCAACTAACCCCAACGGGGCCAATAAACTCTTGGTGTTACACTCCTCGGGTTAGGGTTTTGGTTTTTTAGGGTTTTCTCTTACTTTTCAATAATAAAAATTCCCTTGAGCCTCATTGTAACACAGTTGAGAGGCATGTAGCCACCACATCTCTTCTCAGATATAAGCTACTATCACTCGAGCTAGTCTCATTTCCATTATGTTTGTAAGCATATTTCATTATTTGATATTAATGAAAGATAGTGTTATTTCTACTGCATCTCTATATTTATGGTTATATCTGTAATTTGTTTCATTCTTGTTTAAATTCAGATCAGTGGTATCAGAGTGTTCTGCGCTTTCTCTATTTTTCTTTGCATGTCCCCAACGAGGTTGGGATATAAGGATTTAGGGCTCGAACTGGTCGAACCTTTCCAAGAGCAGCCACGGAAATCCCAACGGCCTCCCATGGGGGAAGAAAAGAAAGATGAGGGACCAGAAGATCCTATCAAAATATTTCTCAAGGAGGCCCTTGAGAAACAAAGGAAGGCAATGATGGATAACATTTCCCAGATCCTTCAACGATTTCCCACTGGTGGCACATCCACATCCAACAGCCACTCTGGAGGATCCATACGTTTTAAGGTATAAGTAAAATTTGACATTCCCATATTTGAGGGCCAAATAGATGCAGATGTAGTAGATAAATGGTTGAATCTACTAGAAGGATATATTTTTGTTCATGATTTTTCCAGCCAAGAAAAGATTACTTTTTCTCTTCTCAAAGCCGCCCCCCACGTCAAGGACTAGTGGGAAACCTATTGTGAGCAGAAGGATGAAAGTATGACCTCACTATTTTCAGTCACTCCCACTTGGAATTCATTTTGGGATGCCATCAAGGAGTAGTACTATCCTGTCCGGAGTTGCGAGGACAAATACATACAGTGGATCATGCTGTGGCAGGGAAGGGACCAAGATGTGCCAGAGGTTACCAATGTTTTTCATACCCTTCACACGAAGTTTGGTATCGAGGATTATGAGAAACATTTGGTACTCAAGTACCGTATATGCCTACATAGATACATCTAGGACAAGATGGAGTTCTTGGACATCTCCTCGCTTGGCATAGTGTACCGATACACCATCATGATCGAGTAGAAGTTTAAACAAAAGAAGCGAGACATTGGATTTGTGAATTTGAAGCAAGGGAAAGGTGACCCCAAACCACAAAACAAAGGAAAATGCCAAGGTAGGATGGCCTAGGACAGTTATCCAAGGCCACAAGCAAAGGATAACACTACAAAGCTGAAGGACATGGGAAAGTGATGTGAGTTCCATAATAGCTCCACCAACAGCACAAGTGAGTGTCGGGCCAAGCAGTCGCTGGTGGCTGAACTGAAGGTTTCAGAATCAGATGGATGTTATGATTCTGAGTCAAAACCTGACATGGGGAATGACAAAGGGAAGCAAATTATTGATTCAAAGCCCAACACCATCGTCACCACCACAAATATACAGAAGGAGGAACCTAAAGATCTAGAGGAGGAGGAGTGTCTCTTCCACTCTAAGATGTGGGTAAAGGGTTCCCCGCTACAGTTCATTGTCAACAGCGGGAGCCAAAAGAACCTCATTGCAGTAGAGGTCATGAAGCAGTTGGGGTTATCGACCACAACACACCCACAACCGTATACCATCTGATGGCTTCACCAAGGATGAGATTTGCATGTGAGCCAACAATGTCGCCTTCCATACAACATCAAGCCCTTCACAGATGAGGTATTATGTGACAATGCTCCCCTTAATGTTTGTGATGTATTATTAGGCCAGCCATACTTGTGGAAGCGACATGATGTGTATGAGTCAAGGCCTTGCGTTGTTATTGTTACATTGGGAAATAATTTGTACATGATACTAGAGGTAGCACCGCCTACTGCCATCTCTCTGGTTACTGTAACACGATGTAGTAAGCTCATTTCAAAAACTGGGAAATTTGTTTTCCTGATGATACGCCCTCAAGGAAAGAAGAAGATGGTAGCCACGACCTCCAGATAGGGCCCCTCTGCATGACAACAACAGATGGACAATGATCCAGGTGGCTCCAAAAAGACACACATGACAAAGAGGGTTATGAACACTTGAAAATCAATGTGTTCATAATGATGTCAACCTAGGACGAGAGCATAGATCTCATCGTCTTGATTCCAATGGTGTGAATAGCACCCCAATCCGAGTCCAGATGATGAAATTATAGCAAAAAGACTTTGCCTTGGTTCCCTTGAAAAAGTAGGCTTTTCCTCTAAAAAATGGGTTTTAAAGCCTTACATGGAAAATTGCAATTGGAGGAGTCCAAAGGACGAACTTAAGGTCGAGCCTTTAGAACCCCTGATCAGTGATATCTGATTAATTGGAGACGAAGGCATGCTATCAGCGATATTGGGGCTTAATTCATCCGATCAGCAATCGGCATCGGCGATCGGTGTCAGCGGATGCCAAAGGCAAAACTCTCGGGCTGCAGTGATTGCGATATGCGATAGAGATCAACGATGCAATCTCAGCCGTCCGATCAAGGAACAGATCAATGGTCCAGATCTAATCGGCATAACGGCAATCTGCGGATCGATGTATCAGTGATCGGTGATCCCCCGATATATAGGGCCATTGATAGAGCGATATGCGATTACGATATAGTGTGAACCTGATGGGTTTATGGACCCAATTTGATATATTTTGAAGTCTAGCTTTATATCTTTTCAGTCGGAATTTTCAATGTTTCTATGTTTTGTCTGTTTTAACTAAAAAAGGCTATTCCGAGGCTTTTGATGCACCCTCCGATCCTTCTATGAAAATGATTTCTACTATAAACAAAACAGATCCCGTTTTAAGCGGTCTTTGTCATAAAAACATGTGATAAAACACGATGGATGTAGAGAGCCAAGGCTAAGGAGAAAGCCAGAGAGCCTGCGTGCTAGAGTGCCCAAGAACCTGAAGTGCTAGAGAGCCAATGAGGAGGTTGCGCCCGATGGAGAGCCATGGCACGAGAGGGATAGATAGCCAGAGATAGCTAGACAGTGCTACAGGTTTACTCAGAGAAGCTTGAATGCCCGAGCGATTAAAAGCCAGAGCACCGAGAGCCACAGAGCCATAGAGCTTGATTGAGGTAGAGTGAGAAGGTAGCCAAAGAACCATAGAGTCAGGCAGAGCCACAGGACTGTAGCGACATAGCCAGCGTGCTATAAAACTAGATAGCTAGAGAGCTACATTGCCGAGAACTCCATAACAGTCTTCTTCTTGTGATCGATGCGTGAAGTCGATGGCTGAGCAAGCTTCAGCACATTGATAGCTTATCTTTCATATTCCCTTGATTACTTATTGTGATAAGCAAGAAAACGACCGATGCTAGAGGAGCCAAAGTCCATATTGGTAATAGGCCCTGCCTGCGCATCGACAATGTGAACAACGTTATTCACCGTGGATTGTTTTTGCTAAATATATGAACATCCACTTACTGAGATGGCCCGTGGTGTTAGGTATATGATTATTGTTGATATATTTCTTCTTTATACATTATGCTACACACATCCTTGATTTATGTTGATGCAGGATCTTGTTCATTACATGTTGTCATGATTCCTTGCTTGATTTGATGGGGAATCTTCTATATGATGTACTAGCTGTCATAACTAATCATGTTATTCTTTGAGATCCCTTTTTGTATGTTGCTAGGATACTCTTATTGTCATCATGCGTGTGTTTTACATTGAGATCCCTTTTGTGCCATGTTGGTGGGATGCTCACCATGCACGTTTTTGTATCATACTGATAGGAGTCTTTGATTGGGAGTTCCATTTGTGGAACATCTCTTAGAGCCACTCCCGTGTGAGGGAATTTTTCCTTGTATGATTGCGACATCATCTCTTGTGTACATCATCTTTATTGATAGCACTTAATACAGTGGCCTACACCATATTGACACTGAGGCCTGGAGATGTAGTCCCTCCTTGCCGAACTCCATTATCAATGCTTATGTTTTCATGTGTTGATGATTACTATTTTCCTCTTCTTTTCCGCATGCAGATGTATTCATTAATGTTCTTTTAAAATGCAACTTAACACATCACGAAAGTAAAAGGTCTTGGAAAGGCCCTTCTTCAGACCCAGACCTGGATCAAGTGGTATCAGAGTGGTCCTTGCGTGTATGTGAATTGTAGTGTGAACAATTGAACATGTAGTGATAGAGAATGAAAAAGTGATGTACAAGACCATGGTCAACATTTCCAAAAGAGTGGAAATCGTGTATGAAACTCTACAAGAAGAGACAGAGCAAAAGGAGTGATTGTAGTTGCAAGCCATAAAAGAGGCCATGGAAGAACTGAAGCAAAACAAGAATAATCTTCAAACAGAGAATGATGAATTGAAGATGCGCCTACATGAAGAGAAAGAGGAAAAACAACTTTTGCTATGACAGCTGCAAGAAAAGGACGAGGCCTTGGAAAAGCTGCAGTGTAACCCATGCGAGGTAAAAGTTAGTTCTCCATATTCATGTATATTTCCTGATGATGATTTCACTGTTTTTGAAAATCATACCACGAGAATTGGCTCCAAACTATTGAAGAGAATGGGGTATAAAGGAAAAGGCTTGGGCGTTAATGGCCAAGGCATTGTCAATAAATCAAAGTAGAGGAATTACCTTGTCAGGCAGGACTTGGGTATGTCAGGAAGGAAGTTGGGGAATGCACTTAGACAGTGAGCGAACCACCAACAACAGATGATGAGAAGCCCTCATCAGTTCTTTCCAAATCGCAAGAGGAGGTAAAAGATGTTGTTTCCTTTCGATTTCATCTTATCATAGTATGATGTTTGTTGGAGATTTGGAGATCCCGCTTACAGGGACAAACATGAGGCTCCTTACAAGGATGAGGCATGAGGAGAAAGAACTTGGTGTTAATGACCAAGGCATCACTCAACCTTTGGAGGTTGTGCATGAACATCTATTTGCAGGCTCAAGGTACACTAAAGGAGAGTGCTCGAAGGTGTTAGAGTCATCCGAGACATTGATGAAATCGTCGAGTAAAAAGAATGATGGAAAAACATCGCCATCATCCCATGTCAGTTTCCATTGCAGGGAGAGAGCTGAGGCAAGCTCTCATCGCCATACTGACATCAGAGACATCAAGGGAAGGTATAACCATTTTCAATCTTTGAATGTTCATTTTGATTATGATCATGTTGTTAATAATGAACGAAGATCAAGGCAACAAAAAACATGTACCTTTTGTGGTTTACCTAACCATACCTTTTCCAAGTGTTGGAAAAGAATGGCAGCACTCATGAGGCATGAAAGACCCTCTCAATAGCATGAAAAGAAATAGGTTAAGCAGATATGGAGGAAGAAAAGCTACTGCAGTCATTGCGATAGAAATGGCCATCAAAGAGCCACTTGTTGGAAGCTCCATCCAGAGCAGCCCCTTAAAGACAAAGAATCGGTGCGTGAACCAGGAAGAGAAGTTGTTCAACAAGGAAAACCACCTCAAGGAGGTGACCCATTCACATTGATAAGTGAAAAATGGTTTCCAGACATGTTGTCGTTTCATGGTCATTCTTTTGTAAATCATTTGTTGCATTTTAAAATGTAAATTTGATGATGTGTTTCCATCACTTGGTCAGCAACAATGATGTTTGGTCATGTTTTGAGTCATATTTTACACTCTGAAAGTGATGTTATGTTTCTATCACTTGTGGAAACAATAGTGTTTGGCCTTGCGTATGTAAATCATGTGTTGTAGTGATGATGTGTTTTCCATCACTTGTTGAAGCAACCATGATGTGTTGGCCTTGTTTTCATAGCTAGGGTATTACGTCCATCTTGTTATGAACTTGACCACTGAGTATGTGTTATAAACTCATGGAAAATGTGGGATGTTTGGGTCATTAGTTGGTCATGTCTTTCCAACATGTAATTTGCAAAACAATGTACTACAGGATGCAGAGGTAGCAGGTGTTGGTTCGTCGCTTAAGGATCCGAAGAACAAAGGTTAAGGAGATGAAAGCGAGACCTTTTCAGGACACTTGTGATGTATATAGGGTACAAAGAAAGTGGAAGATTATTTTTCATGCTTTTGGTATCTGTTTTATATGCTTCTTTCTTTTCACTGGTTAATTTTCCAATGACTTTTGAAGTGGACTCTTCTGCACTAGTAGTTTTTATTTCTTCTAATTCTTCTTCTTCCTAGTCCCAATAATTGGGAGCACTCACATCTATTTGAAATCTTGGGATTTCTTTGGCCTTTTCTTTTTTTGCTTTCTTCTTCTTTCTTCCTTTTCTGATTTTTCTGACTGTTGCTCATCATAGAGAAATTTAAGATTGGCATTTATCAAATCAGCTTGTTTGCCAAAATCATCTAGAACATCTTCAGCATGTGAACACCAAGTTGTTAGATAGTTTCCTATCTGGTATATAGGGTCTATATCATTTGGATTTTATGAATTGTGTTCTAGTAAAGGGGTGTAGTCAGCTCTTGTTGCTAGCTATCTAGTATTAGATGAAGAAGTACATAATTTTGTTTTAGGTGGCCATTTCCCCCCTTTTACAAATCTGTGATTTGCAAACTAAAATAATTCAATGGGCCAAAAGTGACCACTAACTAAGAAAAGCAAGCCAGCGCAACTTCAAAAATGAGCCTCGGTATTAAGAACTTACTTTTGATCAATTTCGAAGACTATTAAACAACAAATCTGAGTAGGTCACTTCTCCTCAACCAAAAATGCAAACGGATACACGACCTCTATCCATGAGTCTTCAATGCCTTCGCCTTACAGTTCCAAGTCCTTTTGGATGACAGAACTATCCTCAGACAGGCGGCCCCGTAGGCTTCGATATTAATAAAAACAAGAAAAATACATAAGGCTTATTACAACACGAGATCTCAAAGTTCTCAGTCAATCGATATCTTGAACTTCCACAGATCTCCCTTTTACAGATCTTCTAACTACTACTCATCTAAATTATGATGAAAAAGTAGAAATAATTTAGGGTCCTATCGGTATATTTTCACTGATGGTGTCTACTCAACTTTTCTGGTACATATGTACAAAAGATTCTACCATGGTCCTTTCAAACTTCTATCTAAGTCATAATCGTTATCAAAATCAAAATCTTCTAAGGAATCATGTACTGGTCTTAAGTCGTCGAGCATCTTTTGGTAGTGATGTTCAATCATCTTAGAGTACTCTTCACCCCAATCGATATTTGTTGGGTCCTGGGCATCAGAATGTTCGTCCTGTAAAGTATATTCTTTTTCTTTTCCTTTTCCTTTGGCATCTTCAACTAATATTATTGTCCTTTTTGATGATGCTCTTGATGACTCTCCTTGTACCGTATTCATCTATATTCGGTGGAGACCCTGTTGCTGAGGTGTGTACTTGGTAGATTGTTTTTCCCACTTGTTAAGGAAAGGTAAAGGGCTGATTTCAATATCTAAGAAAGAATATCTAAAAACATTTCTAATGGTTGGTGATCTTTGTACTGCCAGTTTGATGCCATTTAGAAGTTCCCACTTGAAAATTTGAAACATATTAATGGAACTTTCAATTGCATTCTAAACCCATTCTCTACGATTATCATTAATATAAGCTTTGTTTTGCCACCCTAATTCAAAAATCATTGATGTACAGATTCTATTTGAAATCATCAAGCTAGCAATATGGACTACATTATTTTTCCAATTGCTTGAAATAATGCTAATAGTTATCAAAGCCTTTTGATTAATTATGAATCTTAATGCCTTTGGTTATCCTTGTCAATCATCCATTTTTTGTAGAATCTATATCTTTTCTGTTAATCTCAGATTTCCAAATTCGTTAAACCAACCAGCATGTTGCTTAATTTCTTCATTATTGCTAGTCTGAATCTCTCTGATCTGCTCATGAATAAAAACTTGTGAAAAAGGATTAGGTGTGATACTTTCCCTTTGTCTAAGACTATGATAATCCCACGGAGATGAAAAAGTTTCGAGATATTGTAAAGTTCTTTGAATACATTAAGATATCCTTGTAGATGGCTCTTTTCTGCGGAAACCATCTTTAATTTCCCAGTCAGCGAATCCTTCAAAAATTTCATATCGAGGAAAGGTGTCACTTGGTGCATAGTTCTTATCAAACCTTTGAAGAAAGGATGCTTCTAATTCCTCAAAAATGTCTGGTATTTTTAGAGATACAATGTATTTCTCTATTTTAGGCTTGAAAGGAATAGCTTCAAGATCTAAAATTTTTGCTCCTGTGAAAATGTTGAGACCAAAATCAACTCCTCCAATAAGTTGATAAAAATTTAAGACTTTCAGGATCCAAATCATTTTTTCAGTATATTCACTAGACCATAGATCTGAGAGACTTTTGAAAAATAATTTTACTTTCGTGTTAGGCAAAGGATATACCTTTACCAGTTCAGCATCTAGGCCTAAAGACATACCTACATTCTTTGACTGCCATGCTTGGTATTTTCTGATCCACGTATTTTTTCTCAGTCTCATTCCCACTACTTTCTTGATTTCTTCTGCAATATGACTTGCATGTCCTTCAACAAATCTAAATCTATCAACAAATGTACCAAAACTGTCATCATGCAGTCCTTTTCCTGGAATAGTAAAACACGAACCTGGACAAGTAATGAATGCTTTGTTCATATCCCTGGTTAATGAATCAATTAAATAATTTGAATTACCTGGGATCCATTCAACTTCAAAATCAAACTGTTGGAACCAAATCTGCCATGCAAGTATTCTTCCTTTTGCAATCTGTCTTGATATCTTGGCAGATAAAAAATATTTAAAATTCTTGGAGTCTGTTCTTATTAAAAATTTTACAGGTGTAAGATATAATTCAAACCTTTGTATCCCATTGAATATAGCCAGTGTTTCTTTTTCTGCTATGAAATAATTTTTCTGGCTGGGTGAGAATTCACCTAATGCATAGGCACAAAGTCTTTCTTCACCTTTCTCCATTCATTCAAAAAGGACAGTTGCCCAAAAGTTTAAAGAAGCATCAGTTTGATGTATAAGCAGACCATCACCTCGTGGTTGGAGTTTTGGCAATTGCTGACATTCTGCTTTCAACTGTTTTACTGTTGCTATTTCTTCTGGTGACCATCCCTCTTTTAGATGTTTTCTAATTGGAGTTGTTTTTTCTATCAATCTTGGGATGTACTTGTGAATGTAGTTCAAGACTCCTAAAAACCTTTGAATTGTTTTTGTATCTTTCAACTCATCTAGAAATTGGGTTAATTTAGTCAACACATGTGGTTGCATCTAAATTGCACCATGTACTACATGTATTCCCAGAAAATCTATATTGTCTTGAAATAAGACCATTTTTCTCTCTGATAAAACTATGCCATGCTGTTGAACTTCTTTTAGAAAAATCTCTAAATGCTCGAGATGGGTTTTCTCATCTGGACTATGAATTAGAATGTCATCAATGTATGTTACAATGAAATCATACTTAGCAAAAATGAAATCCATTCTTCACTGGAAGAATGCAGGGGCATTTTTCAAACCAAATGGAACAACTTTCCATTGGTAAAATCTAGCAGGACAAGTAAAAGCAGTTTTATGCCGGTCCTCTTTTTGTATCTGTATTTGATAGTATCTAGAATTCATATCAAATTTGCTGAATACTTTGTTGTGCTATATTTTCTGTATTATGGTTTCTAGTCTTGGCAATGGATAATTAAAACTATGAGTAATTACATTCAGAGGTTTGTAATTTATTACCATTCTAGGTTTACCTCTAACTATCTTAGAATGATTTCGTACCAGAAACACTGAACAAGAATAATGATACTCACTTGGCTCGATGAGCTGCATTTCTAACAATTCTTTAATTTGTCTCTTTATTTCTTGCTCATCTGAGGGAGTGCAAGGAATTAGTTTCCCTTTGAATCAATTATCATGCAAGGTCACAATCTCCTGCATTGGACTTACTACTACTCAAAATTCTTGTGGATTTTCTGAACAACTTTTAAGAAGTCTGTCATGGATAGCAGTTTGTTCTGTAGACCAGTTGGGATCTATACATGCCTTTTTTCTTGATTTAGATTCTACTCTAGATTCATATATTTGCAGAACTTCCTGCCAATCGTTAGAATCTTTTAAGGGTCTTCTGGCTCCTACTCTTTTTTGACTATTTTCATGTCTTGCCTCTGAATTTGCAATGAATAATATAGGCATAGCAATAGCCTTTTTCTTCATATTTATAATTAGCTTATCTTGGCTGATTATTACTGGAAGCACAGAATTTAATAATGGCATTACTAACATTAAACTAGCTGAAGGATCATAATGTTGTATTGTAGAAATCTTAACGATATTCCCTCCAACTTTTAATGAAATGTTGTCTACATAATGAGTTAAACTCAAAGAGCCTACTATTGTTCATAAATCAGTATATTCTTTAATAGCTTCCACAGGGATTTAAACAAATATGGCCTAGCCAAATTGTTAGACCCACCGTTATCTATGAATGCATCAACAAATATCCATTCATTTTTTACTTGAACTTGAACCGGGATATAAATAAGGCTATTTGTCTTGACTATATTTTTTAATAGAGTATTTTCTTCTACTCTATTGATCTCTGACTGAGGAAGACTAGTAGAAGTTGTTGTTCTTTTTTGAAATGGGCAAAAAGAATTTATTTCTAGAAAGGGTAAAACAAATTGCTTAACTTTCTGCTCTGGTTGTGAACACTCTGATTCATTTTCTGAAACATCTGTTGTTTCACTAGTGACTTCAGTATCACTTTCTTCTTCTTCACTGTAATGGAGCTCTTCTAAAAAATCATCTTTTGAACAAGAGAAATAGATATTCATCTTTTGCACACACTCTTCTTCTTCTTCTGCATCTGATATTTCAATCAAAATATATACATGTGAAATATCATCCTCTGATTCGACTATAGACCAATCATCTTGAAATTCTTCTATATCTATACAAGCTTTGAGTTTGCTTGATGAATTATTTGGGCACTTTCGTGAAAAATGTCCTTCCTTTTTACAAATGAAACAAGAAGTGTTGTTTCTTGGTTTTGATCTTTTCTTCAGGAATTTATACTTTCTAAATGGCTTTCTTGGATTTGAGACTCTCCTGGGTCTAAATTTACCATACCTCTTTGTTTTCCTTTTCTTTTTGAACGGCGTCCATGGTAACATGATTTTACAGACATCTAATCTGGCTGTGATGTCATGTGTCTTCTTTTGCCAGCATAAGTATTTAACTTTCTCTGTAATTCTAAAAAGAAGGTCAACCCAATATACTTGATCTAGTCTTTTATTTTGTACATCTAGATCTTTCATAATGAGGTATCCTAGATTGCCTAGTAATTTTGACAAAAGAGAAATTTTTTGAGCAACATCATTTGAGAGATTAGCTTTGAAAACCTTAGCCATGAAATCTTTACTAAATTTATCAAAGTACTTCAGATATTTTAATTCCATTCGATTAAGAACTGTTATCAATTGCTTTTTCTCATCAACAGGTTCTCGCACAAAATGTGTTTTTAGCAATAACTCTAATGTAGACAGTCCGGCTTCCATGACGACTCTTCTCTCTTCTTCGGATGGTCCCATCCACCAATCATAGACTATACCAGTCATACGTTTTTCTACTAGGACCATAATGGATACATTATCCAATTTTATCGTAATCTACATCTAATACAGAGCACGTATCCAAATCCAAATTGGTTCTCCAAGATTTGAAGAACTATCCAAATCTAGAATGTAACCACTTGTATTAGCAACATACAGATCTTCTTCAACATGTGGATATTTATTCACTTCTTTGAGGATATGAGCTTTATTTTGATTATTTATGGAAGGAAGGATAAAAGAAGGAAATTTGGATGCAGCTTGATCCAGGGTCATCACTTCCTTTTTTGAAACAAATGGTTTATCTGTTTTATATGCTTATTTCTATTCATTGGTTAAATTTCCAGTGACTTTTGAAGTGGACTCTTCTACACTAGTAGTTGTTATTTCTTTTGATTCTTCTTCTTCTTGGTCCCAATAATTTGGAGCACTCATATTTATTTGAAACCTTGGGATTTCTTTAGCCTTTTTCTTTTGTCACCTTCTTCTTCTTTCTTCCTTTTCTGATTTTTCTGACTACTGCTCATCATAGAGCAATTTAAGATTGGCATTTATCAAATCATCTTGTTTGCCCAAATCATCTAGAACATCTTCACCATGTGAACACCAAGTGGTTAGATAGTTTCCTATCTGGTATATCTGGTCTAAATCATTTGGATTTTGTGAATTGTGTTCTAGTAAAGGGGCACAGTCAGCTCTTGTTGCTAGCTATCTAGTATTAGATGAAGAAGTACAGAATTTTGTTTTAGGTGGCCATTTTCCCCCTTTTACAAATCTGTGATTTGCAAACTAAAATTCTTCAACGGGTGGTGTATGATTCACATATGTACGAAACATCTTATTTACAGCAAAGAAATGTTTTTCTTCTGGTATGTACAATTGATTGGAAGACAACAGTGTATTAGTGGAAGAACTGGCTTCATCTAATGAAGGAATATGACAATAAAAAGATTTTCTACCACTAACAGGGGGTTGCTCATTTTCTTGAATGGCTGGTAAAACATGTTTTTCTGACATGACTATGGGCTGAGGTATTTTTGGTCGATCTGGAAGAATTCTCACACAGCCATCAGATACTAACATTCTTTCAATGTTTCTTTTTGAATTGTTTGTAGATGCTAGAGATTTGTATTGGATATACCAGTCATTAGGTAAGGCTTCTTTATCACAATGAACACCTTCAACTTGAGCATTTCTCACCCCTACAACAACACAATCTTTTAGGACTGGCTGTCTTAACTTAGGATGTACTATATTTGTTAACTGGAAAGATGTTTGGATTAACACTGATAGATATTCATTGTCTTGAACCATTTCTAAGCCTTGTACTCCTATCAAAGGTTTCCAAAAATCTTTTAAATGAATATCAGACAAATTAATGGCGTACTCTGGATAGATAGTGCCATATTGACATCCCGAAGATAAATTTCCAAGTATTGTACCTACACGGGAATGATCATATATGTTATGTCTGGTATCGAAAATTTCTGCTATACAAGGAGTGTTAAGACCATGAAGGAATAACGAGGCTAACACAATTCTTATTCCTCCAAAGTGAAAATAGGAAAAATTCTTTTTTGGAAGATATTTTCAGAATTTTTTCATTTCATCTTCAGAAAACAAATTGATACCAACAATTTGTACAGAAGGACCTGATCTTTTTATTTTAAGTTCAACTTCTTTTAGGCACACGTTTTTGGATATACTGAAAATAGATGGAACAAGGTATATTTCCTTTGAGTGTAAAACAGGAGGATTCCAACTTTCTAGATCTTCGACTTTCTCATGCTCTATGCAATCAGTTTCAATAGATCTAGAGTCTACCTCAAATACTGATCTTCTATCAATGTTAGAAAAAGATCTTAAGAAACTGGCCATGTTGAACTATTACAAACTATTTCAGAGATTCACTGAAGCAGCGTTTATCCACTGAGTATTTGTATAACAAACACTTTTTGAAGGCTTCCTGGCTAACTTCAGACTCTGTCTATAGCATGGACCAAACTTAACAGGAATGGGATTATGGCTTTGATACCAAAAGTGACTACTAACTAAGCAAAGCAAGCAAGCACAACTTCAACAAAGAGCCTCGGTATTAAGAACTTACTTTTGATCAATTTCAAAGACTGTTAAACAACAAATCTGAGGAGGTTACTTCTCCTCAACCAAACATGCGAGCGGATACACGACCTCTCTCCACGGGTCTTCAATGCCTTCACCTTACAGTTCCAAGTTCTTTTGGATGACAGAACTGTCCTCAGACAGGCGGCCCAGTAGGCTTCGATATTAATAAAAACAAGCGAAATACATAAGGCTTATTACAACACGAGATCTTAGAGTTCTCAGTCAAGCGATGTCTTGAACTTCCACAGATCTCCTACTCAGATTTGTTGTTTAACAGTCTTCGAAATTGATCAAAAGTAAGTTCCTAATACCAAGGCTCTTTTTTGAAGTTGTGCTTTCTTTCTTTGCTCAGTTAGTGGTCACTTTTAGTATCAGAGCCATAAGCCCATTCTTGTTAAGTTTGGTACACGCTATAGACAGAGTCTGAAGTTAGCCAGGAAGCCTTCGAAAAGTGTTTGTTATACAAATACTCAGTAGATAAACGCTTCTTCAGTCAATCTCTGAAATAGTTTGTAATAGTTCAACATGGCCAATTTCTTAAGATCTTTTTCTAATATTGATAGAAGACCAGTGTCTGAGGTAGACCTTAGATCTATCCAATCTAATAGCATAGAACATGAGAAAGTCAAAGATCTAGAAAGTTGGAACCCTCCTATTTTACACTCAAAGGAAATATACCCTATTCCATCTATGTTCAATATATCAAAAAAAGTGTCACTAAAAGAAGTTGAACTTAAAATAAAAATATTAGGTCCTTCTGTACAAATTGTTGGTCTCAATTTGTTTTCTAAACATGAAATGAAAAAATTATGAAAATATGTTGTAGAAAAGAAATTTTCCTATCTGCACTTTGGGGGAATAAGAATTGGATTAGCCCCATTATTCCATCATGGTCTTAACACTCCTTGTATAGTAGAAATTTTAGATACTAGACACAACATATATGATCATGCCCATATAGGTACAATACTTTGAAATTTATCTTCGGGATGTCAATATGGCACTATCTATCCAGATTATGCCATTAGTTTGTCTGATATTTATTTAAAATATTGTTGGAAAGATTTGATAGGAGTACAAGGCTTAGAAATGGTTCAAGACAGTGAATATCTATCAGTGTTAATCTAAACCTCTTTCTAGTTAACAAATACAATACATCCTAATTTAAGACAGACAGTCCTGAAAGATTGTGTTACTGTAGGGGTGAGTAATGTTCAAGTTGAAGGTTTTCATTATGATAAAGAAGCCTTACCTAATTACTGGTATATTCAATACAAATCTCTAGCATCTACAGACAATTCAAAAAGCAACATTAAAAGAATGTCTGTATCTGATGCCCATGTGAGAATTCTTCCAGATCGACCAAAAATACCTCGGCCCATATTCATGTCAGGAAAACGTGTTTTACCAGCCATTTAAGAAAATGAGCAACCCCCTGTTAGTGGTAGAAAATCTTTTTACCTACATATTCCTTCATTAGATGAAGCCAGTTCTTCCACTAATGCACCGCTGTCTTCCAATCAATTGTACATACCAGAAGAAAAATCTTTCTTTGCTATCAATAAGATGTTTTGTACATATGTGAATCATACACCACCCGTTGAATAATTTCAATTTGCAAATCACAGATTTGTAAAAGGGGGGAAATGGCCACCTAAAACAAAATTCTGTACTTCTTCATCTAATACCAGATAACCAGCAACAAGAGCTGACTGTGCCCCTTTACTAGAACACAATTCACAAAATCCAAATGATTTAGACAAGATATACGAGATAGGAAACTATCTAACCACTTGGTTTTCACATGCTGAAGATGTTCTAGATGATTTTGGAAAACAGGCTGATTTGATAAATGCGAATATTAAATTGCTCTATGATGAGTGGCAGTGAGAAAAATCAGAAAAAGAAGAAAGAAGAAGAAGGTGACAAAATAAAAAGGCCAAATAAATCCCAAGATTTCAAATAGATATGACTGCTCCCAACTATTCGGACCAGGAAGAAGAAGAATCAGAAGAAATAACATCTATTAGTGCAGAAGAGTCCACTTCAAAAGTCACTGGAAAATTAACCAGTGAACAGAAAGAAGCATATAAAACAGATAAACCATTTGTTTCAAAAAAGGAAGTGATGACACTGGATCAAGCTGCATCCAAATTTCCTTCTTTTATCCTGCCCTCCACAAATAATCAAAATAAAGCTCATATCCTCAAAGAAGTGAATAAATATCCACATGTTGAAGAAGATCTATACACTGCTAATACAAGTGGCTACATTCTAGATTTGGATAATTCTTCAAATCCTGGAGAATCAATCCGGATTTGGATAGGTGCTCTATATCAGATGCAGATTAAGATAAAATTGGATAATGTATCCATTATTGTCCTAGTAGAAAAATGTATGACTAGTATAGTCTATGATTGGTGGATGGGACCATCCTAAGAAGACAGAAGAGCCGTCATGGAAGCCGGACTGTCTACATTAGAGTTATTGCTAAAAACACAGTTCGTGCCAGAACCTGTTGATGAGAAAAAGTAATTGGTAACAGATCTTAGTCGAATGGAATTAAAAGATCTTAAGTACTTTGATAGATTTTGTAAAGATTGCATGGCTAAGGTTTTCAAAGCTAATCTCTCATATGATGTTGCTCAAAAAATTTCTTTTTTGTCAAAATTACTAGGCAATCTAGGAGACCTCATTATGCAAGATCTAGATGTACAAAATAAAAGACTAGATCAAGTATATTCGGTTGACCTTCTTTTCAGAATTACAGAGAAAGTTAAATCCTTATGTTGGCAAAAGAAGGTGCATGACATCACACCCAGCTTAGATGTCTGCAAAAACATGTTACCATGGATGTCGTTCAAAAACAAAAGGAAAACAAAGAGGTATGGTAAATTTAGATCCAAGAGAGTCTCAAATCCAAGAAAGTCGTTTAGAAAGTATAAATTCCTGAAGACAAGATCAAAACCAAGAGACAACAATTGTTGTTTCATTTGTAAAAAGGAATTACATTTTGCACGAAAGTGCCCAAATAATTCATCAAGTAAACACAGAGCTTGTATAGATATAGAAGAATTTCAAGATGATTGGTCTATAGTAGAATCAGAAGATGATATTTCAGATGTATATATTTTGACTGAAATATCAGATGCAGAAGAAGAAGAAGAGTGTGTACAGAAGATGAATATCCTTTTTTCTTATTCAGAAGATGATTTTTCAGAAGATCTCCACTACAGTGAAGAAGAAGAAAGTGATACTGAAGTCACTAGTGAAACAATAGATGTTTAGAAGATGAATCAGAATGTTCACAACCAAAGTAGAAAGGTAAGCAATCTGTTTTACCCTTTCCAAAAGTAAATTCTTTTTGCCCATTTCAAAAAATAACAACAGCTTCTACCAGTATTCCTCAGTCAGAGATATATAGAGTAGAAGAAAATACTCTATTAAAAAATATAGTCAAGACAAATAGCCTTATTATATCCCAGTTCAAGTTCAAGTAAAAAATGAATGGATATTTGTTGATGCATTCATAGATACTGGTGGGTCTAAAAATATCGCTAGGCCATCTCTGTTTAAATCCTTGTGGAAGCCATTATAGAATATACTGATTTCTGAAACAATAGGAGGCTCTATGAGTTTAACTCATTATGTAGACAACATTTCATCAAAAGTTGGAGGGAATATCGTTAAGATTTCTACAATATAGCATTATGATCCTTCAACTTGTTTAATGTTGGGAATGCCATTCTTAAATTCTGTGCTTCTAGTATCAATCAGCCAAGATAAGATGATTATAAATTTGAAGAAAAAGGCTATTGTTGTGCCTAGACTATTCATTTCCAATTCAGAGGCAAGACATGAAAATAGTCAAAAAAGAGTCGGAGCTAGAAGACCCTTAAAAGATTCTAACGATTGGCACAAAGTTCTGCAAATATATGAATCTAGAGTAGAATCTAAATCAAGACAAAAGGCATGTATAGATCCCTACTAGTCTACAGAAAACACTGTTATCCATGACAAACTTCTTAAAAGCTGCTTAGAAAATCCAGAATAGTTTTGGGTAGTAGAAAGTCCAATGCAGGAGATTGTGACCATACATGATAATGGAGTCAAAGGGAAACTAATTCCTTACACTCCCTTAGACGAGAAAGAAATAAGGAGACACATTAAAGAATTTTTAGAAATGCAGCTCATCAAGCCAAGCAAGTCTCATTATTCTTGTTCAGTGTTTCTAGTACGAAATCATTCTTAGATATTCAGAGGTAAAGCTAGAATGGTAATAAATTACAAACCTCTGAACGCAATTACTCAGAGTTTTAATTATCCATTGCCAACACCAGAAATCATAATGCAGAAAATACAGCACAGCAAAGTATTCAACAAATTTTATATGAAGTCTGGATACTATCAAATACAAATACAAAAAGAGGACCGGCATAAAACTGCTTTTACTTGTCCTGCTGGATTTTACCAATGGAAAGTTGTTCCGTTTGGCTTGAAAAATGCCCTTGCATTCTTCTAGTGAAGAATGGATTTCACTTTTGCTAAGTATGATTTCATTGTAACATAAATTGATGAAATTCTAATTCATAAGCTAGATGTAAAAACCCATCTAGAGCATTTAGAGATTTTTCTAAAAGAAGTTCAATAGCATGGCATAGTTTTATCAGAGAGAAAAATGGTCTTATTTCAAGACAATATAGATTTTCTGGGAATACGTGTAGTCAACGGTGCAATTCAGATGCAACCACATGTGTTGACTAAATTAACCCAATTTCTACATGAGTTGAAAGATACAAAAACAATTCAAAGGTTTTTAGGAGTCTTGAACTACATTCACAAGTACATCCCAAGATTGACAGAAAAATAGCTCCAATTAGAAAACATCTAAAAGAGGGATGGTCACTAGAAGCAATAACAACAGTAAAACAGTTGAAAGCAGAATGTCAGCAACTGCCAAAACTCCAAGCACCAGGTGATGGTATGCTTATACTTCAAACTGATGCTTCTTTAACATTTTGGGCAGTCGTTCTTTTTGAACGAAGGGAGAAAGGTGAAGAAAGACTTTGTGCATATGCATCAGGTGAATTCTCACTCAGCCATAAAATTTATTCCATAGCAGAAAAAGAAACACTGGCTATATTCAATGGGATACAAAGGTTTGAGTTATATCTTACACCTGTAAAATTTTTAATAAGAACAAAATCCAAGAATTTTAAATATTTTTTATCTGCCAAAATATCAAGACAGATTGCAAAAGGAAGAACACTTGCATGGCAGATTTGGTTCCAACAGTTTGATTTTGAAGTTGAATGGATCCTGGGTAATTCAAATTATTTAACTGATTCATTAACCAGGGATATGAACAAAGCATTCATTACTTGTCTAGGTTCGTGCTTTACTATTCCGAGAAAAGGACCGCAGGACGACAATTTTGCTACATTTGTTGATAGATTCAAATTGCTTGAAGAACATGCAAGTCATATTGCAAAAAAAATGAGAAAGTAGTGGGAATGAGACTGAGAAGAAATATGTAGATCAGAAAATGCCAAGCATGGCAATCAAAGAATGTAGGTATGTCTTTAGGCCTGGATGCTGAACTGGTAAAGGTATATCCTTTGCCTAACATGAATGTAAAATTGTTTTTTAGAAGTCTCTCAGATCTATGGTCTATTGAATATACTAAAAAAATTATTTGGACCCTGAAAGTCTTAACTTTTTATCAACCTATTAGTGGATTTGATTTTGGTCTCAGCATTTTCACAGGAGCAAAAATTTTAGATCTTGAAGCTATTTCTTTCAAGCCTGAAATAGAGAAATATGTTGTATCTCTAAAAATCCCAGACATTTTTGAGGAATTAGAAGCATCCTTTCTTCAAAGGTTTGATGAGAACTATGCACCAAATGACACCTTTCCTTAATATGAAATTTTTGAAGGATTTGCTCACTGGGAATTTAAAGATAGTTTCTGCAGAAAAAGGCATCTATAATGAAATGTATTCAAAGAACTTTACAATATCTCAGAACTTTTTCATCTCCGTGGGATTATCATAGTCTCAGACTAAGGGAATGTATCACACCTAATCCTTTTGCACAAGTTTTTAGTCATGAGTAGATCGGAGAGATTCAAACCAACAATAATGAAGAAATGATTAAGCAACATGTTGGTTGGTTTAACGAATTTGGAAATATGATATTAGTAGAAAAGACACAGATTCTACAAAAAATGGACGATTTACAAGGAGAACCAAAGGTATTAAGATTCATAATTAATCAAAAGGCTTTGTTAACTATTAGCGTTATTTCAAGCAATTGGAATAATAATGTAGTCCATATTATTAGCCTAATGTTTTCAAATAGAATCTGTACTTCAATGATTTTTCAATTAGGGTGGCAAAACAAAGCTTATATTAATGATAATTGCAGAGAATGGGTTCAACATGCAATTGAAAGTTCCACTAATATGTTTCAAATTTTCAAGTGGTAACTTCTAAATGGCATTGAACTAGCAGTGCAGAGATCACCAACCATCAGAAATGTTTTCAAAGATTCTCTCTTAGATATTGAAATTAGCCCTTTACCTTTCCTTAACAAGTGGGAAAAACAATCTTCCAAGTACACACCTCAGCAACAGGGTCTCCACCGAATAAAGATGAATATGGAACAAGGAGAGTCATCAAGAGCATCATCAAAAAGGACAATAATATTAGCTAAAGATGCCAAAGGAAAAGGAAAAGCAAAAGAATCTACTTTATAGGATGAACAATCGGATGCCCAGGACCCAGCAGATATCGATTGCGACGAAGAGTACTCTAAGATGATTGAACATCAGTACCAAAATATGCTCAACAACTCGAGACCAGTACATGATTCCTCAGAAGATTTTGATTTTGATAATGAATGTGACTCAAATAGAAGTCCGAAAGGACCATGGTAGAATATTTTGTACATATGTACCAAAAAAGTTGAGTAGACACCATCGGTGCAAATATACTGATAGGACCCTCAATTATTTCTGCTTTTTCATCATAGTTTAGATGAGTAGTAGTTAGAAGATCTATAAAAGGGATATATGTGGAAGTTCAAAACATCGCTTGACTAAGAACTCTGAGATCTCGTGTTGTAATAAGCCTTATGTATTTTACTTGTTTTTATTAATAACGAAGCGTACTGGGCCGCCTGTCTGAGGATAGTTCTGTCATCCAAAAGAACTTGGAATTGTAAGGCGAAGGCATTGAAGACCTGTGGAGAGAGGTCATGTATCCGCTTGCATGTTCAGTTGAGGAGAAGTAACCTAATCAAATTTTCTGTTTAACAGTCTTCGAAATTGATCAAAAGTAAGTTCTTAATACCAAGGCTCTTTGTTGAAGTTGTGCTTGATTGCTTTGCTCAGTTAGTGGTCACTTTTAGGTACAATACTTGCAAATACATCTTTGAGATGTCAATATGGCACTATCTAGCCAGATTATGCCATTAGTTTGTTTGATATTCATTTAAAAGATTGTTGGAAAGCTTTGATAGGAGTACAAGGCTTAGAAATGGTTCAAGACAGTGAATATCTATCAGTGTTAATCCAAACCTCTTTCCAGTTAACAAATACAGTACATCCTAAGTTAAGGCAGCCAGTCCTAAAAGATTGTGTTATTGTAGGGGTGAGAAATGCTCAAGTTGAAGGTGTTCATTATGATAAAGAAGCCTTACCTAATGATTGGTATATCCAATACAAATCTCTAGCATCTACAGATAATTCAAAAAGCAAGATTTAAAGAATGTCTGTATCCCATGGCCGTGTGAGAATTCTTCCAGATTGACCAAAAGTACCTCGACCCATATTCATGTTAGAAAAACATGTTTTACCAGCCATTCAAGAAAATGAGCAACCCCCTGTTAGTGGTAGAATTTTTTTTACCATCATATTCCTTCGTTAGATGAAGCCAGTTCTTCCACTAATGCACCGCTGTCTTCCAATCAATTGTACATGCCAGATGAAAAACCTTTCTTTGTTGTAAATAAGATGTTTCGTATATATGTGAATCATACACCACCTGTTGAATAATTTCAGTTTGCAAATCACAGATTTGTAAAAGGGGGGAAATGGCCACCTAAAACAAAATTCTGGAGTTCTTCATCTAATACTAGACAGCCAGCAACAAGAGCTGACTACGCCCCTTTACTAGAACACAATTCACAAAATCCAAATGATTTAGACTAGATATACCAGATAGGAAACTATCTAACCACTTGGTGTTCACATGTTGAAGATTTTCTAGATGATTTGGGCAAACAAGTTAATTTGATAAATGCCAATCTTAAATTTCTCTATGATGAGCAGCAGTTAAAAAAATCAGAAAAGGAAGAAAGAAGAAGAAGGCGACAAAAGAAAAAGGCTAAAGAAATCCCAAGATTTCAAATAGATATGAGTGCTCCCCATTATTGGTACCAGGAAGAAGAAGAATCAGCAGAAATAACAGCTACTAGTGCAGAAGAGTCAACTTCAAAAGTCACTGGAAAATTAACTAGTGAAAAGAAAGAAGCATATAAAATAGATAAACCATTTGTTTCAAAAAAGGAAGTGATGACCCTAGATCAAGCTGCATCAAAATTTCCTTCTCTTATCCTGCTTTCCATAAATAATCAAAATAAAGCTCATATCCTCAAAGAAGTGAATAAATATCCACGTGTTGAATAAGATCTGTATGCTGCTAATACAAGTGGCTACATTCTAGATTTGGATAGTCCTTCAAATCCGGGAGAATCAATCCAAATTTGGATAGGTGCTCTATATCAGATGCAGATTACAACAAAATTAGATAAGGTATCCATTATGGTCCTAGCAGAAAAATGTATGACTGGTATAGTCTATGATTGGTGGATGGGACCATTCGAAGAAGAGAGAAGAGCCGTCATGGAAGCTAGACTGTCTACATTAGAGTTATTGCTAAAAACACAGTTCATGCCAGAACTTGTTGATGAGAAAAAGCAATTGATAACAGATCTTAGTTGAATGGAATTAAAAGATTTGAAGTACTTTGATCAATTTAGTAAATATTTCATGGCTAAGGTTTTCAAAGCTAATCTCTCAAATGATGTTGCTCAAAAAATTTCTTTTTTGTCAAAATTACCAGGCAATCTAGGAGACCTCATTATGAAATATCTAGATGTACAAAATAAAATACAAGATCAAGTATATTGGGTAGACCTTCTTTTTAGAATTAGAGAGAAGGTTAAATACTTATGTTGGCAAAAGAAGGCGCATGACATCACACCTAGCTCAGATTTCTGCAAAATCATGTTACAATGGACACCGTTCAAAAAGAAAAGGAAAACAAAGAGGTATGGTAAATTCAGACCCAAGAGAGTCTCAAATCCAAGAAAGCCATTTAGAAAGTATAAATTCCTGAAGAAAAGATCAAAACCAAGAAACAACAATTTTTGTTTCATTTGTAAAAAGGAAGGACATTTTGCACGAAAGTTCCTAAATAATTCATTAAGTAAACTCAAAGCTTGTATAGATATAGAAGAATTTCAAGATGATTGGTCTATAGTAGAATCAGAAGATGATATTTCAGATGTATATATTTTGACTAAAATATCAGATGCAGAAGAAGAAGAAGAGTGTGTACAAAAGATTAATATCTATTTTTGTTGTTCAGAAGATGATTTTTCAGAAGAGCTCCATTACAGTGAAGAAGAAGAAAGTGATACTGAAGTCACTAGTGAAACAACTGATGTTTCAGAAGATGAATCAGAATGTTCGCAACCAGACCAGAAAGGTAAGCAATCTGTTTTACCCTTTCTAGAAGTAATTTTTTTTTCCCATTTTAAAAAAGAACAATAGCTTCTACCAGTCTTCCTCAGTCAGAGATCAATAGAGTAGAAGAAAATACTCTATTAAAAAAGATAGTCAAGACAAATAGCCTTATTTATATCTTAGTTCAAGCTTAAGTAAAAAATGTATGGATATTTGTTGATGCATTCATAGATATCGGTAGGTATAACAATTTGGCTAGGCTATCTATATTTAATTCCCTATGGAAGCCATTACAGAATATACTGATTTCTGAAACAGTAGGAGGCTCTATGAGTTTAACTCCTTATGTAGACAACATTTCATTAAAAGTTGTAGGGAATATCGTTAAGATTTCTGCAATATAGCATTATGATCCTTCAACTAGATTAATGTTGGGAATGCCATTCTTAAATTTTGTGCTTCTAGTAATAATCAGCCAAGATAAGCTGATTATAAATTTGAAGAAAAAGGCTATTCCTGTGCCTAGATTATTCATTGCAAATTCAGAAGCAAGACATGAAAATAGCCAAAAAAGAGTCGGATCCAGAAGACCCTTAAAAGATTCTAATGATTGGCAGGAAGTCCTGCAAATATATGAATCTAGAGTAGAATCTAAATCAAGACAAAAGACATGTATAGATCCCAACTGGTCTACAGAACAAACTGCTATCCATGACAGACTTCTTAAAAGCTGTTCAGAAAATCCAGAATAGTTTTGCTAGTAGAAAGTCCAATGCAGGAGATTCTGACCTTGCATGATAATGGAGTCAAAGGGAAACTAATTCGTTACACTCCCTTAGATGAGCAAGAAATGAAGAGACAAATTACATAATTGTTAGAAATGCAGCTCATTGAGCCAATCGAGTCTCATTATTCCTTGTTCAGCGTTTCTGGTACAAAATCGTTCTGAGATAGTCAGAGGTAAACCTAGAGTGGTAATAAATTACAAACCTCTGAATGCAATTACTCAGAGTTTTAATTATCCATTGCTAAGACCAGAAACCATAATGCAGAAAATACAACATAGCAAAGTATTCAACAAATTTGATATGAAGTCTGGATACTATCAAATACAGATACAAAAAGAGGACCGACATAAAACTGCTTTTACTTGTCCTGCCGGATTTTACCAATGGAAAGTTGTTCCATTTGGTTTGAAAAATGCCCCTGCATTCTTCTAGCAAAGAATGGATTTCATTTTTGCTAAGTATGATTTCATTGTAACATACATTTATGACATTCTAATTCATAGTCTAGATGAAAAAACCCATCTAGAGCATTTAGAGATTTTTCTAAAAGAAGTTCAACAACATGGCATAGTTTTATCAAAGAGAAAAATGGTCTTATTTCAAGAAAATATAGATTTTCTGGGAATACATGTAGTCAACGGTGCAATTTAGATGCAACCACATGTGTTGACTAAATTAACCCAATTAATAGATGAGTTGAAAGATACAAAAACAATTAAAAGTTTTTTAGGAGTCTTGAACTACATTCACAAGTACATCCCAAGATTGACAGAAAAAACAGCTCCAATCATAAAACATCTAAAAGAGGGATGGTCACTAGAAGCAACTGCAGCAGTAAAATAGTTGAAACCAAAATGTCAGCAATTGCCAAAACTCCAACCACCAGGTGATGGTTTGCTTATACTTCAAACTGATGCTTCTTTAAATTTTTGGGCAACCATTCTTTTTGAACGAAGGGAGAAAAGTGAAGAAAGAGTGTGTGCCTATGCATCATGTCAATTGTCACCCAGCCAAAAAAAATATTTCATAGCAAAAAAAGAAACATTGGCTATATTCAATGGGATACAAAGGTTTGAATTATATCTAACGCCTGTAAAAAATTTAATAAGAACAGACTCCAAGAATTTTAAATATTTTTTATCTGCCAAGATATCAAGACATATTGCAAAAGCAAGAATACTTGCATGGCATATTTGGTTCCAACAGTTTGATTTTGAAGTTGAATGAATCCCAGGTAATTCAAATTATTTAACTAATTCATTAACCAAGGATATGAACAAAGCATTCATTACTTATCCAGGTTCGTGTTTTACTATTCCAGGAAAAGGACCACAGGATGATAGTTTTGGTACATTTGTTGATAGATTTAGATTTCTTCAAGGACATGCAAGTCATATTGCAGAAGAAATCAAGAAAGTAGTGGGAATGAGACTGAGAAGAAATACGTGGATCAGAAAATGCCAAGCATGGCAATCATAGAATGTAGGTATGTCTTTAGGCCTAGATGTTGAACTTGTAAAGGTATATCCTTTGCCTAACATGAAAGTAAAATTATTTTTCAGAAGTCTCTCAAATCTATGGTCTAGTTAATATACTAAAGAAATGATTTGGATCCTAAAAGTCTTAAATTTTTATCAACTTATTGGAGGAGTTGATTTTGGTCTCAGCATTTTCACAGGAGCAAAGATTTTAGATGTTGAAGCTATTCCTTTCAAGCCTAAAATAGAGAAATACATTGTATCTCTAAAAATCCTAGACATTTTTGAGGAATTAGAAGCATCCTTTCTTCAAAGGTTTGATGAGAAATATGCACCCAATGACACCTTTCCTCAATATGAAATTTTTTAAGGATTTTATGACTGGGAAATTAAAGATGGTTTCTATAGAAAAAAGCCATCTACAAGGATATATCAATGTATTCAAACAACTTTACAATATCTTAGAACTTTTTCATCTCTGTGGGATTATCATAGTCTCAGACTAAGGGAAAGTATCACACATAATCCTTTTGCACAATTTTTTAGTCATGAGAAGATTGGAGAAATTCAGACCAACAATAATGAAGAAATGATTAAGCAACGTGCTAGTTGGTTTAACGAATTTGGAAATCTGGGCTTAACAGAAGATATACAGATTCTACAAAAAATGGACGATTTACAAGGAGAACCAAAGGCATTAAGATTCATAATTAATCAAAAGGCTTTGGTAACTATTAGCATTATTTCAAGCAATTGGAATAATAATGTAGTTCATATTATTAGCCTGATGATTTCAAATTGAATCTGTACATCAACGATTTTTGAATTAGGGTGGCAAAACAAAGCATTTATTAATGATAATTGCAGAGAATGGGTTCAGCATAATATTGAAAGTTCCACTAATATGTTTCAAATTTTCAAGTGGGAACTTCTAAATGGCATTGAACTGGCAGTACAGAGATCACCAACCATCAGAAATGTTTTTAAAGATTCTTGCTTAGATATTGAAATCATCCCTTTACCTTTCCTTAACAAGTGGGAAAAACAATCTTCCAAGTACACACCTCAGCAATAGGATCTCCATCGAATAAAGATGAATACGGAACAAGGAGAGTCATCAAGACCATCATCAAAAAGGACAATAATATTAGCTGAAGATGCCAAAGGAAAAGGAAAAACAAAAGAATCTACTTTACAGGACAAAAAGTCGGATGCCCAGGACCCAGCAGATATCGATTGGGATGAAGAGTACTCTAAGATGATTGAACATCACTACTAAAACATGCTCAATGACTCAAGACCAATACATGATTTCTCAAAAGATTTTGATTTTGATAACGATTATGACTCAGATAGAAGTTTGAAAGGACCATGGTAGAATTGTTTATACATATGTACCAGAAAAGTTGAATAGTCACCATCGGTGAAAATATACCGATAGGACCCTCAATTATTTCTGCTTTTTCATCATAGTTTAGATGAGTAGTAGTTAGAAGATCTATAAAAGGGAGATCTATGGAAGTTCAAGACATCACTTGACTGAGAACTCTGAGATCTTGTGTTGTAATAAGCTTTATGTATTTTACTTGTTTTTATTAATATCGAAGCCTACCGGGCTGCCTATCTAAGGACAGTTTTGTCATCCAAAAGAACTTGGAATTGTAAGGCAAAGGCGTTGAAGACCCGTGGAGAGAGGTTGTGTATCCACTCGCACGTTCGGTTGAGGAGAAGTAACCTACTCGGATTTGCTATTTAACAGTCTTTGAAATTGATCAAAAGTAAGTTCTTAATACCAAGGCTCTTTGTTGAAGTTTTGCTTGCTTGCTTCACTCAGTTAGTGGTCACTTTTGGTATAAAAGCCATAAGGCCATTCCTGTTAAGTTTTGTGTAGAAGAGTCCACTTCAAATGTCACTGGAAAATTAACCAGTGAAAAGAAAGAAGAATATAAAACAGATAAACCATTTGTTTCAAATAAGGAAGTGATGACCCTGGATCAAGCTGCATCCAAATTTCCTTCTTTTATCCCGCCTTCCATAAATAATCAAAATAAAGCTCATATACTGAAAGAAGTGAATAAATATCCACGTGTTGAAGAATATCTGTATGCTGCTAATACAAGTGGTTACATTCTAGATTTGGATATTTCTTCAAATCCTGGAGAATCAATCCAGATTTGGATAGGTGCTCTATACTAGATGAAGATTATGAAAAAAATGGATAATGTATCCATTATTGTCCTAGCAGAAAAATGTATGACTGGTATAGTCTATGATTGGTGGATGGGACCATCCGAAGAAGAGAGAAGAGCTGTAATGGAAGCCGGACTATCTACATTAGAGTTATTTCTAAAAACACAGTTCGTGCCAGAACCTATTGATGAGAAAAAGCAATTGATAACAGATCTTAGTCAAATGGAATTAAAATATCTAAGGTACTTTGATCAATTTAGTAAAGATTTCACGGCTAAGGTTTTCCAAGCTAATCTCTCAAATGATGTTGCTCAAAAAATTTATTTTTTGTCAAAATTACCAGGCAATCTAGGAGACCTCATTATGAAAGATCTAGATGTACAAAATAAAAGACTAGATCAAGTGTATTGGGCTGACATTCTTTTCAAAATTATAGAGAAATTTAAATACTTGTGTTGGCAAAAGAAGGTGCATGACATCACACCTAGCTCAGATGTCTACAAAATCATGTTACCATGGACACTGTTCAAAAACAAAAGGAAAACAAAGAGGTATGGTAAATTCAAACCCAAGAGAGTCTCAAATCCAAGAAAGCTGTTTAGAAAGTATAAACTCCTGAAGAAAAGATCAAAACAAAGAAACAACAATTGTTGTTTCATTTGTAAAAAGGAAGGACATTTTGCACGAAAGTGCACAAATAATTCATCAAGTAAACTCAAAGCTTGTATAGATATAGAAAAATTTCAAGATGATTGGTCTATAGTAGAATCAGAAGATGATATTTCAGATGCATATATTTTGACTGAAATATCAGATGCAGAAGAAGAAGAAGAGTGTGTACAAAAGATGAATATCTATTTTTGCTATTCAGAAGACGATTTTTTAGAAGAGCTCCATTACAGTGAAGAAGAAGAAAGTGATATTGAAATCACTAGTGAAACAACAGATGTTTTAGAAGATGAATCAGAATGTTCATAACCAGAGAAGAAAGGTAAGCAACCTGTTTTACCCTTTCCAGAAGTAAACACTTTTTGCCCATTTCAAGAAAGAACAATAGCTTCTACCAGTCTTCCTCAGTCAGAGATCAATAGAGTAGAAGAAAATACTCTATTAAAAAAGATAGTCAAGACAAATAGCCTTATTTATATCCCGATTCAAGTTCTAGTAAAAAATGAATGGATATCTGTTGATGCATTCATAGATACTGGTGGGTCTAACAATTTGGCTAGGCCATCTCTGTTTAAATCCCTGTGGAATCCATTACAGAATATACTGATTTCTGAAACAATAGGAGGCTCTGTGAGTTTAACTCATTATGTAGACAACATTTAATTAAAATATGGAGGGAATATCGTTAAGATTTCTGCAATACAACATTATGATCCTTCAGCTAGTTTAATGTTGGGAATGCCATTCTTAAATTTTGTGCTTCCAGTAATAATCAACTAAGATAAGATAATTATAAATTTTAAGAAAAAGGCTATTCATGTGCCTAGATTATCCATTGCAAATTCAGAGGCAAGACATGAAAATAGTCAAAAAAGAGTCAGAGCCAAAAGACCCTTAGAAGATTCTAACGATTGGTAGTAAGTTCTGCAAAAATATGAATCTAGAGTAGAATCTAAATCAAGACAAAAGGCATGTATAGATACCAACTGGTCTATAGAACAAACTTCTATCCATGACAGACTTCTTAAAAGCTGCTCAAAAAATCCTCAATAGTTTTGGGTACCGGAAAGTCCAATGCAGGAGATTGTGACCTTGCATGATAATGGAGTCAAAGGGAAACTAGTTCCTTGCAATCTCTCAGATGAGCAAGAAGTAAAGAGACAAATTAAAGAATTGTTAGAAATGCAGCTCATTGAGCCAAGCGAGTCTCATTATTCTTATTCACCGTTTCTGGTACGAAATCATTCTGAGATAGCCAGAGGTAAATCTAGAATGGTAATAAATTACAAACCTCTGAATGCAGTTACTCAGAGTTTTATTTATCCATTGCAAAGACCAGAAACCATAATGCAGAAAATATAGCACAACAAAGTATTCAAAAAATTTGATATGAAGTTTGGATATTATCAAATATAGATACAAAAAGAGGACCGACATAAAACTGCTTTTACTTGTCCTGCCAGATTTTACCAATCGAAATTTGTTCCATTTGGTTTGAATAATGCCCCTGCATTCTTCCAGCGAAGAATGGATTTCATTTTTGCTAAGTATGATTTCATTGTAACATACATTGATGACATTCTAATTCATAGTCCACATGTAGAAACCCATCTAGAGAATTTAGAGATTTTTCTAAAAGAAGTTCAACAGCATGGCATAGTTTTATCAGAGAGAAAAATGGTCCTATTTCAAGACAATATAGATTTTCTGGGAATACATTTAGTCAACGGTGCAATTCAGATGCAACCACATGTGTTGACTAAATTAACCTAATTTCCGGATGAGTTGAAAAATACAAAAACAATTCAAAGGTTTTTAGGAGTCTTCAACTACATTCACAGGTACATCCCAAAGATTCACAGAAAAAATAGCTCCAGCCAAAAAACATCTAAAAGAGGGATGGTCACCAGAAGCAACAGTAGCAATAAAACAGTTGAAAGAAGAATGTCAGCGATTGCCAAAAGTCCAACCACCAGGTGATGGTCTACTTATACTTCAAGCTGATGCTTCTTTAATTTTTGGGTAGTCGTTCTTTTTGAATGAAGGGAGAAAGGTGAAGAAAGACTTTATGCCTATGCATCAGGTGAATTCTCACCCAGCCAAAAAAATTATTTCATAGCAGAAAAAGAAACACTGGCTATATTCAATGGGATACAAAGGTTTGAATTATATCTTACACCTATAAAATATTTAATAAGAACAGACTCCAAGAATTTTAAATATTTTTTATCTACCAAGATATCAAGATAGATTGCAAAAGTAAGAATACTTGCATGGAAGATTTGGTTCCAACAGTTTGATTTTGAAGTTGAATGGATCCCAGGTAATTCAAATTATTTAACTGATTCATTAACCAGGGATATGAACAAAGAATTCATTACTTGTCCAGGTTCATGTTTTACTATTCCAGGAAAAGGACCGCAGGATGACAGTTTTGGTAGTTTGTTGATAGATTCAAATTGCTTGAAGGACATGCAAGTCATATTGCAGAAGAAATCAAGAAAGTAGTGGGAATGAGACTGAGAAGAAATGCGTGGATCAGAAAATGCCAAGCATGGCAATCAAAGAATGTAGGTACGTCTTTAGGCCTTGATGTTGAATTGGTAAAGGTATATCCTTTGCCTAACATGAATGTAAAATTATTTTTCAGAAGTCTCTCAGATCTATGGTCTAGTGAATATACTAAAAAAATGATTTGGATCCTGAGAGTATTAAATTTTTATCAACTTATTGGAGGAGTTGATTTTGGTCTCAACATTTTCACAGCAGCAAAACTTTTAGATCTTGAAGCTATTCCTTTAAAGACTGAAATAGAGAAATACATTGTATCTCTAAAAATCCCAGACATTTTTGAGGAATTAGAAGCATCCTTTCTTCAAAGGTTTGATGACAACTATGCACCAAATGACACCTTTCCTCAATATGAAATTCTTTAAGGATTTTTTGACTGGGAAATTAAAGATGGTTTCTGCAGAAAAAAGCCATCTACAAGGATATCTCAATGTATTCAAAGAAATTTACAATATCTCAGAACTTTTTCATCTTCGTGGGATTATCATAGTCTTAGACTAAGGGAAAATATCACACCTAATCCTTTTGCACAAGTTTTTAGTCATGAGCAGATCAGAGAAATTCAGACCAGCAATAATGAAGAAATGATTAAGCAACATGCTGGTTGGTTTAACGAATTTGGAAATATAAGATTAATAGAAAAGATACAGATTCCACAAAAAATGGATGATTTACAAGGAGAACCAAAGGCATTAAGATTCATAATTAATCAAAAGGCTTTGGTAACTATTAGCGTTATTTCAAGAAATTGGACTAATAATGTAGTCCATATTATTAGCCTGATGATTTAAAATTGAATCTGTACATCAATGATTTTTGAATTAGGGTGGAAAAACAAATCCTATATTAATGATAATTGCAGAGAATGGGTTCAGCATGCAATTGAAAGTTCCACTAATATGTTTCAAATTTTCAAGTGGGAACTTCTAAATGGCATTGAACTGGCAGTACAGAGATCACCAACCATCAGAAATGTTTTTAAAGATTCTTTCTTAGATATTGAAATCATCCCTTTACCTTTCCTTAACAAGTGGGAAAAACAATCTTCTAAGTACACACCTCAGCAATAGGGTCTCCATCGAATAAAGATGAATACAGAACAAGGAGAGTCATCAAGACCATCATCAAAAAGGACAATAATATTAGCTGAAGATGCCAAAGGAAAAAGAAAAGCAAAAGAATCTACTTTACAGGACAAAAAGTCGGGTGCCCAGGACCCAGCAGATATCGATTGGGACGAAGAGTACTCTAAGTTGATTGAACATCACTACTAAAAGATGCTCGATGACTCAAGACCAATACATGATTCCTCAAAAGATTTTGATTTTGATAACGATTATGACTCAGATAGAAGTTTGAAAGGACCATGGTAGAATTGTTTATACATATGTACCAGAAAAGTTGAATAGTCACCATCGGTGAAAATATACTGATAGGACCCTCAATTATTTCTGCTTTTTCATCATAGTTTAGATGAGTAGTAGTTAGAAGATCTATAAAAGGGAGATCTATGGAAGTTCAAGACATCACTTGACTGAGAACTCTGAGATCTCGTGTTGTAATAAGCGTTATGTATTTTACTTGTTTTTATTAATAATGAAGCCTACTGGGCTGCCTATCTAAGGACAATTTTGTCATCCAAAAGAACTTGGAATTGTAAGGCAAAGGTGTTGAAGACCCATGGAGAGAGGTTGTGTATCCACTCGCACGTTCGGTTGAGGAGAAGTAACCTACTCGGATTTGCTATTTAACAGTCTTCGAAATTGATCAAAAGTAAGTTCTTAATACCAAGGCTCTTTGTTGAAGTTGTGCTTGCTTGCTTCACTCAGTTAGTGGTCACTTTTGGTATAAAATCCATAAGGCCATTCCTGTTAAGTTTTGTGTAGAAGAGTCCAATTCAAATGTCACTGGAAAATTAACCAGTGAAAAGAAAGAAGAATATAAAACAGATAAACCATTTGTTTCAAATAAGGAAGTGATGACCCTGGATCAAGCTGCATCCAAATTTCCTTCTTTTATCCTGCCTTCCATAAATAATCAAAATAAAGCTCATATACTGAAAGAAGTGAATAAATATCCACGTGTTGAAGAATATCTGTATGCTGCTAATACAAGTGGTTACATTCTAGATTTGGATAGTTCTTCAAATCCTGGAGAATCAATCCGGATTTGGATAGGTGCTCTGTACCAGATGAAGATTATGAAAAAAATGGATAATGTATCCATTATTGTCCTAGTAGAAAAACGTATGACTGGTATAGTCTATGATTGGTGGATGGGACCATCCGAAGAAGAGAGAAGAGTTGTAATGGAAGCCGGACTATCTACATTAGATTTATTGCTAAAAACACAGTTCGTGCCAGAACCTATTGATGAGAAAAATCAATTGATAACAGATCTTAGTCGAATGGAATTAAAATATCTAAGATACTTTGATCAATTTAGTAAAGATTTCACGGCTAAGGTTTTCCAAGCTAATCTCTCAAATGATGTCACTCAAAAAATTTATTTTTTGTCAAAATTACCAGGCAATCTAGGAGACCTCATTATGAAAGATCTAGATGTACAAAATAAAAGACTAGATCAAGTATATTGGGTTGACATTCTTTTTAGAATTATAGAGAAATTTAAATACTTGTGTTGGTAAAAGAAGGTGCATGACATCACACCTAGCTCAGATGTCTACAAAATCATGTTACCATGGACACCGTTCAAAAAGAAAAGGAAAACAAAGAGGTATGGTAAATTCAAACCCAAGAGAGTCTCAAATCCAAGAAAGCTATTTAGAAAGTATAAACTCCTGAAGAAAATATCAAAACAAAGAAACAACAATTTTTGTTTCATTTGTAAAAAGGAAGGACATTTTGCATGAAAGTGTGCAAATAATCCATCAAGTAAAGTCAAAGCTTGTATAGATATAGAAAAATTTCAAGATGATTGGTCTATAGTAGAATCAGAAGATGATATTTCAGATGTATATATTTTGACTGAAATATCAGATGCAGAAGAAGAAGAAGAGTGTGTACAAAAGATGAATATCTATTTTTGTTGTTCAGAAGACGATTTTTCAGAAGAGCGCCATTACAGTGAAGAAGAAGAAAGTGATACTGAAGTCACTAGTGAAACAACAGATGTTTTAGAAGATGAATCAGAATGTTCATAACCAGAGAAGGAAGGTAAGCAATCTGTTTTACCATTTCCAGAAGTAAATCCTTTTTGCCCATTTCAAAAAAGAACAACAACTTCTACCAGTCTTCCTCAGTCAGAGATCAATAGAGTAGAAGAAAATACTCTATTAAAAAAGATAGTCAAGACAAATAGCCTTATTTATATCCCGATTCAAGTTCAAGTAAAAAATGAATGGATATCTGTTGATGCATTCATAGATACTGGTGGGTCTAACAATTTGGCTAGGCCATCTCTGTTTAAATCCCTGTGGAAGCCATTACAGAATATACTGATTTCTGAAACAATAGGAGGCTCTGTGAGTTTAACTCATTATGTAGACAACATTTCATTAAAAGTTGGAGGGAATATCGTTAAGATTTCTGCAATACAACATTATGATCCTTCAGCTAGTTTAATGTTGGGAATGCCATTCTTAAATTCTGTGCTTCCAGTAACAATCAGCCAAGATAAGCTAATTATAAATTTGAAGAAAAAGGCTATTGCTGTGCCTAGATTATCCATTGCAAATTTAGAGGCAAGACATGAAAATAGTCAAAAAAGAGTCAGAGCCAAAAGACCCTTAAAAGATTCTAACGATTGGTAGTAAGTTCTGCAAATATATGAATCTAGAGTAGAATCTAAATCAAGACAAAAGGAATGTATAGATCCCAACTGGTATATAGAACAAACTTCTATCCATGACAGACTTCTTAAAAGCTGCTCAGAAAATCTTCAATAGTTTTGGGTACCAGAAAGTCCAATGCAGGAGATTGTGACCTTGCATGATAATGGAGTCAAAGGGAAACTAATTCCTAGCACTCCCTCAGATGAGCAAGAAGTAAAGAGACAAATTAAAGAATTGTTAGAAATGCAGCTCATTGAGCCAAGCGAGTCTCATTATTCTTATTCACCATTTCTGGTACGAAATCATTCTGAGATAGTCAGAGGTAAATCTAGAATGGTAATAAATTACAAACCTCTGAATGCAGTTACTCAGAGTTTTATTTATCCATTGCGAAGACCAGAAACCATAATGCAGAAAATACAACACAACAAAGTATTCAAAAAATTTGATATGAAGTTTGGATATTATCAAATATAGATACAAAAAGAGGACCGACATAAAACTGCTTTTACTTGTCCTGCCAGATTTTACCAATCGAAATTTGTTCCATTTGGTTTGAAAAATGCCCCTGCATTCTTCCAGCGAAGAATGGATTTCATTTTTGCTAATTATGATTTCATTGTAACATACATTGATGACATTCTAATTCATAGTCCAGATGTAGAAACCCATCTAGAGAATTTAGAAATTTTTCTAAAAGAAGTTCAACAGCATGTCATAGTTTTATCAGAGAGAAAAATGGTCCTATTTCAAGACAATATAGATTTTCTGGGAATACATGTTGTCAACGGTGCAATTCAGATGCAACCACATGTGTTGACTAAATTAACCCAATTTCCAGATGAGTTGAAAAATACAAAAACAATTCAAAGGTTTTTAGGAGTCTTCAACTACATTCATAGGTACATCCCAAGATTCATAGAAAACATAGCTCCAGCCAAAAAACATCTAAAAGAGGGATGGTCACCAGAAGCAACAGTAGCAATAAAACAGTTGAAAGAAGAATGTCAGCGATTGCCAAAACTCCAACCACCAGGTGATGGTCTACTTATACTTCAAGCTGATGCTTCTTTAATTTTTGAGTAGCCGTTCTTTTTGAATGAAGGGAGAAAGGTGAAGAAAGACTTTATGCCTATGAATCAGGTGAATTCTCACCCAGCCAAAAAAAGTATTTCATAGCAGAAAAAGAAACACTGGTTATATTCAATGGGATACAAAGGTTTGAATTATATCTTACACCTATACAATATTTAATAAGAACAGACTCCAAGAATTTTAAATATTTTTTATCTACCAAGATATCAAGATAGATTGCAAAAGTAAGAATACTTGCATGGAAGATTTGGTTCCAACAGTTTGATTTTGAAGTTGAATGGATCCCAGGTAATGCAAATTATTTAACTGATTCATTAACCAGGGATATGAACAAAGAATTCATTACTTGTCCAGGTTCATGTTTTACTATTCCAGGAAAAGGACCGTAGGATGACAGTTTTGGTAGTTTTTTGATAGATTCAAATTGCTTGAAGGACATGCAAGTCATATTGCAGAAGAAATCAAGAAAGTAGTGGGAATGAGACTGAGAAGAAATGCGTGGATCAGAAAATGCCAAGCATGGCAATCAAAGAATGTAGGTACGTCTTTAGGCCTTGATGTTGAATTGGTAAAGGTATATCCTTTGCCTAACATGAATGTAAAATTATTTTTCAGAAGTCTCTCAGATCTATGGTCTAGTGAATATACTAAAAAAATGGTTTGGATCCTAAGAGTATTAAATTTTTATCAACTTATTGGAGGAGTTGATTTTGGTCTCAACATTTTCACAGGAGCAAATATTTTAGATCTTGAAGCTATTCCTTTCAAGCCTGAAATAGAGAAATACATTGTATCTCTAAAAATCCCAGACATTTTTGAGGAATTAGAAGCATCCTTTCTTCAAAGGTTTGATGACAACTATGCACCAAATGACACCTTTCCTCAATATGAAATTCTTTAAGGATTTTTTGACTAGGAAATTAAAGATGATTTCTGCAGAAAAAGGCCATCTACAAGGATATCTCAATGTATTCAAAGAAATTTACAATATCTCAGAACTTTTTCATCTTCGTGGGATTATCATAGTCTTAGACTAAGGGAAAATATCACACCTAATCCTTTTGCACAAGTTTTTAGTCATGAGCAGATCGGAGGAATTCAGACCAGCAATAATGAAGAAATGATTAAGCAACATGCTGGTTGGTTTAACGAATTTGGAAATCTAAGATTAATAGAAAATATACAGATTCTACAAAAAATGGATGATTTACAAGGAGAACCAAAGGCATTAAGATTCATAATTAATCAAAAGGCTTTGGTAACTATTAGCATTATTTCAAGAAATTGGACTAATAATGTAGTCCATATTATTAGCCTGATGATTTCAAATTGAATCTGTACATCAACGATTTTTGAATTAGGGTGGCAAAACAAATCCTATATTAATGATAATTGCAGAGAATGGGTTCAACATGCAATTGAAAGTTCCACTAATATGTTTCAAATTTTCCAGTGGGAACTTCTAAATGGCATCGAACTGGCAGTACATAGATCACCAACCATCAGAAATGTTTTTAAAGATTCTTTCTTAGATATTGAAATCAGCCCTTTACCTTTCCTTAACAAGTGGGGAAAATAATCTGCTAACTACACACCTCAACAATAGGGTCTCCACCGAATAAAGATGAATACGAAACAAGGAGAATCATCAAGAGCGTCATCAAACAGGACAATAATATTAACTGAAGATGCCAAAGGAAAAGGAAAGGCAAAAGAATCTACTTTACAAGACAAACAGCCAGATGCCCAGGACCCCGCAGATATTGATTGGGATGAAGAGTACTCTAAGATGATTGAACATCACCACCAAAATATGCTCGACGACTCAAGACCAGTACATGATTCCTCGGAATATTTTTATTTTGATAATGATTATGACTCAGATAGAAGTCCGAAACGACCATGGTAGAATCGTTTGTAAATATGTACCAAAAAAATTGAGTAGACACCATCGGTGAAAATATACCAATAGGACCCTCAATTATTTCTATGTTTTCATCATAGTTTAGATGAGTAGTAGTTAGAAGATCTATAAAAGGGAGATTTATGGAAGTTCAAGACCTCGCTTGACTAAGAACTCTGAGATCTCGTGTTGTAATAAGCCTTATGTATTTTGCTTATTTTTATTAATATCGAAGCCTACAGGGCCACCTATCTGAGGAGAGTTCTGTCATCCAAAAGAACTTGGAACTGTAAGGTGAAGGCATTGAAGACCCATGTAGAGAGGTCCTGTATCCACTCGCATGTTCGGTTGAGGAGAAGTAACCTACTCAGATTTGTTGTTTAACAGTCTTCGAAATTGATCAAAAGTAAGTTCTTAATACTAAGGCTCTTTGTTGAAGTTGTGCTTGCTTGCTTTGCTCAGTTAGTGGTCACTTTTGGTATCAAAGCTCTGCTACCACATAAAACTGCTTTTACTTGTCCTGCCGGATTTTACCAATGGAAAGTTGTTCCATTTGGTTTTAAAAATTCCCCTGCATTCTTCTAGAGAAGAATGGATTTCATTTTTTCTAAGTATGATTTCATTGTAACATACATTGATGAACATTCTGATTCATCTTTTGAAACATCTGTTGTTTCACTAGTGACTTCAGTATCACTTTCTTCTTCTTCACTGTAATGGAGCTCTTCTAAAAATCATCTTCTGAATAAGAAAAACAGATATTCATCTTCTGTACACACTCTTCTTCTTCTTCTGCATCTGATATTTTAGTCAAAATATATACATCTAAAATATCATCTTCTGATTCTACTATAGACCAATCATTTTGAAATTCTTCTATATCTATACAAGCTTTGAGTTTACTTGATGAATTATTTAGGCACTTTCGTGCAAAATGTCCTTCCTTTTTAAAAATGAAATAGTAATTGTTGTTTCTTGGTTTCGATCTTTTCTTCAGGAATTTATACTTTCTAAACGACTTTCTTAGATTTGAGATTCTCTTGGGTTTGAATTTACCATACCTCTTTGTTTTCCTTTTCTTTTTGAACGGAATCCATGGTAACATGATTTTGTAGACATCTGAGCTGGGTGTGACGTGATGCACCTTCTTTTTCCAACATACGTATTTAACTTTCTCTATAATTCTGAAAAGAAGGTCAACCAAATATACTTGATCTAGTCTTTTATTTTGTACATCTAGATCTTTCATAATGAGGTCTCCTAGATTGCTTGGTAATTTTGACAAAAAATAAAATTTTTGAGAAACATCATTTGAGAGATTAGCTTTGAAAACCTTAGCCATGAAATCTTTATTAAATTGATCAAAGTACTTCAGATATTTTAATTCAATTCGACTAAGATCTATTATCAATTACTTTTTCTCATCAATAGGTTCTGGCACGAACTATGTTTTTAGCAATAAATCTAATGTAGACAGTCCAGCTTCCATGACGACTCTTCTCTCTTCTTTGGATGGTCCCATCCACCAATCATAGACTATACCAGTCATACGTTTTTTTGCTAGGACCATAATGGATACATTATCCAATTTCATCATAATATGCATTTGATACAAATCACCTATCCAAATCTAGATTGATTCTCCAGGATTTGAAGAACTATCCAAATCTAGAATGTAGCCACTTGTATTAGCAGCATACAGATCTTCTTCAACATGTGGATATTTATTCACTTCTTTGAGGATATGATCTTTATTTTGATTATTTATGGAAGGCAGGATAAAAGAAGGAAATTTGGATGTAGCTTGATCCAAGGTCATCACTTCCTTTATTGAAACAAATGGTTTATCTATTTTATATGTTTCTTTCTTTTCACTGGTTAATTTTCTAGTGACTTTTGAAGTGGACTCTTTTGCACTAGTAGCTATTATTTCTTCTGATTCTTCTTCTTCCTAGTCCCAATAATTGGGAGCACTCATATTTATTTGATATCTTGGGATTTCTTTGGCCTTTTCCTTTTGTTGCCTTCTTCTTCTTTCTTCCTTTTCTGATTTTTCTGACTGCTGCTCATCGTAGAGCAATTTAATATTGGCATTCATCAAATCAGCTTGTTTGCCCAAATCATCTAGAAGATCTTCAGCATGTGAACACCGTGTGGTTAGATAGTTTCCTATCTAGTATATATGGTCTATATCATTTGGATTTTTTGAATTGTGTTCTAGTAAAGGGGCACAGTCAACTCTTGTTGCTAGCTGTCTAGTATTAGATGAAGAAGTACAAAATTTTGTTTTAGGTGGCCATTTCACCCCTTTTACAAATCTATGATTTTCAAACTAAAATTCTTCAATGGGTGGTGTATGATTCACATATGTACGAAACATCTTATTTACAGCAAAGAAAGGGTTTTCTTCTGGTATGTGTAATTGATTGGAAGATAGCGGTGCATTAGTGGAAGAACTAGCTTCATATAATGAAGGAATATGACGGTAAAAATATTTTATACCACTAACAGGGGGCTGCTCATTTTCTTGAATGGCTGGTAAAACATATTTTTCTGACATGGCTATGGGCCGAGTTACTTTTGGTCGATCTGGAAGAATTCTCACACAGCCATCGGATACATACATTCTTTTAATGTTGCTTTTTGAATTGTCTATAGATGCTAAAGATTTGTATTGGATATACCAGTCATTAGGTAAGGCTTCTTTATCATAATGAACACCTTCAACTTGAGCATTGCTCACCCCTACAGTAACACAATCTTTCAGGACTGGCTGTCTTAACTTAGGATGTACTGTATTTGTTAACTGGAAAGAGGTTTGGATTAACACTGATAGATATTCATTGTCTTCAACTATTTCTAAGCCTTGTACTCCTATCAAAGCTTTCCAAATATCTTTCAAATGAATATCAGACAAACTAATGGCATAATCTAGATAGATAGTGCCATATTGACATCCCAAAGATAAATTTCCAAGTATTGTACCTATACGGGCATGATCATATATGTTATGTCTGGTATCAAAAGTTTCTACTATACAAGGAGTGTTAAGACCATGACGGAATAACGGGGCTATTCCAATTCTTATTCCCCGAAAGTTCAAATAGGAAAACTTCTTTTCTGCAACATATTTTCAGAATTTTTTCATTTCATCTTCAGAAAACAAATTTGGTCACCAGAACCAACAGCAGCAATAAAACAGTTGAAAGCAAAATGTCAGCAATTGCCAAAACTCTAACCACCAGGTGATGGTCTTCTTATACTTCAAACTGATGCTTCTTTAAATTTTTGGGCAGTCGTTCTTTTTGAACGAAGGGAGAAAGGTGAAGAATGACATTGTGCCTATGCATCAGGTGAATTCTCACCCAGCCAGAAAAATTATTTCATTGCAGAAAAAGAAACACTAGCTATATTCAATGGGATACAAAGGTTTGAATTATATCTTACATTTGCAAAATTTTAAGAAGAACAGACTCCAAGAATTTTAAATATTTTTTATCTACCAAGATATCAAGACAGATTGCAAAAGGAAGAATACTTGCATGGCAGATTTGGTTCCAACAATTTGATTTTGAAGTTGAATGGAGCCTCGGAGAAGGACCGCAGGACGACAATTTTGGTACATTTGTTGATAGATTCAGATTGCTTGAAGGACATGCAAGTCATATTGCAGAAGAAATCAAGAAAGTAGTGGGAATGAGACTGAGAAGAAATACGTGGATCAGAAAATGCCAAGCATGGAAATCAAAGAATGTAGGTATGTTTTTAGGCCTGGATGCTGAACTGGTAAAGGTATATCCTTTGCCTAACATGAAAGTAAAATTATTTTTTAGAAGTCTCTCAGATCTATGGTCTAGTGAATATACTGAAAAAATGATTTGGATCCTAAAAGTTTTAAATTTTTATCAACTGAGCAAAGCAAGCAAGCACAACTTCCACAAAGAGCCTCGGTATTAAGAACTTACCTTTGATCAATTTCGAAGACTATTAAACAGAAAATCTGAGTAGGTTACTTTGGCGCCCAACGTGGGGCACGAACCCACAACCAAAAGTGACCACTAACTGAGCAAAGCAAGCAAGCACAACTTCAACAAAGAGCCTCAGTATTAAGAACTTACTTTTGATCAATTTCGAAGACTATTAAATAGAAAATCTTAGTAGGCTACTTCTCCTCAACCAAACATGCAAGCAGATACATGACCTATCTCCATAATGGGGAGGATTGATCCAAGTGGCTCCAGAAAGACACACATGACAAAGAGGGTTATAAACGCTTGAAAATCAAAGTGTTCATATTGATGTCAACCCAAGACCAGAGCGTAGATCGCGTCGTCCTAATTCCAACAGTGTCAACGACACCCCAATCCGAGTCCGAATGATGAAGTTATGGCAGAAAGAGTTTGTTGTGGTTCCTTTGAAAAAGGAGGCTTTTCCTCTAAAAAATGGGTTTGAAAGCCTTACAAGGAAAATCACAATCGGAGGAGTCCAAAGGGCAGACTTCAGGCCAGGCCTTTAGAACCCCAATCAGCGATCTCTGATTAATCAATGTTGGAGGCATGCTATTGGGGATATCGAGGCTTAAGTCTTGCGATCGGCGATCAGCGTCGACGGATGCCAAAGGCAGAACTCCCCAGCCGCGGTGATTGTGATATGCAATAGCGATCAGTGATGCAATCTCAGTCGTCCGATCAAGGAATAGATCAATGGTCCAGATCTAATCGACATATCAGCAATCAGCGGATAGGCGTATCGACCATCGGTGATCCCCTGATATACGGGGCCATTGATAGAGTGATATGCAATTACGATATAGCACGGACCCGATGGGTTTATGGACCCGATTTGATATATTTTGAAGTCCGGCATTATAGCTTTTCAGTCGGAATTTTCAATGTTTCTGTGTTTTGTCTGTGCAAACAACTTCTATTAAAAATAAAACAAATCCCATTTTACGCATCCTTTGTCATAAAAACGTGTTATAAAACATGATGGATGCAGAGAGCTGAGGCTAAGGAGAAAGCCAGAGAGCCTGCATGCTAGAGTGCCTAAGAGCCTGAAGTGCCAAAGAGCCAATGAGGAGGCTGCGCCCGATGGAGAGCCGCAGCACGAGAGGGCCAGATAGCTAGAGATAGCTAGACAGTGCCATGGGTTTACTCAGAGAAGCTTGAAAGCCCGAGCGATTGAAAGCCCGAGTGATGAGAGCCACAAAGCCATAAAGCTTGATCGAGGCAACGCAAAAAGGTAGCCAAAGAACCAGAGGGTTAGGCAGAGCCGCAGAACTGTAGCGACATAGCCAGCACGCTATAAAATAAGATAGCTAGAGAGCTACATTTCTGAGAAGTCTAAAATAGTCTTCTTCTTGCGATCAATGTGTGAAATCAATGGCCAAGCAAGCTTCAGCACATTGATAGCTTATCTTTTAGATGCCCCTGATTACTGTTTTTGATAATCAAGAAAATGACCGACGTAAGGAGAGCTAAAGTCTAGATTGGTAATAGGCCCTGCCTGCACAATGACAATGTAAACAACGTTATTCACCGTGGATTGTTTTTGCTAAAGATATGAACATCCACTTCTTCAGATGGCTCGTGGTGTGAGGTATATGATTATTGTTCATGTATTTCTTCTTTATACATTATGCTGCATGGATCCTTGATTGATGTTGATGCAGGATCTTGTTTATTGGATGTTGTCATGATTCCTTGCTTGATTTGATGGGGAATCTTCTATATGATGTACTTGTTGTCATAACTCATCATGTTATGCTTTGAGATCCCTTGTTGTATGTTGTTGGGATACTATTGTTGTCATCATGCATGTGTTTTACATTGAGATCCCTTTTGTGCCATGTTAGTGGGATGCTCACCATGCATGTTTTTGTATCATACTGATAGGAGTCTTTGATTGAGAGTTCCAGTTGTGGAACATCTCTTAGAGCCACTCCCGCGTGAGGGAATTTTTCCTTGTATGATTGCGACATCATCTCTTGTGTACATCATCTTTATTGATAGCACTTAATGCAGCGGCCTACACCATCTTGACACTAGGGCCCGGAGATGTAGTCCCTCCTGGACGAACTTCGTTATCAACACTTATGTTTTCATGTGTTGATGATTGTTATGTTCCTCTTCTTTACGCTTATGTTTTCATGTGTTGATGATTGTTATGTTCATCTTATTTTCTGCATGCAGATGTATTCATTAATTTTCTTTTAAAATGAAATTTAACACATCACGAAAGTAAAAGGTCTTGGAAAGGTCCTTCTTCACACCCGGACCTGGATCAAACAAGGTCGTGGAGGAGTACACAGACATCTTCGCCTCCCCTACAGGGGCTCCTCTACACTGTCAGGTCAAGCACTACATCAATCTGACCCTAGGTGCACCATTACCCAATGGACAAATCTATTTGCACTCTGTTCTGGAGAACGATGAAATCAAGAGGCAAATTCAAGAGCTTATGCAAAATGGTCACATTCAGCCGAGTTCATCACCCTATGGGAGCCCTATATTGTTGGTACAGAAGAAGTATGGGACTTGGAGACTTTGTATTGACTATCAGACATTGAACAAGATCATTGTCCAGAATAGGTACCTGATCCTATGGATTAATGACCTTCTGGACCAGCTTAAAGGGGGGAAATATTTCAGCAATATCAACTTGAAGTCTGTATAACACCAAGTACCAATCGAACCCTCTGATGTGTGGAAGACCACCTTCAAAGCCAAGGAGGGCCTTTTTGAATGATTGGTTATGCCTTTCGGGTTGATGAATGCTCCTTCAACCTTCATGAGGCTTATGGATAACATCTTGGGGTGATTCACCAACTCATTTGTAGTGGTATACTTGGATGACATCCTAATCTTCAGCAAGAGTTGGGAAGAGAACCTCCACCACATCCGACAAGTTCTCCAAACACTTCGGCAACACAAGATATGTGCCAATTTGGAGAAATGAACTTTTGGCATGACCCAAGTTCAATATCTGGATATATTATTGATTAATGGAGGGTGCATGTGGATCTTGCCAAGATCCAAGTCATTCGGGATTAGCTAGCCCCAACCACTCTAAGGAGATTTGTAGGTTTCTGGGTCTTGCCAATTCCTACTATAGGTTCGTGTTGGGTTCCTCTCATATCACTTACCCCTTGACTCAAGTCACTAAAGGAGGAGCGAAAGAAAAATTATTTTGGTCTGAATCTCAATAGAAGGCATTCATATAGTTGAAACATTATCTTTGCTCAGCACCAGTGCTCACATTACTAGACTTGCAGCAACCATTTGAGATCGAGACAAATGCCTCTAACTATATTATTGGGGCAGTCCTTACTCAACAGGGGCATCTAGTGGCATATCACAGTGAGACACATGCAGACACAGTTCGGAAGTATCCCACTTATGACAAAGAGATGTCTTCCATTGTGGAGGCTTGCCGACAATGGAAGCATTACATTTTAGGGAAGGAAACAGTCGTCCACATAGACCATCAGGTCCTGTAGTTCATACAGATGCAAGGGAATTTGTAGAATGATCACCATCAGAAGTGGTCCACATGTACAAGAAGGGAAACACAAATAATGTTGTAGACTACCTCAATCGACCACCAATCATGGCATTAACCACCGTGCTCAACTCTTGTGGGCATGACACTTCTGATTGGCCACTTCTCTACAAAAGTGACCTAGAATTCGACCACACATACCATATTCTCTTGGAGTGTCAGCAAGTTTTGGATTTTGACCTCCAGGATGCTCTATTATGACACCTAGGACACCTTTGTGTTCCTTCAAGTTAGCGTGCAAAGATGATTTTGGAAGCACACTATAGTCGAGTCGTTGGGCATTTCGGGGTCGAGAAAATGGTGGCAGTACTATAGAAGTATTTCTATTGGTCGAATCTTTGACAGGATGTCGGGAAGTACATCATATCTTGCAGTGCCTGCACCATTACCAAACCGATAATAAAAAAGCAAGGTATCTATACTCCGTTGCCTACCCCTATTCAACCTTGGGGATTCATCTCCATGGATTACATGTTAGGCGTTCCTTCTACTAAGCATGGAAACAACTGTGTTTTTGTGGTTGTCGACAGATTCTCGAAGATGGCCATTATGGACGCATGCAAGAAGAGTATCATGGCAGAAGCCACTACTAAACTCTTCTTTGAATGAGTGTCAGTACACTTTGGGATCCCATAGTATATCATTTAAGATCTGGACAATAGGTTCCTTAGTACATTTTGGTCCAATCTCTGGTCAGTGCTAGACACCAAGCTCACTAAGTCCACAACTTTCCATCCCCAAACTGATGGCCAGATAGAGGTCATCAATAAGATGATCATACACATTCTGTGCATTTACAACTCAAAGCATCCACGCACATTGGATGAGAGCCTCCCCTATGTCTAGCACGGCTACAACCGAGCTCTCCACAGCTCGATTGGCCATGCCCCTTTTTAGGTGGGCTTGGGATTCCAGCCACTATGTACCATTGATGTGTCCATACCATTTGCAACGACTATGGCAGATTCGGCTCATGTCCAGTCCGAATCTAGCAAGGCAAATAGCTTCATTGAGCACATTCAACACATCCTCCAATAGTTCCACGACATATTGGACAATTACAATGCTAAGTACAAGCAGTGGCATGATCAGCATCGGGTGCCACAGAAGTTCGAGGTGGGTGACAAAGTTTGGCTACATTTACGGAAGGAGCACCTCGTTGGACCCCACCGTAAGATTTTCCCACTTTGATATGGGCCATACACCATCACCAAGGTTGTATGAGATAATTCTTTTGAGCTCAGCATTCCCCTATTCCTTGGCCTGCACCCAATGTTCAATCTGGATCACCTTCGGCCATACTTTCCACTGTTACTTGACACATCCAACATTGTAGAACAACTCACACCAACAGAGTTAAATCTAGACTACATGGAACAAGATGGAATTGATCAAATCATGGACACACAGATAAAGAACACTTAGTAGCAGAAGATCCAAATGTATCGAGTTTTCAAAGCCGACCAACTTCTGCACCAAGGAAAATGGCTCACTCGGGACCAAGTTTAGCAAAGTTTCATCATCTCATGGAGGAACTCAACGCAATGGAGAAGATTGCTTCCTATGGGGGGAGGAATGATTCGGGTGGATATTGGTTTCCACCCACCTATTCCACGTGGAACCCCACCATTGTTTCTTTCAATTTTTCAGTTTCATTAATTATAGCACAATTTACTATTTTTGGTAGTTTTTTGGGTCTTGAACTTCCGGAGCCATTTTGAGGCCCTAAATGACATTTTTTTGTAAATATTCCTCGAATTGATTTAATTGAAATCACATTTTAAATTGTATTCCTTGGAGAGATATTTCCAATGAGGTATCATGCACATCAAACAAAGATAATATGACCAAGTTACGACCCTGGGAAGTTGGCTACCCAACTAACTCCAATAGAGCCCATAAAATCTTGGTGTTATATCTCCTTGGGTTAGGGTTTTGGTTGTTAATGGTTTTCTCTTATTGTTCAATAATAAAAGGTCCCTTGAGCCTCATTGTAACACAGTTCAGAGGCATGTAACTGTTACATCTCTTCTCAGAGATAAGCTACCATCACCCGAGCTAGTCTCATTTCCATTCTGTTTGTAAGCATATTTCATTATTTGATATTAATGAAAGATAGTGTTGTTTCTACTGAATCTCTGTATTTATGGTTATATCTATAATTTATTGCATTCCTATTTAAAGTCAGATCACTACAAGTACAAATAATAGAGTGTATCATTGGGTAAGAGCTTGTGCATTCGAGTTGAATGGTATTCCTACCTCATCACATTTGAATGTATTGTTGTTGGATCATACAATATGATTTTGGGTATGTAATCGTTGTATCTTCATAGGACCAAAGTGGATTGTTATGACAAGGCCATTAATTGTTTGGATGATATTAGAGAATAGAGAATCGTTCATGTTAAGAAGCAGGCAACATCAGTTAGAATGGTGACAACTATGCAAGAAAACCACAATTGCAAAACAGGGTGTGTCTTATTTGTAGTGCATATTTCCAGTGATAAAGGTAAGGATGTTGAGGATGCGGAGATACTAAGAAGGTACCTGATCTTGTACCAGTTTCAGGATGTGTTTCCAGTAGATATTTTCGAGTTGTCGCCTCCTAGGGAAGTGTACTTTTCTATTGAGTTGGTACCAGGGGCAACACTAACATTGAAGGCACTTTACAAGATGAGAATACCATAGTTGGTGGAGTTTGAAGTTTGAATTGAAGGAAATGCTTGACAAAGGATATATTAGGCCAAGTGTATTGCCTTGGGGTGCACTGGTGTTGTTTGTGAAGAATAAGGATGGTACTCTCAGGCTATGTATTGATTATAGGTAGTTGAGCAAGGTAACCATCAAGAACAGGTATCCGTTGTCAAGGATTGATGACTTGTTCGATTAGTTAAAGGGAGAAACAATGTTCTCAAAGATTGATCTGAGATCAGGATACCATCAGGTACACATCAAGGAAGAGGACATATACAAAACTGCTTTTAGGACCAGGTATGTGCATTATGAGTTTGTTGTAGTTCCATTTGGTTTGAATAATGCTCCAGCTACTTTTATGTGCTTGATGAATAGTGTATTTCATCCTTATCTGGACAAGTTTTTGATTGTATTCATTGATGACATCTTGATATATTCTAAAAGTGAGGAAGAGCATGTCGAGCACTTAGAAGCAGTGTTGATATTAGTGAGAGAACATCAGTTGTATTCCAAGCTTAGAAAATGTAGTTTCTTTCAGACAAAGGTAAATTATTTAAGGAAGGCATAGTAGTAGATCCAGAGAAGATACGAGCTATCATGGAGTGGGCAGCTTCTAGAAATGTGGATGAGGTAAGGTCATTCACGGGGTTAGTAGGTTATTACAAGAGGTTCAAAGGGAACTTATCTTGTATTTCATATCTGATTACATCACTGCAAAGGCAAGCTAAAAAAATTGAATGGACAGAGGAATGTGCAACAAGTTTTGAATAGTAGAATAAGTTGTTGACGAATGCTCTAGTGTTAAAGATTGCAAATCCAGACAAAGAGTTTGTGGTGTGTACATATTCTTGCAAGAGAAGACTTGGTTGAATCCTTATGCAAAGGGAAGGTAGTATGCTATGAGTCACTGAAATTGAATAAGCATGAGAAAAAATATATGACATGTGATCTTGAGTTGGCAATGATCGTCAATGCTTTGAAGGTGTGGGGACACTATTTTCTTGGTAGGAAGTTCATCTTGATGATTGATCATAGTGGACTGAGGTATCTATTTGACCAACCGAATCTGAATTTTACACAAGCTAGATGGTTGGCCACAATCAGTGAGTTCGACTTTGAGATCAGGTATATCAAGGGTAAGGAGAACAAGGTTGCGGACACTCTTAGTAGGAGCATACAGGTGAATCACATAGTAGTTATGTGTTCTTATGGGACATACATATAGGATCAGATCTTACAGATAGGACAATGAGATGACAGGTACATGGAGCTTATTCATAGGTTACAATAGGGTACAAGTGGTTAGGATGTGGACTATTATCTTACCTTAGATGGTTTGGCCAGATTTAGGGACAGGATATATTGTGTCGAATGACACTGAGCTCAAGAATATTATCTTGCAAGATTTTCATGCAAATTTGTATTCATCTCACCCATAATACCATAAGACATTGACAACAATGAAGAAGTTTTATCATTGATCAAATCTAAAGAAGGATGTGGCAAATTGTGCCTAGATGTTTGGATTGTCATTAGGTGAAAGCAGAATGTAAGCATCTAGGTGGATTATTACAATCAATTCCTATTCTATAGTGGGAGTGGGAGATCATTTCCATGGATTTAATCATAGGTTTTCCAAGGACATATAGACAGTATGATTCCATCATGGTTGTGGTGGACATGGGGGCTTCACTGGGGGAGCAATACCATACCACGTGGGTTCATATTGGGAGACATATATTGAGGGGAAAATGGCATAATATATTGGGGGGTATATAGGGGGTAAAGGGTTTTTATATTGAAAGTTATAAAAAATGGAGCTGAAAGTTAATGAAAAAATATAAACAGGTATAAAAAAATGTTAATGAAAAAATGGATACCTACAATATCTAATGAAATTAGGGGTTTTTTAAATTGGGAAGGTGTATTGGGTTTGTATTGATAGGGGGTTAATAATGTTATTTTTAGAGGTATTTTCCAATATGTAGTCAAATTAAGGGTATTGTTTAATATTCCATGAATGGACGTGCTATGTGAGAGGTTCATTGAGTGAAGCCCCTATGGTGGTGGACAGGTTGACTAAGGTAGTGCACTTCATTCCAGTGAAGTCTGCTTATTCAACTAGTGATGTGGCATGAGTATTCATTAGAGATGTAGTGAGGCTGAATGGTGTCCCAAAAAATATTGTGTTAGACAAGGATGCTAAGTTCACTTCCAAATTTTGAAAGGAGTTGTTTGCAGGTTTGGGGACAGAGTTGGCCTTTAGCACAACTTATCATATGTAGACAGATGGACATACATAGAGGGTCAACAGGATATTGGAGGACATGTTGAGGATGTATGTGATGCAACAACAGAGGAGATGGGAGGATTACCTTTCATTGGTTGAGTTTGGCTAAAATAGTTGGTATCATGAGTAACTGAGGATGAGTTTGTTCGAGGCACTCTATGGGCGAAGTTGCAATACTCCTATTAGTTAGAGTGATCTAGTGAATAGGGTATTGATAGGACCATACATGTTGGTAGATATGGAACATGAAATGCAGGTAATCAAGAAGAATCTAAAGGCAGCATAGGACAAACATAAATATTTTGCAGATCGTAATAGGATGTTTAAGGAGTTTCAAGTTGGGGAATAGGAGTATTTTTGCATCAAGATGAAGAAGAGCTCCTTGAGGATTGGATCATGTGCCAAGTTGGTGCCTTGTTTTTGTGGACCTTTCAAGATTCTTGAAAGGATTGGACCAGTAGCCTATCGACTTACATTGTCTCTGGTAATGAAATTCCATGATGTTTTCCATATGTCATTGCTTAAGAAGTATGGTAAAGATATTGATCATGTGATTGACTGGCTTATATTGTAGGTGGAGCCAGACATATAATTCTAGCCGGAACCTCAATGTATATTGTAGAGAAATATGCTTATTCTCCAGAACTAAGCATGTTAAAGTGCAGTGGAAGCACTTTGGCCCTGATGAAGCTACATGGGAGATGGCGGATCAGATGTGGGTTGTGTATCCGTTTCTATTCGTTGGTTGAGTGAATGTTTTTAGTATATGTTTTGTTGTGATGTTTTTGGTATATGTACATATGTATATGGATGTAAATACCACCATGAGATGTGTTATAAAGCTCCAATAAGTAGTATGGGTGTCATGTTGTTATGGTTGTTATGGTTGTTTGGTTTCCTTCTCAACAAGTTGATCATTGTAAATACTGCATCAAGCTAAGTTATAAAGCTCCATGGGTAGTATGTTTTGATTTCAACAGTCTTGTTGATTGCAGCTATCATTGAGCACCAAGGATGGTGTTTCCCCAATGGGGAGGTTTTTGTAAACACCCTGGTCAAAATTCCATGTAATAAAGTTAATAAATGAAAAATAATAACCAATTTCATGGGACACGTATTCCAAGTTGAATGTTGGGCAAAAAATCCTAGTATTGGTGTTCATTTGGTTTATTATGGCTAAGGAAATTGGAAAAGGGAATTGCAAAGCCTTTGGAAAGAAATGAGGCATTAAATGGCATTTTATTTATGAAAATAATGGAAATTAGAAGAAAGGGAAGGTGAAAGATCACAAGTTGCATGTGAGGAGGAAAATGAAGGAAAATAATGGAAAATTGAGGAAAATATAGGTCTCATTAATAAAAAAGGATTATCAGGATTAGTTGATACCTTTTGTTAGTTTCGTTTTGGAGCTCTCTCTATTCTCTCTCTCTCTCTCTCACTCTTGGACACTTAGAGCATTCTTGGAGCACTCTAGCATCAAGGAAATAAAAGGTATGACCAAGAGGGAAAAGGAAATTGAAGATCAAGCAAGGAAGAGTAGGATAAAGAAACTACAATGGGATTACTTGTAGCTATCGATTTGCATGTGCGACCTTTCTAGATTTGGCATGCATGGTACATGCATGTGTGTATTTGGTTATTTTGTTGTCACTGGCATGGGTTTTTCCAAGTGTGATAGTGTTCTTCAGCCTTACCTTGCTATTTCCAGATTAACCAGATAGCCATGGTGTGATGGGTTCTCTTGTATTTGGTTCAACTAGATTTCTAGATGGCTTCGAAACTGAGTGAGGTAGTCTCTGAAAGAAAGAACACAAAGCCTAAGAATTCTTGGACTGGAGAAGGTGGGATTATGGTAAAGCCATATTTTGTGTGCCTCAGTGGGACTAGGAATCCTCGACCGGTGAATGGAGAGATAGACGATAAAGCCTAGAGGTGTTTGCCCTTGATCAGGCATAGGAATACTTGACCATTGAATGGCGACATATACGATAAATCTTTGAGGGTAGAGTCTTGGTTAGGCTTAGGAATCCTTGACCATTGTATGGCAGGATATATAGTAAATCCTATAAACTAGGAGATAGGAAAACTCCTCTCAGTATAGGTGGAGAAATATGATGCCATTCATGCTTATTTAGGGCCTAGTGATCTGATGCAGATTGTAGTAAAGCTTGATGAAAATTGGAATGGATTGGTTTGGTTTTGAATCCCACATTCATGCTTGGAATATGGCACGGGGGTGACTGGATGAAAGAAAAAATTGGTTCAACCCAATATATGGTTGGGTGGTTTTTGGAAGTCCCAGACCTGATTAGATTATACATTCATTAATAAGAGCTCCTTCTCCTTAGCATTTCATGTGTAAATGTAATGGTTCATATGTGATTCTTATGGATGTTATATCCTTGTTATTTCAATTGGCTATATGTTGGTTATGAGTATGTTTTATGACAGACTTGATGTATGGCCCTCATCATGTTTTGATTTACAAATGAATGTACAATGAATATATTATCTTATAGATGATAATGGAGCTATTTTGATAAGGAAACAATGATTCTCTATGAATATTAGATAATTATGAGATCCATATGCTCAGGTATGTTGTTATGACCTGCAGATTGCATATTTTTTACATGTTTGATGAAATTCCTATCATTGCCAGTATGGGTGAGGTCAATTACTTCTATTAATGATTCCATTAGTAGCCTTATTCCATTTTTATTTATAATTTCTGAAACCTTCATGAAGTTATGGGCTATGGCCTGGAAAGTGGCCCTGAAAATGTGGCACAAAATCTGGGGTCGCCGCATCAAAATTGGTTGAAAAAGTCCGTAGTCATTGGCATACCTTGTTGTGGGAGCGACAAGAACGCCTCACTCGCATGCATGGCTTGTCATGGTAGCGACTAGGGGTCCATATCAGTGAATGCCAAGTTGTCTCAAGGGTTGGTCATCTGGAAAGGTTGATTAGCTCCTGAAGGTTTTGTAGCATGTGTGGAAGGTCATATTGGGTTGGTTTTGTTGGTTCCACTTCCTTTTATTTATGGGTAGGTTTACCCCAATGGACTGGTTAACTTGGGTAAATGTGGGAGGAGGGTGATACACTTATTTGATTCCCTTATTGAGATGACTTTCCACCTTTTTACACTTCTTTAGGAACTTATTCAATGTAGTAGAGATCTTCATTATGCCCTTAGCTAACCTTAGCTCTAATACCATGTTGAGAAATATATAAGGTAGTATTTAGGATGATTTCTCTTTCTATGATAACTGCTTGTGATATATTTTTACTTTTTCTTACTTATTAGCTTCTTCTCTTATTATTATGTTCATTTATCATCAAACAAATACCAAAAGCAAGAAGAACAAGAATAGAGGAAAACCTGTAAATCTCTTCTCTTCTTATAGATTCTTCAATTGATGAATTCCAAGACCTCTAGATCATGAACAATACCTTTCCAAGACCAAGTCAACCCTCTCCTAATGATGTGCTTCCTTTGTCCAAGTCAAACCCAGTCAAATCTCTTCCAGCAACACAACTTCAACCCCCAACTTCAAGATTTTCACCTCTACTGCAGGTTTGATGTTTTTGGCACCCTGCAACTACTACTACATCCATACATGTGAGTGAATTTAGCCTTCCTAGGCCTCCTAATAACTTCTTTTAAATTTCTTCCTTGTCTAGGGTTAGTAAATGACCTATTATGCCCTTATTCTAGCAATTTTGATCTTCTTCGAGAAAATAGAGAATTTCAACCTTGAAGAAGCAAACCCTAACTTTCCTTCTTCGCATGTGGGAGAGGGAATTAGCCCATAAACTTCTTTTCTTCATCCTCCTTCTTCGCTAGCCTTGTTGTGGTTCTCCTTCACTTAGATGAGATGGGAAGTGAATGTGTCCAAAGGAGGTTGAGTTCCCTCCTTTATATAGGCTTATCAAGGTGGACATGACTCCTCAAAATAGGCTGACTTCTCAACTATTAGGCCGACTTGGCCTTGAAGGGTATTTATACTCTTTTAAATAAAAAATAATTGTATTTTCAAGTTACAATGTGCCCAATGGGGCCTTAAACTTATGACAATGCCTCTTTTAACTTCTTGACCTAGGAAAAACCCTAGAAGCACTCAGTGGGTGCCCGACCTCTAAATAAAATACCTTGAGCATGAAAACCATGCTCTAAAAATAAAAACAATATTTTTTCTTTTATTTTACAATATACAAGAGCCATAAGTACATTTCATATTTATGAAGACTGAACCTAGTTACATATTTTTCAAGACAATAATGAGTATCAATAATCCTTAGAAACGAGACCATTTGAAGCACACTATGGTAGGAAGTCTATACTCCAATTATCTAAGATTATCCAATATATAGAGTGGGGCTTGGTATAAATGTTCTTAAGGAGATGGAAGAGAAAATGATTAAAATATAATATAATTTGAAGGTAGCCTAGGCAGGTAAAAGAGTTATGCATATTAGGGGAAAGTAGCAAGAGAATTCCAAGTGAATGATCATGTGTTTTTGAATGTGAGGCCAGAGTGGAATTCACTATAGTTGGGGAGCTACAACATGTTGTTAGATAGATCTTATGGGCCTTCGATATATTGAGTAGAATATGGGCATTTGCATATGAGCTTATATTACTTGCATTTATGCATGTGCATAATATGTCTCATGTTTGATTATTGAAAATGTATGTACATGGCCCTAACCATGCTATTGATTGGAATATGATTTATATGGACCCTAAAGGAAATTATTAGCTAGAGCCAAAGTATATCCTAGATTAGAAAATCAACGATCTCTAGAACAAATCAATTGGGTTGGTAAAGGTCTATTGGTGTTTCTACAACCCTAAATATGCTACATGGGAGCTATAAGTTGCTATGCATGAGGCATACTTACAATTATGTTGATATTTTCTTGCATACACTATATATATCATCCCCAACGTTGTATGTGCACTGATGGCAATGCAAAAATAAGTAGGAGGAGAATGTAACACCCTATTTTGTAATGTAATTATACATAATGACATATAAGTTGATGAGCCAAATCATATGGAAAAGGGACAAAACTATCTTTTCTAACCAATGTACATGAATTTATTAATAAAATACACTCAGGGAAGATATTAATGACAGGGGCTATCACTCCATGAGAGGGGAATGAGAGGGGGCTAAGGGGGCCCAAGGGGACCAAAGTCAAATAATGAGCATTTCATCACTGACTAGATTTATACATTACCTTAATTTATGTAAAATGGAAACCATTTTTGGTAATAGGGATTAAGTTCCTAGGAAAAGACTTCCTAGAATGTGAGTTGGTAAGAAGGAGACGTCCACATAAAATTCTTGGTTTAGACAGTTGAGGAATGCTCTTATTTTCATTCATTTCATTGTCACCTTTTTAGATTGTTGTCCTAGCTATGGTGTGAGTGGTCATTGTAAGGGGAGGAACCCTATAAGGCAGGGAAAATTTTAAGGATGGAAAATTATCTTGAAGTTTAAAAACATTGGCGAATCTCACTAGTCCCTAATATGCAAACTATAAAATGTTTATTAGTGTGTTTTTAAAATTATTCAAATTTATAATGATTTTATATATACTCTCTATATAATGTTGGTGATTTTTAAGGTAAAATAATTCTATATTGTAAAATTTGGGCAAATCAGTCTTATAAAAAATGAAAATTGGCCAATCTTCTTTTTTGAAAAATCATGGAAAATTAGCCCACCTACGAATAGTAGCCCCAAAAATTTTCCATGTTATAAGGGAGGTTGAAATGTATTATGCATATATGTGTCATTAGAAATCCCTATGAACATAGCATGGAGATTTTCCTAGATGGTATAGAATATATCCTTGATGAAACATGGCATAACCTAAGCTACTACATTGTAGAGAGGAGATCCCCTCTTGGTTTCTATAGATTAAAGAGGAAAAGAGATCTAAAGAGTAACATGGTTGTAAGAGATATTAGGTAAAGGAACCATTCTGAGAGATAGAGTGCATGTTTTCTCCTATGGTGTCATAGATCAAGCTCATGGTGCCTGGTAGCCTACTATTAGAGACCTAGAATAAAAGTGCCTAAGGGTGGGAGGAATTTCTTTACTCAACAACTAGTTACTGAAATACAATATAAGATAAGCATTTTTATCTTAGGTGTTAAATGTTTTATTTTATGTTCTTGGTATATGTTATGTTGAGCATTTATACTTTTACATGTTATTATTGGTTATGCATGAATTCTACATAGAATTTATATGCTTCTAGGCTTACATATTTGTTTATATACAAGTCATAATGAATAAATTTGGAACAAAGCTCATACATATGGAAATTAGAGCTAGGATGTGAAAGTAAATTTGAGGTTTAAGGAATCGAAAGTCAATTTGAGGTAGTATTAGTCCTAGAGTTTCATGGTAGTGTGCCTTAATGTGGACTTGGAGGACATTACACTTAATTTGTTGAATTGTTGTGCTTCTTCCTTGAATTTAGCTTGGGAAGAGTTGAAAAAGAACTTGTTGTTCAAGGATGTGGAAAAATAACCCTTCTATAGATTGAGTGACAAATTTCACAACTTTTTTCATTTGGCTTCCAAAATATCTATCCTGAATTTTTATTGAACCAACAGATTCATTATGGTCACACTTTGAGATACAAAATGATGTACATTCTCATGTACACTCATCATTACTGAGAACAGAGAAGTATTCTTGCACTTAATGTTGTATTAGTACTTTGTTAAGGCCCTCGTAGCTCCAAATCATCTCTCTATTTCATGGTTTCACTGAAAACGCTTAACCAAGCTATAAATAAAACCATATAGAGAAGGATGACACCAAAACATCGGCCATAATTCCAATGAAATATTGAGGCTTAACTTTTATCTGACCTAAAAACATTTCTATGGAAATAATGATACACTATTTTTTTCATGATAAACATAGCATTAGGTATACCACACCAAAAGTACTCCAAATACAAAACCTATGCAAAGTTGGTTAAGAAAACATCTTTCCTACAAATCCTCCCAATTTTCCATCGATAATAAAGAAGTAAAACCAAATGGTGGAGGCCAAACCACTTCTCATAAATGATATCCAACAACTAAGATCCCAAAGATATTTCTATACTCTAGGGATATTACTAACTAGGAGGCATAACACCTTAAGGTTCCAACCATTCTTTCCCCCAATTTATTGACTTTCAAATTCTATATTTGGTGTTCTTCTTGGGCATCAATTGCATGCATTATGTTCTCACTTAACACGCAAAAATGGAATTTTTATTATTAATATTTTGCTCCTTTGTCTCGCAATCAAGGATTGTAGTTAGATCGCTATCGACTAGGGATGATTTTCCAAGCATCATCTTCACTATCACCTAAGAAAATTGATGATTTAACCTTGGTTTCTTTTTCTAAGTGGAGGCCTCTTAAAAGGTTGTATGCTTTTACCAAATTATTTAGTGCTACCTCAAAATCCTATAATAGAATGCTACTTTTGTTCCTCTAAAATTGAAGATGATCCCACAGCCTTTACAATGCACTTACCACTCCTATTTTAAAAAAATATTGTTATCAAATTCACGAAACCCCATATATATAAGTTTCACTAAACCATATATATATACCTTATTCTCATATTATATATATATATATATATATAGATAAACTAAGAACCCTAAATATCTCCCATCCAACACGCCTTATTAACTTGTTATAATATCGCAAGTCCTTAGAATGAATCACAACTTAAGCCATGCCTTCCTATCTTGGAACTCAATGTAGACTAAACTCAAAATCACTTTTCTTATGCTTTTGATCTTTCTAATGTTATTTAGCATTTTTTAAATTAATATGATTGGTATGCATAATTATTATTCAATAACTAATATATGATTAATAAAAACTATATAATAAAAATATTAAAAATATTAAGTAAATTATTTAAAACTTTAAAATACATAATTCTATATATTTAACCTAATTCTATATACTTAATGAATTATTTGTTTATATAAATTAAAATATATAGAAAAATAAAATAGTTAATATCACCTCATTCCATGAAATTTCAAATTATGACATGAGAAAACTAAACCTTACTCAAACCACTTAACCTACGTTTATATATCTTTAATATAAATCAATAACCTAATAATTAAACTTACTACTCACTAAACTCATCCATGCAGAAAATTCTCTCGTAAAATGAACCAAACAACCGATACAATAGTGGTATTTTCATACCAGAGTGGTCTTTTTAGGAAGAAATCCATACCTCATCAAGTGATTACTGAATTAATATATAAGTTTAACCATTTAGTTTTTATCACTCTCACTTTTAATATACTGGTATTTTTAATTTTAAATATAAATTTTATATTATAAATCTAAAATATTAATTATTAGTTTATTATTAAAATACAAGTGAAGAACCATATATTTTAAAAGCAATTTAATCTTTAAAAATAAACAAAACCAAACACAGAATAGTCACATATATTTTCTGTTTATTATAAACTCACTCTTCGTTTTCTCCAACAAACTACGAATGCTTCAATGAACAATGGGTCATCCAACGACTACGAACGCTTCAAACACACAATGGGCCATCCAATGAAATCTCGTTGAATATACGTGAACCACTTATCCAAAGAGACAAAACACTTGATTTAAATTTAATATGTTTTTCTTTTGCTTCAAGCTAAGTTTGGTTAATATGGCTGGTTCAAATTTACATTTATTCTATAATATAAGATTCTATATTAATATTCTAATCTTAATATAAATCTGATGTAATATTCTTGAAAACACCTATTATATCCGTATAATTAACAAAATTTTCGAATAATTCGAAATACGTTAGTACCCATCATCCGTTCTCATTGTCCGTTTAAATTCTGAGAGAAATGAAAAATTTAAAGAAACCACAACGGCAGTTTGAAACGGTGAACTTTTATGTGAAATTCAATCGAGGAAAAATAGCAATTAGACATATAGCAGAGGAAAACTACTCTCTTACAATCCTGTACAATTACAGTTAAATGATCAGTACATGTTTATGTTTACAAACGATCCAGTATAGGATCAAGAGTTCACCCTCTTACAGGGCAATAATGGAGTGACTGTGGTCACTGATTCTATCCCTCCTGGCACACCTGTGCTGACTTCCTCATTGTCATTTCTTCAACAACAAACAAGAAGCTCCAGGAAGAGACTATGAAAGGGACAGATTCAGTTGTCCATGATGCTGTGATGACAATCTCTGGGCTTCCGGCAAAGTCACTCCGAAAAGCCTCACTCCTTTCTTGGTCGCGGGATCGAGACTCGACGCCGGTTTGTGTTCAGGGGTTTCTGATTCTTCTGTCGAGGATGGCCGAGCAGGGTTGACAAAGGGATGCAGTGGTTTGATATTAGTACTAATTTCATAGCCGCGATTGAGAGAGCTGTGGTAGTTGGGATACAATTACGTGGGTTGACATCCATCGGAATTGATGTCGTAAAACTTGTTTTGGATCGTTTGGTTGGTGGGCTACACCGAGAAATAGAAATGAAGGGTGTCGTTAAGAGGACTTACATTGCTTCCATAATTGGAATTTGGATGTCTGGTAAAGAAGGCTGCGGTTAAGAGGAGTTGCAGTGTTTCTATAACTGGAACTTGGATGTCTGGTCATGTCATGTTTACATTGGCCAGCTTGTGAATTTGGGTAAATGTATGGTGGCGTGTTATGTGGCCTACAATAAATTGGTGTTTGCACTTTTAAGAGGTTGCTGCATCAATCAGGTTAGAGCTTGCATATTTTTGGGGGTTAGTGTCTCAAGTAGGTTGGTGCCTCCAAATAGGCATTGGCGGTTGGTGTCTGCAAATAGACTTTGTTGGTTGGTGCCTCAAGTAAGTTGGTGAGTGTAAATTAATGTAGTCAAAGATCTAAGAAAATAAGAAGATTTGTGGTTTTCTCCCCCAAGGGTTTTCATGTATATTTGATGTTCATACATATTGATACAATGATTGATTTTTATTGATTTAGTCTTTTGGTTTCAATTATGATGAGTTATGAAATTGTTTTAAAGTGATTAAATTGGTCATTACACTGATTCAGCCATCCCCCCTCTCACTTAGTGTAACCATAATTCCAACAATTGGTATTGGAGCATCTTCCTTTAGTAATAGTTAATCATTGGAAGGTTGATCATAGGGATCATGACTAATCTTTGCTCTTCATGAAAGCCTCTTCAATTTGATGGAGCAAACAATGCTTTCTAGAAAATAAGAATGGAAACTTACATTATGTCTTTAGGTATTGTTGTATGGATGGTTGTCGAGAATGGGTTCCAAGCACTTGCAACTCCTCTCATTGATGCAATAGGTAAAGCTCCCTGAACATTTAATGCAATGGGAAAATGCCATCTTAAGTGGTTTATCAAATACTGAATTTCTCAACATTATGCATTGCAAGTTAGCTAAAGACTATGGGACAAGCTTAAAATATGTTACTAAGGGGATGAAAAAATAAAGGAGGCCAAGCTACAAACTTATAGATGTTCGTAAGTTTGAAAATACAAGATCAAAATATTGCTTCATATTTTCTTCAAATAAATGGTATTGTCAACACAATCAAAGGTCTCTTTAAATTATAAGGGGAATATGAATTTATGATGTTTATATGAAAGAATTTACCAAATTTCATGGAGTTCCTATGATAGATAGATATTCTAAATTTGTTTGAAATATTTTGGAAGGGTTATTCAAGGGGTTGGGAAAAAATTTGAAACTATGTAGAGGTTGTTATCCAAAAACATATGGGATAACAGAGAGAGTTAACCAATTCATTTTAGTCATTCTTAGAATACATGTGATGTAAAGACAATCCAAGGGGAAATATTACCTGCACTCAGTTGAATTTACCCACAACATGTTGAGAAATCTATAGGGGAGTAGTTAGGATGATTTATCTTTTTATGATAATTGTTTGTGATATCTTTTTACTTTTTCTTACATATTATTTTCTTCTCTTATAATTATGTCCATTTATCATCAGCAACTACCAAAAATCAGAAGAACAAGAACATAGGATATAGGCTACAAGCCAAGGCCAAAACCTCTCCACTTGAGAGGAAAACCCATAAATCCCTTATCTTCTTATAGATTCTTCAATTTACGAATTCCAATACCTCTAGACCAAGACCAAGTCCAATCTCTTCTGATGATGTGCGTCTTTTGTCCAAGTCAAAAATCTCTTCTAGCAGCACAACTTCGATCCCCAACTTCAGAATTTCTGCTTCTACTGCAGGTCTGAAAATTTCCCCACCTATAACTACTACTGCATCTACACGTGTGAGAGAAATTAGCCTTCCAGGACCTCCCAACAACTTACTTGAATTTCTTCCTTCTCTAGGGCTATTAAATGACCTATTAGGCCCTTCTTCAATTAATTTTGACCTTCTTCCAGTAGATAGAGAATTTTGACCTTCAAGCAGCAAACCCTAGCTTTCCTTCTTTGCACATGTGAGAGAGAATTAGCCCAGAAACCTCTTTTCTTCATCCTTCCTCTACTTTGATAGCCTTCATGTGCTTCTCCTTCACTTAGATGAGATGAGAAGTGAATATGTCCAAAGGAGATCGAGTTCCCTCCTTTATATAGGCTTCTCAAGGTGGACGTGGCTCATCAAAATAGGCTGACTTCTCCACTTCTAGGCCAAATTGATCTTGAAGGGTATTTTGACTCTTTTAAATACAAAAATAATTTTATTTTCAAGTTACAATGTGCCCGATGAGGTCTTCAACTTATGAAAATGACTCTTTTGACTTCTTGACCTAAGACAAACCCTAACAACACTTAATGGGTGCTTGAACCCTAAATAAAATACCTTGAGCATGAAACCCATGCTCCAAAAATAACAATAATAATTTTTCTTTTATTTTACAAAATACAAGAATCAAAACTACATTTCATATTTATGAAGACCAAACCTAGTTACACATTTTTCAACACTCCCTCTTAACTAGGGAGGTATTCATAAATGGTAAATGGACATTCTTAATCTGAAGAGATCTCATAAGAAGAGTTGGATTGGTAACCCATCTATTTAGCATCATAACGACCAACATTGTCACATAGTAAGGCCTTGACTAGCAAATTTATCTCTCCAAAAGATCAAAGCACAACGCTAGCGAGACCAATGATTTATAAACACCATCATCGTTGTCTCTCAAGGTACATGTCCCACCCGAGTGTTCACAAAGTACGCCCTTGTTAGAATATTCTTATCTTGGATAGCTAATTCTCAAAGAATATCGGTCCTCAACTACTCTTATATTGGATTCCCTACCTCATCCTCAAAGAGTATGAGATGCCTGATGTTTACCCAACCCTTTGTTAGAGCCTAGATTTGCCTCAGGCTAAAAAGGCAAGGTTCTAGGTCCACATCAAACCAAGCTCAGCCTCATAGCTAGCCCTACGAGGACAGGAGAGGGCTCTCTCTGGGTCAATCTCAGCAAAAAGTGTTTCAATGGGGCTTGAGATGACTTAAAATGGAAAACTGATTTTAGGCTAGTAAATAGATACGAAAAAGATAGTTTAATAAATGACTGAATTTCTTGGGCTGCATGGGACAAAGAACAGCTTGAGTTGAGAAATTAAATCAAATACACAGATTATTTCGCGAGGCAAGATAGGCATGAGGTTTATCAATCAAATTGAAATAATATGGAGTGGACAGACTGTTGAGAAGCTGAAAAGGGCAGATATAATGAATCCTTTTCAGACAGAAGAAGACACACAGAGGATGAATGTTTTTCCCAGGCAGAGCAATAACTGGATTTTACCTTTATTACTTAAAAACATTCAGCTGGAAACGATTATGAATGAACTGTAAACTAACAAGATACTCATGAAACAGTAAGAAGAACATATGCTAGACTCATACCACTTGAATCTCATACACCAGAGCTGTATCATTTCATTAATTCTCTGCTAAAACTGTATAGTGAAGTGCTGATTTCTTCTACCTCTCCTAGAAACTCCAACCCTTTACAAAAGATTTTCCTTACAATAAATAAGCTCCACTATGAGAAAACAAATCGATCCAAATAGGGAGCTGTTACAACTGAAATTATAAAAATAGAGAAAGAGTCATCCATCCGTTCTAAAGACAGAACATCGTTACATTATTCCAGCTGAAAATTTCTAATGGCCAATAAAAAGGTGTAGCATGGATCCCATTAAATCGTGGCTAAAGACAAAATAGGCTTTCGTTCCTATTTCTCTACATTGTAAATGTCTTCATTTTAATTTTAGGTTTGATTGTCCGCTTTCCCTTTTACCTTTTCAATAAAAACTAATTTTTAATGAAAAGTAGTTTTGAATTTGCCTTTAATGATGGGAAAGAGAGTTCCACCAGTCCCAGCCCATAAAAAATTGACACTCCTCAGAGACAGCTGTAATTTTTAGTTTCTTGCACAACTTTTCCCATTTCAGGAAATTGGACAGTGGTTCAACCTCATCGGAGTCAAACTTTCATATTTTTCCCTCCCAATCAACATCAAATGCTACTTAATGCCGATTACAAGACAACTAGAACCTACTTGGAGAAGAGAAGATCGTTTCATTTGATTCCAGAGTGACATAGCAAAAGATTCAGTGTTCTGGCTCTGTGCGCCGCGCAGGCTACCCAGTGCACCGCGCCATTTGGGTGCGCCGCGCCAGTGTAAAATTACACTGCGTAAAGGCGCCAAATGTGCTGCGCTTGTTCAGTGCGCTGTGCCATTGCCCAACATGCCGTGCATGTGAACACATATATATATATATATATATATATATATATATATATATATATATATATATATATATATATATATATATATATATATATATATATATATATATATATACGACAGTGATCTCCTTCACATCCAATCTGTTATTCCTCTTCATTCATTTTAAACATAGGATCACTGCACGTTCATACAGTTCGGTCTTGTGCTTGGAACTTAGGAAATTCGTCCCTTCTTCTTGTAAACAATTTGGATCTCCTCCAAACAGAGATAGAGCTTTCTATGGTACCTAGTTCAGTTTAAATATTCTGAAATATGCATGGAACAACCTTCGGTACAACGAGAAATCGGAATTCAATGTGCTGGCTGCTTAATCTCTATGGTTCCCTCATCAATGCGGCCGTAATACCTTGAAATTCTGAGCATAAATAAATCTGGAACAGGTTCCTAATTTACATGTCCTTGGAGCTGAAAATGACAACCACCATATATTTAATCTCAACTACTACAAGCCCTCAACTCTGGACATTATGACTTTGATATCAACTGGTGGTGGTAGAAAATCTTCTTGGAACTGGTCCCCTGAATGCTAAATAACTCGACTGTCCTAGTGTTGGTGAAAAACAATATATCCGGCCCTCTTATAGGCTAATTAGACTCCTTCCCTTGGCAATGTCACAACAAAATTGGATCTGGAAACTACAGTGCGAGATTCTTATGCAAATAGAGCAAATGATACTACAGATGTGTTTTAATTTCCATTCTGATTTTGGCTTGAAATGATGACTTTTCTTGGTTGATTTTATGCAAGGATAGGAGCTGCTGAAACCTAGCAAGATGACCAGGGCTGCCTGAGGAACTGAAGAACTTAAAAAACCTTAACAATCATGTATTAAACAAACTTGATGATTTCTTCTTCAAAACAGAGTTTTGAAGAAGAAATATCCTTCAGCATTATTAATGATGAAAATATTGAAGTGAAAACTTATTGAAAACATCATCATGGCCTGCGGGCATTGTTTAATATTTCTGAAGATGAAACCCTAGACCTAGAAGCTAAAATGACTCTTTGTTGACTAAAATAGCATCCAAGATTGTAAATGACGTGAAATTAACTTTGATGAATTTTGAGAAATTTTGACCAACTCGGTAGGTACAAAGCATGAGGGAAACGAGAACACCAAGCCCTTCCGTCAGTCAATGGCATGTCCCTAACAGAATGCAACTGAATGAATCGAGTGAGACACCTAAAAATGAAATGCAAAAAGAGTTTTTATCTCTAACGGAGGACTGACAAGACCGACTCTAACATTAGCTCCAATGGGGATGGTAGCTCCAACTCGTTGGAGGTGCCAAGAACTGCAGATCTTTGGGTGAGCAGACAGTGCCTTCGTCCATTAGGCTATGGAGTTATTATTTTGACCAACAACGCAAGACTTTGACCCAATTTATTTGATTGAAACTTGACTCAAAATGACTCGATGATGAAACTGAAATGACTGAAAAACTGACTCGACAAACTAACCCAAAATACTAAGACCTGAACTTAAAACTTAAAGCTTGGTGGTAGTACATGACCACCTGTGTTTCTTACAAGACAATATACCATCAAAATATATCAAAATTCCAATGCAACCAATCAAGAAGATGCCTTCTTGATTGATTCTCCTGATTATATCTTCTGGTCAACAATGAATACTGGTAACTGGGCATCCAAAAACACAGTTGACCATGATCTCCTTCATCACTGAATACTGCAATAATCACCTTCACTACTGACTACAACAAATTTGCCATTGGATCTTGAAAAACATGAAGATTTACCTCCTGCTGAAGAAACAAGGTGTCTTTTCCTCTCGCGTCCGATCTTTCTTCATAATGCACTTCAGAAAAAGTATGTTCCTAGTCCTCAAAAAAATTCTAAACAAGTAGATGAGCAGATTTCCTCTTCAAAGAACATTTCAAAACATGAGACATAGGAAGAAGAATCTAAAATGGAATCCTGAATGGTCTGATCTTTTGTAGTTTGAATATATGGTAGGTCATCCTCATATGATATGACAACCAAATTCTCATTACATTCATCAATCATGAGAAAAGGAATTTCAGATGTTTCGTGAAACCCAACACTAACATTTCTATCATCTACCATAAATTCATCCAAAGAAACCTTTTCACTTACTTGACCGCAGATCTCATTTTGTTGTTCACTTATTTGACCTGACTGGATTACCTCTTTATGAAGGCTCTATTCTAATGACATGAAAACAGTTGGATGCATAGCTCTGTCTTCTTTATTCCAGATGATTTCAACAGCAGAGTTCTCCTTCTTGAGATTCAACACAAGGTATTCTTGGTCATCACCATCTGAATCTAGATCTGAAATAGCTGACTTGACTTTATCACCTTCTGAAATCGAAACTTGACTTCCCTGCATGCTGTTTCCTTCTAGGGGTAGATCTAAAACGAAACTTTCTTTTTCATAATTTTCAGCCATATGGACATCTTCAACCTGCTGATCTGTAAAGTTGTTTACGGGACTGTCATCCTTTTCAGAAGAGGAAGAAGTTCTGCCATCACCTTCTTGACCATGTGCACACTGCATATCTGCGTTAACTTGAGCTGGAACATGACCGTTCAAGAGTTGATCTATCTCGTCTTCAGACAGAGGAGATAATACTTTTTGTTTTCTCTTGCTCAAACAGTGATTGTCTTCATTAATTTCAAGTGAAGGAGTGTACAAATTTTCCTCATACTGCTGATCCATTTCATGTAATTCCTGTTGACTGTCAAGATGAAAAATTCCTTCATCTTCCACCGTACTAAGATCTTGATCCTGCTGCAAATTTTCATGATCGTCTTTATGCTGCTGAAATGGATTTTCATACAGGGCTTCCATGATCTCTTCATCCATGAAATTATCATCCTCATAATATTTTTCAAGGCTTTCAATAAAACCATAAGCATGCTTGCAACAGTCCTGGACTAAATTTAATGATGGATAAGATTCTTTATATCTTTCAAAGAACATGGCATGAAAATCCTTTAAATAGTAAATGCAAGCAGGCGACAAACTTTCATACCAAGATTGGGCTTCACCTTCCAAGGTTGCCAGGAATATCTTCATCAAGCAATCTTCAGGAAAATCAACCTTCAACTTGCGAATGTGCATGTGAAATCTAACCAGATGTAAAGCAGCATCCTTCCTACCATCATCTTTAAATGTAGGCAAATTCCTTGACCAATCTACCTTCAGAATCTTATTTGGAAAGCTTGGAATGTGATCTTGGCTCATGGGAGCGTATCTTCTTGCAACCCGATCCATCTTGAAAAGCTCAAAGCTACTAATCTTCCTGCAGTGGAGTCACCATGAAGCATTGATCTCTGGATTTTTCAGTGAATGAAGTCGCCAGGTGAATGATTTCAGCCTTCTTATGCCTAATCGTTGTCCACCATCAACAATCAGATCTGAACTTGATACATGTACTGGGGCAATTAACAAGTCAGATGTCACGTTTACAAGCTAGACCGGAGATTGACTGAAGCAGCGTTTATCTACTTGTGTTAATGCAAAGAAAAAGCGTTTCGAAGGCTACCTGGCATAACTTCAGGCTCCGTCTATAGCTTATAAAACAAATGACATCAACAAGCAAACCATTTTCATCCCTAGTATGGTCGCCACTATGTTAGAGCCTAGATTTGCCTTAGGCTGAAAAGGCAAGGTTCTAGGTCCACATCAAACCAAGCTCAGCCTCATAGCTAGCCCTACGAGGACAGGAGAGGGCTCTCTCTGGGTCAATCTCAACAAAAAGTATTTCAATGGGACTTGGGATGACTTAAAATGGGAAACTGATTTTAGGCTAGTAAATAGATATGAAAAATATAGTTTAATAAATGACTGAATTTACTGGGCTGCATGGGACAAAGAATAGCTTGAGTTGAGAAATTAAATCAAATACACAGATTATTTCGCGAGGCAAGATAGGCATGAGGTTTAGCAATCAAACTGAAATAATATGGAGTGGACAGACTGTTGAGAAGCTGGAAAGGGCATATATAATGAATCCTTTTCAGACAGAAGAAGACACACAGAGGATGAATGTTTTTCCCAGGCAGAGCAATAACTATATTCTACCTTTGTTACTTAAAAACATTCAGCTGGAAACGATTATGAATGAACTGTAAACATAACAAGATACTCATGAAACAGTAAGAAGAACATATGCTAGACTCATACCACTTGAATCTCATAAATCAGAGCTGTATCATTTCATTAATTCTCTGCTAAAACTGTACAGTGAAGTGTTGATTTCTTCTACCTCTCCCAGAAACTTCAACCCTTTACAAAAGATTTTACATATAATAAATAAGCTCCACTCTGAGAAAACAAATCGATCCAAATAGGGAGCTGTTACAACTGAAATTATAAAAATAGAGAAATAGTCATCCATCCGTTCTAAAGACAGAACAGCGTTACATTATTTCAGCTGAAAATTTCTGATGGCCAATAAAAAGGTGTAGCGTGGATCCCATTAAATCGTGGCTAAAGACAAAAATAGGCTTCCGTTCCTATTTCTCTGCATGGTAAATGTCTTTGTTTTAATTTTAGGTTTGACTGTCCGCTTTCCCTTTTACCTTTTCAATAAAAACTAATTTTTAATGAAAAAATAGTTTTGAATTTGCCTTTGATGACGGGAAAGAGAGTTCCGCCAGTCCCAGCCCATAAAAAATTGACACTCCTCGGAGACAGCTGTAATTTTTAGTTTCTTGCACAACTTTGCCCGTTTTAGGAAATTGGACAGTGGTTCATCCTCATTGGAGTCAAACTTTCATATTTTTCCCTCCCAATCAACACCAAATGTTGCTCAATGGCAATTACAAGACAACTAGAACCTACTTGGAGAAGAGAAGATCGTTTCGTTTGATTCCAGAGTGACATAGCAAAAGATTTAGTGTTCTGGCTCTGTGCACCGCGCAGGCTGCCTAGTGCGCTGCGCAGGCTGCCTAGTGCGCCGCGCCATTGCCCAACACGCCACGCATGTGAACATATATATATATATATATGATGGTGATCTCCTTCATATCAGATTTGTTGTTCCTCTTCATTCATTTTGAACATAGGATCACTGCACGTTCATACAGTTCGGTCTTGTGCTTGGTACTTAGGAAATTCGTCCCTTCTTCTTGTAAACAATTTGGATCTCCTCCAAACAGAGATAGAGCTCTCTTTGGCACCTAGTTCAGTTTTAATATTCTGAAAAATGCACGGAACAACCTTCGGTACAATGAGAAATCAGAATTCAATGTGTTGGCTGCTTAATCTTTATGGTTCTCTCATCAATGCGGCCATAATACCTTGAAATTCTGAGCATAAATAAATCTGGAACAGGTTCCTTATTTACATGTCCTTGGAGCTGAAAATGACAACCACCATATATTTAATCTCAACTACTGCAAGCCCTCAACTCTGGACATTATGACTTCGATATCAGCTGGTGGTGGTAGCAAATCTTCTTGGAACTGGTCCCCTGAATGATAAATAACTCGACTCTCCTAGTGTTGGTGAAAAACAATATATTCGGCCCTCCTATAGGCTGATTAGACTCCTTCCCTTGGCAATGTCACAACAAAATTGGATCTGGAAACTACAGTGCAAGATTCTTATGCAAATAGAGCAAATTATACTACAGATGTGTTTTAATTTCCATTTTGATTTTGGCTTGAAATGATGACTTTTCTTGGTTGATTTTCTGCAGGGATAGGAGCTGCTGAAACCTGGCAAGATGACCAGGGCTGCCTGAAGAACTGCAGAACTTGAAAAACCTTAACAATCATGTATTAAACAAACTTGATGATTTCTTCTTCAAAACAAAGTTTTGAAGAAGAAATATCCTTCAGCATTATTGATGATGAAAATCTTGAACTGAAAACTTATTGAAAACATCATCATGGCCTGTGGGCATTGTTTAATATTTTTGAAGACCAAACCCTAGACCTAGAAGCTAAAATGACTCTTTGTTGACTAAAAGGGCATCCAAGACTGTAAATGACGTGAAATGAACATTGATGAATTTTGAGAAATTTTGACCAATCCGGAAGGTACAAAGCATGAGGGAAACGAGAACACCAAGCCCTTCCGTTAGTCAATGGCATGTCCCTAATAGAATGCAACTGAATGAATCAAGTGAGACACATAAAAATGAAATGCAAAAAGAGTTTTGATCTCTGACGGGGGACTGACAAGACCGACTCTAACATCCTCCATTCTTTCTTCCCAAGTGAATACAATAATGATGTGCCTATCTCCCTTCTCAACTAGGGATGATATATCAACCAAACCAAGCTTCTTATTAGGAAGAGATTTTGTCAATATGTCAGCTACCTGCTCATTGGTGGAGATATATCATAGCTGCAACACACCATATTGTACTAGCTTCCAAATGTAATGATACTTATTATTTATATGCTTTGTCTTTCCATGAAACATTGGGTCTTCAGACAATCTTATACAATTGGTGTTGTCACAATGTATCACTTTAGGGCACATTGGTCCTTCAAACAAGTAGAACAACAACTTCTTCAACCATATAGATTCTCTACTTACCTCACGGGCTGTAATATATTTAGCCTCAGAACTATTGAAAGCAACTGATTCTTGCTTTCTGCTCATCCATGAGACCATGGAGGATCCCAAACTAAAACATCCTCCTATAGTGCTTCTTCCATCCTACTCATTGCCTCCCTAGTCAGAATTTGTATATCCAATTATGTGGACATCATTCATTCTATCATATCTCAGGCAGTAGTGGATTGTTCCTTATGGATATTTCAGTATATCCTTGGCTATCCAATAATCATGATTCAACTCATCTTGGAACTGAATGAGAGCATTCTCTACAAAACATATGGTTGATCAAGTGTTCACAAAATACATTAGTGAGCCAATTAATTTTCTATACCTAGTCGGATCCAATGGGCTCAATTCAGAACTCCTTAGCCTTTTCAAGTTTTGGATCACGGTGGTTGTCATGGGTTTGCAATCCATCATGTCAAGCATATTCAACATCTCGATCACATACTTTCCTTGAACTAAATAGATCTCATCATGTCCATGCCAAACTTCTAGTCCCAAATAGTAGTGCATCAGCCCAAGATCCTTCATATCAAATTATGCTACTAGCTTATTCTTGCATTCTTGGATTTGACCTTCAACACCTATCAAGAGAAGATCATCCACATACAAAAGAATAATTACAATCTCACATTTTACAACCTTGATATAGAGATCCAGAGCAGCGGAACTCTTTGTGAAGCTCAATCTTTGTAGGTATGCATCATCCTTGCATACCATGCCCTTGGTGCCTATGTAAGGCCATATAATGCCTTCTTCAACCTGCAAACATATGCCTCTTTATCTTTGAATTCAAATCCTAAGAGTTTTTCTTTATAGAATTATTCATTAATTGTGTCATTCAGGAATGAAATCTTCACATCCATTTGATGAATATTCCATCACATCGATGCTACCAAAGAGACCAGTGGTCGTATAGTTATATACCTTTTTTTGGAGAAAATTTCTCTTCATCATCAATGACTTCTTGTTGAGAGAAGCCCCTAGCCACAAATCTTGCCTTATATTTGTCAATACATCCATCTGATGTATGTTTAATATTGTAAATCCGTCTAGAAGTCACCAAATATTTGTATTCAGGCCTAGATACGATCTACCAAACTCCATTCTTCATTATCAATTGATATTAATCATTCATAACATCCTTCCATTCTTGGTTATTGACAACTTCTTCAAAGGTGGATGGCTCAACTTCTATTAGTTTTGTCTATATGTTGCATACCCAGAATATATTTTGGCCTTCTTACTTTCCTTGAATGTGCCCTTGGTTGCTTCATGTCCCTTTTCACCTAAAAGAGTATATCAATGAGTTAGGTCTCTTTCTAGTCTCGAGGATTACCACAGGTTATATAGGTTCACTGGGACCTTCATCTTCAGAGTTTGATTCTTCTTCCTCCCTATTACCTTCCTCTTCAAATACAAGAAGTTCTTCATCATCAAAGTCCATAGGGAGGTACTTTGAGTTATTGAATGCAATACTTTCATCAAGTATCACATTTCGACTAAATTCTATTCAATGTCCATCTTTTATGTAGATCTTCTAGGCCCTAAAAGGATTACTATAGACAATATAGTTTCTTTCATGCCTGAACGATCCAACTTCTTTCTCTTATCCTTCGGTATGTGAATATAGATAGGACAAGAAAAAATTGGGAGATGATCCAAGCTTGGTTTCTTCGCATTGAATATTTTTTTTGGAGTCATGTTATTTATCGATTTGTGGGGAATTCAATTTTGAATATATACAGTTGTCTTAGTGGCTTCAACCCACAGAAATTTCAGCAAATCTTGATCAGCTAACATGGCTTTTACACTCTCTTCAATGGATCAATTCTTTCATTCTATAATTCCATTTTGCTTGGGATTATATGGGACTATCTACTCCCTCTTAATCCCAGACTCCTTACAGAAGGCTATAATATCCTTTGACGTGTATTCTTCTCCATTATCAGACCTTAAAATCTTGATTCTCCTTTTTGTAAGGTTCTATACTTCAACTTTGAATTCTTGAAATTTCATGAGTTCTTCATCCTTGGATTTCATTAAATAAACCCAAGTTTTCCTTGAATTGTCATAAATGAATATTACATAGTATATATGACCTCCAAGAGACTTTGGATTCATAGGACCACATACAACAGAATGATTGAGATACAAAATTTATTTTGACCTTGAACCACTTCTTCCAAATGGTATATTGGTGTTTTTTCGTAATGCACATTATTTGCATACTCCTTCATGTACTTATTTTAGTTCGGAGATGTCATTTATTACTGAATTTAGGGTTGGTAATATTTTGTAGTGAAGATGACCACATATTATATGCTAAAATTCACATGGGCTAGCTTCAATCTGAACCAATGCTTGAGTGAGGGGAGTTAACAATATGTAAAGTCTTCCTTCATGGACCCCAATCATCCTTGCATCTTCTATGCTAAAGTTTTTACCTCGTACTACAACCTTTCCATCTATGAAAGCAATTATATCACCTTTATCTTCTAGACATGAAATGGAAAGTAAATTCTTATGCAAACGTAGAAAAAATAAAAAAATAGGATATTGTTGAGATGAATATTTCCTCCATTCTCTTGCTCCAGTGAAGTTGATCCAATTCCACTCATAGGGTAGATTTTATTTTCACCAAGATCTACGAAGCAAGAGGAATTTCCTTTTTATAATGTCTTTAGTTGCTTGTGTTGACGAGTCATATGTCTTGATGATCCACTGTCGATTACCTAAATATTCTCATCTTGAAATGTGTCAGTGAGTGCTCAGAATAGTCCTTCGTCCTTTGTGGATGTCATGGTCACTTCCTTCTTAAGAGAGAATAAGGTATCCCGTATTCCTTTTATGCCCTTCTTGAGATGACTTGCCACCTTTGTAAACTTCTTTAGGAACTTCTTCAATGTAGTAGAGATCTTCATTATGCCCTTAGTCAACCTTAGCTTTGATACCATGTTGAGAAATCTATAGGGAAATAGTTAGTATTATTTCTCTTTCTATGTTAACTACTTGTGATATCTTTTTACTTTTTCTTACTTATTAGCTTCTTGTCTTATTATTATGTTCATTTATTATCAAACAACTATAAAAAACAAGAAGAACAAGAATATAGGAGAACTTGTAAATCTATTCTCTTCTTATAAATTCTTCAATTGAAGAATTCAAAGACCCATAGACTAAGACCAATACCCTTCCAAGTCCAAGTCTGACCTCTCCTAATGACGTGATTCCTTTGTCCATGTCAAACCTTTTCAAATCTCTTCCAGTAACACAACTTCGACCCCCAACTTTAGAATTTTGGCCTCTACTGTAGGTCTGAAATCTTTGCCCCCTGCAATTGCTACTACATCCACACATGTGAGAAAAATTAGCCTTCCAAGGCCTCCCAACAACTTTTCTTGACTTGCTTCCTTGTCAAGGACCAGTAAATGAGATATTATGCCCTTCTTTCGGAAATTTTGATCCTCTTCTAGAAAATAGAGATTTTCGACCGTGAAGTAGCAAACCCTAACTTTACTCCTTCACATGTGTGAGGGATAATTAGCTTAGAAATTTCTTTTCTCCATCCTCCTTCTTCGTTATTCTTCTTATGCTTCTCCTTCGCTTAGATGAGATGACAAGTGAATGTGTCCAAAGGATGTCGAGTTCCCTCCTTTATATAGGATTCTCAAGGAGGACACGACTCCTCAAAATAGGGTGACTTCTCAGCTACTAGGCCAACTTGGTCTTGAAAGGTATTTTGACTCTTTTAGATACAAAATAATTTAATTTTCAACTTACAATGTGGTCAATGGGGTCTTCAACTTATGACAATGATTTGTTTGACTTCTTGATGAAGGAAAAACAATAAAAGCACTCAATGGGTGCTTGACCTCTAAATAAAAGACCTTAAGAATAAAACCCATGCTCCAAAAATAACAACAATAAATTTTCTTTTATTTTACAAATTACAAGAATCAATAGTACATTTCATATTTATCAAGACCGAACCTAGTTGCACATTTTTCAACGCAACAATGAGTATCAATCATCATTATAAATGAGACCATTTGAAGCATTGTATGGTAGGAAGTGTATACTCCAATTATCTAATATTATCCAATAGATAGAGTGGAGCTTGGTTTAAATGTTCTTACGGAGATGGAAGAGAAAAATATTAAAATAAAATATAATTTGAAGGTAGCTTATGACAAGTAAAAGAGTTATACATATAGGGGAAAAGTAGCGAGAGAATTCCAAGTGGATGATCATGTGTTTTTGAATGTGAGGCCAAAGTGGAATTCACTATAGTTTTGGAGCTACAATAAGTTTTTATATAGATCTTGTGGGCCATTTGATATATTAAGTAGAATATGGGCAGTTCCATATGAGCTTACATTACTTGCATTTATGCATGTGCATAATGTGTTTCATGTTTGATTCTTGAACATTTATGCACATGGCCCTAACCATGCTATTGATTGGAATATGATTTAGATGGACCATAAAGGAAATTATTAGCTAGAATCATTGTATATCCTAAATTAGAAAATCACGGATCTCTAGAAAAAATCCATTGGGTTGGAAAAGGTAATTGGTGTTGCTACAACCCTACAAATGATACATGGGAGCTATAATATGCTATGCATGAGGCACACTTACAATTATGTTGATATTTTGTTGCACACACTATATATATCAACCCGATTGTTGTATGTGCACTAATGACAATGCAAAAATAAGTAGGAGGGGAATGTAACAGCCTATTTTGTAAGCATATAGGTTGATGAGCCAAATCATATGGCAAAGAGACAAAACTATATTTTCTAACCAATGTACTTGAAGTTATTAATCAAATACACTACATAGGGAATATAATAGTGATAAGGGTTATCACTCCATGAGAGGGTAATTAGGGGGATAAGGGGGACCAAGGGGACCAGAGTCAAATAATGATCATTTCATTACTGACTAGATTTATAATTTACCTTAATTGATGTAAAATGGAAACCATTTTTGGTATTAGGGATTAAGTTCTAGGAAAAGACTGCCTAGAATGCCAGTTGGTATGAAGGAGACATCTAGATAAAATTCTTTGTTTGGAAAGTTGAGGATTGCTCTTATTTTCATTCATTCTATTGTCACCTTTTTAAATTGTTGCCCTAGCTATGGTGTGAGTGGCCATTGTAAGGCAGGAACCCTATATTGGGAGTTGAAATGTATTATACATACATGTGTCATTATACATCCATATGAACATAGCATGGAGATTTTCCTATATAGCATACAATATATCCTTCTTTAAACATGGGATACCCTAAGCTACTACATTGTAGAGAGGAGATCCCCTCTTGGTTTGTATACAATAAAGTGGAAAAGAGAGCTAAAGAGTAACCTGGTTGTAAGAGATATTAGGTAGAGGAACCATTCCAAGAGATAGAGTGCATGTTTTCACCAATGGTGACATAGATCAAGCTCGGGGTGGCTACTATTTAGAGACCTGGAATAAAATTGCCTAAGTGTGGGAGGAATTTCCTTACTCAACAACTAATTATTGGACTTCCATATAAGATGAGCATTTTTATGATAGGTGTTAAATGTTTTATTTTATGTTCTTGGTATATGTTATGTTGAGCATTTATATTTTTACATGTTATTATTGGTTATGAATGAATTCTACCTACAATTTATATGCTTCTAAGCTTACATATTTGCTTACATACAAGACATAATGAATAAATTGGTAATGAATCTCATAAATATGGAAATTAGAACGAGGATGTGAAAGGGAATTTGAAGTTTAAGGAATCTAAAGTCAATTTGAGTTAGTATCAGTCCTAGATTTTCATGGTAGTGTGTCTCAATATGGACTTGGGGGACATTACACTTAATTTTTTGAATTGTTGTGCTTCGTCCTTGAAGTTATCTTGGGAAGACTTGACAAAGAACCTGTTGTTCAAGGATGTGGAAAAATAACCCTTCTATAGATTGAATGACAAATTTCACAACATTTTTCATTTGGGTTGCAAAATATATATCCTAAATTTTTGTTGAACCGATAGATTCATTATGGTCTCATTTTGAGATACAAAAAGATGTACATTCTCATGTAGACTCATTTTGACTGAGAACAAAGAAGTCTTCTTGCACTTAATGCTATATTTGTAACTCCTTAAGGTGGTTGTGAATTCCAAATAATCCCTCTATTTCATGGTTTCACTCAAAACACTTAACGAAGCTATAAATAAAATCATATAGAGAAGGATGACACCAAAACATTGACCTTAATTCCAATGAAATATTGAGGCTTCACTTTTATATGACCTAGAAATATTTCCATCGAAATAATATACATACACTATTTTTTTTCATGATATACATAGCATTAGGTATACCACACCAAAAGTACCCCATGATACAAAACCTAGTGGAAGTAAGTTGAGAAAACAACTTCCCTGAAAACCCTCCCAATTTGTCATTTAGAATAAAGAACTAAAACCAAATGGTAGAGGCCAAACCACTTCTCATAAATGATATCCAACAACTAAGATCCCAAAGAAATTTCTATACTCTAGGGATATTACTTACTAGGAGGCATAACACCTTAAGGTTCCAACAATTTTTGCCCCTAATTTATTGACTTTCAAATTCAATGTTTACTGAAAGTACTGATTACTTTCAATGTTTATTGAATTTCAAATTCAAATTCAATCTTACTATACATGATTATTGTCAATTTAATGTTTAATGAAGTACTAATGCACTGGCTCAAGATACACAAAAGATAAATTAATTGAAAACTAAGTTTACTGGATATACACTAGTTGTCGTAATAACAATCACATACGCATGTGGGTTCCCTTCAGAAAAGTCACGTACAAAAATTAGGATATGAAATTGAAAAGTTTAATGATTTGAAAATACTAATTCACCACCCCCCCCCCATCTCAGTATTTTTCCCAATAGGTTTGTATAAATTAAAGAGGAAAATAGAGCTAAAGAGTAACATGGTTGTAAGATATATTAGGTAGAGGAACCATTCTGAGAGATAAAGTGCATGTTTTCTCCTATGGTGGCATAGATCAAGCTCAGGGTGGCTGTTGTTTAGAGACCTAGAATAAAAGTGCCTAACGATGGGAGAAATTTCCTTCCTCAACAACTATTTATTGAACTTCCATATAAGATAATCATTTTTATGATAGGTGTTAAATGTTTTATTTTATGCTCTTGGTTTATGTTATGTTGAGCATTTATACTTTTGCATGTTATTATTTGTTATGCATGAATTCTACATAGAATTTATATGCTTCTAGGCTTACATATTTGTTTATATACAAGACATAATGAATAAATTGGTAATGGAGCTCATAAATATGGAAATTAGAGCCACAATGTGAAAGGAAATTTGAGGTTTAAGGAATCTAAAGTCAATTTGTGGTGGTATCAGCCCTAGAGTTTCATGGTAGTGTGCCACAATATGGACTTGGGGGGCATTACACTTAATTTGTTGAATTGTTGTGCTTATTCCTTGAAGTTAGCTTGGGAAGAGTTGAAAAAGAAACTATTGTTCAGGGATGTGGAAAAATAACCCTTCTATAGATTGAGTAATAAATTTCACTACATTTTTCATTTGGCTTCCAAAATATCTATCCTAATTTTTTTTTGAACCCATAGATTCATTATGGTCTCATTTTGAGATACAAATACATGTACATTCTCATGTACACTCATTTTGACTGAGAACGAAGAAGTCTTCTTGCACTTAATGTTATATTTGTACCCTCTTAAGGCCCTCGTGAATTCCAAATCCTTCCTCTATTTCATGGTTTCACTCAAAATTCTTAACCAAGATATAAATAAAACCATATAGAGAAGGATGACACCAAAACATTGGCCTTAATTCCAATGAAATATTGAGGCTTCACTTTTATGTGCCCTAAAAACATTTCTATTGAAATACTGTACATGCACTATTTTGTTTCATGATATACATAGCATTAGGTATACCACACCACAAGTACTGCAGGATACAAAACCTAGGTGAAGTAAGCTGAGAAAATAGCTTCCCTGTAAACCCTCCCAAGTTTCCATCAAGAATAAAGAACAAAAATAAAATGGTAGAGGCCAAACCACTTCTCATAAATGATATCCAACAACTAAGACCCCAATGAAATTTCTATACTCTAAGGATATTACTTACTAGCAGACATAACATCTTAAGGTTCTAACCATTCTTGCCCCCAATTTATTGAATTTCAAATTCCTTACTTGGTGTCCTTCTTGGCCATCAATTCCATGCATTATGTTCTCACTTCGTATGAAAAAATGATTTTTTCTTATTTATCTTTGCTCCTTTGTCTCCCAAGCTTTGACTGTAGTTAGATCGCTATCCATTAGGGATTATTTTCCAAGCATCACCTTCACTATCACCAAGGAATCACTTAAGAAAATTGATGATTTAACCTTGGTTTCTTTCACTAGGTGGAGACATCTTAGAAGGATGTATGCTTTTGCCAAATTATTTGGTGCTATCTTAAATTCCTATAATAGAATGCTACTTTTGTTCCTCTAAGATTGAAGAGGATCCCACAACCCTTACAATGCACTTACCAATCCTATTGTTAAAAAATATTATTTTCAATTTCACGAAACCCCATATATATATATATATATATATATATATATATATATATATATATATATATATATATATATATATATGTATGTATATGTATATATATATAATAATCCTAAATATCTCCCATCCAACACGCCTTATTAACTTGTTATAATATCACAAGTCCTTAGAATGAATCGCAACTTAAGCCATGGCTTCATATCCTGGATCTCAATGTAGACTCAACTCAAGATCACTTTTCTTAGGCATTTGATCTTCCTAATGTTTTGTAGCATTTTTTTTTTAATTAATATGATTGGTATGCATAATTTTTTTTACAGGGTGGGAAGACCTATAATAACCTAGTTTCCAAACGAGCAGTGAGGACAACCATCTCTGGTTGCTATCCACAAATGTAGGTTGACTCATCACGATTATTAAAGGAAAACCACCCCACCTAGAATAACGCGTTGGTGATTCGTAAAGGGACAGGCTTTCCCTCTTGCCAAATGTCTCTGGGTCTTCGATCATTAATTGTTTTCTAAGTCCGAGAAAGAGGAGTTCTTAACTAAACAAAAATAGTTTTAAGACATACTCCACGCGTGTGAATATACATAATTATTAATATTCATTGACTAATAAAATTTATATAATAAAAATATTATACAAATTATTTAAAATTTTAAAAATACATAATTCTATATATTTAATAATTTGATTGTTTATATAAATTAATATATATATAAAAATAAAATAGTTGATATCAACTCGTTGCATGAAGTTTGAAACTATAACATAAGGGAACTAAATTCTACCCAAACCAACTAACCTACACTTTTGTGCCTTTAACCTATTAACTAAACTGATCTACACTTTTGTGTCTTAACCTAATAACTAAATTTACTACTAAGTAAACTTATCCATGCATTAATTTCCCTCTCTTAAAATGAACCAAACAACCCATGCAAGAGTGGTCTTTTCATGAAGAATATCCACACCTCATAAGTGAGTATTGAATTTTTTTATTAATATATAAATTTAACCATTTAGTTTTTATCACTATCACTTTTAAAATATTTTATTTTTAATATTTTTAATTTTAAATATAATTATTTTTAAATTATATATCTAAAACATTAATTATTAATTTATGATTAAAATACAAATTAAGAACAATATATTTTAAAAGCAATCTAATCCTTAAAAATAAACAAAAACAAAACCAGAATGGTCACATATATTTTATGTTTATTATAAAATTCACTCTTCCTTTTCTCCAACAAACTACGACTGCTTCAAATGAACCACGGGTCAGCTGACCACTACGATTGCTTGCAACACACAATGGGCCATCCAATGAAATCTCGTTGAATATACTTGAGACCTCTTATCGAAAGAGACAAAACACTTGATTTAAATTTAATATATTTTGCTTTTGCTTCAAGCTACTTTTTGTTAATATGGTTGGTTCGAATTCACATTTATTCTCTAACATAAGATTTCTATATTAATACTCTAATCTTAATATAAATCTGATGTAATATTCTTGAAAGAAGCTATCATATACGTATTTTAAACAAAATTTTCGAATAATTCGAAGTACATGCTAACCCATCATCCATTCTCATCGTCCGTTTAAATTCTGAGAGAAATGAAAAAGTTAAAGAAACCACAACATCACTTTGAAACGGTGAACTTTTATGTGAAATTCAATCGATTGGATAATAAAGTTAGAGAAAAAATAGCAATTAGAAATATAGCAGAGGAAAATTACTCTCTTACAATCCTTGACACTTACAGTTAAATAATCAGTACATGTTTATGTTTACAAGCGATCCAGTATAGGATCAAGAGTTCACCCTCTTACAGGGAAATAATGGAGTGACTGTGGTCACTGGTTCTATCCCTCCCGGCACATCTGTGCTGACTTCATCATTGTCATTTCTTCAACAACAAACAAGAAGCTCCAGGAAGAGGCTATGAAAGGGACAGATTCAACTGTCCATGATGCTGCGATGACAATCTCTGGGCTTCCGGCAAAGTCACTCCGAAAAGCCTCACTCCTTTCTTGGTCGCGGGATCGAGAGTCGACGCCGGTTTGTATTCAGGGGTTTCTGATTCTTCCGATGGCCGAGCAGGGTTGACAAAGGGATGCAGTGGTTTGAGATTAGTACTAATTTCATCGCCGCGATTAAGAGAGTTGCGGTAATTGAGATACAGTTCCGTGGGTTGACATGAAGCGGAATTGATGTCGTAAAACTTGCTTTGGATCGTTTGGTTGGTGGGCGACGCCGAGAAATAGAAAGGAAGAGTGCTGTTCAGGGGTGTTGCAGCGCTCTGAGACCACAGGGAATCAACTTTGTTGACGACCGGGGAGACGAAATGGGAATTGAATTGCGCAAATGCGTCGGGATGACTGGAACTGGGCCAGAAGATGGGCATCCATTGAGCATCGTAAACGACGGCAGCATGTGGTACAGTATTGAAAGGATTCATGGACGGCGGCTCCTTGAGGGGATAGACGACTCCGGGCCCTTTGGATTGGAGTGACTGTGAGCCGACTCCTAGTCGGGGCTGACCCGGCGGCCTGCGTCTCCAGCTGATGTATAAATGGTCAGACTGAACCGATCCTCTGTGAAATGAAACAATGTCGCCGGCTTCCAATTTCTTGTCCTTCACAAACCGACTCCAGCCTTTGGTCAGCACGTAGCTCTGGCTGCTGTTCCAATACGAGTAACGGAATCTCCAGACTTTCCCCGTGTTGTCTTCGAAATTCAAGAGCAACCCCTTCTCGCTGGAATTGACATCCAGAGGAAAATATTTCTCCGCGTACTGCTTCGGAATCACCAGGCGATTCAGCTTGCCCACGTCGCTGGGCGTGACGGCCTTGTCGAAAAGGTGCTCGCGCGGCAGACCCGCCCTGCCGGCGTCGGCGCTGGAAGAGGAGGCGACATTCCCATTTCCTACCAGTTCGCCTTGGTTTTCTTGACATACATGAGCTGCGACGCCACCGGACGCCTCGGCGTTGTTGACGGCGGCCGACCGAGCGGCTAATATCTTGATCCTCTTGCCATGATGGTCCAGTTCCTCGTCATATGTGTGCTTTCGTAGCATGTCGACAATTTCTCTCTTGGTGTGCTCGCTCATGAATCGCACCTCCGGATCTCCGTCTCCGACCGGACTGAAATTCGTCATGGCGTCCCGACCACGAAACTTCAGCGCCGCTCGGTCGTAGGCCCTGGCGGCATCTTCTTCTCTGTTGAACGTTCCCAACCAGACCCGCTGGTGTTTCTCGTAAATCTGCGCTCCCCATCGCCCATTGGGCTGCGGAACCACGCCCTTGTACTGAGACGAAAGCAGCTTCCCAGATTGCTCCATCGACATAGAATACCTTCTCGGATCCTCAAATCCCTCCGACTCTCCGCCGGAAACCGACAACACGCTTATTCCGCTCCCCATTCTCTCCAGTCCATGGAGGTTCTTTTCCATGGATCTCGCCGAACACAAATCTTTGAACGCAACTTTCTCCTGCTTCGGCTGCGTTCCGTTTTCCGAGATGCCCATGACAGAACAGTTAAATTCTTCCGTCATAGCGCTGCTCATTTCATCTTCTTGGTTGTCTTCCGTGGAGCACCCATCTTTCATTTCTTCGTTTGTCCTCGGCTCTAGAGATTCATCTCTAGCGAACTGATCTTGGCGGCCGAGAACATGAATCGCAGTAGCCGCCGAGGAAACAATCTTCTGGCTAGGGCAACATGCCAAACTTAGCGCCACATTGGGAGAATCAATCTCCGACTCCCTCAGAGCGGCAGATCTCTTACCTTGACCCTGTAACTCCATGATAACACAACCCACAACCGTTAGATCACAATGCGAAGACTCCGGCTGCTTCAAAAATGACCATGGGAATTACTATATTCACAAACCTTGCAGCAGCCATCAAGATCCACCAACGACCCCGTTCTTCTTGTCATGATCTCTCCCCAATTATAGAAGACAATAATTGAGCATCAGAGAGGCTTGGAAAATTTGGCAAAACAAACAAAGCAAACGGAAAGGACTCAACCCCAATCAATTGACAAGATATTTTAGACAGCCAGAATGCACACGGCGATACATATATAGAAAACCGATCACCGCCCGTATGGGAAATGGAAAGCCAGAGCATTAATGCACCTTAAACATGGGCGGCAGGGCAGCTGTCTTTCTGCCCGTCCCTACCCTTCCCATGCTTCATAGGTCAACTCTCCCAAGCCAACCAATAATATGCGGCAAACCTAGGTTCAGATGGCTAACAAACTTGTGTTCGGCACAATGTGCGTGTGCGCTCATATTTATTGAGCAACTCCGTCTCCATTCTCTGTGCCAACATCTGTTAGGGTCCACGTACAGATCAGAGACCATGTCATATGCATATATTACATATAATTAGACCACTTGCACAACGGTATTTACAGCGAGCTTAACCCCACAGGGCCACACCCCTTCTTTTGCTCCACCCTTCCACTCAACTAGGGAGTGGGGACACTTATCAATGTTTGCCTACAGTTGGAAGCTTCTGACTTTCATGCAGTGCTATTTAAAAGGTTGCTTCTGCAATTAAAAGTAGTAGGTTTAAAAATATTTATAGCTCACAAGATTGCCGCATAATTGAAAGTACTGCTTCTTCCCTTTAATTCTCCAATGGTTGTCCTGCTGCTGTCGGAAAACCTAGATATTGACTTAAAGGCTTCCTGCCTTGAAATATAACCCTAAATTTAAGATATTGCGAAGTGTCGTGTAATCTAAATTATGAAGTGTCTCAGTCCCAAAAAAAATTGTTTAATTGAAAAGAATCGTGCTATGCTTACCTAATATGGGAAATATAATAATGTTCCAATCGGATTCCAAAGGCTCTTAAAAACAAATATTCTCACTCATGTTTGTGAATGATATCTCCACTTTATCATAGTTGAAATTTGATAGATTTTATTCGAAAAAATGATAGAATTTTGTTATTTATATTAAAATTACATTAAATAATTAGAAACATCCATTAACAAATTATAATATGATTAATTCAAAAAACAATTTAAAATCCTAAAACTACCTAACCCAAATAAAAAATGCTAAATGGATAATTAATTTAAAACACATGCATGTTATCTATTAATTGATTTTGACTTTATGAAATCATATCATGCTGAGCTCAGAGAACAAACGTGTCTCCCTAAATAAACAAAAGTCGAGATGATACGGCCGAAAGGTTAATCCTTCTTGCTCCCTTAATCTGTAAATTATTAATACAGGTCATAGAATAATGAAGTATTTGAGGATAAACATAGTGGGGCTGAGGCTGAGGCTGAGGCTGAGGCTGATCACATTAGTGATGATATTCATTGAAACCTCAGCGCACCTGAAGATCGTTACGCTTCCCACTGCGCGCCCACCACCATTCCTTACCCTACCACCACCACCACCGAATGGGATCAGCTTCTGCAAGTTGCAATGCTCGAATCCACGAGCTATTATAATGCAAGTTGCAGCACTATATGACATACTATTCCGGAACCCGCATGAACAGAAAGAAAGCGTATTCTTATTATTATCATTATTATACAAATGTCTGCCGTGAACCCACTAGGGCATTATAAACATAATATTCCGCATCCTCATTTTGAATATGAATTGGATGCAAATATTCAATGCCCAGTCTTCCACTTTAGACAGCAGAAGGGTACTGGTAGTGGACAGGAGGGTCCAGAATCCAGATAGGTTGTTCACATGTAGATTAGATTTGGGAGGCCCCGCTTCAGCGCGTTCGGAGCGCAATGATGGCTTTCTAGATAACAAGATAAGAAGTGTGACGTCATCATAATCAGAACACCAGCTTTCAGATATTTCGCAATTCGTTAGTTACTTTTCCGTCCGCTTCATACTGTCCCTACCCCCATAAACCACCCCTGTCCTCTCCAACAGATCTGACTGTTCGTGGAAATGGCCCGCTACTGCAACTTGGCAACGAATCTTACCTGCAGTTCCGCCACTTCACGTCTCTTTTCTTTTATTGTGAATAATTGCATGAGCGGTAAGCGACAGGAAACCTAACAAAGTTACACGTTAAATATCACGTTTCAGAATACAACAGCTTCGCCTTCTTTTTTGCCAATTTGGTGGGGACTTGAACAGTAGCCAAATTCTAAATTCTCTCGAATTTTGTTACGAGTTATGATTTCATTTAATTAATGAGAATTATATCACAAATTTTGAACAGGTTTGCTCTATTTTGGCCAAGTGGGGACTTGAATAATGGACTTAAAATTTCTTTTTTGCCAATTTGGTGGGGACTTGAACAGTAGCCAAATTCTAAATTCTCTCGAATTTTGTTACGAGTTATGATTTCATTTAATTAATGAGAATTATATCACAAATTTTGAACAGGTTTGCTCTATTTTGGCCAAGTGGGGACTTGAATAATGGACTTAAATTCTACCGAATTTTGTCAGAAGCTGTGATTTGATTTAATTAATGAAAAAAAAATCGTATCACGCAAATTTGATCAAACACTTTACTCTTAAATATTCAAATCGCCATTTTGATTTTACTCCTAAATACTTAAATCAGGATAATTTTAAAATACTAATAAACTAAAACATAAATTTCTGTGATCCATAATGAATTAGACAAAATCTTTCTGTAGAAATCGCATAAGAAAAAATTTTGGTTTTGGTTGACATGTTTCAACCCAATAAATGTGGTGTCATGTCTTGATGATAAAGCACAGTTGTTGGTTTGAAACACGTGGCCAAAAATTTCTCTTATGTGATTTCTTTGCCAAAACTCAAATTCCTATAATTTTGAAAATATGAATGAAATATCACTTCCTTGAAACCGTGAAGCTACCCTCACTCCATTTAGTGCATCCTTTGATTCTGTTGGAATTATATATATATATATATATATATATATATATATGAATTATTAAATTTTTATAATTAAATTATTTAGAAGTTTTTCAAATTTTGTAAATTTAAAAATATCATTTAACTTGTGAATATTATCTAATTTTAAGGTCATAACCAAGCCACGCACCAAATTAGTGTATAATATTCCATTGTTTGTGGGACAAGGGACCCAATGATTTGACTAATAAGTATACATACTCTACTAAAACACACGCTCTTTACCACTAGACCCACACTCTTTACCTCTAGACCCACTGAAGCTGTATAATTTAATATTTTCTCAAAAATAATATATTAAATTAAAAAAAACAACTCTTTAAATTAAATTATTGGGTAATAATATACATATTTATCATATTTTTCTTTTAATTATAAGATAGGTGTATCTATTGTGAAATAAGGTTTTCATAATTTTAATTTAATTATCAATTATTATTATTATTATGTGGATGATAGAGATTTAATAATAATAATAAGCCCCCAAGGATAGATGTAGGGTGATCTTCCCTTAGGGTTGATCTACCTAGATTTTCCATATTGACCACCCTTTAAAAAGTTGACAATCATAGAATAAAAGTTGACATTTATCTTAAGAATAGTTATGCTCTTTAGTTTCTTTTTTAAATGAAATATGAATTGGGTAAAAATTTTATAGTATTTCCAATGTTATATATAAAAATTATATTAATATATATATTTTTATTTAGTTATTTATTTAAATTAAAAGAAAATATTTTATTTCCTAACTTTTGGACCAGTTAAAAGTAGCCATTTTTTTATAACCATTAGAGTGATCTGTGTCTCTATTTAACCCCCTGGCATAATCTGATTCTTCATCTTATTTTAAGGATGAACCACACTAGTTAGTTCAAAACAAATGAATTTTAATATAACTATCACTCAATTTCTTTTCTTAAAACTTTTATACAAAAATTTAATATAGATCACAAAAACTAAATTCAATCAAAATAAAATATATTATAAAATAAATATTTTAATACTTTCAAATATTTAAAAATTTAATTTATATAAAAAATTTGATATCGAACTCTGATTATGATGTCTACAACAGAGAAAATTCAATGAGAGCCCACTGCGTGTATGTATGCCTACCCTTACATTGTAGCCTTCTAGGTCTTCCTCATTAATGGGGCTGGTGGAATAGGAGGCTGACGTTAGTATACGTCAGCTCAACTTGGACAATTTGTTGGGCCATGTGTCGCGTGGGACAAAAGTCAGCCTATCTGGCAAGTAGCATGTGACAGGTCGTCAAGCATGTGAGTGGTGCAACCAGGCTAAATCATGTTGGCACCGGGACCCCTTTTAAGAATCCGAAAATGTCGGTGGAGCTATGCAGAAAACATGTGACCCCAACACGGGCTACTGAGCAGAAATTTTCTCATCCGCATCAAAACCTGTGTATATATACATCTCACCTTACTATTTTCATCCATGCACGGAATAATACGTCAACCACTTTGCAGAACAATTACTCATAAATCTGTTTCCTTCGAGCAAGTAGTTTGAATCATGTAAGTGAGTTTTATTTAGTTATTACTATACATTTATTTTAAATAACGTAAGTTAAGAGAGATTTAATTTTTTCAAATGTAAAATTATTTTAATTAAATAGGATTTAATTGGTTCAAGTATAATTTTTTTGTAAGAAAATCTTCGGCAAAATCACATGACCAATCTTTTGTCCTGACGATGAATCACACTGGTTGGTTCGAAACACGTCGACAAAAGATTGGTCATGTGATTTTGCCGAAGATTTTCTTACAATATTATAGATCACAGAAGTCTAAATTCCTCTATAATTTTTTTTAATAAATCTATATTATTTAATATTTTATATAATTTTTTAATTTTTATTTTATTAATATGAATAAAATTTCAATTTTAATAATAAACCAACAAAATTACACATTACTCTAAACTATAAAATAAACTTTCATTGATGATAATCCTGTCCACTCAAAATTTCTTTGTACAACTAATTTGAAAATAGACTAAAGTTGAATTCTCACTAGTGAAAAAAGCACTCCTTAATCCTCATAAATAAATCCAAATTTTCTAAGATTCTGCACATTTTGTTACATTACTATTTAACCCATTTTCATTAAAATCTAGCTTTCGAGCCATCAGTCTTGGCCATAGAGCACAAATGATTAAAGCCCGGTCGAGCGGAGAGGAGCAGCGGGCAGCTGCACAGCAGTCAGATGATAGGAAGTTGAGGTCATGAAAGTAGGTGCCTGACGTTATTAACTCTCTGGTTGGCCAAATAATTATAAGGTCATAAAAATAATGAGAGGAATGACTAAGGTTGTATGCGGTTCCCGGCATTTTTCTGCGGACTGGCCCCGCCGGCCCACCTGATTACGCAAAACCCTTTCATCCACGTATGCATCTGCTCACATATTCGCCTTTCGAAAAGTTTGATCGGTAGTGACGTACAAATGCCGTAAAAATGTGTATGCGTTTGGATACGCAGTAAAAATAAATGACATGCAATAAAAATCTATATATACATTTATACATGAGGCGCAGTCGTTTTTATTTTATTTTAATTGAGCAACATAGTTTTAACCCGATTATATATCTTGGTGGTTTAAATTGCAATCTTAAATGTATTTATAAAGTTTTGTTTAAATTTATATAATTCTAATATATAAGACCAAAGTGTGGATGTATTTGGGCTCTTTTATGAAGATTGGGTTTAAAGTTAAAAGGATGTATAGCTTGCAATTTCCTTTCACAGAAAAATTATTAAACACACATAATATAATACATTTTTATTATTATTAAACACACATAATATAATACATTGTTATTATCAAATGATGGTACATATAAATATATTAAGTGTTGGTTTTAGATAGACAAACTAACTTAGACACATAAGCATTTAGTAGAGAATATTTCAACTACTAGTTTGCTAGAATTTCTCAACTATCCAATTAGGCCTAAACAAATTCTTAAATAATAGGAACAAACTCACATTAAGACAAGTGGGAATTATTATTCTAACACTCCCCCTTAATGATTACTTTTCTCAATTTCAATCATAACAAACTCTACATCCATTACAACCTGGTTTTACATATAAAATCATAATGTTGACATCCATATAAAGAAATAACCATCAACCGAAATGCATGGGTGCCCAATTGTTGCAATTGCCAATATACTAGGATGTCCCTTCACGTACATGGTTCATTTAACAAACAAGTCTTTATACATGCAGCTCCCCCTCCGTTATCATCATCATCTCATGTCTAGAGTTTTCTTGGCTCACTTCAACCATGCTTAAGGTCTTCTTAGTTTACCCTCACTCAAGTGGTTTCTGGATGACCACAAAATTACACTACATAGTTGTTTATAGGGGTATGACTCAACTACAATTACAATCTCCATTCATGACAATATCATGTTCTCCATCAACACAAACATAGTTATGTAGGCTTGCTTACAATATCATCACGAGTTTGTGATTTATTCAACACACCTTTACCTACATTTGTCCACCGTCTAATTTCATATGTTGCTCCAATTTCTTGAGTTTTTCTTACCTTCCCTTGGGCTTTATTCACAATGGACATTTTTCTTTTCTCTCTTGCACCTACATACAATTGGTTATCGATGTCCATATAAAAAGAAATCCATATACTATGGTACATGGGTACCAACCGCTATACTCGTTATTTCTTTAGGAATTATTTTCACCTACATGGTTCATCAATCATGTTAAACTATTTGACTTGGTCCCTTACATTCTAAATCCAGCTCAAATCCCCCCCCCCCTTTAATCGATGACTAACTTCTCCAATTACACATCAAACATAGATACATGTCACTACATTTTCCGCCCTTGTATCTACCTAGTGGTGAATTCCACAATACTGCATGCATATCTCAATAGAGCTTACTACATACCTAGGGAAATCAACTTTTACCAACACTTTGGAGTGTCAGGTACAATCGAACATGCACCCCTTACAATAATCTCCATTTAGGTACAACAAGCACAAAGGTTAGCAATATCCCTATATGACAACCATCTACCCAAGCATTTAAGCACATTTACACAATGCATCACTTTCTACTTCTTCTTTGCCTTATCCTCTTCTAAAACTATTCACATCCTTTGCATCTTTGTCTTCATATTTGGCTCCAATGAGTGTTTTGAATCTCCATACTTCCCTGTCATTTGTTAGAGTAACGAATTCTAACAAAATAGCTTCATATTGAGGTCGTTAATATCAATATGTATATTAATTTCAATAGATTTTCTACAACCTGGCTTCGATATATATTTCATGCATAACGTGCTTTATCACCACTGGTACCATTCCCAAAGGTGAAATCAAGACACGTTTACCTCCTTCTCTAAAATTATGCATAACATTGGGGCCTACTCTTTGACCTTTACCTTGGGTTTTTATTACGAAGCAAATATGTCCTTGGTAAATGGATTGTGCACTAGAGAAGGCTTTTAAAAAATGGGTAAGGAAGGACTCACTCTATTCAATCTCTTCTCCTCTCTCTCTAGTTTTATGTGAAATGTAAGATGGCCCTATTCATAATTCCCCTCATATTCAAGACTTTCTAATGATATCACATGTACAAGGTGTTGGTAAAACCTTAACTTTGTCACCCCAAGAGCTCAAAACCACACAGGGACCTTCAACCTCTTACTATCCCTAAGACCTACACCTTCACAGATAGGATTGGTTCACCTCCTTTGTCTTCTTCTAAGTTAAAATATGTAAAGGGTTATATCTCTTCTATCTTCTTGATTCCCTCCCCTATCCCTACCCCTTTAGACACTCTCATTGACCTCTCTTTACCTCTTTCTTCCTTGGTATTCTCCTTCAACCCTCCTTTCCCCTCCTTCCATCCCTCATCTCCCCTTGCTACTTTCAATTTACTTCTTGTTCCCTAACCCTCTGCCCCCCACCCCCGCCCACCGAAATGATAACTTGAAATCCCATTCTCATGTTGATGTCTCTGCAAATATCCTTATCCTTGATCTTGGAGGTAACCTTGAATCACTTGGATACAAACCCCATAAACCAATGAATCTAGGCAAAAGATACCTACTCTCTCTAGCTCAAAAATATGCCCATTTTAAAATTCACTTTGGGAAACAAAAGAAATATTTTAAGGGCCCTTAGAATTCACGCACCACTTAGGTTTCCAAAGGAATTTTCTCTCCTTAAACTGCAGGGTCCTTACCAACCCTAATAAATTTTTTGCATTAAAATGTATGGTTGAGTCAAATACTCATGTTATTTTCCTACATGAATAAATGATTGAAGGAACTAAGGCAACCACTTTATTAACACCATCCTTCCCTTATTGGGACTTTGTAGCAAATGATGCAACAAGGTGATATGGAGGTATAATTACATGATGATACACTAAACACATCCATTTGGTTTCAAATTGGGATTTTTTGAGCTAGTATCTCCTCCTTTTTCCATATGATGGACTTTGATATTTTTTTTCCATGGCTTCAACATCTATGGGCCTTATTCTGATAGGAAGGATTTATGGCTATCTTTCACAAAGCTTCATTTCATGGATTCAGGGATCTCAATCATTGGGGTGGAGTTAAACTTTTCTCTTGGGGATTCCAAGGTTTTGGGATGCACGGCTAAGCCAAACCCTATTTCTGATTTTTTTTATTGATCTCTTTGAATCCATCAGATTTTGTGACATTCTCCCACTTAACATTCAACCCACCTAGTCTAAAAACAAAACTAGTTTTGCCCCTTTCTCAAAATATTTGGATCCCTTTATTATCTCAAAAAATATTCTAGATAAAAATATCACTTTTAAGTAGTGGGTAACTATAGGAGGGAACTTGGATCACCTCCCCATTATTCTAGACTTGGAAGCCTTCCCATATTAACCCCCTATACATTCCAAGTTAAATATTTCCTGGTTAGAGGATCCCTCTCTTCATGAAGCCATACAACTTCAATGGATCCCTTTTTCCCTGACTCAATCAAAACCCCCTCCTATATATTTTCAGGAAAATATTAATACATCCAAGGCCACCATATCAAGGTGGAAAAGAATCAGAAGGGATAAGTCATCCAAATCCTTGGATTAAATCGAGTCTATGTTAAAGGCCCTATTGAATTAAGATTTTCAAAGAAGCTCTCTATAGAAAATAGAACTTAAATCAAATATTTGGATGAATAAAGGATGGAAATTCTCTTGGATAAGGAAAATGAATGAGGGATGAAAAGTAGGGAACTCTGGTTACAAGTTTTGGATGAAAATACAAAAAAACAAAAATCACCCAAATTCCAATCATCGAAAGTCTATCATTACCATTTGGGGCATTAAAAAATATGATAGGTTGATGGCCACATCCTTCTAGTAGATCTCCATACAGGGTTGCAAATAATTCAAACAAATATTCTAGCAAGATAATAGAGTACCATAGGACACCTATTGGATATAATTAGGCTCTTTCCCAGATATGTAACCCAAGAAGAAAATGAGTCTTTGGAGGTTAAAGTCACTAAGGCTGAACTTGAAAAGGTCTTACACAATTTCCAAAACGGAAAGATTTTAGGTCTCATAGAATTCTATATAGAATGCTATGATTTATTAACGAAGGATCTACTCTTAGTATTGGGATACTCTCAGATCATAGATCAAATTATTTCTCCTTTGAACTCGACCTTCATAGTCCTAATACCCAAAGTGGACAATGCAAACTCATTTGATCTATTTAGAACAATCTTCCTCTGCAGCCCTATTTACAGAAATATTTCCAAGAAAATAACCCTTCTCTTGAAAGAGTCCTCTCAAATAACATCTTCTTGGAACAATTTAGTTTCTAGAAGGAAGAAATTTTTTTATGCAACCAACTCACAAAATATAAGAAAAGATAGATCAACGACTTCAAAATTAGCCTCTTCGAGAGGGAAACCTCCTTTACATTACACAAATGAATAATTATTTTATGATTCAAATGACAAAACCTCCTTTCTATATATAGGAGTCTAAGGGGTCACAATATAATCAGAGCCAACATAACAATAGTAATGTGAAGGCACAACAATAACAATAGTGGGCTTCTATGGGGCACAATAATAAAAATATGGGGACAACATGGGCACAACAATAATAATAAGGGATATAATGAAAATAATAATAGGGGAATACACTAGTATTATAGGAACTGAACATGCCCCTCTTCTTCAAAAAAATGTTGTCCTCAATGCTTAAGTGGTTCTGGATGTTTCTGTATAAAATTCTCATCCTACCATGTGGAATATTCAGCCAGTAAGTTCTTCCACTTGATGAGATACCCTGAAATTGATCGATTTCATAGCTATCAATTTATTGGTTCTGTGAGTGCTTTAGGTTCCAATATGATTTTTCATTCCTTGTCAAGTTCTGGAAATATTGTTTGAACTGGGAACTTGTCACCTATAATCTTCTTTAAGCATGAAACATGGAAAACTAGGTTAACTTGGGAAGATGCATGAAACTCCAATTTGTATGCCATAGTAGCAATCTTTTGAAACAACTTGTATGGACCATAATACTTTGGTGATAATTTATTATCCTTCTTAGCTTGCTTGAGGGAAATTTGTTTGTATGGTTGTAGTTGTAGAAATATCCAGTCACCAACATCAAAATTTATTTCGCTGCGATGTTGATCTACCTATTGTTTCATTCTATTCTGTGCCAAAGTGAGGTTATAAGAGTTTAAGAACTTAGTGTTGATGCTCGATGTGATCTTCCACTGCTTGGACCTTAGAATTTTCTCTTAAAGATGATGTGATGGACGGTGGATGATATCCATAAATTGCCATAAATGGGGTCATTTTTGCTGCAATATGGAAGGAAGTGGTTATACCACCATTCAGCCAGAGGCAACCACTTAACCCATTGTGTTTGTTTATCAGATACAGAGCAATGAAGATATCCTTACAAAAATTTGTTCACTATCTTAGTTTTCCGATCAGATTGAGGATGATAAGATGAGCCATGAGCTAACTGAGTACCCAGACAAGAAAATAATTCGGTCCAAAAATTTCTAGTGAAAATGGGATCTTTGTCACTTACAATAATCTTTGGGTTTCCATGTATCTTTGGTATTGTTTCCATAAATGCAGTAGCAACTGTACTGGATTTAATGAATGAGATAATGAACAAAAGTGTGCATACTTTGTAAGTATATCAACTACCATCATGAAGACACTCTTTCCTTCGAACTTGGGTAAACCCATGATAAAATCCATTGAAACCTCCTCCCAATGTTGACTTGGAATGGATAAAGGTTGTAACAGACCCAAGGTCTTAATTGTCTAAACTTTAATTTTTTGGCAAACCAAACATTACGCCACAAATTTTTGCATATCACATTTAAGTTCATCCCAAAAAAATTCCTTCTTAACCTTGTGGTATGTTTTTAAAAATCCTGAGTGCCCTCCTAATAGAGAGGTGCGCAATTCTAGAAGAATATTTTGTTTGAGTTTGGAATTATTACAGAGGTATAAGTGATCTTTGTACCATAATCAATTATTTTTCCAGCTAAATGTGTCATATGTACTGGGATCTTGCTGCAACTTTTAAATGTGTGCTCACACTTCTTCGTCATTATTCCATTCATCCCTTGCTTCATTTATCCAATCTGGTTGCATAATAGAAATGGCACAAAGCAATGCTTCCACTTCCTCATCCTTTCTCGAGAGTGCATCTACAACAACATTTTGCTTCCCTTTTCTGTAGATAATTTCAAAGTCACAACCCAACATTAGTGACCCATTTTTGTTGCTCTTCTGAAGATAATATTTGTTATAAAAAGTATTTAAGACTATCATGATCCATTTTTACCTTGAAGTGTCTTCCCATTAGGTAAGGTCGCAATTTCTTAAGTGCATGTAGTATTGCCAACATTTCCTTCTCATAAATAACTTTGTGTAAATACTTTCCTTTGATTGGACGACTTGTAAAAGGAATGGGTCTTCCTTCTTGCATTAAAACATCATTAATTCCATTTCTTGAGGCATCACATTCCACAATAAAGTTTTTGGTGAAGTTTGGCGTAGCTAATACTGGTGCTTGATGCATTGCCTCTTTAAGATGTTCAAAGGCCTTTGTTGCTTTTGGAGTCCAAGAAAACGCATCTTTATTTAGTAATGTTGTTAGAGGTGTTGCTATTCTCCCATAATTCTTAACAAACTTGCGATAATACCCTGTCAACCCAAGAAATCCTCGTAGATGCTTTATGGATGTGGGAATTTCCATTCCTTAATGGATTTATATTTTTTAGGGTCCTCCTTAACACCTTCATGAGATACAATATGACCTAGATATTCCACCCCCTCTACTCCAAAGAAACTTTTATAAGTTTTTGCATATAATTGTTTCTCCTCCAATAGTTTGAGCACCCTGTCAACATGTTGAACATGATCCTTCCAAGACTTGCTATAGATTAGTATATCATAAAAAAATATTAACAAAAATTTTCTAAGGAAGGGTATTAAAATGGAACATCAAACCTTGAAATGTAGAAGGTGCATTGGTAAGGCCAAAAGGCATGACCAAGAATTCATAATGACCCTAATGAGTTCTAAATTCATTTTTCAGAATTTCTTCATTCTTCATTCTGATTTGATGATATCCTGAATGAAGATCCAACTTGGTGAAGTAAATTGCTCCATGTAATTCATCCAATAATTCATCAATGACAGGAATGGGAAATTTATCTTTAATAGTGATCTTGTTGAGCTCCCTATAATCTGGACACATGCGCCATGATCCATCCTTCTTGTGCACCTATACTACTAGAGCGGAGAAAGAACTTTAACTAGGTTGAATTATACCAGCCTCTAGCATTTCTACAACCATACGTTCAATTTCACTCTTTTAGGCATAGGGATATCTGTAAGGCCCGATGTTTGGAGGAACACTTCTTGGAATCAAATGAATAGCATGACCATGATCAGAAATAGATGGGAGGCCTTTGGGAGTCTCAAATACCTTGGAATGATTATCCAAGACCTTTTGGAGATCTAGAGAAATAGATGATTTCGATGTGGGAACCTCTAGTGAACATAATTGTGTAATTATGCCCCATTTTTATTTCTTTAGAAGAATTTTCATGTTGTTAGAGTTGATTATCTTTCCTAGTTTCCCTGCAATACCTCTTATTGTCACTTCCTTTCCTTCCCAAAAAAGATTCAAGAAAATTTCTTGAAAATTAAAAGCTATTGTACCCAAAGATTGTAGCCAATGGACTCCTAGTACAAAATCAACACCACCCATTAGAATGGAAAGCATTGGACTATTAAATACATAATCTCCCACCGATAGCTTGATATTATGGAACTTTTCAGAGTAATTTATGGTTCCTCCCTTTGAAACCATCACTTGATGCTCCAGTGCTAGATATAGGAAGCAATTCAATTCCTTGGCTATCTTACAATGAATAAAATTATGGGTACTACCAGAATCAATCAACACTATTACCTTTTTCTTCTCGATATGTCCTTCTATCACGACAGTTTGAGGAGTGGTAATTCTTGCCAATGCATTACAAGATATGGTCGAAATCATTTCTTCTTTCTCTAGGGTTGGTTCTTGATGTATATCCTCTTCTTTTGATGTTTCTTGTTCCTTTTCTTCCTCCTCTTCACAATCTATTTAAAATAATTTCTTCTCAACACACTTATGACATTTAGTGTATTTTTTATCACAACTATAACAAAGCCCTTTTAATATTTTTTCTTCCAATTGTTTTGGTTTCAACCTTGTAGGTTGTGGAAGGCTAGTGGAAGCAACACTTCCATCTTTATAGTTGTGAGTGGTAGGCTTCCTTGTGGCCATAATTTTATTTTCAATTTTTCTTGCCAACCTGAATTCCTTCTCCAATTAATGGGGTTCCCAAAGGCAAACCTTATGTTGGATGTTATCCTTTAAAGTGCCTATGAACACATCTATCCTATCCTCTTCTTGAATATCATTTACCCTTATATTCAGTTTTTGGAAGTCCTCAATGTGTTCCACCATTGAACCCTTTTGTTTGAGATTCATCAATTGACTAAAGAAAGTGTTTCTCTAAGTATTGTCATAATGTGCTATCATTTCCTCTGTAAAAATGGACCAAATGACAATTTTTTTACTAGAGAAAAGCCATCGATACCATACAACCTGATTGGATTCCAAATATAAAGTTGAAATGCGTATCGTTTGTGTGTTTTTCACATTTTGGAGATCAAAATATTGATCCATCTATAGTATCCATGTTATGGGATACTTGCCATCAAACTTCCTCATATAGATCTTTGGAACATTGTGGGTCTTCAATCCAAGGTTAGATTTTATGAAATCATGATTAACATTTCTTTTGTTCTCATCATGAGTTTCCTTTACTACCCTTTCGCCATTAAGAAGCATTTCTTGTAGCAACTTTGTCAAAACTATCTTCAAATCTTCCATGTTGCCTTTGAGCTTTGCTTCCATGCCATCCATCTTAGATTCCATGCCATCTATCTTAGCATCTATGCCATCCATATTGGCTTCCATTCCATTCTTTAAACCATCCATATTAGCTTTAGTTACTTTTTGTGAAAGTGCAACTTGTTACACTTGGTCTCATAATTTTGATATATCATGTTGCATTTCCTCCTCTTCATGTGTCATAGTAGATATTTTAGGTTTCTTACTAAGTGTTTCCATTTTCTTTCTTTGGGTCATCAATTAATGATAATTATTCTTCACAATGCCCTTTGAATCACTTCAAACTACTTTCTTAGACAAAACTTATGAAAATTTTAAAAAACTGCACACATTTTTTTTTCACTCTATAGGATCTCGATATTGAATCCAATGTATCTATGTAATTTCAAATCTATAAGGTCTAAAATTTCTTCCTGTGGTATCCCTCTAAGGATTATTTCTAACCCCATAAGTATGATTGCGATTGGATTCTCCAAGAAAGAGTTATGCCCAATCTCCCACAATGACCTGATTATAGACTAATTCCATAGAGAGAATTTGCATGAAGTGCCACAAGTCATTGTTTCAACCTTCGGCCCTAAAAATGATACCAAACAAACTATCGTCTGTCTTATTTTTGTCACTTATTACGAAATGAAAATCTAATACTCAAAGCAAAAGTTATGATGATTTTCCCAAGGTCACTCGTTTGAGATGGAATTCTGAAGCCTGCAAAAACCCTAACTTATGGGCTCGTATCTCTGAAAATATAGCATGAAAAGGTCAGAAATTTGGTCATGAAGTTCATCACGATTTTGCCTCAAATGGATTTTATTTTTAGCTTCTAAAGCTTTGTATAAAAAATGTTATAGCAAAAATTACACAATGGCCTGTTTGAAGTAGCGAAACCCTAGAATCCAAAGCTTTGATACCAAATGTTATGTAACCAACTCACAAAATAGAAGAAAATATATATCAATGACTTCAAAATTAGCCTCTTCGAGAGGGAAACATCCTTTACATTACAAAAATGAATAATTCTTTTATGATTCAAATGAAAAAACCTTCTCTCTATATATAAGAGTCTAAGGGGTCACAATATAATCAGAGTCGACATAACAATAATAATGTGAGGGAACAAAAATAACAATAGTGGGCTTCTATGGGGCACAATAATAACAATATGGGGACAACATGGGCACAACAATAACAATAAGGGATACAATGACATAATAATGGGGGAATACACTAGTATTATAGGGACCTAACAAAAGTCCATGAGGCAATTAGACTATCCCAAGAAGTTCTACACTCCATTTAGGAAAAAGAAAGAGTTATTCTCTATAATTTGTACCTCCCCAAAGGTTTTGATTAGGTTAGCTAACTCTACCTTAAACTCCTTCGCATTCATCTTGGTTTCAACTATATTTTTGTCACTTGAATTAGGAGCTACATTATATCTCCTTCCTTTGAACTTCTTATTAACATAGTCGCCTCACCATTTTTCCATGGAGAAAGAGGCCAAAGGTAGGGATTCCCTCTTTCCTTTATTATCTTTCTCCTTGTTACAAAATGTCTAAGCATTCTCATATCAAATTCGAGGTCCAAAGGTAGTTTCAAAGGAATCTCACTTGCTCCATAATATTCTCTTACTCATATCTCTTTGTGGGTGATATTCTTATATTTTATGATGTCACATTGGATCATTGGATTTCCTTAAAAACTATCTTAGCAACACTTTCACTTGTCATCCAAATTTTAATCAATGACACAAATCCAACATAATAGGATGGGGTCTTAATAGGTCAGACAAAGATATCCTAAAGGATATTTTCACCTTCAAAATTTATGATATTAACAAAGGAGTAAAATACTTGGGTTTTTTCTTAAAGCGCAATAGTTACATAAAATATGCCATGGAACTTTCTCTTGTAAAAGGTTGAAAGATGATTCAGAAACTGGTGCAACATATGGCTATCTAGGGCTAGTATGCTAGTTTTATGCAAGTCAGTAATTGAAGTTATTCCAGTTTATTGGGATTCCTTGGCATGGAGTCCTTTTTGTATGCTACATAATATAAAATAATTGTCCCTAATATTCTTATGGTCTGAGAAAGATGGAAAAAAATATTTTCCCTTCTAGCATGGAACTTGATTGCATTACCAAAGCATTAAAGGGGGTGAGGCCTAAAAAATCTAGACCCGTTTTAAAGAGCACTAGCTACAAAAGGACTATGGAAACATGACCAGGTTGTAGTTTTATGAGCCTCAATCATATTATCGAAGTATATTAACCCTTTGTCTACTCTAGACTAGAACTAATCTGTAGAGACAAAATTCGCCAATAGATCTATAATTTGGAAAGCCATTATAAAATATTTTCCTTTAGTAGGTTCACATATCAATTGGAAAATGGGAATGGGAATACAACTCTTAATTTAAAGGACCCCTAGATTGGAATTAAAGGACGGATTGTGCTCTCAAAAAATTTTGTGCACTCCCTAAATAATGTAATTTGCTACACTTTAAATCAAATTTCTTCTTAGAATCATGGAAATGAGTATTGGTTTCCCTTTACAGCTCTACATCTTGATGGTTTGAATGTTAAAGTTTGGAATCAATACATTTTCAACCTTACCTTTTCTCACACAGTGATCTTGGATCAAGAGGAACAATTGATTTGGATACCAAGCCATTTTCATACCCACTTGCTAAAATCTAGCTACCTAGCCTTATCGCAAGGAAACTACTCAAATAATCAACATGAATGGTGGAGAAAACGTATCTGAGACTTAAGTTATGCCCCCCCCCCCCCCCCCCAAATCATATCTATTCATGTGTATATTCTCGAAAATAAATCACCAGCATTGGGAAACTTGAAAAAAATATATTTCACTAGACATGACATGTGTTCCTTCTATTGATCAACCCGATAATTAGTAGAGAATTTATTCATCTAATGCCGCTTCTTGTTTCCCCATGGAAGGAATTTTGTAAGATGAAACAATAAGTTTTGGTATGGGAAGGTCCATCAATAAGTAATGCTTTGAAGATATGTTCACAACCCCCCATAAGGATCACTTATAAGACCTTTTGATTATAGCTTCCTAGGGAGTTTAGCTAGGAAGAAATCAATCTATTTTCAAGGGAAAAGACACATCACATTTAAAAGTTTCTAAAATCATTTCTATACCACTTTTTATTCAAAAAGCTACAACTCAGATTCTTACTTCTCTCCTTAAGACTACCTTTCAAACAGATTCACCATGAACATTCTTTGATGGAGCAACACAGAGAAATCACTCAGCGGGTGGGGAAGGTGTTATATTACATCTTTCTCCTACTTTCATTATAGCTTTTTCAGCAAACATAGGGTTATTACCAACAACTATATCAAAATTTTATCTCTTAAAAATACTTCTTCAAATTTCTCAACCTCATGTTATCTCAAATTTGCATGTATTTTAGGATTCACAACTAGTTACCAAATGGATGAAAGTAACATCTCATATAAAAAAATTTCCTTTCTCACCTCTTCTCCAAAAATTGTTCCTCTCCCACCTCTCTAAGATCACTTTTGATCATGTTTACAGGAACAAGTACACAAAAGATAATTCACTCTCTAGAGATGGTTTGGACTTGGGCAAAGGAACATGCAAGGTCACTCAAAATAAAGAAAACTATCTCCAAGAATTATTTCTTGAACCTTGGGTCTGATTATCTCTCTCATCGTACTCTATAGTCTAGTTATGAAATTTTTTGACATATGATAGTTCATCATCGTTTTTGTAAGTTATGATGATACTACAACCATGATTTGTTTTTTGGACTTTATAAAGCTTGTATGAGGCTGAAAAGTATATCTATTTTTCAACTAAACTCAAAAAAGAAATGATGTTTTGTTGAATGAGAACAACACACAATTAGAAGACATGTCCATGAAAGCCAAGTTTTCTCTCCTTTTTTATAATACATAGTGGCCACTTTTTACCAAAGGAATGTTATCATCCAGTTATACCTTATTAATAGAATTACAATTTTTTTTTGTAGGAAATAAAAATAATATAATTATAATATATCGTGATATATATCAAATTTATAATTGCAATAAATTACTAACAAATTTTGAATAAATTGATCACCAAAAACACAAAAACATCAAACAAATGAAAAAACACCAGCCACTTAAATTACACATATATACATAAAGTAGTTTACCATGTATATCACTACAAAGGGTTTATTATATTGTTTAGTTTAACTTTAACTATACACTATAAAATAAAACTAATATTATCTAATATCAATCACAATACTTATCTCATGATACATTATAATTTTATTATTATCATTATTTTTATTATCATAAAAATGCTTAATATATAATAAAACATATACATATTAAAAAAACAAAAATTAATCATGAAGATTCATCCCACTTTATTATGAAAAATATTAATCTCTAAATATTTTTCTTACAATACTATGGGTCAATACAAGTCATAACTTATTTCTTTTTTTTGCTTAAGCAAGTATGGATCCTTCTATATCATTGAGTCAAAAAATATTGTACATCATAAACCACCGTCCTCTCATCGACGAAGAGACAGAAAGGAAAAAAATAAAAACCTCTAAGGGCTACCCACTACAGCATTACATATAAAGAATTAAGTCTAAGGCATTATTGACAAGACCCCTGACCAACCTATGGAAAGCCCGCAAGCTATTGCACGACCTCCCTCCGGAAAACCCCTGTCCAACAAACTGACCCATCATAACAAGAAGATCGACGGCTGAGAAAGAGACACATCTCAAAAGAGCCGAATTATACCAGCCTTGCCCCAGTAAGTTGCACTTTGTCAGAGCACTATTGATTCGCAGCCCTCGAATCCAACGGATGAGAAGGATATCGCGACTGATAACAAGGAGGAAAGATAGTCCGCGATGGAGGGTGGTTTTCTGCCCCCCTCCCTGCCACGTGTTGTAGGTTGAATGGGATCGCTGCGAAAACGCGAAAACCATTCCCACTCTGAGTGCCGCGGGATCAGCCTTAAACCACTTGGGAGGTGGTTTTGCAAACTGCACGCCGTAAACTGAAACCCCTAGTTACCGAAAGACCTAGTTCCTTTGGAAAATGTACAACTACCTCGCCTTGGATTAGGAAATCCAGGGTGAATGTGTTCCATCGAGCTGAGATTTAAGAGAAACATCTGAGATCTGCACCACCCATACACCTTGAGTCTGGTCTACCAGACAAGTTTCTATTTCATCCGCCAACCTTACCCAAAAAGAAGGTTTACCCATGGGAAATTCAAATCGAGCTATTCCCCATGGTATTGAGTCTAAACACCTACCTATCATCTTCCACCTGATCACAACATGGAGCTTTCAGTCTACTAGGTCTCAATTCCTGCCACTTCGTCAACTCATTTTTCCTTGTGCAGCTGACCCCCTAGTTGGCCAGAATATCCACCAGTTTGTTTGCCTTTCTATGAACATGGTGGAAACTGATAGTGCGCAGGCCTTGAAGATGGCTTTGAATTCTTTGGAAAACATGAATTAGTTTCCAATGTTTAGAGACTTTATCCGGTGCGGTTCCATTGTGAATTTTTTGCACAGAGTTGATAATTAATTCTGAATACCTCTATCATGACATTTTGATAGTTCTCCTGCTTCAGCAATTCCAGGCATTGTTCCATAGCCATAAGCTCGGCCATGTTATTGGTGGCTGTACCTAGGTGGTAATGAAAGATGCTAACGATACTTCCCTCTGAATTTCTGAGTACACCTCCATACCCTGCTGTTCCCGGGTTCCCCTTTGAAGCCCCATCAATATTGTATTTTAAATAGCCTTCCGGAGGAGGATGCCAAAATTCCTTTTCTGTGTCCGACGAAATGATCCTCTTGTCAATGCTTAGGAGTGTGAGCCTCTATAACGCCAGCTGCTTGAGAATCTTTAAATCTGCAGCTGAGGGGGGATTTTTGGGGAGGGTGTGAACAGTGGTACTCACAGTCTCCTTGAGTTGTTTCAGGATTAACTCTAGCAGGTGTTGAGGGGTTTTCCTTTCACCCTTAAAAATTCTTTTGTTCCTCTCCTTCCACACATTCCATATGATGAAGCTTGGAATAAGAGCCCACGCTGACTTAATAATTTCATTATCCGAAATTTTTTTCCTTCAATTGGTGAGGGTACTAATGATGCTCCTTTTGTCCCTATCAGAATGTTGAAAGATTGCACCAAATAAATCCCATAACCAGGATGTGAAAATTCAATTGTTGAGTAAATGTTCCAAGGTTTCTTCTTGAGCTTCACATAGTAGGCATCTTGAAGGCCCCTGTACACCTCTCTTTCTTATGTTATCCCAAGTTAGAATTTTCTTGTGATAAACGACCCACATGAAGAGTTTGATTTTCATCCAGCCTGGATGTTTCCAAAGGTTTTGCCAGATTTTATCTGGAACCAAGGGATCTAGCTCAAGGAGAATGTTTTTTGCTTCCTTAAGATTGAAGGTGCCCTCTTTGTTATCTCCCCATCTCAGTTGGTCTTGTCCCTCTGCCACTAAGATCTTCCTATGTTCTATAATTTTCCTGAGCTCCTCTGCTTTAGTTTTCAGGAGAATGTTATTGTTGCAATCTATGTTTCTCCAGATTCTCCAATTTTTTGTAAGCTGAGAATGTATCCAGAAATCCTTAACCTTTATTAAACCTTGTGAATCCGACTCCTGTTTAAGATCTAGGAAATCTTCTTTTACCAGAATTGATTCTTGCTACCATTTATCTTCCTAGAAAAGAGAAAGATCTCTGTCTCTGATTTCCCAGAAGCTATTCTCTTATACTGTTCTTCTATTTTCCCAGGCTTTGTTCCAAATATAAGAACCTTTTATATTTCCTGACATTCTTATAAGATCATTGTTCTGCCAAGAATTAGCATATTTTTCTTTCCATATCTTTTCCCATTGAGTATCTAGTTGCTGAACCCAGCGCCACCAAAGTTTGGCCCCTAGAGCCTTACTGAGAATCTCCTGATCATCCAATCCTAGCCCTCCATGGTTCTTGGGCTTACAAATTTTATCCCATGACACCAAGGGCCATTTCCTCTTAGTCTCCTCCCTACCCCAAAGGAAGTTTCTTTGAATATCCCTAAGTTGCTGAAGGACCCCTTTTGGGGCTGGGAGGGTTGATAACATGAAGATGGGGATTGCTTGAAGCACTGCTTTTGTAAGAACTAGTCTAACATCAAGGTTTAAAGATTTGATGGTCCATTTACTAACTTTATCATGTAACTTGTTGATCAAAGGTTCCCATATACTTTTGTGTAATGGTTTTTCCGTCAGAGGGACTCCTAAATATTTTGAACGAAGGGAATCCCTTTGGAAGCCAAGAATTCTGGAGATATTTTTCTGAATAACAATATTGGATTGAAGAAAAACATTTTTGATTTGGAGAGATTTACTTCCATACTTGAAGCTGAGGCAAAAAGATTCAGAATTCTTTTGTAGTTATAAGCTTCTTGGACTGTGGGGATTCCCTGAAGCATGGTATCATCTACAAATTGTTGGTGAGTCAGAGCTTGCCCATTATCATTAAGCTTCAGGCCTTTAATCTTTCCTGAAGATTGCACTTGCTTAATAGCTCTCCCCAGCCCTTCCATCAAGATAATAAAAAGAAAGGGGGATAGCAGGTCTCCCTGTCTGAGGCCTCTAGAAGGACTGAAAATATATGAGGGGGAGCCATTGACCAAAATAGAAAAGCTGGAGGAGGTTACCAGGGCCATTACCCATCTAACCTAGATATGATTAAATCCAAAAGCAATCATCATTTTCTTAAGGTAGACCCAGTTTACCTTGTCATAAGCCTTGGCAATATCTAATTGCATGATCATACCCACCTACTTCTTGCTAGTTAAAGAGTGCACCACTTCTTGCGCTTGAATGATGTTATCTAGAATTTGTCTGCCTTCCACATAACCTGGTTACTCCCTAGAAACAAGGACTGGAAGCAAAGGTTTGAGTCTGTTAGCCACAACCTTTGATATAATCTTGTAGATTATGTTGCATAGGGCTATGGGTCTGTATTTATCCGGAGTAAGAACAATCTCCTGTTTGGGGATCAAGGCTATGAAGGAAGTATTGAGGGCTTTCAGAATGGTTTTATTTGACCTGGAATCCTCCACCACATTCAATATGTCTTGCTTAACAATGTTCCAACAAGCTTTGAAAAAGTCCACATTGAAACCGTCTGGGCCAGGTGCTTTGCCATTCTGCATGTCTTTGATTACATCTTTTAACTCCCCTTCCGTTACTGGTCTATTGAGGTTGAAGTTGTCCTCCCTGGAAACCAGTTTTGGTATGTTTCTAGTAATCTCCCTGATAGCTTGCTCTCTGTCTGAAATATTTTCCTGTGTTATACCTTGGAAGTGGTGGATTAACACAACTTCCATAGCTTTATGGGATATCTGAAGTCCCCATGCTTCATTCTTGATTGAAGAGATATTATTGTGAACTCTATTGGCCATGGTGGTTCTATGAAAGAACTTAGTGTTGCGCTCTCCTTCTTTTAACCATTGAACTTTGGATTTTTGTCTCCAAAATATTTCCTCTTGTTTACATAGATCCTCCCATTTTTGATAATGTTTATCCGCTTGTTCACTGATATTTTTATCAAATCCTTCCTTTATTAGAGTCTGGTTAAGACCCTGCATTTTGTTTTCCACTACTCTCTTTTCTTCAAAAATATTACCAAAATCCTTCCTATTCCATTCCTTAAGTTGGCATTTTATGTGCTTTAGTCTCTTGCGGAGAAGATACATTTTGGTTCCCTGAACTTGCAAGTCCTCTGACCACCATTTCTCAATGTTGCTTGTGAAGTCTGGGTGTGACAGCCAGATATTTTCAAATCTGAAGGGTTTATTTCTAGGAGTACCTATACCCTTGATTTCCAATTGGATTGGCCAATGATCTGAGCCTCCAAAGGGAAGAACTCATGCTGTTACCTCTTTCCCATCTAGAATAAGATTCTCAGAGATGAAGAATCTGTCTAGCTCTGAGGAAACTAGGGAATCTCCTCCTCTCCTATTATTCCAAGTAAATAGGTCAGTATTCCAATTAGTATCAAAAAGTTTTATGTTGTCAGAAAAGTCATAACTTATTTCATATGGCACTTGTTCATAAGATATTTTCTTTTAATTGATCAGTTTAATTAAAAGGGAAAAAATGGAATAACTACAAATCTCAAAGTTTAATTTGTGGATACTACTAAGAATATTTTAGAATATTCCATGGAGGTTAAATCCCTACCATCCACCTTATAATTATTCATAATTAAATTAAAACTATGAAAGTTGTATTTCAAAATAGACATTTCTATAACATAATTATAAACCAATTTCAAAATATACATGCCTATCAACATAATTATAAACCAATATAGATCCATCTTTACCATAACTCTAACGAGTCTCTAGAGGGATCAAATCTCTTGAGGTGCAAAACTTGAAAAAATGTTTCACCTTGAAAGAATTGATATATATGAGTGCTTGCTAGATCAATGGTTAAGATGGATCTATACTTGTTATGCACACACTCACACATTCACCCTATGTGTAATTTTTCATTGCTTAAATTTCATTTCTGAATGCATAACTAGACTAAACACCTTGAAAATCTACTTATGCACTTCGATTGTGTACATTATATGGCTTAAACTTGAAATTCCAACAAATATTTACTAAGGACAAAATTGATTGAAAAAAATGCCCAAAAATAAACCAGAGAAACTATTTAATTTCTTTTAACATAAGAATTCATTTTTCCAATTCTTTTATATAATATATAAATAGTTTTTTCTAAACCACACACAAACACACACACACACACACACACACACACACACACACACACACACACATATATATAAAATTCACATTAAAATATTTTACCTAACACGAGAATTGAAATAGTTTATTTACGAACTATATTTTCTACATTAAAATATTTTTCTTTTTTTATGTTATTAATATATTTTTAAAACAAGTACTATTAATATATTTAAATATTTTATTTATGTTTTACATTATTTTTATTATTATTATTATTTTTAAAATGCTACATATTAATAATTAAATGAATTACATATTTTCCTCTTATTATTTTTATTAAGAAATAATTTTTAATTATATTTTTACTTGCAATTACTCTCTTTTTTTAAGCATTGAAATATTATATTATCATCAACATTAAAATAACTTCTTTTTTTTTACTTTCTCTCCATATTTACTCATAATAAAATTGATGTTCAAATAAATTAATTAACATAAATATTCAAATAATTTCTCATAATTAAAATTTAATTAAATTATGCCAAATAACTTAGAGAAATAATTGAAACCCACCCCAATCAAATTTAATTATATCAAATAACATAATATATATATATATATATATATATATATATATATATTCGTTACCATTTTATTTTACAAATTCTATTTCAAAATGATTTCAAAAGATAATTAGTATACATGATGTAAACAAAATATTGAAAAACTTATTTACATTTTGAATTCTACTAAACAACTTCACTTATATATTTATCCAGAATAACAAGTATGTTTCCAAATTACTTTCTTCGTAGCCTTCAAAACTCATAATGAATACAAATATTCTCATGTTATCTTCCCTACATACCTTATTCATTTTCACATCAAATGTCTCTATATACCTTATTCATGTTCACATACATCACACATAATAAATTCATTTTCGCATGCATCATACATAATAATCAGTTTACACTCGTGATTATATGGTCAACATACATAATATTTACAATTTACACTAGTTGTTATATAGTCAACAATTATAAAGTACTAATTGTACATTGTTTTTACTTTCCTTTTTCTAAATTTTAATAGTACATGAAATTGTGTATATACTTTGACATTAGATATTATTGGTACCGTAAAATTAATCAAAGATATAATTTAAAAAAATATTTAACTATCAAAAACAACAAGTACATTTTTAAATTTTAATATATTCCATTTTTACAATAACTCCATTAAAAAAAGCATTAACCTACCTATATATATAATTTATATATATATATATATATATATATATATATATATATATATATAATGGAAACTAGGCACTATTTCACATCAATTTAAGTTGAAAAGGGGTCCTTGATCTCAAGTGTGTCTTCACGTACTTTAAAACTTATACTTCATATAAAAATTTTCCTCTCTCATCAAAACTTATTTATTTTTTATATAGTATCAATCAACAACGTTTTATATTATTTTTTATGTGCTTAATAATTAAAGTGTTAATTGCACGTTGTTGTTGTTTATTTTTAGGTCAAGATTGTGCAATAAATACAAATGGATATTTTGATGCTAGACATTATATCGGTACTTTAATGTTAATAAAATATCTTCTTTTTTTTTTGAGAAAATAACCATAAAAAACAATTGGACATTCTAAAACTTAAAACAACCATTAAAAACAGTTGGGACATTCTCAAGTTTTAATTTTATTGTTTCAAATCAACCTTGGAAGAATGAATGTGAAAAGTTAGAATACTTCACAAAGTGATTTGCATATATTCATCAATGCAAAGGGACTTGGCCATGCATTTATCTTTGATGTAGCATATGGTGAGATACACATTATATGTTTCAACATAGCGGTAACATTATTCTATTTTTTTTATAAACATTAACAAAGTTTATGTCATTTTAAAAGGTACATGGGTATAAGAAAATAATAAACAATTTAATTATTTAAAAAAATAAAAAAAATAAGGAAATAAGAAAATAATAAACAATTTAATTATTTAAAAAATAAAAAAAAATAAGGAAATAAATTTAGATATTATTTTAATAATTAAATTTTTCTTAGAGGACGAACATTTAATATAAAACCATAATTCTCTAAAAAAACTTATTAACTTTAATCAACAAATTTATAGTCCATTTTACTCAAGTGGATGCTTTGATTTTTCCTTAGTAATTATTAAGAGAATGAATGAAATAAAAACTTGTAAGAGAATCTTTCAAACCATAAATCTTTTAATGATATATAGCTTTAGTCAACAACTCTATAGTTGATACTATTGGAGTTGATGTTTCCATTTTCCTTTTAATAACTTGTAAGAGAATCTTTCAAACCATAAATCTTTTAATGATATATAGCTTTAGTCAACAACTCTATAGTTGATACTATTGGAGTTGATGTTTCCATTTTCCCTTTAATAACTTGTATGAGAATGAGTGGAATAGAGATATATAAGACAACATTTCAACTAAAGGATATGTCAAGTTATATTATACAGGTCACATTATGCGGTTTTTCTATACTGACATAATCTATACCAATACCCTATTTCAAATAATTTTTTAAACATAATTAACTTTAATAACTTTAATATGATATTGATCACACAACCTTGACATCCCAATTTTTTCTCAATCCTACTATGAGAGAAACATAAAATCTTAAAATTTCGTAAGAGTTTCCTGGTTAGTCATTATCTAATACTGGAATGGAATTTCATTTTCCAATTAGAAAACACTATACTAACTTAGAAAATTAGGAGATTGGATAAGTTACAAAACCTACTTTCATTTTCGTTGAGGCAATTATTGCTTCTCTAAATATACACAACTACGGGCACATTGCATACCCTCTTACTTTAAAGATGGAATGTGAAAGAAACAAAACTCACACTTATTGTGGATTACCAAATATGTCAATGACATGTCTTTGAATGAGAACCTACATAGATTTTCCAATTCAACATTGAATGCCAAACAAGAAAACGATGGTATTGCATTCCAAGAAGTTAGAAAACAACTTAGAACCATATATACTAATAAGTTATAAGTATATAACTATTTATGGTTTGTAATAAATTTGTGCCTCTCTCACTCATGAATAAGTCGTAGTTTTTGAGCTATCTTTAGTTTGACATTGATAAACTCCATTATTCTGGTATATGTAAGTGGTTGTTTCTATTAATATTACCCATAGTAACTTATGTGAGTTGTTGTACATCGTGTTGCATTTAATATCACGTGATCCAGAATCTGTTAAGATTACCCATAGTGATTATACGAGTCAATGTATGTATGAATTAAGGGCAGTATTACAGATTCGTGTTCAAACACAGAAAAATCCATGGAGAGCTACGGCTTAACATTACCGAGGCCGCCACGCTGCGTCTCGTAGTGTAGCGCGTTTTGACGGAAGGACGCCGGTATAGTTTGGACATATCGTTGGGATAGATCCACAAACCAAAACATTTGTCTAATGTTCAATGACTGTTGAGTGTATTGAATGTTGTTCTGCAAACGAGGATCCCGATGCTAAAACTCACAAAGATGAGAGCAACTCAAATCATGGTTTTTTCCCTTGGTTAAAACCAAGGTGGGGTACATTGTGCATATCTTCAATTTCAATTGCTCCACATATTGGCTGAAGCTGTATGTGAACCTAAGTGACTCCATGGAGAATCTCATGTATGTTGCAGGAAAAGTGATTTTCATTTCATGATTCATTTTTCAAAGTTGCAGATAGGAGGGTCTCGTTGCTCAATTCGTTTAGTGAAAGGGAGAGGAGAACCGGATGCAGATGCAAATGGATCGGGCCCAACAAAAAGGTTGTCACAACTGATGGAACTCAGTATTGATCTGCTTGTGGCTTTCAATCTGGAGGAAGAATACAGTTTGTCGGAGTGGAGTCGTTGATTCCTTCATTTCTTGTATTCTTATCCCTATATTCTTATAAATGGTTACTTATGCATTCTTTTGTATTAACTCATATTAGCAGATAGTTTGCTGGACTACTTTTGGCATACTCAGGAGGTTTTGTGGAAGCTATTCAAGTATTGTTGAATGCAAAAAACAATAACTAAATTCCATTGTTTGGGTACATTTAATTGGCTCTGAAATAGATAAAGAGAACACTTATTTTTAATGACTTATGGGACGAATTTTATGAAGGAGAAACCACAAAAAAGGGTTTACGACGAATTAGAATTAGAAGTAGAGCTGAACGAGGAAGGACCAACCAAGTCTACATTTGTTAGAGACCTTGCCATCTAGAAGAGCAAGGAAAAGGAAATATTTTCCCTCATTAACGCTATAGTAAGCCAGGAGATATGCGGACACATTGTCTTAGTCACTGATTCATGTGGTGCACTTAAAAAATTAAAAGGTATGTATGATTCTCATTCAGAATTAGAACTCATATAGTTGCTTGTGAATTTTTTTAACCTTGAATTGAAAGATGATGACCTTGTGGCACTAGCCTCAGAAATCAAAGCTATCATGCATGAAATAGATGCCACTCAAGTTAAGATAGATCTACTTCTCATAGCTTTCATAAGGCCCTCTATCCTACCAACTCTCACCATCTTGAATCTTTTCAAGCAAGTGGTTAGATGAAAAACATGAAATTTGACTCCTTTGTTGAGAAGGTTGTAGAAAGAGAAAAAATATTAGGAAATAAGAAGCTAGCATCATAGTCCACTGAAGAGATTGTATGCATTTCCCACAAAGGAAAGAATGATTTCGCCAAAGTAGATAGCAACAAAAGAGAATGTGGGAGAAGGGACTTCAAATGAATAAGGGGTGGATGGAATCAAATAGTGATCCCTAATCTACATTGTGTCCATTATGGGAGAAAAGAACATGAAGACAAAACATCAAGAATTCCATGGGAGAAGATAAAAAAACAAGAAGGAAAAGAAAAAACTTTGGAACAAGAAAAAGGTAATGCATCATAGTCAATTCATTACATTGTCACTCACTATAACATTGGATTGTATGAGGATGTGTTTAACATTTCATTTTCTTGTTGGAGAGACGCATCGCTGCTTGATAAAGGTGCCACTTGCCACATGACATTTCATAGAGAAGCATTTGAGTAATTCAATGAAAATATAGACGTCATGGTATACTTTGCTAATACATCTAGTCTCAAGCCTTCACAGATTGCTACAATAAGACTCAAGCTACCTGGATTATCATATTTTGCCCTACATGATGTTCTCTATCTTTCTCAATTGAAGAGGAACCTCATATCCCTTGTGTATGTTCACTAACAAGGACACTCCATTTATATATTTGATGGAAAGGTTGAGATAAGCAGGAATTCAGACAATAATATTGTGATAATTCAAGAGGAATAAAACATATTGTTGAAGTTAAAGGGGACATATGTATCTTTTGTACAACATTTTTCCCATCTCAGTCAGCATAACGAATGTATAAAGTCTTCAAGTCTTCTATGACAAGCTATAATTGGACATATTAATTATGATAGTCTATGTTTGATGAAACGGAATGGTGTTTGTAGTCATCTAACTATTCCTAGGAAACTAAATTAATTAATGTTCTTCCCGCATTCTTGGAAAACATAACAAGAAACCATTCCATGACTCCAATTTTAGAGAATGTAGAAATATTTTTTTGATTAATTCCAATTTGTGTGGTCATATTCATGTACCTCATTTAAATGGAAATAAATACGTCATGAAATTGATTGATGATAACACTAGAATGTGTCGGGTATATTTGTTGAAAGAAAAGTCTAAAGAATTTGAAACATTTAAAAACTTTCATGTATGGATTGAAAACGAAGCACAAACTAAGATTGATGCCCTTCGTACTAATAATGGTAAAGAATACACTAGTAATGACTTTGAATCCTACCTTCGAAAATATGGGATCTAACATCAAACAACAATTACATACAATCCTCAACAAAATGGTGTAGCTGAGAGAATAAACAAAATATTGTTGAATATGGTATGCTCCATGATGTTCTTTAAGTATGTAAAATTGATGCTTTGGGTTGAAGTCATTTTGTATGCAGTCTATGTAAAAAAAATGCCCATCGCATGCTCTTTGAAACAAGACTCCTTATGTAATGTGGTACGGCCACAACCCTCCATCAGGTATCTTAGGGTTTTTTATTCGACTTGCTATCCTTTATTCCAAAACAACAGATAACCAAACTTGATACAAGGAGTCGTAAATGAATTTTCTTGTAGTACTGGAATACCACCAAGGCCTATCATCTTCACGATAAAGTAGATAAGAAATTCATACTTTCTAGAGATGTCATATTCCTTGAGTCCACCAAAAGTGATGACTCTATTGAGAGACAACTTGTTCGTCTAGAAAGGATTTCTCCTATGAAGGCATGAGATGAATTTGACAATGAGATTCCAAATGTTGAAGGGGATATCCTAATTCTAGGTCAAACTTTGAAATCTCTCTCTATGGAATCAACTCCTCTTGATGAAGAAGTTCTAGACACCTCATTAGATTTGGATCATATTATAAGTAGAATTTAGAAGTTCAACATTGATCATGCCACACCCTTAGAGGAGTCATCTAATCCTTCTCCAAAACAACCAAATTGGTTGATAAATACACTTGAAAGTTTCCATCCTGATGAGATTGGAAATACTAGAACCAGGAGTTCTACTAAAGATGAGAATGGAGGTGAAAATTTAGGTGATGTGGATGAAACAAATATTTTGCATAGTTGTGAACTGAAATTGTCCACTGACTTTGAACTTACTTTATTCAAAGAGGCTACTTTTCATGATGAATGAAAAGAAGCCATGTAGACGGAATATGATGCACTCATAAAAAATGGGACTTGGAAGTTGGTGGACCCTACATATGGAACCAAATTGACTAGGTGAAAGTGGGTCTACAAAAGCAAGTATAAATCATATGGCTTAGTTGAAAATCACAAAGCAAGGTTTGTGGAAAAAATATTCACACAAAAATAAGTGGTTGACTATGAGGAAACCTTTCCTCCCACAACAAATTGGGTGACCATGTAGACCATATTCTCTTTGGCAACACAAAAGGGATAGAAAATCCATCAAATGGACATGAAGGAAACTGTTTTGAATGGGGATTTGAAAGAAAATGTTTTTATATCTCAACCTGAAGGTTTTTTGCAAAGGGACGAGAACAAAAGGTATGCAAGCTCATCAAATACTTGAATGGCATAAAACAAGCACCATGAGCATGGTATGAAAAGCTAACAAAGCATCTTTTGAATCCATATTTCAAACACTATAATCCTAATGATGCAATATTATTTGTTGAAAAGGTTGGAAAAACAATTGTGTATCTTGTAGTATATGTAGATGATAGGTTAAAAACTGGAAACAATGAAACCTATATTACATCCCTAAAGACATAAATAAGAAAGGTTTTGAAATGACAAAATTGGGACATATTGATTATTATTTGGGCATTTAAGTCATTCAAAATCCAAAATATATATTCATTTCTGCAAAAAAGCACATTGGAGAACTATTGAACATATTTGGCATGGAAAAATGCAATTGTCCCTCCACACCAGTGGAATGAAACTTGAAGCTTACTTTGAAAGAAGGGAATTAATTTTAGGATGCAAAGAAGTACATACAATTTGCATGAAGTCTCGTTTACCTCATCACAACTAGAGTAGATATCACATACATTGTTAGCATCCCTTCTGAATTCATGCAAAAGCCATGTGAGGGACATTGGTTTGATACAAAAAGAGTCATGGGATACTTAAAGGGAACTCAAGATTATGGAGTTAAGTACACCAAGGTGGAGAACTTCAGTCTTAATGGAAATTTCGATTTGGAATTTGATGGGGACAAGAAAAATGGAGTATAAACTTCAAGATATCTCATGAATCTAGGATTAGAATTTGTCTCGTGGAGGTCATGCAAACAACCAGTTTGAGAATAGTCCACAGCAGAGGTAGAATATGTGGTCGTCGAAACAATAATAAAGGAAATTTTGTGGCTCCAAAAGATACTTGAAGACTTGCAGGAGAAACAAGTGTGCTCATCTCCTCTACTTTTCGATAATACTTTCGTAATCAAGTTGGATAAGAATCTGAGATTCCATGATTGAACCAAGCACATCAATGCTAAGTATCATTTGATTCGATCCCATGTAGAGGAAAAAAATATTCATTTAACACATTGTTCCACAAATGAGAAAATTGTAGATATCTTCATCAAAGCACTTGGTAGTGAAATTTTTGAAAAGCTAAGAATGATGATTGGGCTCAAAAACACCCCTTCAAATTAAGGGGGGGGAGGTGGATATGTTAAACACCCAATCCTTCAGGATTATGGTAAATTGTAAATAGTTATAAATATGAAATGAAAAATTCGTTAGGAAAACTAATAGCCCACGTACTTGGAGAACCATTTCTCATTTGTAATAAATTTGTGCCTCTCACTCATGAATAATATGTTGGATTTTTTATTGATCCTTAGTTTTAAAACATATAAGGGAAATACCACCTAAGTAATAGACATATTCAACAAGTCATAATTCAATAGTTACTTTTTAAAGTAGTATTACATGAAGAAACATTTTCCAATAAAAAATATAAAACCCATTATGATTTCATGTGATACAATGGATTGCATATCAAATCCAAAGGATGATGTTATGGAATTCACACCTTCAAATCGATAAGAAACCAATAATTGCAGTCCTCTTTTAGGGGCAAACCTCATTTTGCAATCAATATAATGTATATGGAAAGATTTTATGATCCTAAGACTAGGTCTCCTTAGTATATGTAAGAGATAAAATGTACATTTATAATAAAATGGAACCATGAAAGGTTCTATTCTACGTAACGATATAACATTATAAACATAATCAATCAATATCGAGGACTTAATAATTGGTTAAAGGGTTAACATGGGGCTTATATAGGGCTTAACATGCCCCTTGAATTCAAACAATTGTTGTCTTCAACACGTGATTACCTATTAGTGTTTATTCATGAATACATCATCTTTTCGTGTCACATCTTCCATTGATAGCTTCTTCTGTTTAATGAGGTACTCCATAATTGCTATATTACTCGACAACTTAGTCCTTGTTTAAAGGATTGTTTCTACTTCTAGCATGATTTTCCTTTATTCATTTATCTTTGATACACTTTCAAGTTGCAAATGGATAACATAGTCAAGGTATTGAACATTTGGAATACCCTTATGCGTTACTCCAATTACCTTGGAATGATTGCTGATGACTTTATGGAGATACCTTGACATAGATGATATGGCAACATTTGAAAATTTAGTGAACATAATTGTGTAATTACACCCTAGTGTCCTTTTGTAGTACTTATGTCATTCCATTGGACCCTATCACTTGAGAGGGTTTACTTTGGATACATTTAACCCCAATTTCCTTTCCTTTTAATGTAAATCTCATGAAAAGATCTTGAAAATTAAAGGTCAATCTTCTCAATGATTGCAACCATTGAGCCCCTAATAGAAAATTAACACCACCTATTTGTATTATGATCACGAGACTATCCAATAAATACTCCCCCATATTGAGCTTAATAATATTGCACATCCCTAAACAATTTATGGTATCTCTATCTGTGATCATTCCTTGAAGCTCTGATGCAAGATATATGAAACAATTGATAAGTTTTACTAATTTGTAATTAATGAAGTTACGGATTAGAGAAATTTGTAGGTCTAAAATTGGCCTCACAACAAAAATGTACAACCAAAATTAGCATTATAAGAACCAATAGGATTAAAGATGATGATGCCAACCATGGGAGATGATTCCCCATTTTTGGAGTAAAAAAGTAAAAAGATTAAAAGACTACTTTTTTATTCAACTTATCTCCCAATGGTTTTAATGAAATTTTAAGTGAGATCACTCCTTGGATGCATAATTTAATTCCTCATCTAAGGAGTACCCATGTTTCATACTTTTGGTGGACCCTGCTACACGAAAAATGAAAAATACATGAAAAACCGCGATTGCAATTATGTTTTTTCATGTATTTCTCATTTTTTGTGTAGCATGGTCCATAGAAAGTATGCAACATGGGTACTCCTTGGATAAGGAATTAAATTATGCATCTAAAAAGTGCTTCCAATCGAAATTTGAGTAAAACCATATGTAGATAAGTTGAAAATATGAGTTGAAAAAGTTATCTTTTCTTTTTTCCCTCTAAAATTTGATGATGTAATCTAATCTTGTTTTATTATTTCCACTACTATCTTATAATATTCCTTAGGAAACCCATTTTAGACCTCAAAAATTCTCTAATGGGGTGCTGCAATAATAAATCAACATTGTTACCTTTTTCTTTTTAACATGTTCTTCTATCTTGAGTTTTCTTTTAATATTAATGTCAACGGTTTCATGAAAATATATTATTGGATTAGTCTCATCTAGATATATATCTTGCAATAGTTCTAATTCTTGATCTTCTATCTCTTCAGAGTCTATGTAGAGTAATTCTTCTCATTACATTTATGCCCCTTACTGTATTCATTGCCACAATTGAAACATAGTCCTTTTTCTCTTCTTTTATCCATTTCCTAAGGTGTCAACTTTATTGGTTGAGTAGGATTAGGAAGGGGAGTATGGTGGTCTCTATAGTTTTTGGTGACTAATTTTCTAGTAGCCATAGTTTTTCTTTCAAATTTCCTCACTATATTCAAAAAATTCTCCAGGGATATAGGTTCAAAGATACAGACCTCATGTTCGATTCTTTCCATTAAATTTCTCATAAAGAGGTCTAACAAATTATTTTCTGAAATTTACTTTACCCTAAGTCTCAACTTTTGGAATTCTTGAAAGTTCTTTGTAATTGGACCTTTTTATTGAAGATTTACCATTTTATAAATAATGTATTGTTCTTATTAGCCACATGACATGTTATCAATTCCTCCACAAAAACGGACCATGATACAATAGAATCCTTTTTTCTTTCATAAAACTATTGATAGCATACATGTACGTATTGTTCAAGAAAGATGAATGAAATGTTTATCCTTCATAAGGATTTCACTTGGAATGTAGTGTTTCCTTGCTGCTAACTTGAATCCTTGATGATGTGGATCTTGGATTGAAAATCCATTATTATTGTTCTTTGATTCAATATTTGTGCTCTCCAATTGTGATAACATAGTCCCCATATGTGATTGAGTCTCAACACTATGATTCTCCAAAAGTTCATGATTTCCTTAGGTCTCCACATCCTTTTTAGGGATATTTTTTAATTTAATGGTTTGTGATTAATTTATTTCTTCCCTGATGGATTTTTGTATATCTTCATTGACATTTTGCATTTCTTCATTATTTTCATTCATATCTCTTTTAATCTTTTCTTGAGAAAATAATAAATACACCTTTTTAATAGACTACCATCCATTTCATTAACTTTCTTCTATAATAAGAAGAACCTAAATTCTGAGACTTCACTTTCTTCATGAGCCCTAGATGAGAATTTAGGAGGTTTAATTGGTATAATAGCTTTCTTTGGAGACATGTTGAAAAATAATATTAGTACTCCTCTTTATCATAACTTTCAGTGATAAAGAAAAAATGATCTTATCATCAAAAGTTATGTGACTTTAAATTACGTACCTTTAAAACCTTAATTTGGAGAATATCTGAATGAATGAATTTTATCTTGATATATCTTTGAGATTTGATCCCTTTGAAATATGAAATATTGACTTGTAATAGACTAATATGTCTTCTCTGAAATTCCGCAAGTCTAACCAAAATTTGATGTGCCCACTGAAAGTTATGGTAACTTTCCCAAAACTTTCTAATTTTTGGCCTCTTCCCAAGAGAAAACTTGTATACCTTTCCATATGTTAAATTCTCCAAATATAATTCTAAAACTCTTACTTGTGGTACTTCATTACGTCTCCTCATATATCTTAAAATTTCAGAGTCTAAGGTACCATAGGAAAAATGTTATAACATTATAGTGAAAATGCAAAACTTACTTATTTGAAACCTATTTCAAGACCCTTCAAAAACCCTATATTCCAAAGAGTATATCTCCAAAAGTGTAGAAAAATGAAATCTAAAATTTAACCATATATTTCAAGATATTTCTACATAATATTCTCAAAATTTCAGTATTTAAAGCATCCCCCAAAAAACATTATAGTGAGAATGTCGAGCTCACTTGTTTGAAATTGATTTTAGAATTTTTCACATACACCAAACTGCACATAGTATATCTCAAAAAGTATAGAAAAAAAAAGTCTAAAAATTTTACCACAGGTACCTAGGTATCTCATCTCTATCCCCTCAAAATTTTGCATTCTAAAACATCTCAAAAAAATTATAGCAAAAAAGTCAAAATTGACTTGTTTGAAATTGATTTTAGGAGCATTCAAAAACCCTAACTTAGAGGATATCTCTAAAAGTGTAGCAAACCAAGATCTGAAATTTTAACTAGATGTTCCCCATGATATATCCTTAATATGCTCCAAATATTACCATATGAATAATCCAAAAAAAATATTTAGCAAAAATAAGAGATGAAGGGTACAATTATAATAAAATGGGGCCATGAAAGATTCTAGTCTACCTAATAATATAAAAATAGAAATGAATCACTCAATATCTATGGTTTAGCATGATGTTTTAGGGATAATATGGGGCCTATGTAGGGCTTAATAGAGGACAACTCCGTCCCTAAAATTTTGGATAAATAGAAAAGGAATTTGTTATTTTTATTTCTTCCAAACAACAATTTGTAATTTACCTGCATTTTTGCCTATATATATTACACAAAATGTCAAGGTTTTGAAGTCTTGTTTCTTTTCTCCATTGGGTGGAAATGTGAATTTGGGTTACACTTTTAAGAGAATTTGTATTGGAAAATTCATCATTGTGATTTTTCGACCGAACTATTATATTTTTCAACCAGATTAGTCACTTTATTTCGACCGAAGTAATTTTTTTCGGCCAAATAAATAAAGAAAATGTTTCGGCCGAAAATTTCAACGTTAAAAAGTTAACAACAACTTACAAAGGATTGTTGGCCAATTGGGGGAAATATGGTGAGTTAGTTTTTTTAGCCAAAAAGGTTGTTCAGTCGAGAATTTAGTTCGACCGAAAAATTGTTTATATATATCTGGGCCATGAGCCCGTTTAAAAGTTTCATTTTGTTTTTCTCCACCTGAACTTTGTCTGCACAGTGTTTTATTTTTCTCCTCTAAACGTAGTCTGCACAAATAATTCAAATAACAGCAAATCAGTTTTGAAAAACTAATATATCTCCAATTGCAACATAATTTCTATAAAATGTGTGCTCGAACTAATCAGGAAATAATGACAGTTGCTAGTATTTACAACAGAAAAATATACTTATAAGACATCATAGAAATTTGATGTATGAACATAGGATAAGATAAGACTTGCATTACACTCCATGAGAAACAAGAAATTCTAAGCAAGAGAAATCAAGAAAAAATATTATAAAATAGCCTCAATTATAATGTTCAATTGGTAAAGTTGCTTCCATTTTTTAAAATTCTCTTACAAACTAGAATGAATTGGATTTTATATTCGAGATTTTCTATATTTATAAAATAGCCTCAATTGGTTTTCCTTTGAATGTTAAAATTATAAATACATTTTTAATGAAAAATTACTTTTTATTTAAATTAGTGAAAAAGTCTTAGAATCAACTAAAATCAGTGGAAGAACTTGTGATTTATCTTAAGCCTTTGAGTGGAAGAGCTATATGTAGGTTGCATCATGCTACTCCAAATTATTATAAATCATAATATTTGTTTCTTATTGATTTCAACTCTTATTGATTTCAACTCTATCATCAATATGATTAAATTTAATATTATATATATTCACCTCTTTTAAAATGATATATTCACCTATTTTCCCCTTCAGATATTCTATAGATATGTGATAAGTGATCTATATTCACCTATTTTCCCCTATTTTATTATATTTATTTAAGTGATAAGCCATAAGTGATCAATGACATTTAATTGGTAGGATCATGTTATAGATCCAAATCTCACTCTTGAGGTTTGTGATGCTGCACTCATGGCCCAAGGCAACCCCTCCTTCCAGACCTGATCCAAAATTTAAAAAAACAGTGTTTTATTCCCTATACACGACATTGCCCTGAGCTAAACGCGTGTATACGCGGGTCTATGTATACCCAACCCGCGTATATGTCTTAAAACACTTAAAAAAAATTAAATATCCTTAATTTCGGGCGGAGATCGCGGGTTTTACCTGCTGATCACCTGTTAGTGCCTGTGGCCCAACTGTTCCCAACGAATTCCCAACTAAAAAACTACTTTGGGAGAAGTATAAAAAGGCTTCAATGGGAAGGCCTAGGGGAGGAGAGAAGAGAGAGAAAGGTTATTATGTTGAGATTTTCCTGATCAGGTCTGAAGATCCTGGTGCCTCCTACACTTCCCCCATTTACAGGAAACCCTTGTTTCCTTGTGTGATGATGTCTATCTACCATTTGAGATATCATGGAGTAAGTCATGGAAGGAGTTTGTTAAAGGCTTGAGACTGGACGAATCCGGAGGACGGTTTTGCTTGGAGCTTGCGAAAGGATGAATCAGGTGAAATTATTCCTTTCTGTACTTTATTTGTCTATAATAAAAGAAACATTTGTCTTTGTTCCTGACATAAATCTTCTTCATGTTTATGATAGCCATGTTATGATTCATATATGAATGGTTGTTTAATTGCATAACTAACTACCTTTCGATATACTATGAAGATGATTTCTTTATGATGTTCAGTCCATATACTGTTGTACTTTCTTGAATTGATTGTTTTGCAGGTTGAAGGAGAAAAAGGAACTCCAAGAGGGTTTGGACCCTGGAAGGATCTTCTCAAACGTAGGACCCCCAGGTATGCCCCTTATTGTATAGTTTGATTATCTTAGCATTATGGCTGTATGGAATGTGTGTTTCTCTGTATAGACAACCTTTGATATGCTAGGGTTTTAACCCAAAGACCCTAGGGGAATTTGTCCTTTAACAGAATTCCGCTAGGGTCTTTGGGTTGAAACCCTAGCTGATCAGAGGTTGTCTATATAGAGAAACACACATTCCATATAGCCATAATGCTAAGATAAGCAAACTATATGATAAGGGGCATACCTGGGGGTCCTACGTTCGAGAAGATCCTTCCAAGGTCCAAACCCTCTTGGAGTTCCTTTGCTCTTTCAACCTGCAAAACAATCAATTCAAGAAAGTACAACAGTATATGGACTGAACGTCATAAAGAAATCATCTTCATAGTATATCAAAAGGTAGTTAGTTATGCAAGTAAACAACCATTCATATATGAATCATAACATGGCTATCATAAACATGAAGAAGATTTATGTCAGGAACAAAGATAAGTGTTTCTTTTATTATAGACAAATAAAGTACAGAAAGGAATAATTTCACCTGATTCATCCTTTCGTAGGCTCTAAGCGGAACCGTCCTCCGGATTCGTCCAGTCTCAAGCCTTTAACAAACTCCTTCCATGACTTACTCCATGATATCTCAAATGGTAGATAGACATCATCACACAAGGAAACAAGGGTTTCCTGTAAATGGGGGAAGTGCAGGAGGCACTAGGATCTTCAGACCTAGTCAGGGAAATCTCAACATAATAACCTTTCTCTCTCTTCTCTCCTCCCCTAGGCCTTCCCATTGAAGCCTTTTTATACTTCTCCCAAAGTAGTTTTTTAGTTGGGAATTCGTTGGAACAGTTGGGCCACAGGCACTAACAGTTGATCGACAGGTAAAACCGCGATCTTTGCCTGAAATTAAGGAGATTTATTTTTTTTAAGTGTTTTAAGACATATATGCGGGTTGGGTATACACAGACCACATATACACGCATTTAGCTTAGGGCAATGTCGTGTATAGGGAATAAAACACTGTTTTTTAAATTTTTGACCAGGTCTGGAAGGAGGGGTTGCCCTGGGCCATGAGTGCAACATCACAAACCTCAAGAGTGAGATTTAGAGCTATAACAAATCACTATCATGAAGTGAGAGAATTGGATATTTAAGGATATGCCATAATAACTCTAATATTCACACCGTTGCATTATTCACTTGTCCTATACATGAATAACATCCAATATGTAGAAATCTTGGTTGATGTTTTAATCCATGGATTTAGGCAAGCAAGCCAACGATCTTATGCATATGAAAACTGTCATGTTTTTTTGTTTATCTTAATATTGAAGAAAAATATAGTATTTATGGATGTCAGTGTACATAGTGGCATGAACAATAATCAACCCTTATTGCCTCATAGAAAAGCATTGAATGACTTATATGGAAGATGAAAATTGTAAATTTTTTTCATCTAGGATTTATGGATGCCATTGTACTTAGTGGCATGATCAACAATCAACGCTTATTGCCTCATAGAAAGGCATTGAATGACTTATATAGAATATGAAAGACCTTACATATTAGTTGTTTATTGATTTGAATGTGAGTATAAACTTTTTAAATGTGGCAATTTATTCAACAAAATCATACATAACATGATGCAAAATATTTATTGATACGTTAACCTTTGGTATTCTCATTATAATTTCAAGGATTGGTATTCTCATGATAAGTAAACGATTCATTGAATAGTGAAGGAATCTAATTAGGCATGGAAGTACTAATAATTATTTTAGTCTTAGGGTTATGGAGAGTCATGGGAGTAACTATTATAGGATTAGAGGCCCTAGCTTGGGTTGAAATTCACATTAATTTTTGATAATGAAAAATATTTTCTCATATTCGAACATCAATGTAGTGTAGCATGTGTTTGAATGTTATTCTTGTGCATTCCAACATGAGAACACTTTTTAAGACATTTTCCAAATTGCATTGAGTTGTAAGCTTCCATTAGTATTCTACTGGGGCAGTTCATCACAATAGATCATGTAATATTCCATCATTCCATCACAATATATATTTATTTTTCATCATTTTCCCATAATCTAATGCATTTGTAAAAACCAAATATATTATTCATTTTTTTTTTTTTACAGGGATCAGAAAACCCATTAGACATGGTTGAAAAATCAACAGTATGCATATAAGTTGCTTGTTATCCCAATCCATGACAGGCCTTGATTATTTATGTGCTATAGAATATTGCAATGAACAAATTCTTCCAAAATAAAAAGAATGTAATTAGAAGGACAACTAACAATGAAGAATATTATATTGCACTGATAGAACACTTAGGAACAATTAGGGAGTATAGATCCAATGGAATTGTAGTCTTCACCAATTCCGAACTTCTGTGCAGCCAGATGAAAGGTGTGTACCAAGTTAAAACAATTGCTAAGGAAACAATATTTCTAGTCAATTTCAATCATTTAGTATAAGACATTATGCAAATGTTAATAGGATGTCTAGTGATCTATTGTATGGGGAAATGCCAATTTAAGATTTATGTGTAAACAATGAATTGGTGTCAAGAATCTCTCCATCAAAATTTATTGGTGGACATTGTAAGATATATTTGATGTGTTTGTTTAAATGTGATGTTTTTAATGACCATGTGTTTTTTTCAATACTATACTAAGTGTGCCCCCACTATATAAGTACAACTTGGTGAATTTGACATGTTTCAGAAAAAAGTGAATTTATTTCTCAAAATGTGCACTTCAACATTTTTGTTTTTATTCTCGAGTATATTTGAAATTAAGAATTTACACCAAATAATTTTGAAGAAACCATTGGATAGTTACGTTTATTTGTCTTATTAATTTCTGAATTATTTATCTTTCTAAATAGTAATTTTAAATATTTTTAAATGCATGAGGTAACTAGAGTTTTTTTAAAGATCATTACACCATATATATATATATATATATATATATATATATATATATATATATATATATATATAGGTATAAATATCCATCCATGAATAAGGATCGAGGGCCTGGATCATCACATGAGCAGTTACCACCTGATTCTTCAAGGCATAAATGGGATAGAGCATCAATTAAGTCTCATGCATCGACTAGAGGGCGAATTTCTATGCATGTCGATGAGATTGGTCATGGATCGAGGAGAGTATTAGATGAATTGGGGGAGGGCCATCATTTGTTACATCATGATCATGGTATATATATGTTTATGTGCAAGTTCTTAAATGATATTTGTAGAATCATATATATCTATATATATATATATATATATATATATATATATCTATATATATATATATATATATATATATATATATATATATATATATATATATATATATATATATATATATTGAATTGATTTTTTTTTAATTTATCTTTATTAATTTATAATAAATTCCACTTTTTTAGGAGCATCTCTCACTAGGTCGAAGAGAGTACTAGATCAATCAATAGAGGGAAATAATTCACATCATCGTGGTATGGTTGATATATGTTTATTTGCATTTAATTAAATGATAAATAGGTAGAATCATATGTACATGTACATATATTGAATATATTTTTATCAATTTAACTTAATTAATTTATTATAATTTCTATTTTATTTTAGAAGCGTCTCTCACTATGTCATCACGTGAGGGTGGTCAAAATTCTCCCTATGTTCAACAAGTTCAATAAACTCATGTAATTGGGTGTGATGGTTCTCAACCATCTCCATGTGGTTATGAATCTCAATTAGATCATCATCATCCTCATCATTATGGTAAATTATATAATTTATTTTCATTTTTTTATGTTAAAACAAATCTGTACATGTAAATGAATTGTATGTACATATACGTGTATGTGTCTATCTTGCATGTGTATAAATACATTATATTTATGTAATTAAATATTGAAGTAGGGGGTGAAAATGTTGATCGAAGTAAACATAGGTGAAGTAGGGGATTTCAAGAAGAAAACCATATGCCAACTAACACCTATCCATTTGATATTCCTAATGAGCTTGCTTGGGAAACAAACATCCAACAATTTATGTTACAGAGGTGCATAGTTGATTATTTAAAATTGAAGAAAGATCTTGCGAGTTTGGAGCTCCCTACAAAGAGTTGACAAATTTTAGAAATAGTTGTGGACTCTCTAAGTTCATTTCTTGATATTTACAAGAATCTTGGTGTAGAAAGGAAACAGTGACAGGTCCCGATAAATGGGCCAAAGTTAGTAGAAGGGTTACACAAGCACATGTGAAATCTAAGTTTAATTTCAAAAAAGGTCCGAAAAGAAAGATGCTCAGTGTGAAATATTTCAAACACTGTGATATAGACCACCATTTGTATGATAGGTTCCTTGCAGCGTATTGCAACAATGGAATGATGAGGTTCCACATATTTTTGCAAAATTATTTTATACAAAATTCTTTTCGGGTATGAGACCTGATTATACTGACCATCCATTTGAATTTTATGGTATTGGGAAAGGTTGGACATATGAACATAAGGTTTCATTAAGGGACACTGAATTTACTCGTCCTCCATGACCTTTGGTACCTTAACCTTCACGTCTGGTGACTTTGCGATCGGAGATGGATGCCACTTCTCAGATTGCTTGAGAAGCAAGGGATGCCGTTATAGACAACATATAGATTGCATTGATTGGAATTGATGTCGTTCTAAATAAACAAAGAGAATGAGTTGGTGAACATTCTAATTTTGTATATAAATGAGATGAGGAGATAGATAATATGAATATTGAATAGATCTAAGCATATGAAAAGGGTTGTCAAGCTGTTTGGCAAGACGTAATTGGTCACGAGGAAGAGGGCATGGAATTGATATGTGTTAATGTTTAGGGTGGATATTTTAATATGACGTAATGTACGTGTTAATGCTTTTTTTTGTAATTAAGATAGTATATTACTTTATAAACTGAAAAATTACAAAAAAGGGTTGTGTGGGAAAGAGCCCGACAAAAAACCCAACCAAAAATCTAGTATCAGTCGTAGCGTAGGCTATATTTACAGTGCAAACTATACTAAAGAGGGGACCAAGTACAAAAGAGGAGTCCAGAGGTGCTCTCATTACAACAACTCAAAATTAAGAAATTAGTTGCTGAGAAGGGAGAAGAATGCCTTGTGGCAGCCGACCTTGCGGAAATTGTGAACCTTTACGACATATAGTCATTCGTAGAGTCAGAGGAACAGACAATTTGGAAGATGAATTGGAAGGAAATCGACTGCATCACTCCTAGTTGGTGGTGACCCGATCCTCATCCAGGTGGATGGGAGTCTCCTGAGAGCTTCCCTCATGCTGCGCGGTGATGACTGGATGAATCATGGAGGCCCTAGGGTCCTCTTTCTTTCTACTCGGGGTTCCTTCAACGGTTGAATGAACCTTCACAATAGACTTATTCTTAATGATAGTGTAGTTCGGAGTGTCCCGAATGACAAATTTGCAATGATGGATGGCTTCAACATACACTACAAACTTTTTCATGAGCCGGTCAATCTTGGTTTCCAGAGTTTTGGAACGCTCCTCTTCTTCCTGCATAGCAAGCCCCATGATGGTCTTCATTTGCCACCAAGTTTCTATTGTATGTGTGTAGAAGTTTTCTCACATCCTGGTGAGAGAAGGATCAAGAATCCAGACAAACTTTGCATCGTCCTCCTTGGTGGTAACCTATCTGCGGAGAGTATTTTCCTAGGCCTATAAGTTTGAAATCTTCTACTAAGTCTCTGGGTTAACCACGACCAAGTAGCACAGGGAAGCATGCCTAGCAAAAGTCTTCACGCGAGTAGTAGGGACAGGTCTAGAAGACTACCAATGGGAGGCTGCATGACTGCGCGCACCTCCCTTGCTAGGACCAGAGGTGGAGCCAGTCCTAGGAGCAATGAGATAAGCAGAGGGGCTGTAATGTAGGGGAAACCAGAGAATGAGGGGCCTGCAAAGGAGGAGGAAGGAAGTGAGAAGAATGAGGTCAAGAAGGGGCGGGGGTTAATTTATAGAAGCTAGGAGGAGGAGAGAGGCCAGGATGAGGGTGAGGGGCTAGGAAGGTAAGGCATACAAAGATCTGAGGAGGGGTGGGGGAGTAATGGCAGAGCAGCAAGGATGAGACTGAGGGATGGTGGTCACACAAGGGAGAGGGGAGGTGGCATCCCAGGCTCTAGAGACAAGCAAGCCAAGGAAGGAACCATACTTAGTCACCCTCCACCTATCCTTCTCATTGAGCATAAAATCCATGTTATAATGATGAAAGGTATTTGAACAGTTATTGTTCGTTAGAGTTGTTGTCTTCTTCATTGATAGATTCACATTGCTGATGGAGATCCTCGTCCTCTAAATCCTTCCACGCATGGGACTTTAGGTGTAGGGTACCAGTTATACCCTCATTCGCCAGTCTGTCTGCAAATTTATTTCCTTTCCTTCCGATTGCCTAGAAGTGAAGGTCTGCCCTGCTATTAATTCCTTGCATGATTCATTGTATTATTTTGTTGAGGTAATTTTATGAGATCTTGTCCACGTCGATACTCTGTTGAAGTGTTTTTCCAGTTTGGGTAGCCAATGTGGAATCTCCTTCAACAATTAGAGGAATGAGGTTGAGGAAGTGCTCTATGGCAATGTCGTGTTCCAAGGCATGAAGTTCTGTGATGTTGTTGGCAGTAGAACCTATATTTCCCTCACAATTCTAGATTGTATCACATTTAGAATTTCTAAAGACCCCTCCAAAGCCTGTTGGACTCAGATTCCCTTTAGATGCGCCATCGGAGTTGAGCTTAAATGTCCCCTATTCCAATTCCTGCCACATGTTATTTTTATTATCAGGCTTGGGGATGGGGGTGACTTCATGAATCCTGATATGAAGGAGGTCCAACATTGAGAGATTTCTCACTTCGTTGAGAGTGGGGGGATCTTTGAGAATTTGAGTGGGTAGAGAGGTTACTGTTTCGTGGAGTGCACTTTTGATCTTTGCGATAATGAATTCCTCCTAGATGGAGAGGTCATGAAATATTCTCGCGTTGTGTTCCTTCCACAGAGCCCAGCCGATCAAAACTAGAATTAAATTCCAAGCATGGTTAACTAGTGGATGGGGAGAAATGACCTTTCTCCAGTTCGTGATTGTATTTTGAATGGAAGAGGTGTCTTGATCAGTGCTATTGAAGATCAAGGACATCCAATTACAAACATTGGATGCGAAAGGGAAGACATTTAGCAGATGATTGGGGGTTTCTTCATCTTGCTAGCAGAGGGTGCATCTCTAGGGGCCTAAAAATCCTTTTCTTCTTAGATTGTCCCTTGTAAGAACTTTCCTATGCATGAATAACGAAAGGAAGATGGATATTTTCGGCCAGTGCTTCCTATCCCAGATTACATTCCATTTTGGATCTGGTTGGAGTTGGTCATGCTTTGTCATGTATCTATAGGCTTCACTTAAGATGAAGTGTCCTGTGGTGTTTTTCCCCCATCTAAACTTATCCTCAGTGGAGTTAATGAGGATTTTTCTTTTTTGTAACTTTGAAGAGAGGTTCGACCAGGTTTGGGGGTTCATTTGGGGATTCCATTCCTCTTGATTGATCCAATCTCTCAATTTGTCATTTTCTTCATTAATTCCCTAGTACTGGTTGACTTTGATCTTGCCTATGTTTTACATTTTGGCCTTGATATGTTGATAATGATCTTGATCAAGTTCCAGCCTTTGTTGCCAGGCATCCTCCTAGAAAAGAGCCTTGTTTCCACTGCCTATTTCCCAGAAACTATGTCTTTGGATGATGTCCCTATTCTCCCAGGCTTGATTCCAGATGACAAAACCTTTGATGTTTCCATTGAGCCTGATGATTTTCTCTTGTATTAAGGAGGGAGTGTACTTTTCTCTTGAGAGGATACTCAAAGGGGAGTTGGGGTTGGTTATCCATCTCCAAAACTTTTTGGCTCTGAGGGCCTTTCCCAAGAGGTCTATGCCTCTGAGACCAAGGCCACCATCTTTTTTTGGCTTGCAAATTTTGTCCCATGCTACAAGAGCCCATTTCTGTTTGACCTCAGCACCTCTCCATAAGAAGTTCCTGTGGAGGTTCCTGATTTTGTTTGATATCAATTTTTGGGCAACAAGAGCCTTGTACATGTATAGTGGGATGGTCTGAAGGAAAAATTTAACCAACTTAAGATGACCAACCAAATTTAGAGTTCTGAAGGCCCAACTGGCCAATACTTTCTCTAATTTGTTTAGTAGGTTCTCCCAAGTGGCACAAGAGAGAGGCCTGCCAGTAAGGGGAATGCCAAGGTAGGTGGAGGGGAGAGAGCTGATAGGGATGGCCAGTAGTCTGGCGATGTTCCTGCGGATGTGAAATGAAGCGTTGAAGAAAAACAAATTGGATTTAAGGGGATTGATGGAGGTACCTGAAATAGCAGAGAAGTTTGTTAGGATGGACATGAAAGAGGTAGCCTCTTTGATGGATGGGAGGCCCATGAGAAGAGTATCATCCACAAATTATTGGTGATTTGTGGGAGGGGCAGAGGCATGGGGCTAGAGGCCTGAGAGCTTATTTTCATGTAGGGCAACGGTTATAGAGAGACTTAACTCTTCCTCCATTATAACAAAGAGGAAGGGAGAGATTGGATCCTCTTTCCTGATACCCCTTGAAGGAAGGAAGGGTTGCGAAGGTTAGCCATTCACAAGGATAGAGAAGAAAGCTCCTGACACCATGGCCATGATCCACTTGATGCTTTCCTTGTGGAAACCGAAAACATTCAAGATCTGTTTCATATAGTTCCAACTTATTTTGTCAAAGGCTTTGGACATATCTAGCTGGATCATCATACCAGTTTTTTTATGGGATTTGAACAAATGAATAAGCTCATAAGAGAGGATGATGCTATCTATGATTTGTCTTCCTTCCACATATCTAAACTATTGGTGGGAAATGAGGAGAGGGACGATGACCTTAATTTGATTGGACATAATTTTAGAGATAATTTTGTATATGAAATTGCAAAGGGCTATGGGCCTAAATTTGTCGTGGGAATTTGTAGAGATTCCTTTGGGGATAAAGGTTAGAAAGGTGGAGTTAAGGGCTTGAATGACATACTTATGAATTCGAGATTCTAGCCCTGGAGCTTTCCCATTCGGCGTTCCCATGACAACATCTTCGACTTCCTGGAGGGAGACTTTCCTTAGGATCATTTTATTATGGTCCTCTGTGAGGATTTTGGGAATATTCTTGGTGATCTTTTTGATATCCCGATCTAGATCATTCCTTGGCTCTTTGAGAAGAGAGTTGAAATAGTTTGATCTCTTTTTCCAACTCCTCTTGAGAGTGAATGAGATGACCCTCTTGGTTCTTCAGAGCCAGTATTCTATTGTTCCTCTTGTGCTGTATCATTGTTTTGTGGAAAAAGTTTGTGTTCCTTTCTCCACATTTTAGCCAATTTATTCTGGATTTTTGTTGCCACAAATTTTCTTCCTGAATGGCTCTTTCATCCCATGTTTGTTGTAGTAGTTGTTCCTCTTTCTTGCTAGTCTCCGATAGTCATTCTTCAATTATGTTTTGTTGAAGTTGTTCCAGTTGTTGTTCCAAGTTTTTTTTGTTCATGATGATATTTCCAAAAGTGTCTCTATTCCATTTTTTGATTTCCTCTTTCATATATTTTAATTTTTGCTGGAAATAATAAATTTTGTTTCCAATTCTGAAGGAAGAGAAGGTCCACCATCGTTTCATTTTTTCCATGAAATCTGGGTGGTTCAACCAGAAGGCTTCAAACCTCAAAGTATTATTCTTCAGAGACCTGATAATTGGAATCTTGAGAGAGATAGGCGAGTGATCAGAGCATGCTTGCAGAAGGATTCTCGCCTCGATTTCCTAGGGGGTGAGATGGGATACTTAAGAAAGAAGGAAATGGTCTAAATGGGAGGCTATTTGATGATCTCCTACTCTTTTGTTATTCCAAGTGAATAAACCATTGCTTGTGGGAATGTCAATAAGGTTGAGGTTTTCAATGGTGGCAAGGAAAGCCTCAGAGTCCTTATCTAACTTCTAGATTCCTCCATTCTTTTCAGATAATTTAGTTATCATATTGAAATTGCCAGCTATGATTTTGATGGGATGGTGCAAAGGGTCTAGGAGATTGGAAATGATTTGGAGCATTTTGATATGATCTATCACCTTGTGTGGGGCATATACATTAGTTATACTAATGGTCTCATTGGCACCTATGATTCTCACAATCAAAATAAAGGAATGGTGAGTGGCCACATAAGATAAAAGGTCAAATTTAGAATTTTTCCAGAGAGTCATTATGCCTCCTACCGTGCTTGTAGCTGTGTTAGCCAAGGAGTTGTAGGGCATGAAGCACGAGTTGAGCAGGAGAGGAGGGTGAGATAATTCCAATTTTATTTCTTGAATGAGCATGATGTCGGGATGATTAGACAAGACTCTGCTTCTTAAGATGCGTTTCTTCCCAGGACTATTGAGTCCTATAATATTCTAGTATATTCAATTCATTGACATGGAGATGGTTATAGAGAAATAGCCTTTACCTTTTCTTCATTGATTAGCTTGGCTCCTGCTTCTTGAAGGAGATGACTGGTGGTCTTTCGTCCTCGCTTTCTACTTGAGCCTTTGACATTGATTAATTTTACTGGGATGTTAGCTAAAATACCTTTTGAAGATGTACTTTCTTGTGCTGGAATGTGGGCTTTGAGTTTTAGTTCTTCTTGGAGGAGAAAATATCCTTTGATTTTTTGTAACTCTTGTTCTGATTTGGCATTTATTCCTTTTTGTTTCCATTCCTTTGCGATTTTTGTAAGGTCTACCCCTTGAAGAGCTTCTTCTATTGCATCTTCCTCTAGTGTTTCCTCCAATTTTGCTGGTTGCTTTTATGTATCTTCTAGCGACTGCTCTTTACCTCTGTTGGTATTACCTGTGTCCCTTCCATATTGATCGCTGTCTTCTGGGTACATTTCTTCCTCTCCTGCTTCATCTATTGTCATCTCATTAGGATCCCTTTGCTGTTTTTTGCTGTTCAGTACCTTGAACTGATTATGGTTTGCTTCTTTGTATAGGTTCTTCTTAGGGATAGCTTTCTTCCTATTATTCCTGTTCCTGGATATTACTTTAGTGAACCCTTCACTATCTTTTTTTTTATTTTCTTGCTCTTGTATTTGAGGGGTTTTATTCACGGGACAATCTCAGAAGAGGTACTCGTGCTCATGACACTTCCTACATTAGAATGGGATTTTTTCATAGTCTATACTTTGCAACCAGACTTCATCCCTGAATATTAGTTTGATAGCTTCTGGAAGAGCCCTAGAGATGTCTATGTAAACAAAAATTCGAGTGTAAGAGACATAGTGACACATTCTGGTGCCTTTAGACATTTTGATGTAATCCCCCAGCTAGTCCCCAATACCTTTTAAGATTGAAGGAGCCCAATAATTAGTTGGTAAGGAGTAGAGACATATCCAGATTGGAACCCTAGTGAAATCCTCTTTTTTGGGTGTGAATTTCTCCCTCCAGAATCTCATGTATAAACTAGTTGAGTTGTAGAAATAGGGTCCTCCTTCAAAAAATTTGTCTCTATCTTCTACGAGGTCAAAGATGACTGTGAAAAATCATTTGGAGCCCAGATGAAGTCTTATATCCCCTTAGGGTGTCCATTTTCTCTGGATCCACCAGTTCAATGCTCTTTCTGTTGGTGATATTCCCATGAACTTTCATATGACTGCGTGTTCTTGCATGTATTCTTTGTATTCAGCTACCCTGGGGTCCTAGATTTCTAGTTATGGGATTTTCTTGGCTTTGTGATTACAGTTGTTCTTGGTCCTTTTCCCCTAATCTTGTGGCCTCTCTTGAGATTGAGGAGGATTGAAGTTGGCATGGAAGGGCATATCTACGGTCTTGCCCTTATCTTCCCGAGAATCCTTGGTTGATCTTTTCACTGTGTCTTCATTCCTTTTCGGCAACTCGTTTTTCTGTGGATTCATAGTTTCTTCTTTGCCATATCTTCCTCCTAGTGGCCCGCAAAAGGAAAAGTTGGAAGAAAACTTTATGAAGGATGAAGCTTAGTCTCGCGGTCATCTAGAGACCATATCCTTGAAGGAGCAGGCGCTAGGTTGCTGAAGCGGAACCGCCATGGTGGGCAGGGCCTTGAAGGCCAGAACCAGAGGCACATGGGGGATATAGTGGAGCTCACACATACCCTAGCATGTAGAAACAAACCCTAGCGTGCAGTTGTTCATTGTCTCATCTGTTTTTTTGCTACTCATAATTTTTGGAGGGATGTATGTGTTAATGTTGATTGACATACATTTTGTAAATTTTTTCAGATATAATCTAGCACAAATGTATCATATGTTCACCATTTGTAGTTAAGTCATTTGTTGAATGAAAAATTAGATAATATCACAGTTCTGGGTTCAGGTTCCAATCAATATATGTTGAGAGATGTTAGCTTTTTTTAAGAGTTGATGTTGACACTATTATTTTACTTTTATTATATCGATATTGTGAAGAAATATTTGGAAAATAAATAATTACATATATAATTAAATGTTAATAGATTCTGACTCCATCCGACATGCTCGACATAGTGCCACTCTCTTCCTCCCTATTAGGAGATGTGTCAAATATTTGCTTGTTAGAAGTATATAATATTTCACTTTTGTTTTGCTAGAAATTGAAGCAAGTTTCATTAAACAATGAGATCTCTATATTATAGTTTTAAATTTTTTTAATTTTAGGTTTGTGGAGACAGTTTTCATTCTCCATAGACATTAGCAATGGAGTCAGCTATGGGGATAGGACCGTCTACACAATTTGAAAAAGTTGTAACCATTTTTTTAATATTGCGAGTTTATGCATTTTCATGTGCAATTTTAAAATTTTAATATATACATGTACATGTATTGCATAGGGAATCCATGAGGGCGCAATGCAAGGGGAACATCATGAGGTATTGCATGGGATTTGAAACCTTTTATAATTTTGTTTGATGATTAAATTCTCATTTAATTTTAAAACATTAAAATTTAATTTTAAAGTACACAATCTTATGTACATATGAATAGTACACATGTTGTGCACGACACCGATGATACTGATGACAAGACGAGGATGCTGAAAGATCATATATTTCAACGAGATTCTTTTTGATACAAATTTTTATTTGACAACATTTTTATTATATTTACTTTTATCATGATATAAATTTTGGACAGGTTTAAAGTAAAACTCTTTATTATGAATTGATCTCTTTGATGCATATTTTTATTTCACAACTTTTTATTATATTTACTTTTATAACATTTGATATAAATTTTGGACATATTTTAAATAGAACTCTTTATTATGAATTGACCTATAATATATGCTAATTTTGAAGTTTATGTACATTTTGCATGATGATTCTTATAATGTTAGTAGAATATAATTATTTGACAACTTTTTATTATATTTAATTTTATAAGATAATTTTTAGACATATTTTAAATATAACTCTTTATTATGCATGATGCATGGTTTGATGCATAATGCATGGTTTGATGGTTTTATGCATGATGCATGATGCATGGTTTAACGTTTTAAATAGAACTGTTTATTTTGCATGATGCATGATTTGATGCTTAAAGGTTTTACATTTAAGTTCATGAGTATGAAGCAATGAAAGTAGATTTGCATTTAGTTGGTACATTTTGCATGATGATTCTTATAATGTTAGTAGACATGATTCTTAGGTTTTGTTCAAAGTTGTTTTGTCAAGTTGTTTAATGAATAGTAAATTGCAAATTAGAAAACATGGTACATTTTGCATTCATGAATATTATCATGGTGTAGAAGTCTAAAATGTTTAATTGTAACTTAAAATTGCATTATAAAATATGGTATACATTTCTCATTCATGAATAGATCATGATATTGTATAGAAGTGCTAGTATAGATGTGGGTTGATACATAACTTTTAATATAAAGTTGTAAAACGAAAACATACTATAAAATTGCATTATAAAAGATGGTACATTTCACACGATGCATGGTTTCATGCTTAAAGGTTTTACATTTAAGTTCATGAATATGAGGCAATGAAAGTAAATTTCCATATAGTTGGTACATTTTGCATGATGATTCTTATAATGTTAGTAGACATGATTCTTAGGTTTTGTTCAATTTTTTTTTGTCAAGTTGTTTAATGAATAGTAAAATTTCAAATTACAAAACATGGTACATTTTGCATTCATTAATCTTATCATGGTGTAGATGTCTAAAATGTTTAATAATAACTTAAAATTGCACTGTAAAACATGGTATACATTTTGCATTCATGAATAGATCATCATCTTGTATAGAAGTGCTAGTATAGATGTGGGTTGATACTTGACTTTTTACATAAAGTTGTTCAAGGAGAACATACTATAAAATTGCATTATAAAAGATGGTACATTTTGCATGATGCATGGTTTCATGCTTAAAGGTTTTACATTTAAGTTCATGAATATGAAGCAATGAAAGTAAATTTTCATTTAGTTGGTGCATTTTGCATGATGATTCTTATAATGTTAATAGATAATTCTTAGGTTTTGTTCAAAGGTGTTTTATCAAACTTTGTTTAATGAATAGTAAAATTGCAAATTACAAAACATGGTACATTTTGCATTTGAATGAATCTTACAATGGTGTAGATGTCTAAAACAATCATATAACTATATATCATTTTTCATTCATGAATAGATTATCATCTTCTATAGAAGGGCTACAATGGATGTGGGTTGATACTTTTAATATAAAGTTGCTACCCAACTTTTGATGCCCTTTGTAAGAGTTACAATTTCTCCATACCATATTTTCAAGTGATGAGTTTTTCAAACAATATGATAAGTAGAATGAATGCCATTTTTGATTTCATTATTACCCACCAAAGTTCTCATGGATCAACCTTTGCTTGGTTGTTCTAGTTAACTTCCAACTCTTTGCTTGATGTAAGGTTTCAAGTTATAGTTTCAGTTTGATCAACATTAAACATTATTTAAAACATGTAACATTTTGCATGTTGCATAGTTTGCTGCTTAAAGGTTTTACATATAACTTCATGAATATGAAGAAATGTTTGTAAATTTGAATTTAGTTGGTAAATTTTGTATGATGATTCATGTTAGTAGAACATAATAAGGATTTGGGTTGATTCTTAGGTTTTTTGAAGTTGTTCAATGCAAACATACTATAAAATTGCATTATAAATAATACATTATAGATTGTACCTTTTTCCCTTAAATTCTACTTTCAGATACTAAATTGCATTTTTCATGAAATTTGAGAAAGCTTACAGATTGACAATTAAAATATGCAATGTTGAATCAACTAAAGTTGTGTTAATCTCAAAAGTTACATTAAAGTATTTATGAAATTTTCAAATTTTAAATATTATGTGTGGAGCATGAATTGTTAGTTTTAATAGGTTTTGTATACACTACATGTATAGGAAAAACACAATAAAATGAATTTCTTTTTAACTTAACAACAAAACCACCATATTAATGAAAACAATTATTTTGTAATACTTAATAAGTTAGCTAGAATGGACAACTTAACAACACACTAAAATAAAGGATAACGATCTACTTGAACTCTTTCTCAAAGATGAATAAGGAGAAGATATTGTTGGATAGTTCAATTAAAAAAATTCTAATGGAATTCTATCCTCAATGATCCATTCATGGTCAGCATTTAACATTCTCCATTTTTTAACTTTTGATTTTTTTCTTGATTGAACTTCTATCAACTTTATGCATGCTGCACACACCAAGTGACTATAGTGAGAACTTATGGCATCGGGTTGATAGCCTTGAAACTAAGCATGACTCTCTCTTTAATGAGTTTCTTGGAAGAAATATCCTTTTAGTATAGTAGACCGTCTTTCATATATAAAATAGTTATCATCATAGTCTTCCAATAACTTCATCTTTCCTTCAGTGCACCACATCAAATAACACTTCACATTTTCTATGTTGTTAATGGGTGCAACTACAACAAAAACATCTCCTGCATAGTAAAAGAAGTATAAATTCAAATCATAATTAATGAGAAATTAGTTATCAACATGTGCTTCATTTTATTCTATTCAGATCTATATTTTAACTATTATCTAGATACTTATACACAATGATTTTAAAAGAAAATGAAATGTTACCTTCTCTAACAAGATAAAAAAATCTATCACCTTCAGATGACACTATAGTCTCCTCTAATTCCATCTCTTCAAAGCTTTCAAGTGACATTTTCCCCTTTGTATTAAAAGTTTCATATGTTTCAAATATTTTACGTACATATTGTTTTCACAAACACCATTGAATTGTGTGTCCTCTATGCAAATAGGGAAAAAACAAGATTCTTTTCTTCTATCAAATGAAAATGCATTTCAATACTCTTTTGTTTTAATTGAATACAATTTTCGAATCTCTTTTATTGTTTTAATCAATCTATCTACATCTTGGACTCCAATATGCCAAAAAAAACTATATAGTAAATTTAAACAAGAATTTAGATATGTTATTTAGAATACAATTTATATATCAAAGATAATCATCGATCAATTATTTAAACTATATAATTTATAAATGTTTAAAATAAGAAAATTAATAAAAATTATCATTTATTAAAAATATATACTTGAGTTAATGTATATGTACAAACCTGCGTACCTCCCTTGATGGGTTAGTCTCATGGCTTAGTGTAACAATGCACTATTGAACAACTTGTTCAGCTGAGACAAGTCAGTTTGCAAAGTGGTCTATTTGATATCTTCAAAGTGCTCGTTTTATTCATGCCCCTACGCCATCATGTTCTCCTTTTCCATGGCCAGTCTTAAAGAAATTCTAGCATTGTTTATTGTTGGTTTTCATATGAAGACGACACAATAAAAAGAATGATCATGGAGATTTTAATTGACTTGCACATCCAGCTGATCATATCCAATGTTCATTGAATTTTATTACATGACTTTTTAATGATTCATAAATCTTATCAAAGCAATGTTGTACAAAATGTGTATCATGTGTATGGTCATCGCTAATATAAAAAAGATATTCTTTAATAAAAGTTGATTCTCACTTGTGCTTTCTATATGATCAATATTTTGCCCAACATGTCTATATAGAACATGGAAAAGCATAAAGATTTGGTTAGAATGATAATTTTCACTTTGTATTTCATTTTATGCAACAAATGTGTATTTTTTTGCAAAATCAACTATTGACAAAATGGTCCCCAGCAGAAAATTTTCACGAGAATTTTTTAATTGCAGGTCTTTCCATCGATCTCTATGAAAATTCTTGGTGTATTTATAAATTTCTGTCTCAAACTTCTTCAAAAACTCTATCACAAAAATTCCTTCTTCTTGTAAATCAATTCTTTTAGCACTTGTATTATTACTTGAACCAATCGATGTATGGATATATTCATAACACTTCCATTTCATTTTTATGTTGGACAATGATTGATCATTCATATCAATAATATATTTCTCATGAAGAAAAGTCACACATTTTCTTTCACCAACACATTTCTTTTGGTAAAATATTTCATGATTTTCTCTTCCACATATAATTTCAAATATGAAATCATGCATAGTGGAAGGAGGAGGTGAAATTTTCCAAAATGTTTTACCAAAATTAAGGAAGATGTCATAATATAATTGAAATTCCACATGATAGCAACAACAACAAGTGTCACATATCATGGTTTTTGTTGCACAAAATTATTGATTGAGACATTAATTCCATAATTCTCTTCTACGAATTTATTAAACAACTCTATCTGAGTGGTGTCCAATATATGTTTTGCATGTTCTTCATATTGATTTTGTGATATTCTTCTCCACATCACAACCCTTACTTTTGGTGAAACAGGTGATTTTTTCATCCAATATTCATATATTAATTTTTTAACATCTTCTCCAATTCTATCTTTGTATGATTTCCTACCAATAATTGTTCAACAAGCAAGCTCATCATTTGCATCTATTTGCAATCTAAATTCCCTATGGTTGTGCAATGTTTTTTGTGAGGTCCCTAATGCTTTTTCCATAGATTTCACCAAATAAACCACTGTCATTTGTATTGATCTATGTGCATCTAGATCACTTGTGTTTATAGTTCTTCAAATTGATTTTAGAACAATATTTATATTTTGAATCACATTTTCCTTCACCTTTTTATCTTTCATTTATTTTCAAACAACTAATAGTGTTATAGCTTCTTTTAATTTATTTTATATTAAGAGACCTCTCAAAATTTGAGCTTGAACTGTCACATTTTCATTTTTGAAGAACTCATCAATAATGAGCTTAGCACGATATCATATAACATGGTCAGCTTTTTTATCTCCATATGTGTGAGTGTCGACATTTTTAAACATCTCATCATCGATATTGATTTCATATGTACATATGAGAATTTAATGTAAATGAGTATACATATATATTAAATAATTAAATTAAAAAATAGAGTTCATGAAATTGAAACTAATAAATATGTATAATTTCAATAATACATGACATACATATATATATATATATATATATATATATATATATATATACCTAAGGGTGATTCAGCTTTTTCACTTGAATCTCTTTCAACATCTTCAACAACATCATCAATCACTTGTTCATTTTATTCTTCACTTTGTCTTTCAACATTTTCAATCTCATCATCAATGTTACGAGGAAAATCTCTCTCTATTTACATTGCAAAATATTTTTCAAATTAGTTCATCAAATAAAAGTTAAATTTCACAATACACTAATATCATATATGATATTTATATTTACATACTTTGGTTCAACTTTTTGTTGAGATCAATTTTCCCTTTCAATATTTAAGCATTATTCCTTCTTTCTTTTTTAATAATTTCTCAAGTATTCTGTACAAGCCTCAACGTCTCTAATTCGATCATATTTTATCTTGTAATTTCTTTGATTTCCCATGATAATTCAATCTATGTAGATTTTTAAAATCAAGCCCAAAATAGTCACTTTCAAAATCTAGCCAAAAAAAACTCACTTTCAAAATTCAACCCAAAATACTTACTTTCAAAAAATCAGCCCAAAAAACTCACTTTAAAGATCCATCACAATTTTTTTTGTCCAAAAATTAGATTCAAAGAAGTTTGAAATTCCAAAGCTACACATGAAGAATTTGAGTGTGAAAATAACATTTTGACTGAGTTTATTTATATCATTTGGCCGAAACACTTATATCGGAGGGTCACATCGTTTCATTTTTATGGTTGACGGAAATTATGGATATTTTTTCAGCCAAACTTTTAAAAATGTTTGATCGATTTTTATTTTTATTATTTTTATAATTTTTTCAACGACTCTTCACGGAAAAAAGTAATTTGTTCGTTTTTATTTTGTTTTTCAGCCAAACGTTTTTTTGAAGGAAATTTAACATGCACATTCAATTTTTTTTATTTTCTTGTTTTATGAGTCCTGATATGACTAACACACTAACCTATAGCTTGAATAGTCATGACCTAGGGGGCACTTAAACTATCAAAATCACCCGAGGATCACACTGATCCTGGTCCACACCAACTCTTAGCATGGACGGATTTTTTTTTTTTAATGTATTTTCAAACCGACGACCTTTACACCATGAAATGCCTTAATAGAACACCCTATCATCATCTGCTCTATGCCTCGTAGGTAACGTACACATTCATTTATAACACTTTGTAAAGTTAAATATATTGATATGCAAATATTATGGGAATATGAATTAAAAATGCATTATTAAAAATATTACATGTGCTATTAAGAAATTTCTAAATACAAATTGTTCACTTTTATTTCAGAGGAAACTGTAGTAGGCATAAGAAGAAGCAAAAAAAAAGGTAAAATTCAACTGACTCAAATAAAATTTCATGTAATAACACATCAGGTGCAAGTAACTCAATTGGTGATTGTTGTGATATGAAGTGTTATGTAAACAATAAGTTTCAAGGTTCAAATCCCCATAGCCCAAGCCAAAAAAAAATGTCATGGAAATGAAGACATTTCACATCATCTATCTCATTTGTAAAGAAATAATTTCTAAAATTTCAAATGTGCCCCCTATAACAAAAAATACCAACAAACATCACATTTGAATGAATATCAAGATCCTTATAAAGGCTTGCATTGTTTCAGCAAGAAATGACACCAATTGCTTCACACATACCATCTCATAGTTTTAGGTTATCAAGAATAATCAATACAATTGTCAATACCATATAATTCATGCTACAAAAACAAATAAAAAATGAGGGTGTAAATGGAACAATGTCATTGCCAATACGTTGCCAAACTAGGTACCCCAATCACTACTATATCATCTATATCTAAGGGCCAGTAAAATGTAAAATGTATGATAATATGTGCTTAAAAGAAGGATAGCCTTAGGAGACTTAGAGAGGCTTCACATAAAAATAACACCATACTCATGTATTTTTTGCTACATGCTTTTAAACATCAAGGCCATACATATTGTTCCCAATATTTTTGAAACTATATTGATGCATATTTACACACATATACATGTACTATATGTATGGAATCATACGATGCCATTCTTACCTTCCCATCTCTTGATGCACACATTTGTAATCAATTTCATAAACAAACAAAATGTCGTTGACTCTCCAAATGGAATAATATGGACCCCATGGACCAATGCATGGCATTATAAATACTTATTTTAAGTGTAGGGATTGGTCATTGCTTGAGTTAGCCCCATCTTGCAAACACAATACAAATACAATGGGTACACTATCAATTTCCAATTACAAATTGTTCAAATAGCAGCTTACCTTTCATGCCACCTTTTAGATTTTGACATCTTGTTTGTAAAGAGGCATGCAGAAAAGGGTAAATGTTATGATTGTTATGTTAAAAAAGAATCATATCACTAAATTTATGTTTCTTTATAATATGCAAAACATAAAATGTTACAACAATCTCTAAAATGACTAAAACTCATTTTTATCGCTTCCATGTGCTTGCGCCGATGTCTACTCTTGATTTCATGTTTACAAAAAAAATCATTTATTATAATTAATATGCAAATATCACTAATATAGCATGCCATGTCGCTAACCATAAGAGACACTGACGTCTTCCTTTGCATTTACATTTCCTAATACAAAACAAGAAATGTAAAACATAAAATTGTTTGTTCACATTATAGATGATGTTCCAATAGACATAATTCATTGGATGATAATTAGTGTGTCACTAGTCAATGAGTACAACATAGAGGGGCTATTTGAATTGACATTTCCTACTCTTTCCCAACTAAGGGTGTCCTACATTTCTAGCCATGCATGAAGAACAATTCAGTTGATAGTTATGTAATACATTTAATGAGATAACACAACAATAGGTTCAAAATTCATCCTTGATTTAGATACCACCTCTACAACTAGATAATTTTCCATCAAAGTCGAGAAACAAGTACCAATTTTATGAAGTGGCGTAAGACCATAACACACCAACCACAATTGAAGAGGCATGTGCCCATCTCAAAGAACAATTGAAAGGAGAAATCCTAGATGGTATCATGCTATTCATAGCACACCTACATTGGATTGGAGAATTTTGAGCATTATGGAGGAAAGAGGTGATAGAAATGATCACACAACTTCAATTTGAAACCTTGTTTTTCACTCTCATCAAATCCGACACGGAATGGTCACAATTTCATGTAGTTATGCAAACTAATGGTATAGGTATATAATGTACAATACAAAAAATATGACTAGGCAACATAGAAATTTATGTATTTCGTCCTAGTAATTTCACATTCATTTTGTAGGTAAGAATGATAACATTTGAACTCTACACATATACATGTTTTTATGTTTCCTATTTTTGCTCCAAACATGGAAACATTGAATTGAGAATACTCATATTAAATGAATTATGAAAAAATTTCTTTGGTACTATGTATAGCTTGGAATCATAGAGAAGACCATGACACACACATGGCTATGTATCAATCCATTGAATATGATCCTTTCTTTCTATATACACAGGAAATATTTATATGCATTCCACTTGAGGACTATGAGAAACTCTTAAGTCAAGTTCAAAGACATATAAAGTTTAATGATAAATCATGTCTACAATATAAAAAAAGTGATACTCGTGAATGTAAGTATGAATACCCTCGGAAGTTACAGATGGAGTCATCCTCTACATTGATGAGAAAAGCAACATACATGTCACTTGATATGTAATGATGAGTGTCTAAATATCCATAATCCAAACATAGTTCAAACTTGGAAATAAAATGTAGATTTCTAATCAATCCTCTCTCATTATGCAGTTTTGGAGAACACTGCCAGATGTGCTTCCAAGTTGAAAGAAATATTAGAGACTTATCACCATATGTTAACCATAATTACAATGACATCACATCTAGATGACCTTGTCTCATATTCTTATTGTTGTTTTCACACACAAGAAATTATAGAGCAAAATTCCATGCCCAAGAAATTGGAAATATGCAACAAAAACATGTCACTTGTCAGATGTAGCTACATCTTCACCAAGAGAAATGTTGAGCACTATATATTTCATGAAGTCTCTCATGATTTATTTGCATTCTTATCTAGATCCAATTTCAATGATTCATATTTGACCCACCCTTATTTTTTGGACCATATCTATCCTATTGAACTCATAAAGCACTAGACATATATCCAACCATAAAAAACTAAAAGGTGGAAAAAATTAAACACCCTCACAATTTTCATATATGGCCAATAAAAATTGTGGCCGCATTAATTATACAAAAATTCAAAATAATGACCTTGACAAGTTTTACCATTAACATTGGTAACATTTATCATTAACCCTTAACCTTAGAAATAATGTGACTTGTACCATTATTCACCTTCAAATGCTATAAATAAACTAAAAATATTTTCTATATCTCACTCCAAAGAAAGAAAAAGAAACACTTATATTCTTAATAGCTTGTGTAATTACAACATTTAACCTCAATCCCTAGCCCACCCCTACCATAATAAAACATTTTTTTCATGATAAGGGAGTTCAAAAAATTCTAGACTCTTTTCTATTCAAACATACTTCGCAATGTTTGATTTAGGCCATTATTTTATATCTTAAAATTTAGTGTTAGCCATTTAACATAATTATAGTAAAAAAATTGTAACTTTATCCATAAGCACTTCTTACATTATAAGATGAGAAAAATATATAATTTCTTTACTATTATTATACATGACATCTAAAATATTATTGATATTACAACTTACTATAAAGGAGATGTAAAATTCATTTCATGTTTAACATGGAGTTGGTATGTGGGATTTAAAAAGAAATAATAATAACAAAAAAATGAGCATTAACCATAATAAAGTATTTCAATTTTCATATTAAATATCATAACTTTATATAGAATTAAAGAAATTAAAGGAAAAGAAAATCTTATATTTTTACTTTTGCAATATCAAATAGTTAGATAATTCCTCCATGTTTGAATGTATATTTGAATAAATATTTGAACATGCCTCTTAACTAATATTTAAATATCAACTTTCCTATTAACATACATATACAAAGGAGCAAAAGTAAAGAAAAATGTTTTAATATTGACCATAAATAAAATATTACAATGACCACGTTATGTAAAATAATTTTATTATATCAATTTGATTTTAGAAAAAATAAGAAAGAGAGAGAGTTCTTATTTTATTGATAAGTGGTTTCTAATTTAAGTAGGAGGGAGATGTGTAACTCCTTCAATGCTCAATAATATTAATAACAAAAAAAATCTATAGACACAAACTCAAAGAGAGTGAGTGTTCCTATTCCATAAATGCATGCTTCCTGCTTTGCAACATTTTATTGGTGTGTTGCTCAAAATTAAAGAGATATAAAATTATTTTTATCCTCAAAAGTTGACACATGGTACATACATACATATATATAGAAGGAACTAACATAGATCATCTTAATCAAGCGGGATCAAAGCTCTTGAGCTCTTGATGTGCAAACTTTTTCTGAAAAAGTTTTGCATCCTAAAAAAGTTGTTCACCTCAATAGATTTAATCTCTCTCAACTTTTGGTAGATCCAAACTTAAAATAGATCTATGTTGGTATATCTAAACAATTAATATCCTATAATGACTTATAAAAATATGTGATTATGTTTTCCTTAACTTTACATTTATCTCTTTAAAAACATATAAATTTTAGGGCTAAAATAATTATATATAATATGATAATATTCAGAAAAATTAATGATAAGATGCTTTTAAGACATTTTCTATGATATAAATTAAATGCTTTTAGATAATGTTAAATTTATTTATACATTAAAAAACACAATTATAATTTTTAGTGACTTTATAAATATTTTTTTTTAAATTATATTTCTCAATTCAATATCTTAAAAAAAAAAACACAAAAAAAAAAACTTTTCTTTTTATATTAAAAGAGGCATACCTAAATTAATGAAAAGGAAGTAAAATGACTATAAAGATATAGAAATAATACAGGTTATCCACATCTTGGTAACCCAAATCTGTGTCTCTTTTAACGAAGGAATTCAAGGTTATGTCTGAAGATTGAATTATTGATGAAATGCCATTGGCCCACCGAAAAGTTTAACATCATCTGCTACGGCAATATGGCTTTCCTCATTACCGGGTACAGCAGAGATGTAAATTGTGATTGATAAGACACCAAAGTACAGGATCGTTCGTGCAAATGATTGATGCGCAACGTGGGTCATTACGCTCGAAATTTCGAGATAAGGTTGAGGAGAATCCAGATGCGCGAATAGAACGGAAGACATAGAAAACAAGTTAATCTGCACCTTCCCACCTTCCCGCGCCCTACTTTTCCACAGCAGCGGCCACTCAGAAAGTACACACTTTATTCGATATGTGTAGTCATGCACGCACTGGCATTGGCGTGGAGGTACCCTGTAGCCAAACATTTGGGTTTGTGATAGTGGCAAATCCAGGAAAAACATAGTATTATCATTATCCAAAAGACCTGCAAACGGCGCCGCACCGTGTCATTGGCACTGTAACACAAATGGCGGACTGTTCGTTTGTCCGCAAAATCCGCACATGGCGGGCCTGTTTATAACTATCGTTATCAGGTACTATTGTAAAATATTAACAGAAGATTTACTGTGTTAATTTAGTGGTTTTTTGAATGGTGTAGACCGTCATTCTTATTTGGATGGTAGAGTTTTGGAATATTTAGAAATATTATGGATATGGGTATGAGAAATCCGAATCAGTTGTTTATAAAATTCCAAATTATTTCAAAAAGTTATAAGTTTATAAAATTACATAAAGTTTTAAGAATTAGTGGCTTATCTTAATTCATAATCAGATTAGGTTATTTGTCAAAAGATGGTAGGTCAATATTAGGTCATTTGTCAAAAAGATGATAGGTCAAGTGGAAGTTTGCAGGTTTAATTCTCTTCACCGGACTTTTATTTTCTGGAGACATGTTAGCTCTGCTAAAATTTTGAAAAAATCGTACAAATTATTTAATCGTGTTGAAAAAAACTCATATAAACCCTTTTAAAATTGAAATGAATGTGATTTGATCATAAGTATTTTCCAAATTACTCTTTCCAAATCACTGATTCACCGATTATTACTATTATAAAAAAACAATCAAATTGGTGCACTTAGACTTTAGTTATCGTTTAATATAATGAGGGTGGCTGAACTAATTATCATTTGCTTATAAGTTCAATTTGTAGAAATTGTTTAATAATGTAAGGCGCTGTCAATCACCAGATATTCACTGATTCACCGATTATTATTATAAAAAACAATCAAATTGGTGCACTTAGACTTTAGTTATCGTTTAATATAATGAGGGCGGCTGAACTAATTATCATTTGCTTATAAGTTCAATTTGTAGAAATTTTTTTATAATGTAAGGCGCCGTCAATCACCAGATATGTCTTTGATTGAGATGGGTTTACTTATTTTAATAATAAAAAAATTAAAGCATAAATCCATTCACACTTTTTTAAGTGGATAGAGTTACTTTTATTGAATGAAAGACGGTAGAATAATTTTATTTTAATTAAAAAATTGTATTATTTTATAATTAAGAAGTTTAAAACCGTTTTTGTTTAGTTAAAAGTTTGTTTTTGAGAAGGAAACAAGTTAATGGCTCAAGGCTCAAAGGCATCTGCCAGCATTGAAAGCCTGCAGTTTTTATTTGGCTGAAATTTTGTTTTCTTGAGAAGTAAGGAAACAAGTTTAATTGCTCAAGACCCAAAGGCATTTGCCAGCAGTGAAAGCCTACTGCTTTTGTTTGGCTAAAAGTTTGTTTACTTGAGAAGTAAGGAAACAAGGCTAGGTCAAGACCCAAAGGCACTTGCCAGTAGTGAAAGCTTACTGCTTTTGTTTGGCTAAAAGTTTGTTTTCTTGAAAAGTAAAGAAACAAGGTTAATGGCTAAAGACTCAAAGGCATCTGCCAGATGTGAATCACCAAAAAATAATTATATGTGAGATAACTTTCATTGAATAACAGTGATGAATCAACTTACATTAACCTATTACAATCACTAACAGTTATCTAATTTCACAACTAAATTATAATAAAATTTCCCTAATTAAATAATAAAAATAAAAAACAAAAAAATACACTCCTTTACCTTATTCTCAATCTCCATTGAAATCTTATTCTCAATCTCCATTAATTAATTTTCAGTATTATTTTTTTATCCCTAAATTTATATGTTTATCATTAATAAATCATATAATATGTATTATAAAATAAAAGTAACAACATGGTTTATTAAATGAATCTGGCTAATGTGAACTTAGAAAATGAATTGTGGGCGTGTCTCTTTGTTATAAGATCTATGTGCAGGTGTTTTAAAGTTGTTTAAAGTAAACAGAATCACGTGTTTAGATGTTTTTACATTTTCCACCATAGTTTTGCCTAAACTTTTAAAAGCCTCCTGACTAATTATGATGTGCGAACCAGAGATCATTGATTATAAATGGCTATCTATACAAAAATTTCTGATTAGAAGGTTTATCAGACGTTCATCAACCATAATTTCAATGACTGGTAATATATAAATTGCTATCCAGACAAAAATTCATGAAATTAAAAAGCCTAATATAATTCACCAAACTTTAAGTTAAATCAATGGGATAATATATAGATGGTGTGGTAATATAAATGATGAGTTTATTTTTAGGTAAATTATAATTATATAAGATGTTATTTTGGTCCATGTTTGGAACCTATTAATGAGGTTCATCTTCATAATTAAGATGGAAAAACAGATCAATTTAACTGGATTAAATAGCTATAAGATGCATCATGTTCCAGAAAAAATAATATAAAAAAGCTAATAATCACTGTTAGTTTGAACTTTGAAATCAACAGGTATTCTTTTGTTAGAAAATTTATATTAATAATAATTTAATAATATTGTGTGTTTATTATTATTGAGTTTAAAGACTCATCCTACAACCCAGTTACTCATGTCAGCAGAAATAAAAATTTAAAAACATCTATACATAAAAAAGACTTAAATAAGTATACAAAATATTTAAATAATATTAACTCATAAAAAATTTGCACCTGAAAAAATTATAGATCTCTAGACTCAGATTAAATGGGTATTTAAGATGATTTTATACTTATTAGGATAAACCAAACAAACTTTATAAAACAAGAAAACAGAAGCGATGATATTATGTAATCATAAGGCTATGTGATCATGAAAGATGGTGGAGCCTGGAGGTGTGAATGTTTCCTCTCTTTTAACATGTTGCCATTTCTTCGACGGGTACAACATGGCCGTAGATAGTTTCTATGGAAAGATCTGGTTAAGGGGTCATCAAAACGCGTAATGGGCAACCAATGTTGAACTTTTCTATTACAATCATAATTTTTTTTGGTTAAAGCAAATCTCAGGTTCATATCTTTGAAGATAAGCAATCCTAGGGGCCACGATGCCTCTTGTTTGAAACTAAGCATAAAAGAGTGTAAAAGTGTAAAATGTTGTTCCTGTATTAATGGTAAATTGATCAATAAGAGCAGTATATAGTTAGTACTTTCTTAAAAAACAATTTCCACACTTACACATACTTTTAGATTTTTTAAATTGTTAATGTATGATTAAATTGAAGTGAAACAAACACGTAGTTACATAACGATGAGTTATACTCTAAAATTAAAAACAATTTGAAAGTATCTCAAAAAGTTTTAAAATCTGTATTTCGAATCTGAGATTGTTAATTTAATTTTATTAAATTTAAGCAACAAAAACGCTTAATTAAATAATCTTCTAACTTTTTAGAGCATCGACCGTGAAAAGCTTGATTTTAATGTCTTTATGGACGAGTATTATGTGGGTTTGTACCTAGTTTCATACTATGATACTTGGCGAAATTCATGCTTATCACTTTTTGAAGTATACCGTTACTGTTTGATAAAATGATCGCATGTCAAGTGTTGGAAGAAACCTTGCCCTGCACAATGTTTTTGTTGTGTACAACAAGACATAGTTTTAGATTTATAGAAGAATCTTTGTGGACATACCTTATAATTTATGCATGTGAGTGGATTTTAACAACGATGCAGTGAATTTAAAGAAAAAATTATAGCATGGTTTGAGAAATCTCAGTATGAAGATGCGAGTTCGTGATATACTTTGTAGTTTTTGGTAAAGAATAATGTAATGGAGCTGAAATATAACCTGGATTATTTATAGTGGTAGGGAATAAGTTACTTATAGTTATTAATACATAGCAATGGTAAATTATAAATGATTTATGATTTTATTATGTATTATTTATGGAGGGTGAGGGTGAGGGTGAGGGTGAGGGTGAGGGTGAAGGAAATAATATGGTATTTTTTAGCTTACTATTATGTTGTTTAAATTGTGGAATTAGGTTACTATTGAATATTTTTGTAGAGAGTAACAATCTATATTGTAACCATTTTAGTGGTTAATAATACATTGAGTCTGCAAGTGTGAGGTTTTTCTTCCACAAGGGTTTCTTGTTTATTTTATATGTTTGCAATTGTTCTATTTTTAAATTTTCTACATCTTTCTCTATCAGATTAGTATAAGAAATGTATTTCACACCTTTGCTTCCTTTCATTTGGTATCATAGTTGAATATGTTGAATCTAAGTTGTTAGGGATAAGGTTTTATGTTCTATTCTTTGCTTGAGGGGGAACTTGAATAGAAAGAAGTTGTGTTGTACGAAAAGGTGAGAGAATCTAAATTAGAAATTGAGAAGATTGATGATACTAACCCTAGCTGTCAAATCTCAAGATGGAAGATCTTCTTGTAGATCAAGATCTATGGGTTGCACTACTTGAAATCAAACCCACTAATATGAAATATGAAGAGTCAGTGGTATTTGAGAGAAAAGAGAGAAGACTTATGGGGCTCTACTTAGCTTATTAGTATTATTGAATAGTTTTAAAGAAAAGAATGCAACAACTCTTTGGAAGAAGTTAAGTGATTTATATCAAGCTAAATATCTAGTTAATAACATTTTCTATGGAAAATATTATTTTTCTTGAGAATGGGTAATGGTGATTCTATAGTTGAGCATCTCAATGAATTTAATACTATTGTGACTTAGTTGATCTCATTTGGAGTGAAAATGGATAAAGGGGATCATTGTATGACGCATTTGTTTTCTTTGCTATAGTCATGGGACAACCTCATAATGGCCATTTGAAGCATTGTAAAGACATTAATGCTTGATGAAGTCATGGTTACCTTATCATCATAGGTTGTGAAGTGGAAAGCTTATGAATCCACCAATGAGGCATTTTACATTGATGGAAGATTGGAGGAAAAATGAAAGAAGATAGAATACAATATATACAAATCCCATTGGAGACATAAGTCTCCTAGAATGTCCAAGGAACCATATTGGAACTATAGTAAGGTTAGAAATTTCAAAAGGGACTAATGTTAATGTTTCTTAGGGCAACATTGTTTTTTACTTTGATAATTGCATTTCACCATTAATACTTTAAGTTCACCCCACATCATCATTACATTATTCAAATCTACACCATTATACATCAACATATGCAATTACGTAGAAAGAAACAACATCACGATCATCATTAATGCGGTGGAACATAAAAGGAACAATAGAAGAAAGCATGGACACATATAGAGACACCTGGATTGGTCTGAGACTAGGGAAAAACCCACTATGGGGAAAACCCCTACAAATCTTCTTCTTCTTCTTCTTAGATCATCATCAAATGATGCAACAAAAGAGAGTACAATGGTCCATAACTTTATCTATGCAGCAAAACAATAATGATATCTATGAAACATATCTAATTATGCTAGGATCACGATCCTCATACTAATGGTTGTAATGTGTTGTCACAAACTAATGTCAACTGTTGTACAATGTTGTTGCTGTGTCAAATACTGCTAAACATAATACTGCTAAACACTGATGTTACTGTCAATGAACCTATTACATATGTTTGCAGCATAAACTAACAAATCAGATCTACAGATCTGTAAAATGGTAGAGAGAAACCTAGATCTACTTGAGCATTGAAGCCAACTAATGCCAAGATGTCAAAACCCTAGATTTGAACTGGGTTTCCCTCATCAACATTGTCTGTGAGCAACTGAAACTTCTAGGTCACTCTCACGTATACAATATGCGAGAGACTGTGACTGCAAAGTTGCTCCTAGGAGGTCTCTATGCTTGCGACTTTGGCACTGAACTGCAAAGACTCAAAGTCACTCCCTAGCAAATTTGTACGAGAAACCGACAAACCAAAGTCGCACCGTTTCTAAGTTTTACGAGTGACTGAGATGACAAGGTCACTCCCATGGCTACACGGTGCGAGCAACAGAGGATCGAAACCTTCTTATTTACCTTTGAACTTAGATTCACTCCCATAAGCCTCTATGCCAATGTCTAAGGGTCTATAGTCTCTCTCATAGGATTATGTGTCGGCGACCAGGGACCATAATGCCATGTTCCCTGCCAATGACCAAGATCAGAAGACCCTAACACAAAGCGAACCTTTCGCTTGTGATTTTGGACCCTTGAGCGAACTCCTTCCATTGAACCTGTGTGAACTAAGACAAAAATAATCTTAAGGTGTATTCTATTTATGGGATTTCCTGAGGGGTCACTTAGGGTTAAGACTGATCCATGCAGTTACTCATGCGGTTAGGGCTGACCCATTCCATAATACATGTATGAATAAAATAATTCATAGCTCAACTTCCTCTTAACCAAATTGGGTGATCGTTAGGTTGATTTTGGTCCTCTCGAAAAGAGAAATCTAATGCAATCATTATCTTGGTCATTTGAGTTGTCCAAGGTGGAATTTTACTGCTGTTGTAAAAAATTAACACTCCCTCTCAACTAGGGAGAATTCCACCTGGCAATATTTGTCCATCGAACAATATGCCATTCTGGAATCTTCAAGTGTCATCGCGTATCACCATAGATCATCTATGTCACATAATCGTCATGCCATGTCCAACTCAAGTGTCTCATAATCACAAATCATCATTGTACATCTCAATCTATCCTTTGCTTATTCCCGTTTATCTCTTGATTGTTCTCACTCGTATGCTGATCATTTTCGAACCTAGAATAAGAAGAATTTGTTACCAAAAGGCAGCTAAAGCTACCTCCCTCTATCCAACAAGTTATTATCTGTAATCTCAGCTAGCGAGCTGCTACCCAGAATATCATCACGGATCGTCATCGGAGAGCATATCATCAAGGAGCACATCTCAACCTAGAACCACATTGTGGAGCAATAGGTTCCACCCATACCGAGTAATAAGATAACTCATCACATAGGGGAGTACACCATCGACCCTGTAATTTCATCAAGAGCTTACCCTCAACCCAGAATCATATATAGTTATCTCAACCCATCCTATTGCCTACTGATCTTCCCATCAATGACCTAGAATAGTCATGTGGTAAAACACCTGCATCATAATTGACTTGGTTTGTACACCTCAAGTACACTCTCAACTCGTTTACCAAAACGAGGAGTGGTATTCCCATCAAGTTGGCTTACTTGAGGGTATGATGCCAACTGTGGTATACTCTGAAAAGACCAAGAGGGGAGCAGCATTCCCCAACCCTATAAATATAAGAGAGCAACATTCTTCTACCCTGGGTAACAAATAGGTTAACACCCTATTTTCTAGAGTTCCCTCAACCCCAAGAGCCCTCTATCCCAATTCCTCACCTAGGGAGCTCAAGTAGGGTAGAAAGAGTTTTCTCAATGTCCTCGATCAACGTTGATCTCATCATCATCTTGTCTCAATAGAAACTATTTCTTATTCATATAGAACATCAAATCAAATATCATGTTTGATAATATATAATCATGTGAATCACAAAAGGATACCATAATCAACCTCCCTCTCATAGAGGTGCCAACCACAAGCCTGAGCTTGTTTCGAACAAATGCACTATCTCAATATATGAAAGTATCTCAGTCCCAACTATAAATGTGGGACTTACTGCCAATCAGATCATCATAGTGTATCCATGTCATATGCAAATCATTCTCAAACAACTCTCTAAGGAGCTATTGTATCTTACCTCATAGATAGTCATGCTAGCAACATCATGATCAACCTCGATCATGCTATTGACCTCTCATCCAAGATATCATGGAATATCACATACTAAAGAAGAATCTAAATGTTCTTATCAACAACAATATCAAATATCAGCAATACATTTGTGAAGATAAATATCATAGGAAAAATATTACATTCTCAAAATAGAACACCTCATGCAGATATTTCAAAGCATACTTGATGGAAACTCTATTTGAGTGAAGAAAATCACACATGAATTCATTAAGGTTCTATGCATATCATACATATACAGATGAATTTTCAAAATGGAACATCAATGCTTCAACCGTCGGAAGCCATGTCAAGTTCAACAACATTTTGAACTTCAAATCAGAGTATCCAATGATTTTCATTTTCGTTATTCAAAACAAATAGCTTTACAATATTGAATTTCTTTCCAAAATTCCAGAAATTGATTCATGATGTTGTGATACATTATTTCGGGCTTCATAAGCCATCTCCCTATGATTAGATCACTGGAGTCTAATCACCTGTCACAAGTAGATCATCAGGATATAAAACCAAAACCATAATCAATATCAAAGCTATACCTTGGAACTCATCATCCTGACTTCATCAGGTAACTTTAAAATATAGACATATCTTGATTTCAATGCTCAAATCATAATTCCTTGATAAGCCACCATAATCACTCTTACCTAACTCAATGTTGTACCATCAATAAGAAAGGTCAACTCATTAGAGTTTATAAGCCAAATCACAACCATTATCAAAGTAATCATTATCATAGTATTAATACTTTCAACCAAGAGACAGGTAGAGCTCATATCAAATCATGACTTCATCATGTCAGCAAGTCATGCATAATCAATATGAATTTTATCAAGTGATTCTCATAAGCATAATAGAAGTCATCTTGTCACTAGGTGCAAATGCATACATCAAGGATGAATCATGCAAGTTCCATTTTTCATTCCAAACCACAACTATCATCATTCCAACCATTTTTCTAAGAATAAGGAGGCCAATCTCCAAATACCCACATAAGTCATCATACCCACATAGTATTGATATCAGGGCAAATCAACAATCGTCAAATCAAATCAGTAGGCATCAGATTAAGTCCAAATTTCTATCATAGAGAGATCTATAGTCAAAGCCCTATTCAATCATCAATTCAAAGTTATTGTCAAGCATCATGACAAAGCATTGTTCGTCAATATCAATAAGCCAAATCATGCCAACCTCTTGTAGCAAACACATAGTGACATATCTATATGTATGTCCTGATCACCTGCAAACACAAGTTTGTCTGCATGTTCATGTTATGGCAAACATTCAACCTTTTTCTAGATAGAATATCTTGTTGTTATCTACAATACATCTATGGCACTGACATCTTCCAGGTGACCATCTGATTTCATGCATAATACTTCATTATATGATCAACAATTTAACTCAAAAACTTCAGAAATTAGTTAACAGTGGCAAAATATGTCAGGGAAATCATCATTTAGAGCTTATATAGCTTCAAAAATATTCATATGATGGTCAAGTATAGTCAAACCTCTAGTCGCTCCCTTCAAGTTAGCATGAGAGTGACTTTAGCTGCCTAGACATTGTCTTGTCCTTAGCGTGCGAGCATCCAGGGATGATATCTCCTAGATCTGTGATTGTGACTAGAGCATAAACCCTGCTTTTTATATGGGCTTCATATCTAAGACTCTACTACAGATGAATACTATTAAATGCAAAAAACACATACTCCAGCAACATAGAGTACAAATAGTAATAAGGGTAATAATCTTGAGAAGTGATTCTCCCTCTGACTAGGGATCTGCATCATTCATCTTCATTCATGTAAGTAACCTGTCTTGACTTGATTCATGCAACAACAGATCTGTTAGATCATAAAAATATGGTTATCAACATCATGACATCAATATTTCATCAAAGGTTAGACTCAAAGCAGCAGATAGATGTAACATCATATCTCAAAGGTTATCAACACAATAGCATTTTCTATCAAGTCACTCCATCAAGTTACTCCATCCGGTTTAACCATATGCCATCAATATAAGACCACATGTAGTAAGAGATCTGGAATATTAAGCTTACACTTATACCTCTCAAATCAAGGTTACGATGCACTTCATGATCAATGAGATCAGTTTAGGTCATTCAATAAAGCTTTATCAAAACAACAAGAGTGTCAATCGCTCTTTCCATATGCTTTCATCATGATTTTCACAATCATTACCAGTAGACTCATGTATAGGAGTCAATGAACTATCCTTCTATATTAAATCTTTCATGACAAGTATCAAGAGTATCATTTTCTAGAGCCAAGGTGCTAGCCTTCTTTATAGGATCAAAATATCCAATAGATAGATCATAGATGTTAGCCAAACATCAAGTGTATCAATGTATCAACATTAGATAGCCTCATAGAATTCAAGAAGGTCAAAATGTTCAACACTAAGTGCATAATTTCATCATAGGAGACATATATCCAAGTCACTTTCATATGCATGTATGAGCCATTAAAGAAATGGGCATTCTCATCATACCCTAGGGATTACCAAGCTAATAGCTAAAACACAACATACCATGCATACCTTAAGGTATTTAAATACCTGAGCACCTACTCATTAGACATAGGCCACTTGAAGAGAATTATCATCTTTTCATCAAGTACCTCTTTATCTCTTTCAAGATCGGCATCTCAAAATGATCCTCAAGAAGGATCTACACATCACATCTCATCAAGGAGGTTAGAAACACCCATATCCTCAAAGCCAAGAAATTATTTTCTTCAATGAGAGGTGGTCCTCTCCCTCTTGAACCAATCTTCAAGAGCCATCAATTTCCATGGTCCATATACTAATGTTTCCTTCAAGTATTCAACCAGATCTGCTAAGGGTTATTCCATCTAGGACTTCATCAAATCTCCCATAAGTGCTTGAGAATCTCCACATAGATCATGCTAGATTTTTAGACATCAAATCTCAAGACTTTGCCATAAATGAGGGTTTTCTCTCCAACCCTAACCTCATATAATCCATTAAACCCTAATCATCAAGATGCCTAGGGTTTGATTCAAACCCAAGAATTCTTTTATGTCTCCACCATCGTCTTCTTGATTCCATCAATGGTGTCATCATCGGGGTGATCTCCACGATGTTTCTTCAACCTAGCTCTAATAACATGTTAATTTTTCTTAGGGTGATATTGCTCTTTACTTTGATAGTTGAATTTCACCATTAATACTTTAAGTCCACCCCATATCCTAATTACATTATTCAGATCTACACCATTATACGTCAGCGTATGCAATTACATAGAAAGAAACAACATCACCATCATCATCAATGCAACAGAACATAAAAGGATCAGTAAAAGAAAGCATGCACACATATAGAGACACCAGGATTGGTCTGAGACCTATGGAAAACCCCACTATGGGGAAACCCTTGCAAATTTTCTTCTTCTTAGATCATCATCAAATGATGCAGCAAAAGAGAGTATAATGATCCATAACTTTATCTATGCAACAAAACAATAATGATATCTATGAAACAGATCTAATCATGTTAGGAATCAATATCCTCATACTGATGGCTGTAATGTACTGTCCCAAACTGATGTCAACTGCTGTATATTTTTATCATTGTGCCAAATACTATTGGACACTAATGTGACCGTCAATGAGCCCAATACATATGTTTGCAGTGGAAACTAACAAATTAGATCTGCAGACCTAAAGATCTATATAACAATATATAGAAACCCAGATCTACTTGATCACTGAAGCCAGCTGATGCCAAGATGTCAAAACCCTATATTTGAATTGGGTCGCCCTCATCAATGTTGTCTGTGAGTGACTAAAACTTTTGGGTCACTCTCACGTTTACAATATGTGAGTAGTTGTGACAGTAGAGTCACTCCCAAGAGGTTTCTATGCATGCAACTCTAGCACTGAACTACAAAGACCCCAAGTCTCTCCCTAACCGAGTTGTACGAGCGAACGACAAACCAAAGTCATACCCTTTCTAAGTTGTGCGAGCGATTGAGATGACAAGGTTGCTCCTAGGGCTACCTGGCATGAGCGACCAGGGATCAGAACCTTCCAATCTTCCTCTGAACCCAGATTCGCTCCCATAAGCTGCTAACATCCAAGGTTATATAATCGCTCTCATAGGCTTGTGTGCTAGCGACAAGGGGTCGAAATTCCTTGTTCTGTGCTAACGACCGAGATCCAAAAGACCCTAACCTAGAGTGAACCGTTTTCATATGATTTTGGACCCTTGAGCGAACTCCTTTCATTGAACATGTGCGAACCAAGACAAAAGAGAAGAGAATATGTGTCCAAATTCTCTTTAGGTCTATTATATTTATAGGATTTTTTGAGGGGTCACTTGGGGTTAAGATTGACCCAAGCAGTTACTCATGTGGTTAGGGCTGACCCATTCCATAATACATGTATGAATAAAATAATTCATAACTCAACTTCTGCTTAACAAAATTGGGTGATATTTAGGTAAATTTTGGTCCTCTCAAAAAGAGGAAACTAATAAAATAATTATCTTGGCCATTTGAACTATCAAAGGTGGAATTTTACCGCAATTGAAAAAGTTAACAACTACAAGGCAAAGAAGAAGTAGAATAAAAAATAAAGGAATGAATTTGACAATGAGACTAGAAGATCATCTCAAGAAAATGATGGATATGGCTTTGTTGTAGCTTTAGAAACCCATGAAAGCCACAATACGTGATTGGTATACTCTGGAGCTTCCTTCCATATGACTTACCAATGGTATTGGTTTTCAGTGTATGGGAAATATGATGTTGGGATGGTATATTTTGGTGATGACTCTCCTCTCAACATAGTTGGCTAAGGTAGAGTCTTAATTAGGTTCCATGATGGTAAAATAAAGGGGATAAATGGATTTCCACACATTCTAGGTTTAATATGAAGTCTAATATCAATAAGCACACTTAATGATGTAGGAGTGTAGGTTGTTTTCTTTGAAAAAGGGGCCAAGATGTTCTAAGGAGCTATAGTACTCACTAAGGGTGTTCATTTGGGCACCTTGTTCCAAATTGATGCATGGGATATTGAGTATAATAGTTATTAGATCTCTATATCAAAAATATCTATAGGTTTTACAAATTCACAGTCAAAACCCCCTTAACAAGTTCTTAATTCAGAAAGCAAGTTACATGTAGAGAAGATAATGCCATGGCACTAAATATTGGGCTATATTATTCAGAAGGGCCTATGGGTCTAAAAATAAAAATAAAAATTTGATGAATCGAATGAATGTTCTCTTGAATTTTATCTCTATGAGCATTGCATATATGGAAGACATAACTATGTTCAATTTTATTCTAGCTCTCATAAATCTTTTGGGTTGTTGAACTTAATTCATTCTAATGTATTTGGTTAAGTTAAAATTATTTCAATTTCATGGGATTTGTATTATGTGTCAATAATTAATGGTTATTTTATAAACACATGGGTATATTTTCTTAAAATCAAATCTAGAATTTTTTATGGTTTAAGAAGCATAAATCTCTCTTGGAAAATTAGATTGGTAGGAATACTAAGGTGTTGAAGGCTCATAATGGAAATGGTTTTTTTTTTCCAAAGTTTGATAAGGTTTTTTTTAGGAGAATGGCATTGAAAGACATAAGAAAACTCTATATACCTCTCAAAAAAATTTAGTTGTAGAATGGATGAATAAAAATTGATGGATATAACTAGGAGTATGCTTAGAGGATTTAGGATAGAGAATAAGTTTTCAATTGAAGAAATTTCTACTGCATGTTACTTGATTAACAAGTCTCCCACATCAGAACTTGTGGACAAAAGCCTGATAGAGGTTTGGATGGGAAAGAACACCTCTCTTTAGCATCTTCATGTTTTTGGTCTTTAGGCATATGGTCATGTGCCTAAGTAGAAGCAATCTAAGAAATGTATCTTCATTGGTTATGGTATTGGTATGAAAGCGTACAAGCTTTAGGATCCCACAACTAGAAAAGTTTTGTATAGTAGAAATATTATATTTGGAGAAGTTAAGCCTTCTCCCACAATGCTACACTATAAGAGGATGAGAATAAGCTAGCGGTTTAACTACTACCAAAGACTGAGAATGTTGATCCAAAAAGTTTCAAGAATTTCATGAAGGACCCAACCATAAGAGAGTTTAAATTGAGGAGGATGAAGCTCCATCTCAGACATTAATGAGGCCCATTGGACAAAGAAGACAACTATATTGGTATAATTATAGTCCTTTTTATTTCAAATGATTTTTTTTGTTGAAAAATGCGTTGTCATCAATGTCAAATGGGTTATATCATTGATTTTATATATAAGTATCAAAGTGTATTAAAAAAACAGTTTCTTGTGAAAATGAAGAAGTAAAAAAGTGTAATGGTGGTTTACCCATGGTATTGTCCCATTATATTTGGAAAAATGAAATAAGAAGGGGAATTAATTACTTAATTGATTAAGTGACATGAATTTTTGACTTAATATGTCTTTTCAAAAAGGATTTAGATTATGTATAAAAGTAGAGAGCATTGGAAAAAAAGGGCATGCGAACAAAGTGTAATTTATGGGCTGAATGAGTCATTTTGAGAAAATTTAGGAGATATCAAGGAGGACATCTTCTTAAAATGTGTTGGACACCTAATCCTCAATGGGTTAGTGTGGAAGCTGAATAGACAAAAGGAGTCCAAGAGACCTTGGGATGTGGAACCCAACGGTCAAACAATGTACTATAAATGTATATCAGTTGTTAATAAAAGAAGTACTCTCATGTTTTATCTTTCCTATTTGTCTTTTCCATGTGTGTGTCTAACATGGTATCAGAGTAGGCAATATCCTGTCCTCCTCCAATTTGAGCCACTTGTTTTGTGGTCTCTATATAGATTTCAGTTCTACCTTTCTCCTAATCAGAATTGATTAGAATTTCCACCTTATAGAGTGTTTTACTGTGTGCATACGTACATATGTCATTAATAAGTAGATTTCACAGGGTATCTGTCCATTTTCCTTGCCACACGCCTATGGATCTGACCTCTCAGCATGAATCTTTCTGAGTTCTTTTCCACACCTGTCAAATATGCCTCTAAATTAGTCAGATTTTGCTAGTCCAACAACCTTCTTGACAGCATTAATTAATGCCTTATCTGCTTGTCATAATTGAGCGTTTTATTCCTCATTATGCACCTATCCTGTCCTTAGGGATCCTAATGCTCCACTAAAATTTGTTGTCTGACAAAAGCCATTATATTTGTTCTCTACATTATTTGTTCTCTGCATTACATTGAGTGTTGTTTGCATTTGAATAATTTGGAAGTGTGCGTTGAAGGAGATCGAATTCCAACTCCTTCTATCATGGGGATTGTTCTCAGACAAAATAGAATTAAAAAAAAAAAAAAAACTCAGAATTGAATGGTATGTTTGAATTGAGTATACGCTGCATACGTTGGTCAAACATTCATGTGCGGTACGTAATAGGTATAGCGTGGGTTTGAAGACAGTGTTCAACAAACTGACAACACTGACAGCTAGAGCGCAGGTTTCAAATTTAGGTTTCTGCATCATAACTGCACTGCCATTATTGTTTGTCCTACTCCTCAACTTCCGAAGAAAGATCATTTGGAATGCCAAGCATCTGACGGACTCTTTCGGGTGTTTCACAACTCTTAATTATCTCGGCAATTTTTCGACAAACCAAGCGTGAAAGACTCGGGATATCAAGAAAGTGGGTGGCCATTGCAATTTCAGAGAGGGTTTCACAATTGATTTCCAGGAACTGGACATCCCATGGATCGATATCATCTATGGTCTCATAATGCGTAAGCAAGTGCCATTTCTTGTGAACATACCTAAGACAAGACCAAGGGGAACAATGAGATGACTATTGACGTGGATGTGCGATAAGGAAGATGAGTCGAATGAGCTCACAAAGTATAACTCATGGTTAATTGAGGTGGAATTCTAAGCAAGGAAGACATATCGATTGACTACGCTTTGATCCCTTGGCATAGCACACTCGGCTTCGATACCTCCCCGCACAGGTGACTCTTCACCTCACTTCCACACCTCCCTTTACACCCTCCCTCTCATGACGCATCTTTATGCTCCTCATTGCTCCGAGCCATACCATAGTTGGTTGGCTTCCCACAATGATACATCCCTTCAGTCTGCATAGATGACTTACCTCCACTGTTGCTCACAACCTCAGCATCTCGGCCCTCTCCCTTGAGCCTCGGCCCCATCGGCCTCACTGGCTTCAACTTCACATTTTACCTTTCAATTGTGTTGCAAGTTGTGATATTCATAAGCTATGCAGGAGCTACGCTAAACTAAACTAATATTGCAGCCATTTTAGTGTGCTCCTAGCTAATCCGTCACCCGCAAAGAGGTATACTCAGTCCAGGCACTCGAAAGCTAAGTTCTTCTTCCAACAAATTCAATGGCTTGTTGTCATATTCTGTTTGAGGTTGTCGTTTAACATTTTAAATGCTAATAGTTGGATTTGAGAATAGGGGCTTCATTTCCACACCTCGACTAAGGGCAAGGATTGTGCTAACTTTTAGTGGCATTTCTCATCTTATACTGAAGGCAAAGCGACCGAGAGCTTTTAATATCATTGCCACAAAACGCGTTTGTTTTCTGGTATGTGCATTGAGTAGTGAGTCATGAGTCATTATTTGGTAGTCATATCAGCGGTTGGTGAATTTATACTATGAAACCCTTGTAAATTGAAATGTTGACTTGGTCTATATATGTGCATTGTTTAAGAGAGTCAAATTTTTTTTTTTATGAGATTATGTACAACTCTTTCTCTGGCAAGCTGTAATCCCATAATTGCACTTGTTCCACATGTTATCATCAATCGTTACAAGAATGTATTAGCAGTCACTATTGAACTTGACTATTCTTTTCCACTAGCCGAGAAAGTGAAGGAGTATTTAAAGGAGCCAAGCAAGTTTGCAGTTGCTGCTGCCCCAATGTGGCGTTGTATTTAAAACTCATTATAGATTTTTATCTACATGCATTGATTCCTCGATTCGACTGCTGCATAAGAGTTTGGTGGGCTGTATAAAGGCAATGATTGTTTTGACAAATAAAAGTAATCTTTCGTGAAGAAATGTCTACTCGGTTGTATTGTTAGAACATAGTGTTGATCATGAGTAAACTCTTATTTTCATGTAATGGATTGTAATTGGTGCTTGCTGGTTGCACACTGATCATTTGCTACACATTTATAAAGGATACTGCTGTGTATTGTGAGTGGGTATTACTTTTCTACATTGAGTAGTAGTTGTGATCAATTTTTAAGGTGTAATTCTGACATTGACCATAATCAATGAAGTATTAGAGTTCCTCAAAACTCTGATATTGTCTACGACTCATGATAATTAAAATTCAGCAAAGTTTCTCTCACAGAGATTCAGGTCTATCTACAAAATGCACAAGAGAAAATTGATTTTTTGTAGCTCGAATCTTAGCTACAGCAAGAATAATTAAAACAGAGGAGTCATTCTGAACCTGTTTCTGTTCGGAACAATGAAACAGACTCCCATAAACAATAAGACAATATTGTTGAAGTTCATTCAGATCCAGTGCCCAATAAAGCAGCAGTCGTACATGCAGATGCAAAAAATCAGTCTGCACTTCCTAAGCCCATCATCAGACCTTGGGAATAACTTGTCCACAACAAGCACAAAACTGGTCTTGGATATGACAAGGAGTTATCATTTCATACTCCAGACTACTCAAAGCCAGTTCAATTTCAAACTGTTGGATTTCTTGAGGATGATTCATCTCCACCTATTCTTCAGGACAGTTCACCTTCAGCTGTTTTAGATTCTGCCCCTCTTCCACAACAATAGCGACAACAATAGATTGTGAAATGCCAACACTATGACCGAGTTAGCCATCTGAAAGATCACTATTTTGTTCTTCATCCACGTAAGCACTGTTATAAAACCACCCATTCTTCACACAAATGCTTCAGAAACAAATGTCCTGCAAGAACAAAGATTCATCTTGGATGGATCGCTTCTTGGCAATGGGCATCAATAGCCAAGAAGATATTCCAATCACATGTCAGAACTTGTTCTAGGGTATTAAAAAATATTGCAGTTGAGTTTTCTCCATCATCTCACCTTGTATCTGATAGGGGGGGAAATGATGGTCATCTACAAGCTTCAAAGCCACATCAAGCGAGCCTGAGCCACAACCTGCCACACCAGTTTCAGAGTTGTAACCAGAGACAAAGATGCCCTTGAGCATGCCTTCAGTTGGTAATCTAGGACACTTCCTCTAGTAGAAGACTTCAGCTTCTTGCCAGTTACGGAAGAATTCTAGGAACAAAATTGAGAACACTTCGTCTAGTAGAAGATTTCTTCTTCTCACCAGTTTTGGAAGAGTTCCAGGAAATGCATTAAGCATTCCAAAGTTGTTGGTCATCCTTAAACCATCACAGGTTGAGACTTCCCTTTTCAAGTTGAAGTTCTCCCTTTTATGCGAGGTGAGACCTCCCTTTCATGGTTGAAGGTTTCCCTCTTCAAAACAATAGGAGCACTTCCTCTAGTAGAATACTTCAGCTTCTTGCCAGTTTTGGAAGAGTTCCAGGAACTGCACTAAGCATTCTAGTGTTGGTGGTCATCCTTAAACCACCGCCCTTTATACCAACATTTCAAAGAGCACATTCAGCCTAGTGTTGCCATGCATTTTTGCACATTTTGTATTACAACTCTCGTCTTGGACTCATACATAACCCTTCGGATTAAGGGGGGAATGTTGGACACCTAATCCTCAATGGGTTAGTGTGGAAGCTGAATAGACAAAAGGAGTCCAAGAGACCTTGGGATGTGGAACCCAACGGTCAAACAATGTACTATAAATGTATATCAGTTGTTAATAAAAGAAGTACTCTCATGTTTTATCTTTCCTATTTGTCTTTGCCATGTGTGTTTTTAACAAAATGCAAGGTATCAGTTTACTATACTTTCAAAGATAACAACTATGGAATTTAGGTTTTCTGATTGGTCATGAAAGCTAATTCAAATGAGCCATCAACATAATTTTTGGGATGTTTCCTATTGTAAAGTTTTAAGTAGATTGAGGGAAGACCTTTGGATACATTCAATCAAAATTTTAGACATTGGTTCTTTACACTTTACAATATTTTCCCTATGGTAATTAGGGCTCTTGATTTCTCGTGAAATCGATTTCAAACAATTCAATTTGTCATTTTTGTTATAAAATATTTTTGGGTATATTTCAAACTATGAAATTTTGAGAAGATAAAAGTGAGATGTTTAGGTACCTATGATAGAAAATTTAGAGTTTGCTTCACTATAGTTTTAGAGAAATGATTAAAGGAAGCTAGGGCTTTTGAAGGCTCCTAATATCAACTATGAATGGGTCAACATGGCATTTTGGCTATAACTTTGTTTTTGTGATTTTTCATATTGCAAAAAGTTTAGAGAACCAATCCCACATGTAGAAGTACCTTAAGAATATTTTGGTTCACTATATTTTTAGATATATTCCCTATGGAAGTAAGGTATTTTGAATGGCATTGAAATCAATTTTGAATAGGTTATATTTTCATTTTCTCTATAAATCCTTTTATGGGACTTTCATATTGCAAAATTTTCAGAAATATGAGGATACATACAGAATTTGCTCAACTAAGACTTTTAAAATTGGATTTGCATAATTGTATATGTGGCACGTTGTAAATTTTATTCTTGGGAAGAGAAAAGAAGCAACACGCTTTGAGAGAGATACCATAAATTTTATTTGGAGATTCATATTTTGGTTAGACCTAGTGAAGGAAGAAGCAACAAAAAAACTTTGTAAGGTATAAGTAGAAAGAAAACCTAGTCAAGGTAGAAGTAGCAAGAACACTTAGTGAAGGTAATGTGAATATTATCATATTTTGAAGAAGTTATATGAACTAAGGAAGAGTTTTAATTAAGGGTTGTTTCTTAAAAAAATCTATTGGTTTATCTTGCTAAGTTAGTACTTAACACCAGGGATTGGTGTCTCTTGTATGGTGGTGCCTCCAAATATTTGTAGTGGCGGGGATTGGTGTCTATAGTAGGTTTTGTAGTAGTTGGGATTCATATCTATAGCAGAATGGTGTCTACAAATATTTGTAAGATTAGGTTGGTGCCTATTACAATTTGTGTTAGTGGGGATTGGTGTCTCCAGTGCGTTGGTTCCTAAAAATAATTGTAATACTAGATTGATGCCTACAAAAAATTATAAAAAGAAGTTGTTTGGTTTTCTTCCTAAATTTTTTCATATAAACCTTGTGTTCCTGTTTTGTAGTTGATATATCTCATATGAAATTGTTTTCTTATGGTTCATGAGTTTTTCAATAAGTAAAACTTTTCTTACACTGATTCAAACCTCCCTCTTCCCAATATAAGTATGTACTCAACAATTTGTATCAAGTACGTTCCTTCGAAAGAAATTTGACTACTGGAAGTTATCTCTTAGAAGCACACATGACTAGCTAAGAAGGTTTCAACACAAAGACCAAACCCACGACAATCAAAACAAAGATTGATGTCTTAGAAAAAGTTGAAACAAATGGGGAGGTGGATTTTGAAGAAGACTTCATTTGTGCCTTAAGAAAAATAAAGAGGCTCAAGAAAAAGAATTTGAAAAAGTGAGAAACTAAAAAAATATAAAGAGGAGGATCATTATGCAAAAGAAAAAAAGTTTAGAAAGCTTTGAAGAAACAGAGAATACTCTTATCAACCTAAAATTTCAGCTAGAAAAGGCAAAAAGGATGGAAAAAGTTGTGAGAGTTGTCGGGTATGTGTTATATTCCTTGCAAAAATATTCGCAAATGTTGTAAAAATGTGCAATCCATAGAAAGGGGATTCAGGGGTAGCACCCCAAAAAAAGAAATTGGGTGGTTTTTTGCATTCATTTTGGAAGTTTCAGACAAGATTTTTGCTAAAGGTTGTTTTTTGGTGCATGGTCATTTTTCCCATGATTTGGTAGTTTTGGTTAACAAACTACAATTGTATCATAATCGAGTGTAAATGGATTTGTGGTTCATGGATGCCACAAGATATATATTATATTGTAATAGTATGTTTATCCTTAATAAATATCTTAAGTCTTTTTTTCCAAGAAAAAATCATAATTTCAAATAGATGTTTGATGAAAATTACATTTATATATGCATTGAAGTGCATTCAAAAAAAGTTTGATGCAACTGGTCCAAAAAGGATCAAAAGATTAGGCCTAAGATGAGAGCCCTTTTTGTGTCCAAAAATGGTAACATTTATCAAGCATATATAAAATTAACATCATAAAATATATAGAATATCCTCGAGTTTCCTGGGAATTTTAACTTAGGAAAGATCATAAATGTAATAAGTGACTAGTTTGGTAAAGTGTCCATCAACAAACCCTTTATGAAAGGCTTGTGATAATACTCATAAGAGGACCCACCTAGCTGCTCCATGATCTTTGAAGTGTCAAAATTCTGTTCAACACATGCCTTAGAGAGAGTGTCTGCGCTTGAGTTCCTTTCCTTGTAGATATGGCAACATGAAATCCTATCAAAAGAAATATTTAATTGTAAAACATCTTCAAGTATAGGATAAAGTGTGTGCATGACATATTTTTATCTCATTAAACCAATTGATAACAATATTTGAGTCTCCAAAAATTTGCATTTGTCGACATTCCTTGTCAATAGAAAATAAGAGAAGGAGCCTGATGCCAAGGAGTTTAACATAGTTATTTGTGGCTCTTCCCAACCTATTCTGTAGTTTGAAGAAATAATTATCCTTGAGGTATAATAGATTCCTACCCACATTCTCCTCCAACTAGAGAGGCCACATCGAGGTAGGCCCATAGATAGGAAAGATAAATAACTTCTTGTGTGATATTATGCGGTCAGTGAATAAGAAGACAAAGCAACAAAAATATCCATAACTTGTGTTTCCACTCTATCTAAAGTGGTTGAATTTTATTGAAAGATGTCATTATTCTTATAGATCCATATACCCCAACTGATAATAGGCAAAAAACCCTTATTATTTTTAGGATTTTCCTATTACTGCCACAACTTCCAAGCATCCTTACAATATGTACCCTACCACATTGTAGCTAGTCCCATGTATCTTTGGATAGTTATCCATCCAACCAAGCAGAAGTGTTAGTAAAGGAAAAGGTGATTCATAGTCTCCTCAACATTTTTACAGAGGGCACACCGGTTTGGCCCTGCCATACTTCTCTTTTTTAGATTGTCACTAGTAGGGACTTTATTTTCAAATATGCACCACTAAAAAAGTCTAGCTTGAGCTGGGAATCTTATCTTCCATAATTTCTTCTACGACTAGACCAACTTTCCTTGTCTCTTACCCTCGATGATATACTTGTAACCTTCTTTTGGTGAATATTCCCCAAAAGGAGAATGAACCCAACACAAAGAATCCTCCATCTTTCTATGGAAAGCATGGGAATGTTAAGAGTTGTAGTATATTTTTTCCATTAATGTGTGCACTCAAGAGGTAAGCTAGGTTGATTAGCATCAGACCAGCCTTGCACCCACGTAGTAGTAAGAGCATTATAAGCTACCTAATTCAGATTGACCTTTCCATTAGTATTAAGAAATTCAATCACCTCTCAGGGTAAACAATAGTTTTCTCCATAACCCACCCATGGATTGATACCAATCCTCAACTTTTCTCCATTTCCATTTTTTTAGGCCAAACCTTCTTTAACCACTGAAAAAGATGCTAAAATGACTTTCCATATAAATGATACAATCAAACTATTCCTCTTTTGGATCCTTATCCATTCTTCAAGAGTAATAGATGGATGTACTTTTTGGACACCACCTCTTCCACAAACTATTTGAGGATAATAGCCTCCAACCAACTTTTGCTTCCAATTCCTTAGCAAACATATGAATGTTTTTCATACCCCATCCTCCCCATATCTTTGGAAATGATATTTTATCCCATTTAAACTAAGGGAAATCCTAACCTTCATCCATAAAAATTTGCAACAAGTCAAATGGATAACATTCAGAAGCACCTTTTGGTATGAAAGATAAGAACATCCAAAAAACTAGAATAGCTTCCAATACTGATTTTATGAGGACTAATTTATTGGCTCTATACAACCATCTAAAGCTCTAGGAACTTAATCTCTTAAAAATTTTTGTTTTGAGCTATGTTAGGGTCCTATATGTCATAGGAGGAGTTATTTTTACCTCATGATTTTATATTTTAAAAATGTAAATAATGTTTCATGTTTGAAATTTATTTCCAAAAGAATATCTATCTATCTATCTATCTATCTATCTATATATATATATATATATATATATATATATATATATATATATATATATATATATATATATATATAAGAAAAAGAAAATAAATTGTAGGGGATAGAAAAATAGAATAAAGAAATAAATCAAAGGAAAGAAAAGAATAAACAAAAGAAAAAAACAAAGAAAAGACAACATAAAAGAAAAAATGTATTTAAAATGTCCCCCTAGGTGAGCAAGTCCAAATGCCACTGGAAAATGCGTAGAATACATGAAGACCTTCATTTAGAAGTGTTTGTATAGAAGTGTGCATTTTGTTTAAATGCCACTTAGAAATTTATTGTTCATTTAATCATACTAGCTAATCATGATTAAACTTGATCAAATAGATTATTTTGAATAGGAAAAATAAAATAAAATGCTTGCAAATCAAAATGTTCCTTTAGAATAGATTAATCATGCTTAGGATAAGTTAAGTAGGTTTAGAATAATTAATCATGTTATTTAATCATGATTAATAATATGTAATAATATGCTCTAGCATTAATATTTGGGTTACGTTATAAAATCAAAAAATGACAAAACTTCTTTATCGTTATGTTTTATAATGGGCTCACATTTCAATGGTTGCGATCTACCCAGCCTGAATCAATGGCGGGGGATTGTTTTCAACCGCCCCAATCCATTTTTCTGTTATCGATCGGGGAAGGGGGTCTAAAGAGAGGTAATCCAATCCCTGGGCACCACGCTAGTTGGCGGTCACTCGTGAATTCACACACCCCCTTCCTAAAACCACATACCACTACCCTCCCCTCCGAAAACCACCTTTATCTCCTCCACTTCCACCAACAATCAACCACATCAAATCCATTATCCTACTCTCTGCTCTCGTCATTGCACCACATGTCTCTCCCTCATTTGTCTATCAACCTATTCATTACATAATAATCTCGTTGCACTCTCTTGTTACAATTAATCGTTTAATCATTTATGCCATAATCCACCCATTCTGTAACGTATCTACACACAATGGCCACCAATCCAATTGCTATAAAAAAACCCTGGTAAACCCACATGGTCCTCCTTCTCACTATTGATTTTTTTATTTACAGGTATTCATCTCTCAGATTTCATCTTGCGTCAACCATGAGAGCCTGTTATTTTCTACAATTTAGGCCAAATTCACCCAGCAAGGTAGTGATCTAGTCGATTCTATGTCCCCTCTTTTCTCTTTCCAAAAATTACACACATGGCACCTAAGGGAAAGGGAAAATCTACCAATCCCAAGCCAAACAATGGGAACCCTTTGTCCTCTGCCACCTCGGACCTCAACCATATACCCCTGGCCAACCAATATTACAAAATTTCTGATATAGAGTGTGAATTCGACTTGTTCAAATTGCACCACTGGTTGAAGTAAACTTATCTAGACCAGGGGATGGCATCAATCTCTTGGAATCCCTATTCCCCATGTTCATGCTTCCACAAATCCACCATTTCCCTGATTTCATCATATGATGTCAAGCTAAATATAATCCAATTTTGAGAACCATTGTGGCCTAGAATTGAGACGTTCTGGTCACTATTTCACCAAAAATCATAAACCAAATGCTATTAATTCTTGAAAATGATTCTCTCAAACAATTTTCTACAATTTCCCTAATGGATCTGTATCACAAACTCACTTTCACTCGGAGAGAACAAAGATTTGAGATGTTCCTCCTACAGGATGCTCAACTTCCCAAGAAAATGCCCCCCCTATCCAACTTCCATGTTCCTAGAAAGAAACGAAATAGATCATCTCTTTAGTGTCTTTCCTTTTAGGGTGACAATCAGACCAATGGGTGGATGAGCCTATTCTAGGTTTCCTTTCCATTTTTTCTAGGGAACATAAGCCAACATTCATGTTTAATTTCAATCACTTTTTGGCTGATAATGTGCATGAACAATTGATGAATATCACTGCCAAAGGCATGTTCAAGTATCCATCAGTATTAGTTTATATGTTCCTTTTTCAACAGGGTGACAAATTTCCAATAACATTGCAAAAACAAAATGATGAATGAGTTAGTTAGTTAGTAATAGAGTGGACCTCATTGGTGAGAAGAGATTAAGTGAAATTCAATTTTACAGACTTCATAGACATGTTTATTCATACCACTGCAAGGCTTCTCAATAGTTATATTGTGCCAAGGATCAATGCAGAAATCAAGATGATTTTGCACCTAAGTGAGTAGACCAAAACTGGAGACTAGTATCTGTTCCAGAGCTATACAGAAATAAGAGTATATGGGTGTGAACTACCCCCCTATAAGCTCCCCAAATATGTTCCAATTAGGATCTTTTCTCTGGAATATATTAGGCAAATGATTAACATGGATGAACTCCACTTTGTTTTAGGTAAAAGAAAATCATAGTTTAAAATCAAGTCACAAGTTGGACCTTATAGCAGAGTAGCAGGGAATGAGGCAGATTCAGTCCTCAAACAGATGAATTTCCACCTAAGTTTTACCTGGTCATATGACCCCTTCAATATAATTTATAATTTAAGGGTGGAGCACAAAACCACACCTTATAATCATACCCATGGAGCAAAAATAGAGAAATTCATGAATCAAGACCAGTGGGAGGAAAACACACTACAAGAAGTAGAGAAGCAGAATCTGTCAACAACCACCTCCCAAACTCCAGGGCTTGAAGAGAAGCATAACAAAAGACAAAGGGAAGAAATATCTTCACCAGTTACAGAAATCAGTGCCAAGGAATTCATTATTTAATACCAGAAAAGACAGAAGACTAACCCTAAAATAGTCACCATTTAACATGAAGAAGGGTATGAAAGCATTTTCATGATTGGTACATAGGTCTCAACAAGGTTAGAGGATCTTTTCTTTGCAACTCCATCCTCGTCGACCTCACATGATCCTTCAGAATTAGTACAGTCAACAGAATTGAGAGATAATCAAGATGATCCAAACACCTTCAATAAAATTATGATAATCAAGCAGAAAAGTGAATCACTCAAGGCTAACACATATGCTCATTTTTGGAAACAAACCTTTACTTCCCAGCATAGACTATTAATAGCATTTGAACGTGAGCAAGGAAGAATGAAGATGGCATTTTTACAAGCTCAAGTGCCATTCCCAAAGTCCCCTTTAGATTACAAGAAGACTATTTTTTCATTTGATGCAAAGCAGATACATCCTATAGATCAAATGGATATGCATAGACAGTCTGAAGAAATTCTTTTCTCCACCATGACCAACATTGCTATGCCAACTTCAAAGTTAAGGACATCACTCAATAATATCCAATCACAGTTAAAGTTGGAGAAAATCTCCTCATCAACAAGAGAAAAAAAAATCAAATCATTGGAGGACCTAGTGATCAAACTCGGTTATGATCCCAGTGATGTCAAATCAGTGGAAGAAATCCTGAAGAAAATTAATACAGATATAGAAGCACTTAGAAAGCATCTTAAATTACCATCTACAGAGGATCCACAAGCAAAAGAGGTAGAACAAAATGAGCAGGATAAAGAAGACATGCTCAAACTCATCATTGAGCAAAATGTATAGATTAAGGAGATGAAAGAGCAAACAGAAAAGTTACTAAAAGAAAAAGAAGATGATACAAAATTAGCTATGACTACAGTCATGGCTATACCGATTTTTGTTGCAAGGAAAATTGAGGATTCTACATCAGCATCAAGTGACCTCAACAAACTCATGCAGGAGCTATCTCTGTAGAGACAAGATAATGACAATCTAATGAATAAATTAAAGAATCTGGAAGAACAAAAGTTGAAAATTAACAACTTCTATGTAGATGAGTTGTAGAAATCTCACTATCTTGGCTAGAAGATTGAAATATTGGAAAATGAGTCACTTATGGCTCAGACTTTGGCATAGTAAAGGGAAAATGTTTGGCTAGAAATTAGTCAATCCATGACTGATATTTGGCCATCCATTCAGAGCATTTTTTAATAAGAAGATCTGATAGAAAGATCTAAGACAACAATAGGACATGTTAGAGATGCCCTGGGACACAAACCAAGTGAGGCCACAACAATGATTAAAGTGTTGAATTCAAAGATGAGATCAGAATTAGAACATATGTAGATCGCAGACATGATAGAGACTATCTTATAGATCAACAAAGTATTCCAGAAAAGAAACTTGATGAGCCAATTGGAGGCCAAAACTATGACTCTAGAAAATGTTGTCCAGAGATTTCACACCAAGTTCAGTTTATTTAACCATAGAGGATTACAAAGATTAGTAGCACCAAATGATAGATTATCAGGTTGGAGGATTATTGTCAGAAACTCTATATTATTGCTACAGATAAATCCAAATTTGTAGGTATCAAGGGTATCACAGGGGGAGCTTTCTTAGAAGCTTTGGAGTTTGATTTAACTATCAAACACGAAATCAAACACATCCTCATCAACAAGCCAACCTTTTAGAAGTATACTGAAGTCGATGAAGTGTATAGAAAGTTACTCAATCTTTCTATCCACAGTGATGAAAGATGGGATCAATTGTGTGACATCATTAAGTGAAAGATTTTCATCTCCAACAGATAAACAATAAGGCATCATATTTTGAGTCCAAGTCATCAACAATTTCCTCGAAATTAGTACCAGTAGTTCCAGCAGTTAGAAGGTTCCTCAATTTTTGTACTATTGTAATGGTTGTTAGATATTTTTAGGATCCTATTTTAATATTTTGAATCAAGATATTTTGTAATATTTTCTATAAGTACTTCATAATTCGAATTATGAAGGGTTGGGATTAGTTTTGAAGAAAGGACTTACATTGTAAAGAAGCTCACAAAGCTACCTTTGATAATATCTCAGTAATACAGCTCAAGCATTAGAGGATTCTTGTGCCAATTTCACTGGTGAAGTGCATATTTCTCTGTTGAATGTTTACTTTGTTTTTCACATATCTTTCTATAGTCTAAGTTATTATAAGAAGAGTACGAACATAATTTCTTTAAAAGTACACTTTGTATTTGACTTATGAATATTTTCCATTTTTTCTTCTGAAAATTAAAAACAGAATTCTTAATTGCTCTGTTTATTAATTGGATCACTTTATCTTTTCTTCTCTTTCATACCAGTAAATATTAAAGGATCCAGTGAAGTTTCCTACCCTACCCGGTAAGTTTATCCTGTAATTATGTGTTTGATCAACCTAAACTAGTGACTCTATTGCCCAATGGCTTAATTCCACTATCTCAACCCAACCATACATAGAAATCAAACCTAAACATGATAACTAGCCTAATATCATCATTAAAACAAAGCTAAATCATATAGAGAGATTCCTCTCTGAAAATGGAAGGGGTGGATTCCTAGTTTCCAAAGTGTTTCTAACATTACCTTTGTGATTTACTATGAAACCTAAAAAATTACAGAGTGATAACATCCTGGAGACCATACTAGGTAGTTGAACACAGCTTTGTTTGAAATTTCATTTCCCTGGTTCAAAAACTTTATTTCAGCACATTTAAGAGTTGTTTTTAGAAATAAATGTTTTTGAGGTTGTAATTTTTGTACATATTGTAATTGTGTGTTAAATACTATATAAATCTGGCTCCTAAAAGAATTCATACTAAATCTCATCCAGATCCGAATCCTCCCAAAATCTTAGATATTCCTGAGAAACTGATAAGGAAGAAAAGCTTGACTAAAAGTCAAAGCAGTAACAATCCTCTACCATGAGCCAGTTCTTTTCCAGAGAGCTTTGTTAACATACAAGACATTCAGTTTGATCTACGTTTTGAACTCAATCTATTTAGAACCAAATCTGGAAAATTTATAGCTAAAATTGTCATTGATGAGTTGATATTAAAGCCATACATATCTGAACATCAATCTGTAGACCAAGATATTGACAACCAAGCTCTCCAGCAGTTTGAAAAATTAGAAGACTTAGTAACAAACCTAGACCAAGTTATCCACAAAGCCTACATCCAACAATTCATTGAACAATCATCCCTATAATTCTCTGTTTCTTCTCCCATCACACAATCTTGACATCCTATTTGCACTGTATCGACCTCCTCAACAATTTCCACTACCTTTCCATTAATATCACTAAGCATAATACAAACTGTCTTAATCCCTTCTGAATCTACACCTCACACAGTCTCAACCATTTTTCCTCCCCATATACCAGTCATGGCAGTCCGATATGCTCCCCTCGTTTTACCTTCCCAATTACATAACAAGCCTCAAGACTATCAATGTAGAATTCCTCAGTTTGATAGCATTCTGGCCCTCATTGCACAATAACATGTAGATAAAATGAATGACTACTTCGACCTTCAGGAGGTTGTTGAAGATGATGTGATGATGAGGTTGTTTTCCCAAAGCCTTAATGGAGAGGTAAGAAAATGGTTTAAATACTTACTAGTAGCTACCATTAATGATATTGTTGCCTTTCATCAGTCTTTCCTCAACATATGGGAAGAAAAAAAGAATCCCACCCAAGTTTTAAATGAATATAAAAATCTAAAAAGAGGGCCTAATGAAACCGTTGAAGAACACTGCGATACGTTTAATCGAGTTTGTAATTCCATTCAATTGATATAAATCCCCCACGAGGGCTAGCTCTTATTCATGTCCATGAAGGGTTTGATGTTGACATGGCCTACCAACTAAGAGAAAGAGACCTTACCACACTTGAAGAAATGCAAAGTAACGTTGTCAAAGTAAAGGTTAATTTATTAGCCAAAAAATCCAAGCTTAAAACTGAAAGAAGGGTTACCATCAAGGATGAACCTTCCTCCTATTCATCAGACTTACAAATAGACAATCTAGTCAAAACCATGGAAAGAATGATGGAAAGGATGACAATGGCTGATAGAACTCCTCCTAGGGATAACCAAACAAATTCTCAAAATAGAAATCAAAATATTATAAGAAATCAACCTCTGATAAAACAAAGGGAACAAAGGGACCCTAATGATTAGCAACTTAGGCCCCCTTTTTAGGAAAACTATGTTGGAGAAGAAGTGAGAATATAATAATTTTTAGAGGAAAACCAAATCAATTTGTTTGGGGAGATAGAAATTGATCATATATTTTTTACTAAAGAAGAGAAAGATCAATTTCTGCTTTCACAACCAGAAACAATTCCTTTAGAGTTTGAAGCATACAAATAAGGATATCAGAATTCCATAATGGAAGTGCATAGGCAATACAACCTCAAGACTCGAAAAATTGTTGATGCTCCTCCTAAGAGAATCCCTGATACTCCTTCCAAAAGGACTGTTGATAATGAACCAAAGAAAACTCAGACTGATATCCCTTCTTTTAGTCAAAGTAAAGATGTTCCTTCCTCTAGCCAATCCAAAGAAGATGCCCAAAGAGAAAACCTTAAGAAAGAAGACCAGAACCTCAAGGAAATAAAGAATCTACAAACCGCTTTTAGCATAGAAAATGAATTGGCAAAAGTTAAAATTTCAATCCCCCTCACTAAACTGATGAATAACAATGCGTATAGGACACAAGTAATAAAGTCCTTAAAGGTATGTGAAGGAACAAATACTATAAACCTTGATGATGGCAAGCCTGAAATGTTGTTTAGTCCAAAGGTAGAAGGTAAACCCCAAGATGGAAATGTTCCCCCTTTCTTTGTCAGTCTCAATATCCTTGACAAAATCCTTCACAATGCCATGCTTGACTCTGGTTCCTCACGCAATTTAATGCCCTGAGCCATAATGGAGAAATTGAATCTTGACATTACTAGGCCATATAAAGACTTGTATTCTTTTGATTCTAGTAAGGTAAGGTGCCTTGGTCTCATTAAAGACCTCTGTGTCACTGCAGCTCAAATTCCTACCAAAAGCATAGTCATGGATATTGTAGTAGTAAACATACCCCCAAAGTATGGAATGCTACTTTGTATATCATGGGGGGAGAAACTGCAAGGCACATTGTAAATGGATATGAGTTATGATACCATACCTAATTTTTGTTTTCTTTTGAGAATTTACAGAGAAACCCTAATGAAATACATTTTTAGCAGTCGGGATAGAGCAAACAACCATCCCTTGTATTTAGTTCATTTAGACCTAGACTCCTTTATCTTATATAATGATGGAGGTATAGAAGGAAAACTCCCTAACCTAGAAACTGATTTGTGTGAGATAGAAGAAAACAAAACAGACATGTTAAAACTGGATGAAGATAATGATCCTTTATGGAACATGGATTTTGATGGGGTTGTAAGTAAAGAAGGATCAAGAGCAGGTGTGTGGGTTTTCAATTCACAAACTAGAAAATCCAAAGGACATTCATATAAATGGAACATCCAATATAGCAATAATATAGCTGAGTATCAAGCCTTAATCGTAGTATTGCAACTTTAAAAAAAATAAGTGCTAAACTAATTTCATTTCATGGAGATTTTGAACTCATAATTAAACAAATCAAAGGGGACTATTCAACTAAACATCCAAGGCTAAGGACTTATAGGAATTTTGTTCTTGATTTCCTTGAAAATTTTGTTGAGTATGAGTTATATGTAGTTCCAAGAGGTCAAAAAATTATAGCTGATGGTCTGGCTACTTCGGCTAGTACTTGAAAAATACCTTATAACCCTAGTCACCAATACACATTTGAAGTTAAAATCTGACCAGCTATCCCAGATAACATCAAGTACTAGTAAGTTTTGGGAAATGATAAAAATATTGAAATTTTTCTGTAGTCAAAGCATGAATTCAAGTGTGCCAATATAGACATGGATTGTGATGTAGATAATAATGTACATAGAAATAATAAATAAAGTAGAATTGAATGAATTGGATAAAGATAAAGAAGAGTAGAAAAAATTACAATTGAAGGATAATTTTTTGCCTAGAGGGTTAGTTCCATTGGAAGAATTTTTTTGATTTTAATGATGCGGATAAAAAAACTAAAATAGAACCTACTAGAGCCGATGGGGAAGAATGCAACATAGGAACCAAAGAAAAGCCTAAAATAGTTAAATTGTCCAAATCTTTGTCATCAGTTGAAAAGAAGAAGTATATAGAGATTTTCAAATAATTCATAGATGTATTTTCCTGGAGTTATGAGGATTTAAAGTGCTATGACACCAACATTATACAACATAAAATTAATATAAAATAGGACCACAAACCTTTTAAACAAAAACTCAGAAGGATCAACCCAACGCTTTTGCCCCTAGTTGAGAAAGAAATTAAGAAACTGTATGATGCCAAAATCACTGTACCCCTGCGATTTTCAAAATGGGTATCAAACTTAGTTCCTACTAGGAAAAAGCTAGGGAGATTAGACTTGTGTTGATTTTAGAAAACTCAATAAAACTTCTATGAAAGAAAACTATCCTCTGCCTAAAATGGACCACATCCTACAAAAGGTAATTGGATCAGCAAGAATTTATTTATTAGATGGGTTTTCTGGTTATAACCAAGTTCTAGTACATCTTGGTGACCAAGAGAAAACAACATTTACAACACCCCGGGGCACTCTCATGTATGTGAAAATGCCTTTCAGGCTACAATCCAAAGCGAAGTGGATTTTTCCTTTGCTAATAAGTTAGGTGGGTTTATAGTCATTTATTTAGATGATATCACTGTCTTCTCAAAGATAGATGAGGAACATTTGCTCCATTTAAGGAGAGTTTTCAAAAAATATAGAAAATTTTGTATCTCTCTTAACACTAAGAAAACATTATTTGGTTTAGAAGAGGGAAAACTGCTAGGACACATCATTTCAAAGGTTGGTCTCAGAATTGACACTAGCAGAGTAGAAGAAATATTGAAAATAGATCCCCCTGGGAATAAGAAAGAGGTCCAATCCTTTATTTGAAAAATAAACTTCCTTCAGAGATTTATACAAATTTGGTTGAAATCCTAAAAGCAATAACATACATGTTAAAGAATGATACTGAAATTAAATGGCATAATGATGCAAAGGATTCTTTCACTAAGGTCAAGAAAGATTTAGCAACTGCACATATTTTAATAAGTCCAGATTTTACTAAAGATTTCATGATATTCTCTTTCGCATCTGATCATACAATAGAAGCTGTGTTGTTGCAAAAGAATGTTGAAGGACATGAACAACCAATTTCCTTTTCAGTAGAGCATTGTGAGATGCATCGCTGAAATACAACATCATGGAAAAACAAGCATTTTCATTGGTTAAGGCAATCAAAGATTTTAGGGTTTATATTTTGCACTCACATATTATTTCTTTTGTCCCAAGTGCAGCTGTCAAGGACATACTCACACAAGCAAATCCAGATGCTAGAAGGGGAAAATGGATTGCCATCATTCTGGAATATGATATTGAAATAAGACCAACAAATCTTATCAAGGGTCAAGGGTTAGAAAAACTCTTGGCAGAGTCCAATTGTAATGTGTTAGACATAAATTTTATTACAGAATTAGATGAAAAGGAAGGGCATGCGACTCCACCAATCTCAGAAGTTTTCATCATATCACCATGGTATCCTGATATAATTTTTGTTTTAAAAAACTTATATGCTCCTCCTAGTTCAACTAAACCCAAGGCAAGGTTCCTTAAAATGAAATCTTTGAAATTCTGCATTATTGACAATAATTTATATTGGAAATATGTTGGAGGAATGTTACTAAATTGTTTGTTTGAAGATGAATCAGACAAGGTCCTGGATGAATTTCATTAGGGAGACTATGGTGGCCATCTATATTGGAAATCTACAGGCAATAAAATCCTTAGAGTCAGTTTTTACTGGCTAGGCCTATTCTCTGATGTATATAAAAAGGTCACCTCTTGTAATCAATGCCAAATATTTGAAGGGAAAATAAAGCTACTACCTCTACCTTTGACACCAATTTTAGTAGAATTCCCTTTTCAACAATGGGGTTTAGACTTCATTGGTGAAATTCACCCTAGTTCCTCAGGTCAACACAAATGGATTTTGATAGCAAAAAACTACTTTACTAAATGGATAGAAGCCATTCCTCTAGACAAGCCATTGACTCTGTTATCATCCAATTTCTAGAGGGAAATATAATGTCTAGGTTTGGCTGCCCTCATAAAATCATAACTGACAATGTTACTGCTTTCAAGTCCAAAAATATGATATATTTATGTAACAAATATCAAATCAGGTTAGGGCACTCTACTTCTTATTATCCCTATGGGAATGGGTTAGTTGAGTCCTAAAACGAGAGTTTGTTTAACATTATTAAGAAATTATTGTTGGAAAACAAAAATTCGTGGCATAAAAAATAAATCAATGCACTATGGGCACACATAGTTACTTCCAAGAAATCCTTTGGAATGTCACCATTCCAGATAGTGTATGGGACAAATGTTGTTTTCCCAACTTCTTTGGGAATTCCAATGTTAAAACTTTTGCAAGAAGCTCAGGTGGAGACCAATGACATGCAAAGAAGGATCAACCAAACTATTCAGTTACAACAGTCAAGAGAAGAAATATATCACAAAACTCAAGTCATTCAAGAAAACATTAAGAAGATTTATGATAGAAGAACAAAGGAAGATGATTTTCAACTCAATGATCTTGTTTTGAAATGGGATTCCAAAAATGAAGGTAAAGGGAAACATGGCAAGTTTGACAGCTTATGGAAAGGGCCTTTTAAGATTGATTCTTTCAGGGGCAAGAATGCATTCCTATTAACTAATTTGGATGGAGAAGAGCTATCAGGAGGACCAGTAAATGGCAAGCATCTTAAGCATTATTTCCCATCAGAGTAAGTCAATTCATTCATCACCATTGTAAAATATCATTATACTTTTATATTGCAAGAGTGAAGGTGATTATCAATAGAAGTTGAAGCCCACAGTGAAGGCCCTGAGCTTCTATTTGATGTGTTACAATAGATACAAATGATAGATAGGTGAAATAGTTCAACTGGAAGATATTGGCAGAATGCCCAATGGACCAAGGCTACTGAATCTACGGTGTTCTTGACACCTCACAAGGAGGATTCCATCCCCATTAAAGCCACTGTTAGGGCCCTATATTTCATAGGAGGATTTGTTTTTACCTGATGATTTTATATTTGCAAAATGTAAATAATGTTTCATGTTTGAAATTTATTTCCAAAAGAATAATATATATATATATATATATATATATATATATATATATATATATATAGAGAGAGAGAGAGAGAGAGAGAGAGAGAGAGAGAGAGAGAGAGAGAGAGAGAGAGAGAGATTGTAGGGGACAGAAAAAATAGAATATAGAAAGAAATGAAAGGAAAAAAAAGAAAAAGAAAAAACGAAAAAGAAAGAAAAGACAAGACAAAAGAAAAAATATATCAAAAATGTCCCCCCTAGGTGAGCAAGTCCAAATGCCACAAGAAAAAAAGAAAATACATGATGGCCCTCATTTAGAAGTGTTTGTATATAAGTCTGCAACTTGTTTAAATGCTACCTAGAAATAAATTGTTCATTTAATCATACTAGCTAATCATGATTAAACTTGATCAAATAGATTAGGTTAGGGAAATAAATCAAGCATCTAGGTTAATCTTGGTTGAAATGGTTAGTTAGATTATAGAAAAGATAGCCAAATTGTTTAAACTTGGCTATAGTTTAATTAAGTATTTCAATAAAATTTCATATTATTTTGAATAGGAAAAATAAAATAAAAGGCTTGCAAATTAAAATGCGCCTTTAGAATAGATTAATCATTCTTAGGATAAGTTAAGAAGGTTTAGAATAATTAATAATGTTATTTAATCACGATTAATAATATGTAATAATATGTGCTTGTGCTAATATTTGGGTTATGTTATAAAATCAAAAAATGACAAAACTTATTTGTCGTTATGTGATATAGTGGGCACATGTTTCAACGGTCACGATCTACCCCACCATGATCAACAGCGAGGGATCATTTTTGGCCCCCCCCCAGTCCATTTTGCCGTTATTGGTGGGGGGGAGAGTATGGTGTAGGAATATCCTCTCTGCAAATAGAGACGGTCCCTCTAGCCCAAGAGAGTGGGTCTAGCCACAAACAAGACAATCTAATGTAACTTTCCTTATATTAGAATCGAATAAGAGGGCCTACCTCTTATAACGCTAATCCACTTGATGGTGATATTGCTTCCTTGCTCCAGCTTCCTTTTGTTCCTTAAAAGGCCAAGAAGTTCTAAGCTATTGAACGTAATATTAAACCCGATATAGGAAATAAAACATTAATTGTATTAAAATAAACCTCAAAGAGAAATACAACTAAAGCCTTGACGTTGGAGATCTCCTTTGTGGTATCCAAGTCCCGCTACAGGCCTTTTCAACACTCTTTTCTTCCTCTAGATTGACATGAAATGGATTGCAAGCTCTAACTCTCTCTCCTCATGCTTTAGCTACCAAATACTAGTCTTTTGTCATCTAAGACTAATCTTCTTCTATCAAAAGCTAAAGATTTGATAATTTTGCAGCTAGTTCCATCTCTCCACCACTTTCACTATGTGTTTTATTGTAACGAAAAAGGGTAAGAGAATTTGGTTTATATAGGGAGAGGAGGATAAAAATGAGATCCACTCTAGGGGGAAGAAGGTATTATCTCCTTGGGAAGGTCCACTTTTAAGGGGGAAAGAACCTTACATGGAGTTCTCGACCCTTATCCAACAAAACGAACATCCAACACATCGCCACTAGAAGTTTCTAGACATGAAAATCCATTTCCTTTTATAAAAGCAGTCCAGAAGTAGACCGGTGAGGGTATTGCGCTAATAGTAGTGCTGATCAGCGTGGGTCACAGTGTAAAACTCTGCCATCAGCACAAGTGAGACACTGGGAAAGACCGTTGATCTTAAAAATTGGGTTTTAAGAAGGATTCTCTGGAAATGTTCTAAAGGGAGTAGGGACTAGTTTCTTCAAACTTCAAGGGATGCAAGAGCATAGGTTTCATGGTGAAAATATAACATAGTAGTCACTACTAGGGTTCTCCAGGATCAGGAATGGGGAGTGACAAGAGAGTGACAAATTACTGTGTAACAGATGCCCCCTAAAGCATGAAGTCAGAGCTGAGAGCGATGGCTGAAATGCTTTAAGACGGAGCGAGGACTTGGAATACCAACATCAGAAGACCTGCAACTCAAACATACATGTACATATCTGAAATCTGATAGTCATGCCTGATAAACATGAGAGGAATATAACAATACATGAATCCATGGTATAGGCACAGTTATCCATTAAGAAAAGGATCATGTGCATGGATCTTTGGCATGGACATGGGCATCTGACTGAGGGGATCATATGAAATAGATCCATGGCATGGGCATAGCCATACACATAGAGAGGATCAAAATGGAAAGACCCAGAGTATGGTCACAGCCATTCGACAGAGCAGGATCAAAATGATACCCACGACATGGTCACAACCATCCGTCTAAAGAATCATGTATATAATCATGAATGACTCATCACTCCTCACAACCTAGACTTTTGTGATCTAATCCCAGGGTCTTGCACTCCAACATGACCCAATCAAAGTACAAATTAGAACATGTGAATAGACATGCTAAAGTCGAACATGCTAGAAAATCACTTGATTACCAGAAATTGATGTGAACCGTTAACAAGTGCGAGAGAAACCACCCATAATATCAATGGCTCTTAAGGTACTATGAGTACAATTCATGAAGTGTGAATAAGGAACTGAAGTTGAACAACTGTGAAATCACTCAATCGAGGGCCAATGATGAGAACTTATCGTCAAGTGCGAAGAACTTACCATTGAGGTGTTAGCACTTAGATTTTCCTTGAAGTTGTTAGAAGAAGGAAAGGGTTCTGAGGTAACCACAAACCAATCATTTAAGTACAGAATCTAGCCAATCCGTACTCAGAGAGGGTTCTCTCTTTATGATTTAGCTTTGTTTTATCGGATATTAGGCTAGTTATGAAAGCTTGGGGGATTTTGATTTTGCTTGGTGGTGGAATTTGAGATCAGATGGATAGAACAAGGTATTTCAGGCCATTGGGCTATGGAGTCAACTGAATGATGGCTTAATTGGATCAAGTTAATTTAACAAAAGAGAAATTTCACAGGACAAGATAACTAAACAAAAGACAAATGATAGCTTCAAATGGGTGAAATGGTCTTGAACAGGAGGAAGGGCAACTAAGAATCCTTCAAATAGGGTCCATGATGAGGGAAAGCGGGTGCTCATTAACAAAAAGCAATTAAGTATTCTTTGTTAAATGGTTACAGTGATAAACTATGAAAGCAGGGAGCAATTAAGGATTCCATACTTATAATAGCCCGGAAGAAAACATTAAGAAAATAAACAATTTTAAAGACAGAATACAGTAAAGCTTTTTCTGAAATATAATTTTTCATTTACCATTCAGATATGAAACATTTATGAATATTTATTAAACCAGGGAAACTGTAAAAACATAAGATATAGAATACTTATTTGTTTCTCGTTTGACACAAGTATCCTGTAAAAGTCCTTTACTTTATTACTTTGTTCCGGCCAACCATACAAAAGTTGTTCAACAACACTTCAATTCCAAAAGTACATTATCGACAGAAATGTCTAAGAATCCCCTTAATACTTCGAATAAGGAAGTATTTATACAAATGTTTACCTTAAAATATCTCCTAACTAAGAGAGATATATTCTAGGAAAACTAAATATCTTTCACATGAATATAGAGACATATGGTCTCGAATGTAGAAACAGAATGTGAACTGATTGTTGTTGTCCTTGTTTTTGTTGAACGAGCTGGAGGCAGGTCCTATGAATGTGCATCTTGTTGTCATGCTAGTAACTCTGTGCTAGACATCTGATTTTATCTTTTCACTGATACTCTTTCACCTGTATCTGATATTCTTTACCTGTTCACCATTGTTCACCCTTTTACCAGACTTTACTGTGGTAATTATTTCTTTTCACCTCACTTAAGTCATGGTAATTTACAGGATGTTAGTCATGCTAGACCACCAATCATCTTTTGGTATTCTTGTCCTTGTCAGCTTCCTGTAGATTTCATCTACTTTAGTATATTTCACAAAATTGGGTTGCACTGGGAATAGGTGTTTCACTTCATGTTCAATGTAAAAAAGGTTCTCCAAACCATCATAGAGAACTTTCCCTATGGGCAATGCCTTGACTGTAGATGAACTGGCCTGATGGTCAGCGTGCTGATGTAATTTGTTGATGTAGTCTATCTGAACCATTAGCTTGTCATTGATGACTAAAGGACTTGGGAGTCCTTTACTTTGTAAGATGCCAAATTTCCTCATGAACTCTTCGATGTCTTCTTGCATACCTTGACATCTTCATTCCAGACCTTGCATCAGATTTCTCTTGGTCAATACTTTCTTTATTTCAAGGATGGTAGCAGTCCTATCCTCAATGTTCAACTGCTCCAACTATTGCCTATTTCTATTGTTTAGAAAATTGATTAACTAGATTGCCTCTTCAGGATTTCTACCCAATTCTTCTTTGGCCCTTTGAACTTCTTCAAAAGCAGGCTTAACCAAATCAATTTGTTCAAAAATAATTTGAATTGATGACCAAATATCATTGATGGAATCAATGATATTGGTCCACAATATCCTCCTGATCTCTGCTAAAGGCCTGTCAAATGTCAGGTACTTCTCTAAGGCTTTAATTTGTTGGGCCATGCCTTTGTTTTTCCTTACTTCTTCTACATAATTGTTCTTGGATATATCATATTTTTGTTCCAAAGTAGTGAATTTTTCTTTCACTTTCTGCAGCTCTATGACTTGGAGTTTCATCTCCTCCATTGACTTAATCAATTCCTCTGTGCTTTGTGTTGGTGTACCTATTTGTGATGTACCTATTGCTTCTATAGGTGCAACTTTTGCCAAAGGAATATTTGGTGCTAAAGCAGGTGCTAGTGTGGAAGGGACTGTTGTTGAAACTATGGGCACTACAATCAGGGGCTGTGTGGTCAACTCACTCTGCCTTGACTGTACTGCTTTCTATAATTCCTACTCAGTCTCTTTTAATTGCTAATTTAGCTTAAGGACCAAGTCCATAAGCTCTTCTTAATTTTTCTTCTCAATCACTTCAGCAGTTTGAGGGTGAATGAGTGGTGGAAACTTCAATTGTTTTCTAAGTGCAGCTATATCTTCATTCTTCTTCTTTATTAGGCTATCTATTACCTTGACATCCTTTGGGTCATGGCCCAACTCAATAATCAACTCCTCCAATGATTTGATTCTGTTGTCTTTGGCCTGTGAGGAGGCCTTTTCTAGTTGTAATTGGGCAGTAGTGTTGCTCAGTGAATTTTGCAACCTATGTGTCATCATTGCCATGCTAGTCAGTGTAGAGTAGACCATCTCCCATGTTTGTTTGTGCAGTTCTATCTGGTCTATGGGGTGGATGTCTTTAGCCATGGCTTCAAAATTAGTCTTGAGGTAATCTACCAAGGACTTGGGCTGCTGCACTATGGGTTTCAAGAAACACATTTACATTTTTCCTTCTTTGATGTCAAAGGCTAACATCAATCTGGTTTGGTTGGTAGGGACCATATTTAAGTATTGAGCATAGCCTTGGGCCTTCAGTTGCACATACTTTGTCTTCATTTCTTTAAATTTTCCCTTTATATCTATAACTTTCTCAGAACAAGACCTGAGAGATGAAACTTCTATACTCTGTTGTCTTTCTAGTTCTTACCTCTGTGAACTTGAGGGTGTCCCACCTGTGTGTAAACTATCTCTTCCTTCCTTTCTCATGCCTTCTATAGTTTCTCCAATGAACACTTTATCTGATTACGGATTCAACCTTTGCCTCTTAGAAAAGGTTTGATCTATAGGTCTGCTAGAACGGGTAGCTACTTCCCTATCTCTTTTCAAGTTCTTTTCTGCATTCAAAGGAGTCTGCACTACTGGGATATTTCCCATGTTTGTAGGAGTTGGGTGTGTCTGTGGTGGAGCTCTCTCTTTAGAGATTTTAGGCTGCTCTGATACCTCTGGCTGTGTTGTTTGTTCTGATGTTGGACCACTTGTTCCCTGGTTTTGTTCCTGTGATGGCTCTGCTGTGGGAGCACTAGTTTCCTGTGTGTGCCTTTGAGAAGATTCTGCTGCCACCTGTTCAAAAGAGTCCAAGTCAAGTCTCTTCTCCAAATATTTCATCACATTGTCAACCTCAACCTGATCACTATCCTATTCTATCAAAGTCCCTTCCCTCCATTCATTCAAATTTGCATACTGTTCTATCTCAGGGATTCTATGATGGACATAGGGTGATAATTTATGTTTCATTCTCCTGTCACAAATGAAACCGTGAGGGTCATAAATCCAAGCAAAGCTTTTCTTTAGTTTCATTGTTGTTTCTATGATTTCTTCTGCTTCTTTCCTTGCTTCTCTATTTTTGCACACAAATGGGCCTAAGTGGTCTTTGATCCTCGATTGGGCTTTCTTCTTTGCCTTGGTGAAATGAATTTGGTTAGAGTTTAATATTTTCCTGTAATATTCCAGGTCAAACAATCTCATAGGGACATACTTAGGCAGCTTGAAAGGAGGGAGCTCACAACCATAGATTCGGATCTCAGTGTGATTCTAGTACAAGTACTATACACCTATCTTGTATTACCTTGACAGTTGAAGGATTCTCTTGACATCATCACTGACTCTTGGGGGAGGATGTCTTGTCAACATGGTGATTACAGGATAGACAAATTAATCTATGAATTCATTGTATGAATAGGGAGAAGAGTTTGATTAGTGGAAGATGGAAGCCCAAAAAATGACTGATCTGGGATTACCTCTGGTGTCAAGCTTATTCACAAACAATGAGAATTTGTCAGTTTGGTAATACAGGAAGAGGTGATACAAGACTATGGAATACTTGAACACTCTCTCATTTTCCAATCTCATGAACTGATCATGGATTTTGTCAGCTATGAATGCAGCATAGTCATACTTGGCAGCAGGGGGCTGGCTAGGGGTGAAGATAGTCATATATGCAAAGGTTATTTCATCCACATATTCATTGGTTGTGAAACCAAGAATACAGGAAATCATGGTAATAATATCCCTCCTTAAGCTTGTAAAAGCACCTGTCATGTAGGGTGGAGGGTTTTTTGAAATGTATTTTTCGAAAGTTTGGCAAACTCTGGCAATCTCTGAGCTGGATAGCTTGGAAGATTTGTCAAGTAAATCAGCAATAGACAGAGGGGTAAGGTTTTGACTAGGTTGCAACTGCAATATTTCATTGCTGGAGTCTGCTGTAATGGAAAAAAGGATTTGCTGGTCAGGGGACATTACAACTCTGATGTTAGGGTCATAATTGGCATGGCACTGGTGAACAATGTCTGGGAAAATGTGCGCAGAAGGGAATTGGTATTTTGAGAGATTTTATTACCACAGACCAATATTGTCAACATTATTGAGGTAAAGGTTCTAGTATTTGCAGTGCAGTTTCAAGGGGGAGTCATCAAATGTGAGGTCTTTGATTTGGAAGTCTCTATCAGCTAAGGGAAGGTGGTCCAAGTCCCTGTGAGGAGTGGAGACTAGAGCCACATTAAGGGCCATGGGGGTTTCCATTTCTAGTTCTTGTAGATTCAGAGATGGAAATGGGGTTTTTGAGTAAAGTTGGTGAAAACATAGGGTCTTGGGAGTCTTTTAATTTTAAGTTCCGCAACTGAATTACACTGAATTTTGGGGTTTTCAATGTAATCACAGAGGAAATTAAGTATTTACAGGGTTTCTGGAGGGAAACTGGTAAATAGCTGTTTATGGAGTGATTGGGAATGGAGTACTGGTTCACTGGGTGCAAATGGTGGACTGGAGCAGTGTCAGACTGCAATTTTTGGGGTAGTTGACGGTTGGAGTACAAGCTGGTCGAATTCACGTTTTGGTTGCATGCATGAGTTTTTAGAATAAGGATGGAAAGTAGATTATCTTTTTTTGTGCAAAGTCAAAGTTTTTGGTGGGTTTCGTGACACAGACAGGTGGCATCAATGGGGTGGCGACTTGACATTTTGTCGTTAGCGAGAGGCGGTAAGTGGGTTTCATCGCACCGCTTTTGGAGGGTAAGTGGTATTTGGGGGAAGCAGTGTGATTCCATACATCTTTCGACACGTAGCATTGGCAATGTTCATGAAACTACTCACATCTCGTGCTAAAGGTCGACCAAAAGGCCCGCGCAATATGAGCAAGGGCCGTTGGATTTGAAGGATCCGATCGAATGATGGTTGAGGTAATGACGTGACTGATGGATAATAGGGGCGGGCCCGATATTAATTAAAGGAGTTAATCATATCAGGAACAATTTGATTAGTTGGGAGAGTTATTAATTAGTCCGGATGACTAAATTAATCCTCATTAAATGGTGGTGGGGTCGGGTTCTTAATCAACTACAGAATAGTTAATCAATCCCATTTATTATTTGTTTTACAGTTATACTTACCCATCGGGGCGAGATATGTAATAATTTGGGGTTTTGCATAATATAATAATACAAGCGTGGGTAATTTTCTTTTATTTGGGATTTATATAATAAAACATTAATGGTTAATATGACCAAATGAATGGGAAAGCACTAAGTCCAATGTTTTCCGAAAATATTTCATCATATAACATATTGACTTAGGCTAAAGTGTATAAAAGGGTTTTTATGAAGATTTATTTCAATTTCCCTAAGTAAAATATGATTTTACTTAGGAAAAGTTTTATCAAATGAATGACTGATCTTATGGTGGGGTAATGTTGATGAAAGGGACTTAAGTACTTTAGGCATTTCCAATTATTGGGCCGAGGGTCTGGTCCCTCCAAAAGTTAGAGAAATTCTCTGAGCCCCTCTAACTTTGGCAATTACCTTTAGCACTGAGGGAACTAGTGAAGATTTTAGGGCAATGTGTAGGGAAGTTAATTATTTTGACTTTGAATGTTGATGTGTCTTTCCATGTGATACATGCCTTTGCCTAGTGATGAAAATAAAAGATTTAAGCATTTAAACTTAACATTCACCACACATTTATTCTGCAACCATCATCTACTTACCCTACCTACTTTACCCTAGCATTTTCACTTTTTTATTAGGGTGCACTTAGACTGGCAAACCCTTTTCAAACTTTCTTTTCTTTTACATAGTGATGCCTATCTAAGTTTACACTTATTACATCCAAGGGCTCAGATTAAACTGTTGAGCTCCTTTTATTTCCTCTACGTATCTACCTATTTGCCAAGATTAAACTGTTTGGTCAGATATTTATTCTCTATATCTAAAACATGAAATTGAAAACATGGAATAACCAAGTTTAAACTATTTGGTTACCATGGATTGTAGCATAGGTGACAAGTTGCATACAATCTTTATTATACATAAAAGTAAATGGTAGTGGCATTTAGACTTGCACACTTTCATGGTCTTTTATTTTTGTTGGGGTTCATTTTCTTTCATTTTTTGACCTCTTCTTTATTCTTTTTACCCTTTTATTCTTTTTCTAGGGTACACCCTCTTTACATTTTGTAATTTTTTATTTTTTTCAAATGTGGAAAAACTTTGCAACAAGTAAAGGTATGAACATATTTCAAAGCTAAACCAAGTAAGTCATGATATATGACACCTATTGGTATAGGGGCAGAACAGTGGCTCAACTTGGGGATGGCCTTCTTAGTGGAAAGTCAAGAACAATAGATCAGTAGACTTTGAATGACTTTGACTGTGCTCTGCAATCTTCTTTTCCTTGTTGCTTTATTTGTATGTATGACAGTAATGTTTCTGAAGCTTAGGGCCTTCTCTTCGGGCTTCAACTTCAAAATCTTACCATCCAATCAACACTTAACATTACAAAGGATATAATATGTACAGTCAGGAACATGGTAAAGTTAGTAACTAGGATCAAAGTAATGCTTTAACATCCGACCATTGACTGGTCCTCCTTCCACTTATGTACCATCTAACTCTTTGTCTCCAAGGAAGAAATCTTCTGCCTTGGTTCTTCTGTCAAATATCTTCTTGAGTTTCTCCTGTAATACTTGGGATCATTGGTACACCTCCTCCCTAGTTTGCTGCAAATTGATGGTCTGGTTTATCCTTCTTTGTATATCATTAGGTTCGACTTGAGCTTCTTGAAGTAGTTTCATGACAGGAACCCCTAAAGATGAGGGAAAAATTGCCTCCATACCATAAACAAGTTCATAGGGACTGATTTCAATGGATTTCTTGGTTGTAATCCTGTCTGCCCACAGAGCATTGGTTAACTTTTCATTCCAAGTTTTCTTATTTTCTTCTAACAGTTTTTTGATAATATTGATGAGACTTTTGTTAGAAGATTCTGCAAGTCCATTCCCTTGAGGATAGTAGGCTGTGGAATGGCCGAGTGTCATGTGATATTTGTGACAGAAGGCAATCATTTTCTTTGATTTGAAAGTTGCAGCATTATCAGTAATGATTTTAGTGGGACAACCAAATCTAGATAGAATATTGGCCTCTAGAAATCCTATGATGACAGTGTCTGTGGGTTGTCTAGAGGGAATGGATTCTATCCATTTTGTAAAATAGTTACTTGCAGTGAGTATCCATTTGTGTTGACCAGAAGAGGCTGGGTGAATTTCCCCAATGAAGTCAAGACCCCATTGTTGAAAAGGCTTCTTAGTGGAAATAGGTTTCAAGGGTAAAGGTAACAATTTTCTTTTGCCTTCAAATATTTGGCATTTATGGAAAGAAGTTACAAATTTCTTCACATCTACAAACAAGGTCAACCAATAGAATCCAGCCCTTAGGATTTTATCAGCAGTTAACTTCCAGTAGAGATATCCACAACAGTCCCCTGCATGAAATTCTTGTAGAGCCTTGTTAGCTTCATCTTTTAACAAACATTTTAACAAAATTCCTTCATGATTTTTCCAAAAAAGAGTATTATCTAAGATGCAAAACTTTGAAGCATTCATTTTCAAAAACCTATTCTTGGTTCTAGACAACCCTAGAGGAGCTTGCAAGTTTTGTAAAACATAAATTATATCAGCATACTAAGGTGAATCTGAAAAGGCATGGCTGATTTGTGGATTCGCCATCTCCTGCTCGTTATCCAGCTCTACAATGAGATTTATGTCTAGGGCTTGACAATTAGTTTCTGCCATGAGTTTAGCCAATCCCTGGCCTTTTATTAGCTTGGTAGGTTTTATCTCTATATCATACTCTAAGATAGTAGCTATCCATTTTCCTCTTTTTCCATCAACTCCATCCTGAGTTAGGATGTCTTTGACTATTGTTTTAGGAACATAAGCTATTACATGTGAATACAATATATAGCCTATGAAATCCTTAAGGGCTTTTACCAATGCAAAAGCTTGTTTCTCCATTATTTTGTATTTTAATGATGCATCTTTGAGAGCTTTACTAAAAAATGCTATTGGTTTTTCACATCCCTGATCATCCTTTTGTAGTAAAATTGTAGCTATAGTGTGTTTTGATGCAAAAGAAAAAATGATGAAGTCTCTATCAAACTATAGGCTTATGAGGACTGGTGTTCTGGTTAAGGCCATTTTGATTTCTTCAAATGATTGCTTGGCCTCTACTGTCCATTTGATACTTGAATCCTTTTTTAACATGTTATTTAATGATCTAATGAGTTCGGCTAAGTTAGAAATGAATCTCCTTAAAAAATTTATCTTCCCTAGGAAAGCTTGAAGCTCTTTAACACTTCTTGGATGGGGTATCTGTAAAATAGCTTCAATCCTAGAAGGGTCAATTCAAATACCATCCTTGGAAATGATGTGACCTAATAGCTTCCCTTCCTCCAAACCAAAAAAATACTTCTTTGGATTCAAAGAAATACCATACTTTCTGCACTTTAAAAATACTTGCCTAAGATGTTCCAAGTGCTGTTGATCTGATTTGGAAAAAACAGTTAGATCATCAAGATATATAACAAGAAAATCGTGAATTTATTTGGCAAAGGCAATGTCCATTTCTCTTTGGAAGGTTGGTCCTGCATTTTTTACTCCAAAGGGCATTTTAATGTACATGAAAGTACCCCATGGGCTTGTAAAAGCAGTTTTCTCTTGGTCATCAGGATGAATCAAGATTTGGTTATAACCTGAAAACCCATCTAAAAGTGAAATTCTATAAGAACCCACTACCCTTTGCAAAATATGATCCATTTTGGGTGAAGGATAGTTATCTTTAAGAGAGACCTTATTTACATTTCTCAGATCAACACATAACCTTATTTCCCCTGTTTTCTTCCTAGTAGGTACCAAGTTAGACACCCATTCTGAAAATCTAATAGGGGCAATAATCCCTGCTTCATACATGCGTTTGATTTTCTTTTTCAATTGATGGTAATAACATAGGGTTAATTCTTCTGAGTTTTTGTTTAAAGGGCTTTTGATTTTCTTTCAGATGTATAGTGTGTTGAATGATAGAGGTGTCATAGGACTTCAAATCTTTATAACTCCAGGAAAAGACATCTTGGAATTCCCTCATAAGTTCAACATACTTTAACTTCTGATTAGGAGGTAAAGATTTTGACAATTTTATCAATTTGGGATTATCCTTTGTTCCTAGGTTATACTCCTCAATATCTGCTTATAATGGCTCCATTTTAGGTTTCTTGGGAATGTCATTAGAGTTGAATAAATCTTCTATAGGAGTCAATCCTTTGGGTAAATAATTGTCCTTTAGATTTATAACCTCTGTTTCTTCTTCAATTATCTCATCAAGGTCCATTTGTTTCAGATTTTGAATTTCCTCTTGTGTGAATTTTGTAGGATGAAGCATATTTATCGAATCTTCTTCTGAAATGTTAATTTCTACCTCATTTATTTGATTAGAACTAATAATTGTATCAACATCTATGTTAGTGTTAGAAAACTCTTCATCTAAATTTAAAAAGTTATTGATCTGCTTATCACTATCAAAAACCTGCCAGTTCTTAAGATTATCAAGGATGGCTGGTCTGTGCCTAATCTCAGCAGTATACTGATGATTAGGTTGAAAAGGTAATTTGCAGGTGCTAGCAAACATGGCCAGACTGTGGGCTTGCATGTTGTGCTTTCTAGGAATAGTTGCAAGCTGGGTTTCCAAAAAAGTATCGAGGATTTTTATGATTGTTCCCCTATAATATCCAAGTCTAGGATCCCTAGTTAAGTAAGTTCCTTTAATCTGTTTAACTATTACTTCTGAATCTCCCATGATGGATACCCTTATAGCCCCTAATCTTTAAACAAGTTTAAGACCTAACAAGAGAGCCTCATATTCTGCCATATTATTGGTGCATCTAAAATTTAATCTGTAGGCATGGCCTTCAGCATGATGATTTTCTAAACTGTACACCCAAACTCTTGTTCCTGCTCCTAGTTTATTTACCGAGTCATCAAACTCTAAATGCCAAAGGATTTCATGTTCATAATTCGTATCTAGGGTGGTAGGAACTTGTTTAACCATGGCATTTGGGTTTTCATTGTCATCTTATTTTTATTTGTTATTTGATATTTCCTGAATATGAACAGTTGATTTTTCTTTTTCAATTTCTTTTGGTTCTACTACTAAAACATCTAAAGTATTTGAAGGACTGGCTTTTTCATTTTAAAGAATGAAAGAATCCATGTCAGAGTGTACTAAGCAGATGGGGAAATTTTAGGGTCTTTCCTGACTACTTACTACACATTTCATCATTGTTTCTTTGTATAGTTTCTTGGGTTGTCTGAAAACTAATATAGTAGCATATGACATATCTAGTTGAAGAGATCCCTGAATATTAGCACCCCAATATCTGCACAACAGCATGCCATATTTGGGTGGTATATCTGCTACCACTATGTCCATTAAAATTGTTTTTGCGGGATATTGAACCAATGAAACACACAAGTCTTTTATCAATCCTAAACATCTCACTTGACTGGAGTCAAAAGAAAACAAATCTTTGTATGGTCTAGTGATGTCTAGGTATAGCTTTTCCATGACAAACTTAGGCATGAGATTATGAGATGCACCAGAGTCAAACATGGTGTTGTGAAGAATCTTATCATGTATGTTTAGGCTAACATAGAAGGGAGGAATTCCTCCTTCCATTGGTTTCCCATTCACTTCTGGGCCAAATATTAGTTCGGGTTGATCATCAAAAAGATTAACTGAATCTTCAGTTCCAGTAATTTTCAATGATCTAGTGATTTTAGTTCGGTAGGCATCATGTTTAGCTAATTCAGATAATGGGACAAAATTTTTTAGCTTGCCTACTTCTGTTTCCAAATTAAAGGGTTTTTCTATTTGTACTTTTGGATTTTGAGTAGCAGTGTTTTCTGTGTTTTCTATGTCTTTCTCATTTTCAGGATTAGAATCATGATTTGCTGATTCTCCTACATCAACCTTTTGAGTTTCTTCCACTATCTCCTTGGAAGGAAAGGAAGTGGAAGGTTGTTCATTGTTTTCTTGATTATCAGAGATATCTTCAATTATGGGGTCAGAAGGATTAGCGTTTGATCTAGAAAGAATTTGCAAAGGTTTAGTTACTGTCTTACCTTTTTTGGGCTGATTTGGAACTGTTTTCTTGTTTGTTTCAGGGACATCAATTCTCCTACTTCTTAGATTGTATTGCCTGTGAACCTCAAAGATGGCTGAGTCATATCCCTGCCTAAAGTCGAACAATTCTCCTGATTGGGTTTGGAACTGTTTAAGTATGTGGGCCTCTTGATCATCTTGGGATAAGAAAACTTCTCCTTCATCATCAAGCCCCATCAAATTGATTTGAGTATCTTCTTCTAGGCCTTCAGAGTGAGAAGCTTCTACATAGTTCTCCTAGAAAGGAGGTCTAATGTTTTGGTCAGGACCATTGTTTCTAGGGTTCTGGTTTTGATTTTTCCTGAAATTAGGATTTCTCCCTGCATTAGCTTGGTAGCTATCCCAAGGAGATTTTCTTTCAATTATCTCCACTTTGTCTCCTAGTCTATCCATTCCTTTAATTATGGCATCTAGCTTTTTTCAAAGGGTGAGCTCTCTTGTTTTAATGTTATCCACCTTTCACTCCTGGCCTTGGATCTTTTGGATAGAAGGTTGGCTTCAACACTGACTACTATGCTTTGCATATCTTCCAAAGTAGGGGGGTTTTGTTCTCTCAGCTGGAAAGCCATATCAGAGTCAAATCCATCTAGGAATTTGATTAACGCTAAACCAGGTGGGGGCCTAAGATCTAGTGGAATGGCACTATACACACTGTTAAATCTAGTGCAATAGTCTTGGACAGTTTCATGGGGTCCTCTTCTTAGGTTTTCATATTCGGTTAAAATCTGAAGGGGGTCTTTCCTTTTCTCCCATCTGTTCAAGAATTGCTAATAGAGAGTTCTAAGGATATCTATACTATTGGGTGTTAAGGCTTTGAACTAAGTTCTAACTTCCCTAGATAAACTTTGAACAAATATTCTCATTTGCACATCAGCAGTATCTATTTCACAAATTTCAAAATAATCAGTCATCTTCTTGGTGTGTTGTTGGGCTGTATAGGTTCCAGTGCCATCAAAAGTAGTAATCTTACTTTGGTAGTCCTGAGGCATGGCACCTAAGTTTGCTGGTAGTACCAGGGGAGCATATCTATTGGCCATTGCTGTTGATAGTGTTGAAACAAAGGATGGGGTTGGGGTAACAGTGGATGTTTGAGTTGTGGATGGAAAACCAGGGGTTATAGTCAACTGTGGAGTGGTTTGAGGTTGAGAGATATGAGGAAAAGATGATGAGCTAGCGGAGGGAGAAGTAACTATGGAAGGTTTAGGGGTTTCTTCAGTGGTGAGACGATATTGAGGAGAGTTCTGTAAATGTTGGTCAATTAAAAAATTAGTTCTTTGGATCTCGAGTTCTCTGTTGAACTCCGGGTCTTGGACTAGGTCTATTAATTCAAAGTCGGATGAAGTTCGAAACAGAGAAGTTTCAAAGTACTCATCAAAGGGTAGGTCTTCTAGGTAGAGCCACTTAGTAGGACAAGATTGAGAGCTAAAGATGGGCTGAGGGCTAATAGAACTTTCTTGTCTTCTAAGAATTCTGGGGATTAGATTGGGGTTCTCAAACACACGTGGTGGATTGGGATCAAGATTAGCCCTAGTGTATTGAGTTCTTTCTGAAGCCAGGTTTCAGGTTTTTTTTTTGTTTTCTTAATAGATATCCAAACAACCTCTATGAATGCTTTAAGATGCTTTAGATTTAAGGTTTTAAATTTCTTAAAGATTTGTTTTAACTAAGGAACTGTTCATTCCCTAGTGGAGTCGCCATTATGTTATCACTTAGATTTTCCTTGAAGTTGTTAGAAGAAGGAAAGGGGTCTGAGGTAACCACAAACCAATCTTTTATGTACAGAATCTAGTCAATCTGTACTCATAGAGGGCTCTCTCTTTATGATTTAGCTTTGTTCTATGGGATATTAGGCTAGTTATGAAAGCTTAGGGGGTTTTGATTTTGTTTGGTGGTGGAATTTGAGAGCAGATGGATAGAACAAGGTATTTCAGGCCATTGGGATTTGAAGTCAGCTGAATGATGGCTTAAATGGATCAGGTTGATTTGAAAAACAAGAAATTTCACAGGGCAAGATAGCTAAACAAAAGACAAATGATAGCTTCATTTGGGTGAAATGGTCTTAAACAGGGAGGAAGGGCAACTAAGAATCCTTCAAATAGGGTCCAAGATGAGGGAAAGTGGGTGCTCATTAACAAAAAGAAATTAATTATTCTTGGTTAAATGGTCACAGTGATAAACTGTGAAAGCAGGGAGCAATTAAGGATTCCCTACTTATAATAGCCTGGAAGAAAACATTAAGAAAATAAATGATTTTAAAGATAGAATGCAGTAAATCTTTTTCTGAAATATAACTTTTCGTTTATCATTCAGATATGCAACACACACGAATATTTATTAAACCAGAAAAACTGTAAAAACACAAGATATAGAAGACTTATTTGTTTCTCGTTTGACACAGGTATCCTGTAAAAGTCCTTTGCTTTATTACTTTGTTCTAGTCAGCCATACAAAAGTTGTTAAATAGCACTTCAATTCCAAAAGTATATTATCTACAGAAATGTCTAAGAATACCCTTAATGCTTTGAATAAGGAAGTATTTATACAAATGTTTACCTCAAAATATCTCCTAAGTAAGAGAGATATATTCTAGGAAAAATAAATATCTTTCACATGAATATAAAGACAGATGGTCTTGAATGTAGAAACAGAATGTGAATTGATTGTTGTTGTCCCTATTTTTGTTGAAGGAGCTAGAGGCAGGTCCTATGAATGTGCATCTTGCTGTTGTGCTAGTAACTCTGTGTTGGACATCTGATTTTATCTTTTCACTGAGACTCTTTCACCTGTATCTGGTACTCTTTACCTGTTCACCATTGTTCACCCTTTTACCAGACTTTACTGTGGTAATTATTTCTTTTCACCTCACTTAAGTCATGGTAATTTACAGGATGTCAGTCATGCTGGACCACCAACCATCTTTTGATATTCTTGTCCTTGTCAATATCCTATAGATTTCATCTGTTTTAGTATATTTCACAAAATTGGGTTGCACTGGGAATAGGTGTTTCACTTGATATCAATGTAAAAAAGGTTCTCCAAACCATCATAGAGAACTTTCCCTATGGGCAATGCCTTGACTGCAGATGAACTGGCCTGATGGTCAGCTTGTTGATGTAATTTGTTGATGTAGTCTATCTGAACCATTAGCTTGTCATTGATGACTAAAGGACTTGGGAGTCCTTTACTCTGTAAGATTCCAAATTTCCTCATGAACTCTTCAATGTCTTCCTGCATACCTTCACATCTTCGTTCCAGAACTTGCATCAGATTTCTCTTGCTTAATACTTTCTTTATTTCAAGGATGGTAGTAGTGCTATCCTCAATGTTCAACTACTCCAACTGTTGCCTATTTCTACTATTTAGAAAATTGATTAACTAGATTGTCTCTTCAGGCTTTCTACCCAATTCTTCTTTGGTCCTTTGAACTTCTTCAAGAGAAGGCTTAACCAAATTAATTTGTTCAAAAATAATTTGAATTGATGACCAAATATCATTGATGGAATCAATGATATTGGTCCACAATATCCTCCTGATCTCTGCTAAAGGCCTGTCAAATGTCAGGTCCTTCTCTAAGGATTTAATTTATTGGGCCATGTCTTTTTTTTTCCTTACTTCTTCTACATAATTGATCTTGGATATATCATATTTTTGTTCCACAGTAGTGAATTTTTATTTCACTTTCTGCAGCTTTGTGACTTGGATTTTCATCTCCTCCATTGACTTAATCAAGTCCTCTGTGCTCTGTGTTAGTGTACCTGTCTGTGATGTACTTGTTGCTTCTATAGGTGCAGTAGTTGCCAAAGGAATATTTGGTGCTAAATCAGGTGCCAGTGTGGAAGGGACTGCTGTTGAAACTATAGGCACTACAGTCTGGGGCTGTGTGGTTGACTCACTCTACCTTGACTGTACTGCTTTCTCTAACTCCTGCTCTGTCTCTTTTAATTGCTCATTTAGATTAAGGACCAACTCCATAAGCTCTTCTTCATTTTTCTTCTCAATTACTTTAGCAGTTTGAGGGTGAATCAGCGATGGAAACTTCAACTGTTTTCTAAGTGCAGCTATATCTTCATTCTTCTTCTTTATTAGGTTCTCTGCTGCCTTGACATCCTCTGGGTCATGGCCCAACTCAATAATCAACTCCTCCAATGATTTTATTCTGTTGTCTTTGGCCTGTGAGGAGGCCTTTTCTAGTTTTAATTGGGTAGTAGTGTTGCTCAATTAATTTTGCAACCTATGTGCCATCATTGCCTTGGTAGTCAGTGTAGAGTAAACCATCTCCCCTATTTGTTTGTGCATTTCTATCTAGTCTATGGGGTGGATGTCTTTAGCCAGGACTTCAAAATCAGTCTTGAGGTAATCTACCAAGGACTTGGGCTACTGCACTGTGGGCTTCAAGAAACTCATTTGAATTTTGCCTTCTTTGATGTCAAAGGCTGACATCAATCTGGTTTGGTTGGTAGGGGCCATCTTTAAGTACTGAGCATAGGTTTGGGCCTTCAGTTGCTCATTCTTTGTCTTGATTTCTTTAATTTTTCCCTTTATATCTATAACTTTCTCAGAAGAAAACCTGAGAGATGAAACTTCTATACTCTGCTATCTTTCTAGTTCTTGCCTCTGTGAACTTGAGGGTGTCCCACCTGTGTGTAAACTATTCGTTCCTTCCCTTCTCATGCTTTCTATAGTTTCTCCAATGAGCTCTTCCTCTGAATAAGGATTCAACCTTTTCCTCTTAGAAAAGGTTTGATCTGTATGTCTGTTAGAATGGGTAGCTACTTCCCTATCTCTTTCCAAGTTCTTTTCCTCATTCAGAGGAGTCTACACTACTGGGGGATTTCCCATGTTTGTAGGAGCCGGGTGTGTCTGTGGTGGAGCTCTCTCTTTAGAGATTTTAGGCTACTCTAATACCTCTGGCTGCTCTATTTGTTCTGATGTTGGAGCACTTGTTCCCTGGTTTTGTTCTTGTCATGGCTTTGTTGTGGGAGCACTAGTTTCCTGTGTGTGCCTTTAAGAAGATTCTGCTGCCACCTGTTCAAAAGAGTTGAAGTCAAGTCTCTTCTCCAAATCTTTCATCACATTGTTAACCTCAACCTGATCACTATCTTGTTCTATCAAAGTCCCTTCCCTCCATTCATTCAAATTTGCATACTGTTCTATCTCAGGGATTTTGTTATGGACGTAAGGTGATAATTTGTGTTTCATTCTCCTATCACAAATGAAACCGTGAGGGTCATAAATATAAGCAAAGCTTTTCTTTAGTTTCATTGTTGTTTCTATGATTTCTTCTACTTCTTTCCCTGCTTCTCTATTGTTGCACACAAATGGGCCTAAGTGGTCTTTGATCCTCAATTGGGCTTTCTTCTTTGCCTTGGTGAAATGAATTTGGTCAGAGTTTAATATTTGCCTGTAATATTCTAGGGCAAACAATCTCATAGGGACATACTTAGGTAGCTTGAAAGGAGGGAGCTCACAACCATAGATTCGGATCTCAGTGTGATTCTGGTACAAGTACCAGTCACCTATCTTGTATTGCTTTGACAATTGAAGGATTCTCTTGATATCATCACTGACTCTTTGGGGAGGATGTCTTGTCAACATCGTGATTACATGATAGACAAATTGATCTATGAATTCATTGTATGAATAGGGAGAAGTGTATGAGTAGTGGAAGATGGAAGTCCAAAAAATGACTGATCTGGGATTACCTCTGGTATCAAGCTTATTCACAGAGAATGGGAATTTGTCAATTTGGTAATACAGGAAGAGGTGATACAAGACTGTGGAATACTTGAACACTCTCTCATTTTCCAATCTCATGAATTGATCATGGATTTTGTCAGCTATGAATGTAGCATAGTCATCGTTGGTAGCAGGGGGTTGGCCAAGGGTGAAGATAGTCATATATGCAAAGGTCATTTCATCCACATATTCATTGGTTGTGAAACCAAGAATACAGGAAATCATGGTAATAATATCCCTCCCTAAGCCTGTAAAATCACCTGTCATGTAGGGTGGAGGGTTTTCTGAAATGTATTGTTTTAACATGAAAGTTTCGCAAACTCTGGTAATCTCTGAGCTAGATAGCTTGGAATATTTGTCAAGTAAATCAGCAATAGACAGAGGGGTAAGGTTTTGACTAGGTTGCAACTGTAATATTTCATTGATGGAGTCCATTGTAATGGAAAAAGGATTTACTAGTCGAGGGACATTACAGCTCTGAGGTTAGGGTCATAATTGGCATGGCACTGGAGAACAATGTATGGGAAAATGTGCACAAAAGGGAATTGGTATTTTGGGAGATTTTATTCCTAAAAAACAATATTTTCAACATTATTGAGGTAAAGGTTCTGGTATTTGCAATGCAGTTTCAAGGGGGAGTCATCAAATGTGGGGTCTTTGATTTGGAAGTCTCTATCAGCTAAGGGAAGCTGGTCCAAGTCCCTGTGAGGAGTGGAGACTGGAGCCACATTAAGGGCCATGGGGGTTTCCATTTCTGGTTCTTGTAGATTCAGAGGTGGAAATGGTGTTTTTGAGTAAAATTGGTGAAAACAGAGGGTCTTGGGAGTCTTTTAATTTTAAGTTCTGCAACTAAATTACACTGAATTTGGGGTTTTCAACATAATCATAGAGGAAATTAAGTATTTACAGGGTTTCTGGAGGGAAACTAGTAAATACCTGTTTATGGAGTGATTGGCAATGGAGTAATGGTTCACTGCGCGCAAATGGTGGACTGTAGTGGCATTGGACTACAATTTTTAGGGTAGTTGATAGTTGGAGTACGAGCTGGTTGAATTCATGTTCTGGTTGCATGCATGATTTTTTAGAATAAGGATAGAAAATAGGTTATCTTTGTTTTTTATGCAAAGTCAAATTTTTTGGCAGGTTTCGTGACATGGATAGCTGGCATCAGTAGGGAGGCGACTTGACATTTTGTCGTTAGCAGGAGGCGGTAAGTGAGTTTCATTGCACCGCTTTCGGAGGGTAAGTGGTATTTTTGGGGAGCAGTGTGATTCCATACATCTTTCGACACATAGCATCAGCACTGTTCATGAAACCGCTCACATCGCGTGCTAAAGGTCGACCAAAAGGCCCACGCGATATGAGCAATGGCTGTTGGATTTGAAGGATCCGATTAGACAGCGGTTGAGGTAATGATGTGACTGATGGATAACAGGGGCGTGCCTGATATTAATTAAAGGAGTTAATCATATCGGGGGCGATTTGATTGGTTGGGAGAGTTATTAATTACTCTGGATGACTAAATTAATCCTCATTAAATGGTGGCAAGGTCGGGTTCTTAATCAAGTATAGATTAGTTATTCAATCCCATTTATTATTTGTTTTACAGTTATACTTAACCATCGGGGCGGGATATGTAATAATTTGGGGTTTTGCATAATATAATAATACAGGCGTGGGTAATTTTCTTTTATTTGGGATTTATATAATAAAACATTAATGGTTAATATGACCAAATGAATGGGAAAGCGCTAATTCTAATGTTTTCTGAAAATATTTCATCATATAACATATTGACTTAGGCTAAAGTGTATAAAAGGGTTTTTATGAAGATTTATTTCAATTTCCCTAAGTAAAATAGGATTTTACTTAGGAAAAGTTTTATCAAAGGAATGAGTGATCTTATGGGGGGATAATGTTGATGAAAGGGACTTAAGTACTTTAGGCATTTCCAATTATTGGGCCGAGGGTCCGGTCCCTCCAAAAGTCAGAGAAATTCTCTGAGCCCCTCTAACATTGGCAATTACCTTTAGCACTTAGGGAATTAGTGAAAATTTTAGGGAAATGAGTAGGGAAGTTAATTATTTTGACTTTGAATGTTGATGTGCCTTTCCATGTGATGCATGTCTTTGCCTAGTGATGAAAGTAAAAGATTTAAGCATTTAAACTTAACATTCACCACACATTTATTTTGCAACCATCATCTACTTACCCTACCTACTTTACCCTAGCATTTTCACTTCTTTATTAGGGTGCACTTAGACTGGAAAACCCTTTTCAAACTTTCTTTTCTTTTACATATTGATGCCTATCTATGTCTACACTTATTACATCCAAGGGCTCAGATTAAACTATTGAGTTCCTTTTATTTCCTCTACCTATTTACTTATCTGCCAAGATTAAACTGTTTGGTCAAATCTTTATTCTCTATAACTAAAACATGAAATTGAAGACATGGAATAACCAAGTTTAAACTGTTTGGTTACCATGGATTGTAGCATAGGTGACAAGTTGCACACAATCTTTATTATACATAAAAGTAAATGGTAGTGGCATTTAGACTTGCACACTTTCATGGTCTTTTATTTTGTTGGGGTTCATTTTCTTTCATTTTTTGACTTCTTCTTTATTCTTTTTACCATTTTATTCTTTTTCTAGGGTATACCCTCTTTACATTTTTTAATTTTTAATTTTTTTCAAATGTGGAAAACCTTTGCAACAAGTAAAGGTACGAACATATTTCAAAGCTAAACCAAGTCAATCATGATATATGACACCTATTGGTATAGGGGCATAACATTGGCATGCAAGCTATAAGGTACTGGAAAGGAGTTTCTAGAACAGCTCCCTGGATAATGAACTAAAGTCAACAGGAAACGATCCATCGAAGGAAGGTCATAATGGATCCTTCTTCACCGACATGAAACATGAAACACAATGAATGAGAGTAGTCCAAGAATGTGACGAATGATCAGACAATAGAGAGGCAAGAAGACTTCTCTTGAACATGTGGATGAAATGACTCCAGAGTTTGGTAGCATTTTACATCATAGGATCAAAGGTGATGGTGACATGGCAGAGATCAGATTATAGGTTAAAATGGATAACCCAAACCCAAAAAGGAAAGTGACAAAGTTAGGATGTCCCAAAACCCAACACGAACAACAAATGACTGTTAATGTTTAAGAGAGACATGTCGCCTCAAGTGAAGAATACAACTGATGAATACTTCCAATTTCCCCCACCATTTCCTGTGAGTACCCTAGTTATTTTTGAAACACAAACTTGAAGGGGATAGCATATGCTTGTAATATAAGCCCATCCTTCGGATGGATACTACCTAGTAAATTTTAATGATCCCTAGGAAGGATAAGCTAGGTCTCGTCATAATGAAAAGTCCTATATCATTTAATCTTTTAACGAGTCCGACAAAGTTGAAACTCAGAATATTTTTCATGTTTAGAGAGTTTGAAAAAGACATGGAAAATAAAACTCCAAGTGTCCCTTTTTGTAAAGTTGTCTCTCGAACCCAAAAAGGTAGAAAACAATATTTAAGAGAACCTCCTAGTCATGTTTGACTAAGGTATACCATTTTTGTAAATAGTTTTATCCCAACCCGAAAAAGGGTTAAACATATACTGGGTGAACAATGTTTTGCAACCTTTAACGAGTTCAAAACGACAAGAGTTTGACAATCTTTTGATATTTTGAGAGTCAGAAAAGAGCTCAAACATGACTCCCTTCTTTTATTTTCTTTAATGAGTCTAAAAGGGAAAAATACTCGGCAATATTTTCATTTTTTACGAGTCAGGAAAGAGCTTAAAGGTGACTCGTCCTAGAAGAATGAGTGGTATAAAGGGTAGAGACTGGTTTCAGTTATGGTGGAACTACTCAAAAACTAAGAGGTAAAGAAGATGGCTAGTAAAGCCACTCATTGCTACAGTTCCTCAAGAATGGGTAAAACAACTAAGTGAAAGCGAATGATCAGCCAAAGAGATGGTGGTGATGGAATGGAGGAAAAAGCAAGGTTTATCTAACTAGAGAGGCTGATAAAAATGGAAATCACGACAGTTAAAATGGAGATGGGTTCATTTTTATACAATCCTAAACCATGAGGAACTATGCTTCGATTCGATTTCATGTTTACACAAGCTTGAAATGAGAAACTATGCTTGGATTCGGTTTCATGTTTACACAAGCTTGAAATGAAAAACTATGCTTGGATGAAAAAATGGCATGCCCCCAACATGATGAGAGCCAAGGCACATGTCCCCCAAACTTCATTTCATTCATCGAAGTAGACATCGGGTTGCTAAAAGGCGCATGGAATGAAGTTTCAATTTCAAGATCAAGGAAAGACTTGATTGGAATTTGACGAGATCTTAATGCAATACTCAATTTGGAAAAGGGAGTTGTTTCATTTTTTAATGAGGTTGAGACAATAAAAGAACTATCCTCAAGACTCCATTTTTTAAGGAGCTTGACATAAGACCAGGAACCATGCTCCAACACGTTGTTTCATTTTTTAACGAGGTTGACACAAGACCATGAACTATCCTCATGACTCCTTTCTTCATTTTTTAAGGAGCTCGACACAAGACCAGGAACCATGCTTTGACACCTTGTTTCATATTTTAACCAGGTTGACACAAGACAAGGAACTATCCTCATGACATCTATTTCATTTTTAAATGAGGTTGACACAGGAACAAACTATCACTGAAATCTGTTTCATTCCTTAACGAGGTTGATATAGGAACAAATTATCCTCGCACACTGTTTCATTTTTTAACAAGGTTGACACAGAAAAAGAACTATCCTCGTAACTACTAATCATGGACCATACGAGAACATGGCCCCCAAGAGGTCCTCACTGGACAGGAGAGCTACACTCTGGGAGGAACACATGTCAACTGGTACAAATGATAGATCAGGTTCCAATGCCCCCAATACATAATGTACCATGCCATCTGCGTGATCATCAACAGATGTGGAGATGGAACGGGTAGCCACATAATTGACCTGTGGTGGGGAGGGTACTATTTGCAAACGAGAACCAATAGGGGATGATGGTAGGATTGGAGCTATCTGGTGACTGACTAACGATAATTGATCAATGGTCACTATTCTCCCTTCATGTGGAAAAAAAACCACACGAAAAAGTGAAGAAACAAGAGCTCTCGTGAGATAAACATAGTCGCACCCACGGAGAAGATCGAAGTCTAAGGGACCTTGGACTACCATCATGTCTCTATAGATGGTCTTTCCTCCCAAGGTAATAGGGAACTTTGGAAGGATCCATAAAGGTTGACTGGCTCCTCCATTGAAAGCCAACATATTCTTGGTGACAGGCACAAGCTGTGGAGATCCCACATCTTGCCAAGTAGTAGAATACATGATGTTAACAAACGAGCCTTCATCTAATAGAGTGCCATGTACTGCCCTATTATAGGCTTGTACCGTAATCTCAAAAGGCACATAAAATGGGAGGCAGAATGCAGTCAATTGACTCCAATCAAAAGAAACAACATAACTACTTGGTGGGGGTATCATAGGATTTCCCCCATGCTTTATAGGAATAGGAGAAGGACTCTCCTAAAAAAATGTGACGGGAGGGCTACTCTTCAATTCATGAAAATCTAAGGAGATGAGAAGAACATGAGCAGTATGATCACTACTCTCTTTGGGAACAAAGTGAACAACTGAAGGTGGAGCCAAGTCAACACTCTTTTTTACCAATGGTTGGTCAGGAACAGATACAAGAGAGTGATGCTCAGGAAGATCAGGATGGAAAGAGATGAATCCAAGTAAATCTCTTTACCAACTAGGAGAGGTTTAGAAGAAAGCCTCTGATAACTAGAAGGAAGTTGGGGTTGAGGAGCTATAAGGTTTTCCAAAACTTTGGAAGCTTTATCCATAAGAGGACAAAGGTGAAGAAGATGCTCTCCTTCACATAACCTACAGGGGAGTTTAATTTTTCCCTTCTTATTACCATCACTAGCCAAGGGTGTAGCATCGACATGATCTCCAGAGGTCGATGGGGATTGTCGACCCAAATTTTGAGACCATACTTCTAAGACTTTAGGAATACCAGGACAGTCTCAAAGGAGATGGTCACCCTTACATAGCCTGTAAGGGAATTTTACCTTTCACAAAGAATCGAAAGGTTTGTTGATGGGAAGTGCATTTGGATCAATAGTTACATGGTTGGCCTCTCACTTAACTAACTTCTTCTTCTTTGTCTTATTCTTCTTCCTCTTAACCTTCTAGTTACTAGATTTCAATCTTTCACCAGGCAAAGTAGAAGAGGAGGGTGAAGAAATAGGTGGAGAAGGTGAGAGGTCAACCTTAGAATCAACATGGTGTTGTTAAGGTGAAGGAGATGGTTGGACAGAAGTTGGGACACTCGGATCACTGGGATAAAAAATAACCAGACAGGTAAACCAATAGTTAACCCAGGAAGGGACAACGTTGCCATATAAGGAGTGCCAGTGTTGTCTTAGTGGGGCCTGACCCAGGTTCGGAAGTGATTTAGCCAAGCAAATCCCAGTACTACTGGCCCTTTCGGCCCGAAGTAGTATGGGAGGGTTCTAGAACCAAGTTTCCGTACCTTGGGGATGTCTGATATGTGGTGATTGGTATGCGATTCAACCTTCATGCTTACTGGGCTAAGCGGACCATTGAGCCCCTTGCGTCCTTCGCGTAGCTCTAGCTGCTGCATGACCAGTGTTAATTACCCAAGTCTTCCTTACTTAGGTTTTTTCGCTAATTACATAGAGGGTTTTCATACCTAAGCATTCATACCAATGTTTATCAAGTGCGCACATATAAATAAATAGATACCATTAATGCATAACATCAAAATACAGATACACGAAATAGATGCACAACATGTCGAATCAAACTTATCTTTATTAATAATCCTTTTCAAGTTCAGTTCAATACAGACCTGACTCCACCCTACGCACTCAGCTGCAGACTCTACTAGGCCTTTGCGCACTCAGCTGCAGAGCCTCTTCCTACTACTACGACCCAATACACTTCAATTCAACTTCTATCCTCTAACCTTGTCTTCACATCTGTCTATCACTTTCTTACTTCCAAAAAAACTAACTTTACACTTAGAGCCTCGCTCTACTTATACAATCCCATAGTCTGCGGACCATGGGTAGGCTGACACAACTTTACATTATTTTACAACTCTTAGGGTGGACAACCCTATGACTCATCCTAGACTTTCATGTTCTGCGTCCATACTTCGCGGAGTCTTTACATTACATTGACCAGAACTTGAGCTTTAAGCCCCAAAACCTGTTGCAGGGGATTCCATTCCCAATAGGCACACAACACAATCATCGTGACTCATCTCGAGTCACTCTGCTGGTGCGGCGATCTTTGCATGAAGCCCATCCAGTAGGTCTCGCATAGCTTAGGTGTCCCCAACACACTGTTCAACTGTCTGTTGTACTTGTTGCACACGTAGCTTTGAACCTTCGTGAGCAAGGTCACATTCCTGTCCAACCGTATAAATTTCCTGCATCTATGCCAGGTTCCCTTCAATGGTAGCTATAATTGTGAATGCTTCATTGATCCATGGTTGGATGCGTGCTTTAAGCAGGGCTTCTTTTTGGTGCACAACATATAATTGGTCCTTCAATGCCCTTGCCTGCTGTAGTTTGGTGAGTCATTGAGTAAGGACAACTATCTATATGGTGCCCCAGATACTGTCATACTCCTGCTGTAACTCGCGTGCCTTGGTTTCTAGGCCCTGTAGATTCAGGTCTTCCTGCAAATGCGGAATCATGGTTAGCGCCTACTCCAACATCCCGATGCAATCCTGTGTTGCCTGGCCAATTTGCTCCAACCCCATCTAGATAGTGCAGGCACACTGCTTTCTAACTTCTGGGGGTGTGGAGGGCTATATCTTCAATTGCAGCTCGGCGATCTGCGATTTCAGCTCCAACTAAAGCTTTGTCATTTCTTCCTAGCCTCGCGGACTCCGACCGCCAATCTATGGACCTGCTCTGCTGCTGGTAGCTCTGTCGGCACGACCAATTCTGGGATGCTCCTGCATGCATATTCTACCACCTGCTCCGGTCCATAATCATGCACAACCAACTCATCAAGCTAGAGGCTGAGCTGGTCCATGTTGATTTTCTACCCGTTCACGACCTGGATCGCACGACCTTCCCGAGCACGAAGCTCTGTGATCAACCCATCTTCCAGTTGGTATAGAATTTCACACGGAAAGGCGGCCAAGTTCAAGCTGATGCCCTTCATGCTGCTCAATGCAACCCGGTCACCCTCGCTTGCTGCTGCTAGTGCACCTTCAGGAAATACGAAAGGGTTGTCGATGCAGGCGAGGAGTGTCTGTTCGGCCTCGGCGGTTCCTGTTGTGACGTACTAAGCCATTGTACCTGTTTGGGGACTATACCTATAAGCCTTGTAACTGCGTGTTGAGTTCCCCCAACATAGTGTTCTGCTCCATCCTCAGTTCCTGGAGCGCATTCTTCATGACCTAGTGGATCGTTTCACTGATGTTCAACAGATATCATTCTGTGAGCGTGATTTGGTCGATGGATGTCTTTGTCTCTTTTACCTTCTTCCTGGAAGCTGTTTTCTCAGGGCTGCGCGACCGCTTGAGTTGGGTCGATGCGGAACCAGGGTTCGCGCGTTCTTCTGCCCTGACCACTTCCCCGATCTGCTACCCCATGGACCTCTCCTGGCCCTCCTTGTAGGTTTCAACCCCATACAGAAATTACCTGCATACGAATTCTAAAACACAGAAAATAAACAATGCGAGAGAATAACACATAAAAAACATATACATAGAGATTTTCCCTTGGATCCCAAAACTGGGACTACTAGCTTGATTTTTCGTTATGTTCCTTTCAATGTTACAATACATATTTATACATGCCGAAGCATCCAATAACATGGACCAAAAACCATTGCATCCAAAAATACGTGCAAAAATCATGCACAAAACCATAGGTGGCTCTGCCCAACCTAACATAGGGTCCAAAACCAAAATTTTCTGGGGCACTACCCCAAACCCGATAAAGTGAGGTTACGGGTATGCCTCAAACCCGCTGTGAACCCCCCGCCCCGCTATACAATGGATGCAACGAAGGGGGGCTCTGCCCCCCCTCTAACCCCCCGGTTAACTATGTGGGCTAGTCATGGAAGGAATATAACACAACCCAACATTCTCCCACTTGTTGTTTTCTTTCCATAGGCCACAAGAGAGCTTAGTCATTTTTCCAGCCCTGAAATGAACATTGTATCTCTATACCAAGAGAACTTCTCAGAGCTCATAGATTTTTTCAATGCATTTGCAATATTCTTCAAAGTGTCCACCTTTACCAGCAACACCTTTTTGTCTTCTATCATATCCCTCACAAAGTGATACTGAACATCAATGTGCTTTGTCTTTGAATGATATGCGAGGTTCTTTGCCAAGAAAATTGCACTTTGGTTGTCACAGTTTATCCTTATAGCTCTCTGTACTAACCCCATACTTGAACACAATCTCTGCAACCAAACTGCTTCCTTGCTTGCATGAGTGGCTACCATGTATTCTGCCTCTGTAGTTGACAGTGCCACTACAGATTCTTTCTTACTCATCCAACTGACTGCACCTCCAAATAGGTTAAACACATACCCACTTGTAGATTTTCTCTGATCCAGATCTCTAGCCCAGTTTGCATCAAAAAAGCCATGAATCTTCAACATTCTGTCCAATCTTGATCTTCCTTGGTAGTACAAACCATAATCAGTAGTGCCACGCAAATACCTGAAAACCCACTTCACTGTTGTCCAGTGCTCCTTCCCTAGTTTTGACATAAATCTGCTCAATACTCCCACTGCATGTGCAATCTCTAGTCTAGTACAAACCATTGCATACATCAGGCTACTGACTGCACTTGCATATGGAACATGAGACATGTCCTCTTCCTCTTCTTGTGTCTTGGGACACTGTTCAGCTGATAACCTCACACCTAGAGGAATAGGAACCTTCACCGATTTACTATCCTGCATATTAAACCTCTGCAGTATTATCTCGACATACTTCCTCTAGTTTAACCAAAGCTTCCTCTTTGCCTGATATCTTTTAATTTCCATATCCAAAATATATTTTGCAGCACCAAGATCTTTCATGTTGAATTTGGAGGACAATTGGGTCTTCAAATCCTGGATAATTTCTTTTTCATTTCCAACCAGCAACATATCATCTACACACAAGACCAGATAAATAGCACAGTCACCAGTTAATTTAAAATACACATAGTGATTTTCTTTGCTTCTGATGAAGCCAAGTCCCCATATAAATGTATCAAATTTTTGATATCACATCCTTGGTGACTGTTTTAACCCATACAGAGATTTTTTTAACTTGCATACTAGTTCTTTCTTACCCTTCACCGCAAAGCCTTCAGGTTGCTTCATGTATATTTCCTCCTCCAGATCCGGATGAAGAAATGTTGTCTTCACATCCATCTATTCTATCTCCCAATGAAAAGTAGCAGCAACAGATAAAAGTAATCTAATAGAAGTTACCTTGGCAACAGGAGAAAAAATATCACCAAAATCAATTCTTGGCACCTGGGAATAACCTTTTTCTACCAACCAAGCTTTGTATTTCTCCACCTTTCCTTCTGCATTTGTCTTCTTCTTGAACACCCATTTGTCGCCAATGGGTTTCCTTCCAGCCGCCAACTCCACCAAATCCCAAGCCTCATTTTTGTGCAAAGATGCCATTTCATCAACCATGGCCTCTTTCCAGAGTTTGCCATCCTCTGAATCTACTACTTCCTTCACAGTTTTGGGATCATCGTCAGTAATAGATAAAGAAAAATTTGAACAGAAAGCAGATGGACTATACCTTTCTAGTTGCCTTCTTTCTCGAACTGATCTTCTCACACCCGAGGTTTGTGGCTCTTCATCTTCTGATTCCTCCTCTACTGTAGAGTCTGATTCTTCCTCCTTAAGCTCAAACTCTATCTTCTTAGGTTCCTTTAGTTGGACTTCATGTTTAATAACATCTTTCACCTCTCTGAACACCACATCTCGGCTATACACAACCTTCCGTGTGACTAGGTTCCAAAGCTTATAATCCTTTAAACCATCCTTATACCCAATAAAGATGCACTTTTCAAATTTACTATCCAACTTGGTTCGTTTCTCCTTTGGAACACGTACATATGCATCACATCCAAATACCCTCAAATGTGAAAGAGAGGGTTTCTTACCAGTCCATACCTCTTGTGGAGTCTTATCCTCCAACACTGACGAAGGTGACCTGTTGACCAGGTAACATGCAGTATCCACCACCTCTGCCCAGAATTCCTGTCCTAACCCAGCACCACTAAGCATGCTTCTTGCCCTTTCCATCAACGTCTTATTTATTCTTTCCGAAACTCCATTTTGTTGAGGTGTATATGTAGTAGTCTTTTGTCATGCTATACCACACTTCTTACAAAATTCTTCGAATTCCTTGCTACAAAACTCTTCACCATTATCTGTCCTCAGCACCTTTATCTTCTTCTCTGTCTGATTTTCCACGAGAGCCTTAAATTCTTTAAACCTATCAAAGACTTCAGATTTCTTCTTAAGGAAATATATCCATGTATTCCTTGAGAAGTCATCTATAAATGATACATAGTACACAGACTTACCCAATGATGGAACCTTCACAGGTCTAAACACGTCACTGTGCACAAGCTCTAATATCTGTTTTGCCCTCTTTCCACTAGAGGGGAAACTCACCTGATTCTGCTTCCCATATACACAATTTTCATAGAAATCAAAATCTAGAGAGCTATTACTCATACCTTCTACCATACCTTTACCATGAAGTATTCGAAGGCCCTTCTCTCCAATATGTCCAAGCCTTTGATGCGACAACATGGTCTTCTCTCCAGAGAACACTAGATTTTCTGCTCCACTTTCAGGAACCACAGAACTGTTACACCCATCAATAACAGTGCTACCTTGCAACTTGTACAGAGTTCCAATTTAAACTCCCTGCATCAATACTAGTGCTACCCGAAACCATTTTGCAGGTATCCTTCTCGAACACTGTTTTTACACCTGCATCATCTAGCTTGCTTACATAAATCAAATTTCTAGCCAATGCAGGAATATGCAGAACACTCGGAAGTGTTCTAATCCTTCCACCTTGCAACTTCAACTTTACCTTTCCGTGACCAATGATTCTAGCCTTCCTATCATCCCCTAAGAAGACATCACCACCATCGTATTTCTCATACTCACAAAACCACTCTCTATGGGGAGTGAAGTGAAAGGATGCACCTGAGTCAATCAACCATGCCTCATGATCTACATGTGTACTTGAAGAAGCCAAGTACACATCCCCCCTTTCATCTGAGGTGGTTTTCACCTCTGCAGAAGGAGCATCGTCAAATCCCTTTCCTTTATCAGGAGCTTTAGATTTATAGTCCCTTTTGTAGTGCCCTTCCTTTCCACATTTCCAGCACACCACCTTTACAGGTTTTCCTGGAGATTTAGATCTCCCTATAGATTTAGATCTCCCACTCGATGACTTATTTTTGTTTCTGTTTTGAGATCATCCTCATACAAACAAGGCATCACCATTCTAGCTCTCCATATTTTTCTGTCTCATCTCCTCCGTCAGCAAGGATAAGACTATTTCATCAAACTGCAAGGCAGTTGCATTGCTACCTATTGCAATAACCAGACTATCCCACGAATCTGGTAGAGAACACAACAAACTGATGCACTTATCTTCATCTTAAATTTTAGTATCAATAAATGCTAACTAACTTACCACAGTATTAAATGCATTCAAATGCTCTGTCACCGAGTCTCCATCATTCATCCTCAGGTTATACAACTTTTTCTGGAGGAACAATTTATTCACTAGAGACTTAGATTGGTACAAAGTCCCTAACTTTTCCCACAAAGCCTTTGCCATAGCTTCCCCTGACACATTCAACAATACTGAATCTGAGACACGCAATCGTATTGTGCTCTTTGCCTTTCGATCCAACTTCTTCCATTCTTCATTAGACACTCTCGTTGGTTTAGTACCTGTATATACCACAATCCACGGATCTTTATCCACCAACAGATCTTCCATCCTGATTTTCCACAACTCAAAACTATGACCATTAAATTTCTCGATCTCTATCTCTATCTTTCCATTGCTCGCCATCTTCTTTCACCACTAGAATTGATCTCACAGATCTCCCACTGAACAGGGTCTACCACAGGCCTGAGCGAAACCCCTCAGCAACAAAGGCGTCCCCTTGAAGTCAAAACTGCTTTGATACCAAATGTAGGTTTTAACCCTGTACAGAAATTACCTGCATACGGATTCTAAAATACAAAAAATAAACAATGCAAGAGAATAGCACATAAAACACATATACACAGGGATTTTCGCCCGGATCCCAAAACTGAGACTACCAGCATAGAAAATTTTAGGGGCGAATGTTCGCCCTTTGGTGAAATTAAGGGGTTTTAAATTTTTAGTGGGTGAATATTTTGTATCATAGTACATTTTTACAAATCACCTCAAATAGCCCACCTTATTTCAAGGGAGAGGGTAAAAAAGGTAAATTTAGCCCTTGAAATTAGGAGTTACAACCTTCCATTCACCCATTTTCAAGAATAGGTTTTATTTAAGTGAATCCATTTGCCCATTTTCAAGAATAGGTTTTATTTAAGTGAATCCTATGGGCCAAATACCATATTTATAAAAGAGGTATGGTAAATTAATAAAAATATAAATAAATGAAAGGTATGGTAAATAAATAAAAATATAAATAAACTAGATGTATGGTAAATAAATAAAACCTCTTTTTATATTTAGTCCATAACCCTCATTCTATTTATGAAGGCTCAAGAAAAAGGTTTTATTTAAGTGAATCCTATGAGCCAAATACCATATTTGTAAAAGATGTATGGTAAATTAATAAAAATATAAATAAACGAGAGGTATGGTAAACAAATAAAACATTTTTTTATATTTACTCCATAAGTCACCTTATATTTAACACTCAAAAAATGCCTTATATTTAGGTGAAACCTATGGGCAAAATACTATGGGACAAATACCATGGACTAGATTATTATTAATACCATGAAAAAAACATTATTAACCCTAATATTAGTATTAATAAAAATAAAAATGGCACATGGTATTGACCCATGGTATTCACCAAAATGGCACATGGTATAGACCCATGGTATTCACCTGGAATGTAGCCTATTTAAATGGGGAAATTAAACCAACATAGATCCATCTTTACTCTGGATCTACTAACCCCCAAGAGGTATCAAATATCGTGATATGCAAACTAGCATAGAGTGAAAAAATATCTGATCCCTCTCAGGGCTTGGTGGATCAAGAGTAAAGATGGATGTTGTAAGTTAATGTATGTTAAACATTTTAGCTTGGTTAAAATAAAAAATAAAATAAAAATCAACTATTAATTTTATTAATTTTTAAAAATTACTAATAGTAATTTTTATGCTCCAGGTTTATGATAACCCATGGTATTGAACCATGGTAATACCAAGATCTTACAAGATTTTATAATTGAGTAAAATATTCGCCATGCCTGGTGAGAGATTCGCCAAAAAATTATATATACATATTATATTATTGATAAAATCGCCTTCCATTTTTCCTATATACAATGGAGATTTGCGCATTTATTATACATATAAATTTAGGGGGGGTTATTAAAATTTTCCTTAACTACCAGCTTAATTTTTCATTATCGCGTCCAAAAACATGTGCGAAAATCATGCTCAAAACCATAGGTGGGTCAACCCAACCTAACATAGGGTCCAAAACCAAAATTTTCTAGGGCGCTGCCCCAAACCCTATAAAGTGGGGTTACGGGTATGCCTCAAACCCTCTATAACCCCCCCCCCCAGCTACACAATCGATGCAATGAATGGGGTCTCCACCACCCTCTAACCCCCTGGTTAACTACGTGGGCTAGTCGTGGAAAGAATATAACACAACCCAACACTCCTCGGGCTCTCTGGTTGGTGCTATTGTGGTTTCTGCCGTCTGCGGCGCTACTGCTACATCAGCCACCTTCCGCTGTGTGGCTGCTTCTTGTTCCTAGCACCTATTTTCTGCCAACTACGCGGTGCACAACTTAGTGTCCTCTCTCTACTGGGTTGCAGCCTTCTCCATTTCTGCCATGTCCGGGGCACACCACTTCAGAGGCCATGACTTCGTTGCTATAAAGATTACATTATCCGTTGTGATGAACGAAATCTTCACCCATTTCGATGTTGGATCCTTGCGCTCACGGATATACAGGTTATGCATATCTACCTTGAACTCTGCCGTGCTCTACAAGCTGTTATGAATCCTAGGAGACAGGCGTGGCCTTCGATTGATCCGCATTTGGATGTTCACCTCCATGAACACCCCAAACACCTTTGTTTCACGAATCCTCTTCATGTCTTTGGTAGCCCAGAGGGAGGTGTACCTCGTGGCTTCTGGTAGATCATGCTCAATACTGGGGAACTAGTTGTCCTCCGGTAGCTCCCCTACAACCAACAAGATGGATAAGAGCAACCACACATAGTGGAAGCTCTTACCCTGCTCCTGGGCCTCCCTGCAAATCATCAAAAACTCCTCGTAGAGGAACTGCGCCTAGTCGAACTGGACCCCCTTTGTGCATTTCTCTGCCAGTGCAATCACAGACATTGGTATTTCGTCAGCGCGACATTTCCTCATCAGTTTGTTGGCTAGCAGCTGGGTGGCTACACCTACCCCTTTGTCCTTAATGCTTGCGATTTCATACCCCTGCTTTCTCTTCTCTAGTTTATACTTGGCCTTCATGGCTCCTACAAGGGCCAAGTCACTGCTTTTTCCCACTATGGCCATGGGGTCATGTCCTTTGAAGGGCAGTCGGGAAATTCTTTGAATTAGGCCGGCCATGATGGGAATAGGCTCCTCCGGCCAGAGATACCCATCATGCACCAGGCACAACAGCTACCTGATGATGAAAATGGTGATGGACACACGGTGATAATGGGGTATCCATCACAGATGGAGTAACCCAGCCTTCTCCACACCACGCAACCTTTTCTGCTTCATTAACTTCTCTGCAGCCAGGTGTGGGAACTTCTCGTTTTCCGTGAGGTCCCAATCCTTGAACTTCGTGGTAGGTATTCGTCCCAATAGCGGATCTTCAAACATTATACCATCGGGGAGGAGCGGGGTCTGGAGCGCACTCTTCGTGGCCTCTAGGTCCTTCAGTGTCTTGGCTTTCCCCTTCCACAGGGGGATGTGTTAGTGTCGGTATCTTCATCCTTCCATTAGTGATCAAATTCTCTTGTTGCATTGCATTTTAGGCGTCTCATCCGATCATCTACATTCCATTAGGTCATGGATCATCTAATGGTAGTGGCATATTATAAACTTTCCCTCATGATCTTTACCTATTGGCCCATTTTCATACATTTAGGCCATTTGCAGTCATTTTTTGTCTTTACATCTGCAAAAGTCATTTTTAGTGTTTTAGGTCTCATTAGGTCTAGGGTTTTGTCAATAAAGTCTTGTAAAAGCTCAATAATGGTCAGCAGGCACATGAGGAGGTAAAATAAAGTCTCAGTATCAAAAATTTCAATAATCACGTGCTCACTGATTGATTTTTCCTCAAAACCCTATTTTGAGGAAAAACAGAGTTTTATTGTTTTATGTATATAAATTTCATGTAATTTCATTTTTCCTATATGTAATAATTCCGAGATGTAGCCTTGGTCACCTTGTCAAGCTCCTGCACTCCAGCTCCTACAAAAAAGTCATAAATTCAAAGCATTAGTCCATCAAAAGGCAAAAAGCAAGTCAAACTGCCAAAACAGAGTTTTAAAGAACAAGTGAAAAGCAAACTTTAGAAAAGTGGGTTTTTTTTAATTGAAAAATTAAAGTCCAGGGTATATAAAGTATTTTTCATGTTGAAGACATCATTTGTGCCCAAAGAGTTAAAGAGAATAAGAGCCAAGTCATGTTTTTAGGCGAAGAAGACGATTTGCAGCAAAATCTAGCAATCACACTGGGCGCGACGCACCTAGGTTGAGGCGCGGCACACCTGGCCGGCACGGTGCACAGAGGCTCAGAAAACACATTAAAACTTCAACTGGCGCGACGCACCAGTGTGGCATGGCGCACCTATCTTTCAAGCCTAAAATTCATCCAAATGACCTCATCACCTTTGCCAAGCTCCAAATTCATGCAATCTTCATTCAACATGTAAGTGAAGCATTCCATAGTGCCATTGCAAGGGTTTTAGTCATCTTTGATGGTGTGAAAATAGGTGAAAAGGAAAACCCTAGTTTGTTGCACAGTTTCATAGAAAAATTGCCTAGGGTTTGCAAAGTTGTAATTTTTTCTATTGTCCCCTGCACTATTTTCATTTTCCTCTTCACTACACTCCCCTCATTTCATTTCGCTTACTCCTCTCTCACCTATAATCATCCTACCCCCTTATCCCCAAAACCCCCCCACTTCTAAGCCATTAATTCCTTCTTGGCGGCAGATCGTCCGAAATCTAGCTCTTAATTCGTGTCTTAATTGCCCGTCGCCCGCTCCTTTTTGCCTTAAATTGAACCTATTGTCATGAATAGTGACACTAATGGTCACCTCCTAGCCTACTCGCGCGGCAGTGCAGCCCCCTGTTTGCAGGTACGACCCATGTGACAAACTAATCCTACACGCAATCTCCTTATTGCGCAACTCCCATATAGACTCTTTTATAGTCCCCGCTCTCTTTCAACTGCTTGGAGCATTGAGACTGTGCTCCCTACGGATAGTCAGGTGGTCGTACCACCTGTGCGAGGCTTTAATTCACCTTTCAACCTGATCCGGGGGCCCTCCTGAGTTACCCTCGTGCCAGTTAGCACCTCACGTTCTTCCTTGTGCGGTGCACTCCCCTCGTTACTTTCTCTAATAAGGTGCAGTCACAGCCATGGTAGCAGAGCCACAAATTCTCGGCAACAATCTTCTAATGCAGTGGTGTGGCTGCCCATATCTTGTCCTGTCATTCTATCGACACGATATGCTTGCGTGATTTCAGTTTCCAGTTTTTTTATTTTTGCATCCATTAACATGCTTTTCTGCCTCAGTCGTACCCAATCTTTTTCGATTTCGTGAAGCTTAAGGTTCCTTGACAGAATGGCTTTCTAAATCTGCATATGTTCATCCTCACGCGGCTACATAATTCCTTCATTCTACTCCTCGCGTACTATCCCAATTGTGGGAGCTATTGCGTGGGGATTCCTTTCCTCCAAAACTATGGCCTTAACTCTGCTCATCAGCTTCGAAATCATTTCCATGCTCAGGTCTTTGTACATGGCCCTATAGGCCCATCGGACTGCTACTACGTGTAGGTCCCAATCGGTTCAGCTCGCCTGGTGGAACCTGTTTAGGACACCACATACCTTCTTGAATGATTTTACGTGGAACAATCATGGTGTGTGTCGCTTTTCCTGTTGCTGTGTCCTGTTTCGATTTTTTATCCTTAGTTTGGGGTGTGCTTGTGTGGACTACACAACACACGTCTGTACCCATCGACACAGGTGGGCGCACAAGCTACTTCATCCTGGTTGCCTGACTCTCATTCAAAACTAGGGGCTTCCAAACTGTAGGCGCATCATCCTTCTACATCCACACTAGTCCCCAAAATTTCCTTGATGTGTACCCCACCATCATGCAGGTGTTGTGTGGAGTGCCCATTTCAAGGCATCGAACCACTGTTGTTCTGGTACTGCCCTTTCAAATTTTCTCAAGAATTCATCCACCGCTGTCAATCCATCATATGTCGGTAGTTCCCTTGCCTCTCTTATCACGTAACGCAGAGAGCTCACCATCATGTTGCAGTTCAGCGTTGTTACTTCGTGCAACCAATTCTACCATCATTCTACTTCTTCGTCTAAATCCAAAGTGCAGGAGCTTTCAGGCTCCCACAAGATTCTGCCATCTACAATCGGATTCGCCTGATCCTAGTCTCATGCAGTTATCTTGTAAATACAATCCAGCTCATCATCGTGCACTAGTTCTGTGTAGTGTGCTCCTTCGGTTGGGTCTAGCGGGACTACTATGCGTAGTGACTTTTTCTCGAATATCATCTTCCAATTTTTCAGGTTGATGACTTCATTCATATCGGTGGCCCAATCTATTCCTAACAACGTGGGATAGAGATTGTTGTCATCGACAATCTCTATCAATTCAAAATCTGTCTATGTGCTCGCGCCTTCAATATCAAGTGTTACCCCTTGCAACCTTCCCATGGGAAAAATCTTCTATTGGTTTGCCATTCATAATTGAATAGGGGACCACTGTAACATAGGCCTGCCCATGTGTTCCCATGTTTTCTTCAGTAACACATTCGCGTTCGACCCCAGATCTAGGATTACCTAATCCATTTCATGCTCACCAATCTGTGTAGTCAATCTCATTTCCCTCCTAGTGCGCAATGCATGCTTTCCAAATTTCCGAACTACGCGTGGTTGTCTTGATCCCCCGCACCTGGTGATCAGCTCCTGTAGTCCCTTAACGCCTTGTTGTCGCGCAACAGTTTCATGCATGTCTCCAGAAAGGTAGTAAGAATTGAAGGATCCATTCCTAGCTCTGGTTGATCCTTACTACCTGGAATGGAGGCCTCTACGAAGCTCTTCTTAGCTTCCATGAACTTCTCCTTTGCGCGTTCTAAGTCAAACTCAGGTTCCTTTGCAGGAGCCTTGTGAACCCATGTATCTTCCTCAGGCTGATTCCCCTTATCCTCCCCCATGGTCGCACCACTTCTGAGCATCATTTCCACATTCGGGTCTTCTTCGCACGGTTTAAAGCTCATCATTTATATATTCTGAGTCAGAGGAGGCTGGAGTACCCCTTTTTCATGCATCTGTGTGATTAATGTAGGACAATCTATTGTTTCATGATCAAACTGAGCACAATACGAATAGGATATCCTCATCGGGTTGGTAAAATCACAAGCATAATGCCCGGGTCCTCTGCAATTGTAACAAATTAACTATCCGTGGCCTCTTCATGGTCCCATTCCTCCTCGTCCTCAACCTCACCCCTAAAATCCAGCGTGCGCCATCCTTGCAGCTGGGTTGACGGCTCGTGTTTCTGTATGCATTCTATAGGCTGGGGTCCAATCCATAATTAACTCATAGTTGCGACAAGTGCACTCAACGTGGCCTACTGACCTACAAAAATTACAAAACAACTACTAGGGAGTCTCTGTATACTTCTGCAACAAATGACAATTATTCATCATGTGTTTCCCTCCTATCTGACAGATCGTGCACCATAACGCAGGTGTCACACTCGGCCCTGTCTGTGCCTCTAGTCTCAATGGCATTGGCCCCCCTCCTGCCAAGTAGTTCGTGAATAGTGGGCAGTGATCCTTGTCATGGCCCTGTCCTCTGCATTTTATGCACCATACTTCCCCGTGCACCTTTGGCCATGGTGCCCTATCCTACTTCAAGCTTTTCATTTCCAAACATAGATTCTGTAGTTGCACATGGATTTGCTGAACTCCCAACCCAGTGTCCTGTATTGGTGTCTCATGTAATCTCATCGCCATCTCTAATGCTTCGGCCTAGGTAGAAAATTTCTGCTTTGATCGTGCTATCTTCAAGTGTGGTGTCAGAGATGCTACAAACCATGCATGATGTTGTGCATCCATTAGTGTCATATTGGCCTCATGAATCGTGCTCTTCAGACTTTGGTCTAGATCCTAGGGGGTCTTGCCTGGAAGCATTGCGATCTCTTTAAACTCGATGATTAACTGCGTCTCTGATTTAGGCCTACTAAATTCTCATTTCAATGCATTCTGGATCTCTGCTATCCCTGTGTTTTGGTGGTAATTAGAGTGCTTGATGTACCATGTCAATGCGCGATCCTACACACGCTGACCAATGTATCCTTCTTAATATTGGCGTCCGTGACACCTTGGGCTTCCCATACTGCTCTTACCACAAACCAGAATTGGTCCAGAACCTCATTCCCTACTCCTCTAAATACCGGTAGTTTAATCACGCTTGCCATCCCAAACTGTGGAGGTGGTGGAGGTGGAGTGGGCGGGGTTGGAGGTGAGGGAGGTGAAGCGGGTGGCAGGGTGGGTAGAGGTAACCGTGGAATCCTCTACCTTATCAAACTGACCGCACTTCTCAGAGAAACTTTCGTGAGCTCGTCCTTGCTCTCCTGTGAGGGTGAAATTAAGGTTCTGTTTTCTAATTACACACTGCTTCCACTTTTGTAGATTCTTCTACTCCGCGTAGTCCCAAACATTAATTTATTCGCATAACCTGTTTTTCACATAAGAGCATCTTAATCTAGGTATTCAAAGATTTAATATACTTACCTCTCAGTCCCTTGAGAAACCATCATTCTGCCTCACTGTAACTGACAGTTGTGTCCACCACGAACTCAGTGATAAATCCTCCTATTATTTGGTCGAGCCAGTGGTCCATAGCTCGTGCTATTGTATCCTCTGAGACTTCCAGTCTGTGCACTAGCTCTAGAGTCCACACTATCAGTTGGTCAAGCCTACACCTCCCCTGGCTATTGGCTAACCTCGCGATCCACTCATATAGCTCAGACAAAAAGTATGCAAAGAAAACCTCATGGATTTCTGTATACACATAGCGATCCAACCACCTTTTCTTAGATACCTACGGAGTTTTGTTTTCCTATGTCACAAACTCATGAATATTCTTATCCAACCACTCTTCAATTTCCTTCTTTGTTGGGTTCCAGTGGCACGACATCAGACATCCCTTATGCAGATCCTGGTCCCAACAACAGAACCATTTGTTGGCTTAGTGGGGCCTGACCTAGGTTCAGAAGTGATTTAGCCAAGAAAATCCTGGTACTACTGGCCCTTTTAGCAACAGCCTGTGGAGCACGGACTGAGGTCTTACCCGAAGTAGTATCGGAGGGTGCTAGAACCAGGTTTTTGCACCCTGGGGATGTCTGATATGTGGTGATTGGTACGCGATTCAACCTTAACGCTTACTAGGCTACACGCACCAGCGAGCCCCTTTCGTCCTTCGTGCAGCTCTAGCTACTGTGCGACCAGTGTTAATTACCCAAGTCTTCCTTACTTAGGCTTTGTCCGCTAATTACATAGAGGGTTTTCTTACATAAGCATTCATACCAATGTTTATCAAGTGCAACATATAAATAAATAGATACCATTAACGCATAACATCAACATACAGATCCACAAAATAGATGCATAATATGCTGAATCAAACTTATCTTTATTAATAATCATTTTCAATTTCAGTTCAATACAGACCCAACTCTGCCCTATGCACTCAGCTGTGGACTCTACTAGGCCTCTATGCACTCAGTTACAGAGCCTCTTCCTACTACTACGACCCAATACACTTTAGTTCCACTTCTATCCTCTAACCATGCCTTCGCATCTATCTACTACTTTCTTACTTCCCAAAAAACTAACTTTACACTTAGAGCCTCACTCTATTTATACAATCCCATGGTCCGTGGACCATGGGTAGGCTGACACAACTTTACATTATTTTACAATTCTTAAGGTAGACAACCCTATGAATCATCCTAGACTTTTGTGCTCTGTGTCCGTACTTCGCGGAGTATTTACACTACATTGACTAAAACTCGAGCTTTAAGCCCCAAAACATACTACAGGGGATCCCATGCTCAACAGCCAATGTTTCCAAAAGAAGGAAATGTAGAAGGACTCCCATCGGAGGGGAATCGTTGACTGGTAAACTGTGTAAATGTTGCCATTAGAATCGACCCTAAAGAATCACTAAGGAAGATAACTTTAACCAGGAATATTTCGCGGGCAATTAATTTTAATACACTGAAACAAAACTTTTCCTTTTCGTTTTAAGAGTCGAGAAAAGGAAGAAAGGTGACTCTACTCGCTTTTAGATTTAACGAGCTCAAAATGACAAGTGCTCGATGATATTTTCAAATTTAAAGAGTTAGTAAAGATAAAAAATGAATACTCAGGGTACTCTAGGCATAAAGGATTACCACGTAAATGTGAACTACAGAATATCTCCTAGCGAACTGAAAAGTACGAGGAGGCAATCTCCCCAGATGCTGTGTTTGGTGTATCATGTTTACAAGGCAACAAAGTTAGATTCCTATGGATAAAGGTTTGCAACCTATAGGGGTCTCTGTTTATATACACGACCATATGGGGAGAGAAAGTCCGTGCTAGTGATGTCTAATGCAAGATCGTTGTGAACGATAATAGTTAGGTTTAAAGACATCATAACATGTCTCTAGCCTAGAACACTAAATGTGAGCATTAAGTTTCAATGCTTCCTTAGGCTAATTCAATAAATTTTAATGGTTTATCTTGAATTAGGTTTCAATTTCAAGGCCCTACCGCTGTCATCTGAAAACTTCTATATGCATATATATGAGAAAAGAAATCTTTGTTCAATGAAATTTTACATTAATTGAGGGATAGAGAACACATAATCAATGCAACAACCAAAGAATGAAATCTTTTCCTAACACATTTCATAAATGCACTTAATCTTCCTTTAACAACAAAAAGAAATTATTTCATTTCTCATGCCTATATTGATGAAATTCTAACTTCTCAATAACGCTACTAATGCAATATTTTCACTTAAGTAAACTAGAATGATGTTCTTATTTTCATAAAATGCAAAATGATTCTTTCACATAAAGCTATTTAATGAAAATTTTCACAATTTCGAACAAACAAGCATCGATCAAATCCAAAGCATGATAAATGAAACTAATAGAAACTTCTTCCCTGAATCGAACAAACCAAAAAAATAAATGCTTCAATTGACAAACCAAGCAATGTAACCTATGTGTTAGCCTCTTGTTGCAACAGGTGTTCATTTTTCATGATTGACATTTTTACAGGCCAAATATGTCATACTTTGCAGGCTGCAGTATTCCATATTTCCACAAGATGCCATGAAGTGTGCTAGTCCAAATGCCACTGCTGTATTCCAATTTTGATGAGTCGTTCCAGTTTTGAAGAGTTTTCGTTTAAGGGGAGGCCAAACAGTTTAACCTTGGTCTCCCTAGGTTTCAATTTCCTGTTTTAGAATATAGAGAATGATATCTATCCAAATAGTTTAATCTTGGCAGATTTGTAGATAGGTAGAGAATCAAAGGAGCCCAATTGCTTAATCTGGGCCCTTGGCAGAAATAAGTGTAGACTTAGATAGGATAACAGAAAAAAGAAAAAATTTGTAAAGCTGGTTCTGCAAGTCTAAGTGCACCCAAACCAAAGAGAAGAAAAAATGTTAGGATGGTAGGCTGGGTAGGTAGTTTTTGAGGTTGCAGAATGATGATTCATGATCAATTTTGTGTTTCCAAGTGTTATATCCTTTCAAATCACAGTCATGATGCAGTTTTCATCTGGAGGAAGTCAAGCTGGACATAACTAACTCCCCTGTTCATTCTTATTCCCCAAATCACTCACTAATTTTCCCAAAAGAGGTCAAGATCTGCTTGATGCCTCTTAGTCATCATTTTCCACATCATTGGCCTTGGTGAAGATCTGCTTCACTCAAGGATTTCCACTCTTCTGTTACAAAGTCCTATTCCCCCAAAATGGCCTAAGGTTCCTTACCTTAGCGCTTTCTCATCATCTCCATATTAACTCCTGACTATATTATATAGCCCCCTATCTGTTTCCCCTTCCCCTACTAAAACTATGTATAAAAATCCCAAAAATATAAATAATACCCCCCCTGGCAGTATAGCCATATTTTTCTTAAGTCTAGGAAAAAATAGACCATCTCAGACTGTTTTTAACCCGTCCGTGTCCTAACAGGAGTTAGTGTGACACCTGGTCATGCTAACAACCTTTTTCCCTAACCCTAGCCCTGAAAAACCCTCTTTTCCGCCCTTAACCTAAAGTTGTGTGCATAAAACATTAACCCCGCTCGTTAAACAACCCCATAACCCACATTTCCTAAGTTCTAAACCCCCCCGCCGCACCATATGAAGATTCGCATATTCGCGTGCCCGTCCATTATTCCCCCGCCAGCTCCGCGCTTCATCCACCGTTGGATCGGGCCCTCCCCATCCGACGACTCTCGGCATTTTCGGAGGCGCCCCGCTGTTCGGATGTTAGCTTCCGATGGCGAGGCGGTTTTTTCGCCGTACCCAAAGACACTTGTCCACTTCCTATTGCATCGGAGGGGCTCTGACGGATACCGCCCCCGTACAGAAAGCGGTCTGATGAAACCGCTTTCCGCCCTCTATACGCGCGCCCCATGTCACCTGTCCGGTTTCACGTGTCTACCAAGTCACCCTCACCACGTCATCTGCACACGTCGGCCCTCTGCCGAGTCACCCTTGCCACGTCATCGACCGTACATGCTGACGTCACCCTGATGACATCATCCTGCCACGTCATCTACCGTAGCATGGTCCCACCTGTTGACGTCATGCTGACGTCATCATCAATTTTTGAGGCGAAAGGCGAAAATCGTGCTTAGGAGGCCCGGATTCAAATTCCGAGGCAGTTTTTCATGCGCTAATCACGCATGGCTATAGGAAAAGGGCCGAAATGGAAAATCCCTCATTACGCAGCCCCCAGCAAGCCCAAAAGGCACCAAATGACCCGTTTTTCTTCGCGAGGCATCCAGAGATGACCAAAAGACAATTCTAAAGAAAACAGAGGGCCGAAGAATGGCCATTAAATTTTAATTTGACTCGCAGCGAGAGAGAAACCAGCCCAATTCATTTGTCAAAGAGTATCAGAGGAGAGATGAAGCGGCAAAGAGTATCAGTTAATTTTTTTATGGAAATCTTCAGTTCCCAAGGCAGGTCAGCATTAATTGGCCTCCAGCAGAGTCAAGTCAGGAGGTGTAAGCCCATCCCAGCTCTCAAATCACAGTTGAAGCACTTAAAGCCACCAAACTACAATGGAGCAGAAGTCCATGCGCAGTTATTGCAGAATCACTGCACCAAGCCACCGAGGACAACGCATTGATTCAGTTCTGATACGGCTGCCCTCAGTGCAGCTCATAGATATGTTTTGCATTTATAAGTTTAGGTTAAAGTAATTATCTACTTTCAGACCTGTTTAGGTCACAGCTGTAATAAACAATTTTGGAGAATCTTCCCTATATATACCACCCACTGTATTGTTTCAAGGGTTGGTTGATTGATAACTTTTCATTAGAGACTCGCACTATATGTCTGATATTTTTCTTTAATCAAAGATTGCTGAAGAGATTGGAAGAATGACTCCCTGATGTGTTGTTACTGGTCTCTAGAGACTGAATGATGGAATTCTTGTGCTGCAACATGAATCAATAAGTGCCTCTTACCTCTGTTTTCATTTTTCACCATCTAAATGGCAAAAAGAAAGATTAGCTTAGAACTTGTTTAACTGCACTCTAGGCTCAATTTTTGCTATTTCTTTATGTTTTTTCATCTGAAATGAACTGGACATGAATATGAATTCCTGTGGCTCATATTTACTCTTATTCACATGTGTTTGACAGTTATCTAAGGATTCTTCACTGCCCCTAGATAGAGATCATCCACGTTTCTCTGTTAAGCTGACCGAGAGATTCTCAATTGCCTCTCCTTCCTTAGCATTCTTTCCATCCTTTAAAATTTGGAAAACTGTTTCATGTGCAGCTACCTTGCTCCTCATTCCTTTTGTGACCAAGAAAACGCACCAGCAGTCTTACTTCCTTGACTCCATGCCCAATGGTTTGAAACTTTCACACTACACTTGCCTCTTTACTTGAAAACATCAATTTTCCCACCAAAACACAAACAAAACACAAACAAAAAATCCCTGAACTCAATAGCTATCCTAAAATCATCATCAACAAAGCTAAATCATAAAGAGAGAGCCCTCTCTGACTGCAAGTGGGCTAGAACCTGCAGTTCAAAGTTGGTTTGTGGTTACCTCGGCCATATCCCTTTACTCCGACCTGGGGGACAACCTGAGTGATAACACTATGCTTGGAAAGATAAAAGAGACACTCGAAATAAGAGAACAAACGAGACTCTTTCACTCATTCAATTGAAAATGAAGCAATGAAGATATTACGACTAAAAGATGGATTAAATGAAGTTGTAAATCATAAACTTGACACAATGAGTAAACAAACAAATGAATGGTAATTGACCTAGATGCCCTAGGGTCATAGAAACCATCCAAAAAACTCAAAAAATCAGGCAATAAAACTTCAAGAGAATCAATCAATCAAACCTAGCAAACAAAGCATCCTAGTTACTTCTGGGTGGAAGAAGAAAGTCACCAATTTTTGGTGTAGGAATACACTCTCTATGGATAGATACATTACTATAGCCCAGGAGATTGGGTCTAGCTGCAAACAAGGAAATCTAATGTAAATTTCCTTAGATTAGAATTGAATAAGAGGGCCTACCTTTTATAATGCTAATCCACTTGATGGTGATCTTGCTTCCTTGCTCTAGCCTCCTTCATTCAAGTACCTGAAATAAACATGCAAGATACAACATCAAACATGATAGCATGAAATCAAATCCAATTTATTTAAAAGGTCAAGGAGTTCTAAGCTATCGAATGTAATATTACACCCAATATAGGAAATAAACAATTAGTTGTATTAAAATAAACTTCAAAGAGAAATACAACAGAAGCCTTGACGTTGGAGATCTCCTTTGCGGTATCCAAGTCCCGCTACATGCCTTTTCAACACTCTTTTCTTCCTCTAGATTGACATGAAATGGCTTGCAAGCTTTAACTCTCGTCATGCTTTAGCTGCCAAAGACTAGTATTTTGTCATCTAAGACTAATCTTCTTCTATCAAAAGCTAAAGATTTCATAATTTTGCAGCTAGTTTTATCTCTCCACCACTTTCACTATCTGTTTTATTGTAACCAAAAAGGGTAAGAGAAATTGGTTTATATAGGGAGAGGAGGATAAGAATGAGATCCACTCTACGGAGAAGAAGGTATTATCTCCTTGGGAAGGTCCACTTTTAAGGGGGAAAGAACCTTACATGGAGTTCTTGACCCTTATCCAACCAAACGAACATCCAACACATCGCCACTAGAAGTTTCTAGACGTGAAACTCCATTTCCTTTTATAAAAGCAGTCCAGAAGTAGACCAGTGTGGGTATTGGGCTAATAGTAGTGCCGATTGGCGTGGGTCACAGTGTAAAACTCTCCCATCGGCGTAAGTGAGACACTGGGAAACAGTGTTGATCTTAAAAACTGGGTTTTAAGAAGGATTCTCTGGAAATGTTCTAAAGGGAGCAGGGACTACTTTCTTCAAACTTCAAGGGATGCAAGAGCATAGGTTTCATGGTGAAAGTATAACACAGTAGCCACTACTAGGGTTCTTCAAGATCAGGAATGGGGAGTGACAGGAGAGTGACAAATTATTGTGTAACAAGGGGGGGGGGTCCGAAGAGCGGTAATCCAATCCCCGGGACCCACGCTATGTGCTGGTCACTCATGACTTGACACATTGCCTGCCTAAAACCACATACCACTACCTCCCCCATTTGAAAACCACCTTTCTGCCCTCCACTCTCGCTAACGGTCAACCACAACAACTCTCGTATCCTACTCTCTGCTCCTATCATCATGCCACTTGTCTCTCCCTCATTCGGTTATCAACATATCTGTTACACAATAATCTTGTTGCACTCTCCTGTTAGAATTAACCATTTAATCATTTATGCCATAATCCATCCGTTCTGTAAAAGCTTTGCGTGTAATGACCACCAATCTGATCGCTATAAACAAACCTTCGTAAACCCTCGCAACCCTCCTTTGCACTGTTGATTTTTTTATTTATAGGTATTCATCTCTCATATTGCATCTCACGTCCACCACCAACACCTATTATTTTCTAAAACTACAGGCCAAATTTATCCATCTAGGGAGCGATCTGGTCAAGTCTTTGTCCTCTCTTTTCTCTTTCCACAAATTACAGACATGACACCCAAGGGAAAGGGGAAATATGCCAATCCCAAACCAAACGATGAGAACCCTATGTCCTCTACCACCTCGGACCTCAACCATTTACCCCTGGCCGACCAATATTACAAAATTGCTCATACATAACGTGAATTCAACTTGTTAGAATTGCACCACTGGTTCAAGAAAACTTACCTAGACCAGGGGGATGACATCAATCTCTGGGAATCCCTCTTTCCCATGTTCATGTTTCCATAGATCCACCATTTCCCTTATTTCATCATATGGTGTCAAGCTAAATATAATCCAATTCAAAGAACCATTGCAACCTAGAATGGAGACATTCTTGCCACTATTTCATGAGAAACCATAAACCAAATGCTATTAATTCCTGAAAATGATTCTCTTAGTCAGTTTTCTGCAGCTGCCCTAATGGATCTCTATCAAAAACTCACTTTCCCTTAGAGAGAAAAATTCTTTGAGAGTTTCTTCCCAAAGGATGCTCAACTTCCCAAGAAAATTCTTCCCTACCTGGCTTCCATGTTCCCAGAAAAAACCAAACAGATCATCTCTTTAGCCTTTTAGGGTACCAGTTAGACTAATGGGTGGATGAGCTTATTCTAGGTTTCCCTTCCATTTCAATCACTTTTTGGTTGATAATATGCATTAACAATTTATCAAGATTACTACCAAAGGCATGTTCAAGTATCTATCTGTATTAGATTATATGTTCCTTTTTCAGGAGGGTGACAAATTTCTAATAGCATTAGAAAAACAAGATGATCAAGGAGTCAGTGAGTTAGTAATAGAGTGGACCTCATTGGTGACAAGAAATTCAATGGAATTCAATTTTATAGACTTCATAGACAGGTTTATTCATACATCTGTAAGGCTTTTCAACAGTCAGATTGAGCCAAGGACCAGTCCAGAAATTAAGAGGAATTTTCACCTAAGTGAGCAGACCAAAACTGGAGACTGGTATCTATACCAGAGCTATACAGAAATAAGAGTATATGGGTGTGAACTACACCCATATAAGCTACCCAAATATGTTCCAATGAGGTTCTTTTCTCTATAATATATTAGGAAAATGATTAACATGGATGAAATCCACTTTCTTTTAGGTAAAGGAAAATCATAGTTTAAAATCAAGTCACAAGTGGGACCTTTTATATGTAATAGCAGAGCAACAGGGAATGAGGCAGATTCAATTCTCAAACGTATGAGTTTCCACCTAAATTTTACCTGGTCATATGACCCCTTCAGTATAATTTCTAATTTAAGGCGGAAGCACAAAACCACACCTTATAATCATACCCCTAGAGTAGAAATCGAGAAATTCATGAATCAAGACCAGTGGGAGGAAAACACACTACAAGAAGCATAGGAATAGAATCTGTCAACAACCACCTCCCAAACTTCAGTGCCTCAAGAGAAGCATAAAAAAATACCAAGGGAAGAAATATCTTCACATGTTACAAAAATCAGTGCCAAGGAATTCATTATTTATCATAAAAGAGAAAACACTGACCCTAAAACAGTCACCATTCAGCATGAAGAAGGGAATGAAAGCATTAAGCGCGCTTGAGCCAGAGGAGTTCTGGGATGGGTGACCTCCTGGGAAGTCCTGGTTACCGGGTGCAAGCCCCGGAAGTGATGATTGATGCTATGTGATTCGTTCTCCACATTTCATTAGTTTCAATCCCACTTCTTCACCCCTGTGAGCATCACCCGATGCAATGAGTGCTAAGTGAACTATTCAAAAATCATGAGAAATTAGTCAGTTACGACTACCTCTCATGGAAATGGTCATACGTTTGAATGACTTACTTAACGCAGTTGAATCCCAAAAATGATATCTAATATAATGCACTGCGTAAATCCCCCATACTTAAATTCAAAAAGAGTCAAGGGATCTCTACTTGAATGGTTCATGAGGCACAATACTTGCTAAGGTTTTGCAAATGGGGTAGCAAGCTAAGTGGGCTTGATTGTGGGGAAAAACTCCACAGTTAAGAACGCTTGAGCCAGAGGAGTTCTGGGATGGGTGACATCCTGGGAAGTCCTGGTTACTGGGTGCAAGCCCCGGAAGTGATGATTGATGCTATGTGATTCCTTCTCCACATTTCATTAGTTTCAATCCCACTTCTTCACCCCTGTGAGCATCACCCGATGCAATGAGTGCTAAGTGAACTATTCAAAAATCATGAGAAATTAGTCAGTTACGACTACCTCTCATGGAAATGGTCATACGTTTGAATGACTTACTTAACGCAGTTGAATCCCAAAAATGATATCTAATATAATGCACTGCGTAAATCCCCCATACTTAAATTGTCATGATTGGTACATAGGTCTCAACAAGGTCAGAGGATATTTTTTCTACAAATCCATCCTCCTCAACCTCATAGGATCATTCAAAATTAGTACAATCAACAGAATTGGGAGACAATCAAGATGAGCCAAACATCTTCAATAAATTTCTGAAAATCAAGCAGAAAAATGAATCACTCAAGGCTTAAACATATTCTCAGTTTTGGAAATAGAACTCTACTTACTACCATAGACTATTAATGACATTTGATAGCAAGCAAGGAAGAATGTAGACGACATTTTTATAGGCTCAACTGCCATTCCCAAAGTCCCCTTCAGATTACAAGAAGACTATTTTTTCATTTGATGCAAAGCATATACATCCAATAGATCAAATGGATATGCATAGACAATATGGAGAAATGATTTTCTCCACCATGACCAACACTTCTATGACAACTTCAAATTTAAGGACATCACTCAACAATGTCCAATCACACTTAAAGCTGGAGAAAATCTCCTCATTAGCAAAATACAACAAAATCAAATCATTGGAGGACATAGTGATCAAAGTAGGTTATGATCCTTGTGATGTCAAAGTAGTGGAATAAATCTTGAAGAAAAAGAATACAGATATACATCACTTAGAAAGTAGCTTAGATTACCATCTACAGAGGATCCACAAGCAAAGGAGATAGAAAAAAATGAGCAGGATAAAGAAGACATGCTCAAAATTATCATTGAGAAAAATCTACATATTAAGGAGATGGAAGACAAAATAAAAAAGTTACTGAAAGAGAAAGAAGATGCTGCACAATTAGATATGACTATAGTCATAGCTATACCGATTTCTGTTGTAGGGACAACCAAGGATTCTACATTAGCATCAAGTGACCTGAAAAAACTCATGCAAGGCCCATCTTTGCAGAGGCAAGATAATGACAAGCTAAAGAATAAATTGAAGACTCTCGAAGAACAAAATTTGAAAATTTACAACTTCTATGTAGCTAAGTTGCAGAAATCTCACCATCTTGCCCAGAAGATTAAGAGATTGGAAAATGATTCACTGATGTCTGAGACTTTGGCAGAGGCTAGGGATAATGTTTGGATGGAAATTAGTCAAGTGAAGACTGATATTTTTCCATCCATTCAAATCATTTTTGAACAAGAAGAGCTGATAAAAAGATCTAAGACACCAATAAAACATGTTAGAGATTCCCTGGGACACAAACCAGGTGATGCCACATCCATGATTAAAGTGTTGAATTCAACGATCAGATTATAATTAGAATATATGCAGATCATATACATGACATAGACTATCTTAGAGATCAAGAAATTATTGCAGAAAAGAAACTTGATGACATAATTGGAGGCCAAAACTCTGACTTTGGAAAATGTTGTCTAGAGATTTCACACCAAGTTCAATTTATTGAACCAGAGAGGATTACTAGGATTAGTAACACCAAATGATAGGTCGGTTAGCTTGGAGGATTACTATCAGAAACTATATATTATTGCTATAGATAAATCCAAATTTGTAGGTATCAAGGGACATGTCACAGGGAAAGCTTTCTTAGAAGCTTTGGAGTTTGATTTAACTATCAAACACAAAGTCAAACACATCTTCATCAACAAGCCAATCTTTGAGAAGTATACTGAAGTTGATGAAGTGTATAGAAAGTTACTCAATCTTTCTATCCCTAGTGATGAAAGGCAGCGTATTTTGAGGCCAAGTCATCAACAATTTTCCTCGAAGTTAGTACTAGTAGTTCCAAGAATTAGAAGATTCTTAAATTTTTGTACTAATTTTGTAATTAGTTGTTAGATATTTTTAGGATCCTATCTTGATATTTTCAATCAAGATATTTTGTAATATTTTCTATAAGTACTTCATAATTCGAATTATGAAGGGTTGGGATTAGTTTTGAAGAAATGACTTACAATGTAAAGAAGCTCACAAAGCTACCTTTGATCATATCTTAGTAATACAGCTCAAGCATTTTAGGATTCTTGTGTCAATTTCATTGGTGAAGTGCATCTTTCTATATTGAATGTTTACATTGTTTTTCACTTTTGCTTCTATAGTCTAAATTATTCTAAGAATAGTACGAACAAAATTTGTTTAAAAGTACACTATGTATCTGACTTATGAATAATTTCCATGTTTTCTTCTAAAAATTAAAAACAAAATTCTTAATTTCTCTATTTATTAATCGGATTGCTCTATCTTTTTTTCTCTTTCATACCAATAAATATTAAAGGATCCAGTGAAGTTTCCTACCCTGCCCTATAATTTTAGCCTATAACTCTGTGTTTGATCAACCTAAACTGGTGACTCCATTTCCCAATGGCTTAATTCCACTATCTCAACCCAACCATACATAAAACCCAAACTTGAACATCATAACTAGCTTAATATCATTAGTAAAACAAAGCTAAATCATATCGAGAGATCCCTCTCTGAAACTGGGAGGATTGGATTCCTAGTTTCCAAAGTGGTTCTAAGGTTACCTCTATGATTTACTCTAGAACTTAAAAAATTATGGAGTGATAACAAGCTAGATCTAATCAACCTTTTTATAATCATTGGGTTTTACGAGGAACCCCATATACTTAAGTCGTTGATAAAAAAAATGTTAGATGAAAAAGAAACGTATTATAAGCATTAGTTGACTCGTCCTTGGATAGACAGAGCGAGACAGTAGATTTTTGAATATTTACCTTCATGCTAGTACCTTTCTCAAAGAGTGATACGACCCCTTCGATGGAAGCTAAATCCATCCTAGAATAAATATCTTTATTTATTTAGATTTGGTAGTTTATCTAAGGGAAAATTGATATTCAAATTTAGCCTCTCAAAGAGTATATCATATAGACTAGATCTTTTAGAGTTGCAAAAGGTTGTCATTCATAAAAAATAAATTCAGACAAAGTAACAGTACAAGATGTAAGTAGATGAAAGAAAAATCTATTATGATTAATCAATTTCAAAAATATAATTCACACACACATTTACTAAGATAATAAAATCTAGTTTTTCTTCCAAAATTCCAACCCTTTTTTTCAATTTCTTTCTTTTATGATACAAAAGGATTACAACAAAAGTTTGTTGCAAATGCACATTTTTAGGATATACTCTACAAAATAAGAAAGTGGTTTAACCACTTTAGCTAATAATATGTCAACTATCCAGATTTTCATGCATTTTGTTAAGGAGATCTCATAAACTTTATGAAGAAAAATTTCCCAGCATGTCCCAAATTTCTTGAACTGGATGATGGAATGTTGATAGCTTACTATAGGAAACACCCAACTCATTATATATTTGAGAATTAGGAGTAGTTGGAAAAATATTTCTTACATGACATAGCAGGTAGAAATCATTAATCAGTTTTTTTACTACATTTTCTTCTTTCGGAGATCTTTCTAATTTTGTAAATTTATCTGCCTTGTTCCTTTCCCTCAGTAATACACTCTATAGGCATCCAAAGATATCAAAACTTGATTTACATCCCAACAAGATGGAATACCCAAGTATAACAATGAATCAAACTTATTATTAAATGCATCTACATTTTATTTACCATCATACATTTATTCTGGGCTTGTTGAAGTAAATTGCATTTAGTCAAGACCCTATTAGCCTCCATTACCAAAGAAGTTATGGCTGGAACTCTTAAATCATGCAATTTATCCTAAGTTCCGGAATTCAAAAACTTTGCAATTTTATTAGTGTTATGGTTCATTTCCCAATTCATCCTCGAACTAATGGATAAATTCTTCTATATTGTAGACCAAATCTGACTCATCACACATTACTATAAAACAATTCCACATCTTTGAAATATTAGTAACAAATTCTGCAGGTATAATTCACCTTGCTTCAGTCAAGGCTACTGTTCCTACTAATTGATTTTACAACTATTATTTTCCTATTGGAGTTTAGCTTTAAGGTCTTGATCAATGTTTATGTTAGAATTTATATTAGCTACTTGCTCTTTGATATTATCAATTTCTTCAAGTTTCACTAAGATTATTTTTCTAATATTTCAATTTCTCAAATAGACAAATAAGTTTTGATGCCGTTGAAGAAGATGATGGAAAAATATGTTGATTTATTTATTTTGATAAGATTTCAATCTCTTTCTCATAATTTTCCACCTTTTTGTTCAGCTCAGTAATTATAGACAAAAGATACTATTTTTCTTTCTGCAATGCCTCTAATTTAGGAATTTGAACATGTTATATGTTAGGAATTTTTAATTTCCTTCTTAATACCTAAATATTTATATCGTGTGACTTAATTAGGGCTTGTACTTAGGATGTGATCTTTGGGTCTACCCCCAACTTAATAATAAATTACTCTATTTCATTTATCTTCATCTGCTTTGTCCTGGTAGCAATTTTCTCCTATTTTAACTGATTTGTGAATTTTCTCACCATATTCTCTAATTACGATGCATTCAAGATAGTATTTGTTAGGATTTTAAAACTATTTTTTCCAGTTTTCCTATGCAAGTCCATCTAATCCACCAAAATCTAATTTATTCATGTATATTATAAACTTGTTGCCCTATGATATTCTATAGTTTTGATTATTGGACCATTGGGTTCTAAGACAACCAAATTCATATGTCCCTTTTCATAGTCTAAGGTAGAAAATATCCTAGTTTGATATGAACTTGTGACTTTACTCTACAACTTTGTGTATGAATCTTGCTTCATTTTACTATTCTTAACTTTTATATCCACAAACTATGAGTATATATTATCCTGCCTCCCTATAGTTGAAGGTGACATTTATGAAGGTGAATATTCTTGGGATATACAAGTTGTTGGTAAAAGATCCAAATTAAAAGTATGCTTGATTTATGTTGCTTCCTCTGTGCTCTATGTTGACACTTCCATTTCTCCCTCTTATTTTGTCCTTGATCTTTTCCCAAATTGTTGGTCTTCTTCTTCTGTTTCATAAATTGTCTAGAGACTTTGAGTAAAAGTTTTGTTTAAAATTTTATCCTTTGTTCGAGCTATTTCCAGAAAAGGTAGATGAGATAGATATTTACCCTTTGAACTCTATTCCATACTCTGGCATTGTTCGCTTTCCCATGTGTCCCTATTGACTTACTTTTTAATTTATAGGTTGGAAATATGAACATAAGGTATAGATCCATTTTTAGTTATTCTATCTAATATAATTATAAATGGACCATAGGGCCATAATTCTACTTGATGAAAAAAATCTTAATCAATTATTCCACTTGTTGAAGAGCGTCTCTAGTATTAACAAAAATGGACCTACCTCCTTCTTTAATTTAAACATTGCCTTATGCTTTTTGAGATTAAATGTAGATGTTATGAGGCTCAAATATGTCCATTATATTCAAAAGAAAATATCCTCATGGTCAAAAAGGTTGGACGCTGATAAGGTGGGAGCTCACATCCATACATTAATTTCTATAAAATCTTCAAACATATACCAGTCTCCAAATTTGGCATCTAGACTGAGTTGTAGAATTTTCTTGGGTGTCTTAAAACATAATAGAATAAAAATGGAAAAAAATTGTTGACAAAATATCTAAAACATGAACTTTGTGGTTTCTTTCTAATGATATGGGTCCAAAATATCACAACATTTGGGTTTCCTTCTTCCTCTTGAAGTTTCAATTGTAAACTAGAAAATTTTTGAGCTAGAAATATATGAGTAAATGAACCAAATATGACTATTGTCAAAATAATTAGTCATACCATGATACTTTTGGCAAGAAATTGTTTGAAGTGACATCTAATGAAGGATTTTTTTTACACAGGAAATGGATACTAAGAAACCTATGATCATTTTATTAACATGTTGGCCATGATGATAACCAAGTAGAGAGCAAACCATGGAAATTACTTGTCGAGACAACTTAGGGAAGATACTAGAAGGATATGGAGGTGAAGTTCAAGGTAAAGGGGGAATTTAAAGGTAAGTAACATTCAAGTATATTAGCTACATCCTCAAATTTTAATAATCGATAATTAAGACTAATGGTGTCCTCATTTAAAGGTTGAGCTTGGTTGGGCATCAATACCCTGAGCATATCTTGAATTAATTATGGAGTTATTTTAAACTATACAATTCCACTTGAGAAACCACAAATTTGTTTCTTAGGATATAATGATTAACACACTAAACTATAAACTCAAGAAATGACATATCTAAGGATAGTGAATTAGGCTATATATCATTCCCAGACTATAGAAATATATTTTGCTCTATGAATGATTGATAAACCCAATCCCTTAATTCAAAGAGATCAAATTTACATTGGGTATCATGGACATCCCCTTCCCTATCAATTAAGGGACAATAATCAAGTTTAGCTGGTCAAGAACCCTATATAAACAATGGATTAGGTTTCTTAGTCTTCATTTTGAAATGGGAATACGAGGTGATAAAAATTTACTTGGTAAAATAAGGTTGAATATTATTGGTAAGGTTGGTTTCAGTACCCATGATGTAAATTATTTATATCACACTTTTATGATTTTATTTGAAAGCAACCATTTAATTTTAGGTTACAAGTACATGTTGAAGCTAAAGCTGGACATCTTGATGACAGATGTAAATATTAATTTGTATGAATGAAATTTTATTTGTTTTTCATGTTATTATTTGAAAATATAATAGGAGCCAACACGTGACTAATCAAGCTCCCAACTATTAGGAAATGGTTGAGAATCAATTGTAGTCCAAGAAAGGATAGTTTTGAAGTGACAATTTTCATTGTTAAAACAATCATCCATATTTCTAATAATATTGCAAACCATTAGAATTGACATGAAGGGAGAGAAAGTTCATGTGGTGGAAGTGAAAAGATAGATTGTGAGAGAGAAAGGCAAGGTCAGAAAAAATAATTCCAGTGTGAGAGAAAGACTAGACATTGTTAGGGTGCAAGGAGGAAATTTTATAAGAAATTCTGATTAAATTCCTAACAGTAGGGCTTCCTAAGGCTCAAGATGAATTGTTGAGGTAGAAATTCATTGTTTAGGTGGAGAATGGTTTCTCCCATTATATTCTCAAACAATTAGATAACTGAATGGATTAGGTTTATAACATTTTTCAAGAAATTGTTGTTTAGAATTATTTATGTTTATGTGCATAGAATTATGATTGGGTAGTGCGTATATAGTATAGTACCTACTTACCTGAGATAATGTAAAATATTTGTTATGAACTCACTCTATATGGGTATTATAGATGAAGTTATAAATTGTTTCTAGTTAAAGTTCAAGGTTAGCATGGTTACAGGTCAACACCAAGGAAGGGTCCACGGGCTAACCCTTAACAACATGCAATCCTTATTTAATGTAAAAGAACCCTTGAGGGAAATATATGAAGAAAAATGGAAGCCAAGAGTCATGCATTCTAGTTTCATATGTAACAAGGATTATTCTTGGCTATCTGATATATGTAGATAAATAAGTAAAAACAAATAGTTGTGTCAGGAATGAGTAGTTCTCTATTTAAAACATGTAGATAAAAACATGTTGAAAAATGAACATGCATAAATATACAAATATGGAATTGGAAAAAGCACACATGCATAGTTTTACAACAAATATAAATTAATAGATTTGCAAATAGCTAGAATGATAAATAGGCATGGAAGAATTTACCCCTTTTTTCTATGAACATTGGGTTTTTATAGAAAACACTATTGATCAACTACATAGATATTAAAAAAGAAAAACAATCTTAAAACAAGAACCAAAAAAAAGTTACACAGTCTCGAGTTTTGTTGTAAATAAGAAAATCCTTTTATAACTCAAAATATTGAATGTGTAATTATATCATTTTTGGTGTTAAACCTTACTTAGTCCCAGCCAAGAGAAAACAATAATACAAGAAAAACTTAATTGTGGTATGGATCTTAAGTTACATGTGCAAAAGACTTGTTCTATGAGGTACATGTAATTGAATTCATGCTCAAAATAGAATATTCATAAACTCAACTATCGATACCTATAAGCATATATACATATATAAATTCCTAGTTGTAGGGGTAGGTAAGCCAAAGCATGGATTTGGTGATAATCAACCTAAGTTTGACATACAAAAATAACAACCATGCATTAGAGAAATAGGAAAAAGAAGTAAGTTGATGCATACATGGGGAGAAATAGAGCATAAAATCCCTAAGACTTGTTGGGTCCTTTTTATTTGGATAAATTTTGGTTAAAGTTTGATCAGAAAAGGGTCGTATGAATGGGAAACACAAGTATAAAGGTAAATGATCAAACCGTTTGGAAGCCCATAATAGAAAGTGGACAACGACAAGTAAGAGATGAAAGTAGTTATCTCAGGATGTGGAGAAGCCAAAAAATATGAATTTATGCGTTGTATTTTGAATGAATCAAGATGATAAGGACCAAAGTACCTAGATTTTGTCATATTGGACGAGATCAAATGGACAAGATCAAAGTCGTTGAAGTGGACTAGTTCAAGCGAACATGATCAAGGGACAAAATATATAAAAGGCCTAGGGAGAATGAGTTAAGGGAGATTTTTCTCAATTTATGTTGAGATGTTGTTGGACTGAAGATCCAACTACTATGACTATGCTAAGATTGTGAATTAGAATTACTGAGTCCCACTTTGATATATGTTATGAAATATCTTGCACATAATGCAGGTCTATAATGTAATGGTCTTATCCTATTAATAGAATGAAGTGTTGTACATGTATCAAGGTTATTTCACTGCAAGGGAGAGGAAGAAAACCTATAAAAGATAAGTAATAGTACTAATCTAATGAAGACACATGCACATAGATGAGAAAGAATAATTAGACATCAAGCAAAGTAGTTCACATAGATGCAACGATCATCAAATCATCACAGCACATTTCCAACAAGTTAAGCACCAAATTCACTGAAATAGTTCAATTAATTCAGTACATATGAAAATCTAACATAAATCACAAACATTAGAAGAATAGTCTCAAAACATATACGATTCATGCATGAAAATGTGATAGATGAAAAGGCTTCAAATATTAAGAAAATGTTTGAAGATGCATAAGTACAATGAACACCACTAGCTCCAATAGTGGAGCATTATGTGGAGTACCAAAAAGGTATGCTTTTGATGATCATTTCAATAGCTTTTCAGTAAGATTTGTAAACCTTTTTGCATCATGAATCCAGAAAACAATAAAGAATTATAATAAAACATGTGAATTATATATCACTGATAATTGTTATTCTTCTGTGCAGGAAGAGGTAAAAACGAAGAGTAGTCGTTCCAAAGGAAAAGATAAAGACAAGATAACTGCTGTCCCTTTGAAGGGAAACTGAATGCAAACAAGGCTAAGCAGATCAGAGCAAATCGGCCCGGAAAAGGAGGAGAAGACACCAGCTCGGAGGAAAAAGAAAAGAAAATATTAAGGATTGATAGTTTGGTGAATCCCTCAAGATCTTTGATCCTGAGGGATCGCTGCTTTATTTATTTTGTTACTTATACATCTCCGCCGTCACCTTTATATAAGGGGACAACACTGTTAACCAGATATACTTTTATGTAATTTTCTGTAAGAGATCAACTTTGATCATCGAGTCTCATTGAGAATTGGTTCATTGTACTTTTGTCTTATGCATTAATATAAACTTGGTGATTACCGTATCTCTGCATCTGGATTAACTCAAAGCGGTGTACCCTTGAGGCTAAGGGCCCGGCCCCGGAGGACACTTGCTTCTGTACCACTACAATTTGATTACTGCGTGGTTTGCTTATTATTGTTATCTGGTAATCTGATATGCTTTATGAATCGCCATTACATGCTCTGTTAAGATTAATTCATTAAGGTTTTTACAGATAGAATTGTGTATTGACTCTGCCTTACATTCCTAATCCTTTCAGAGTTGATTGAATGATTATCAGTCTTGGCCGAATATTATTACTGTCTCGTTACAGAGCTTTTGTACTGGACATTTACGTCATAGATTCATTCGAAGTTGTACTTAGAAATAAAGCCGTTAAATTAAGATTGATCAGATTACTATTCCAGTGTGTTACGTGTGATCCATTAGTGTTGTTCCATGAGTGAATTCTTCTTGATTTGTTTTAAGAGTGAGAGATTGATATTTGGTTGTGAAGAGTGCATTTGGGTTAATAGATTAAGTTTGGTTATGACTCGCGAGACTTAGTTGTTCAATTGCTGTTCCATTTTATTATTGCTGTTCCATTTCAGATTTGTCGTTCAATTCTTCATTTGCTGTTCCATTTTGCTATTTGCTGTTCCATTTACTTGCATTTGTTATTTTGGTGTGAGAGATGATCCAAGGCTGTAGTGAGCTTCGGCATTTACTGCCTCGCTCCCAGACCCATGATCCAGGCTCTAATTTCCCTTTCATCAGTTTCCAAAGGGATGGGCTATTGCTGTCGAACCCTTGACTGGTAAGTTACTTGGTTTTCTGAATGTGTGATTTTCCCTGCTTTTATTTCCTTTCTGTCAGTTTCCAAAGGGATGGGTTATCGTCACCGAACCCTTGACTGATCAGTTGCCTAGCTTTAAGAGTGTGTGCTTTAGACATTTGAAGTAACTTAGTTATAGGAAGCATCCATTTACTCTTGTATTTTCATAGAACGCTGTACTACTAGCATTACTCTGACAAATAGCCTCGGATTGAGTCACTCTTTGTAATAACCAAACGCTCTCGGATTGATATATTAATGTGAGATAATTAGAGGTGAAAGAGACCCTTTTTATAGATTCACATTTTGGCACCGTTGCCGGGGAAAGAGTGTAGCCATTTTTTTTTTCAGAGTAGTGTACGAACCTGCTAGGGAAGAATTGGATTTTAAAAACGGAAGGTAAGAACCTGCGTGCGGAGCATGTAAAAGCCCTGCTCCACTTTCCGCTTTCCTAACAGATTTGTCTTTTTTTGCTTTGTTTGAATAGAATCTGGTAGTTTATTTGAGTGCATGACTAAGCAGAAAAAAATAGAAAAGAATATCAAACCTCCATCCATACCCGAAAAAGCTAAGGGGTAGGTGACCCTTGGCCGGACGACCTTCATAGACGAAATCTATAGGAAAACAGAATCTCAACCATCAGTAGGTCCTAGGAAAACAGCCTACTAGTTCCCTTCAGGCCACAGGATCACCATCTGTAGCCTTTACTGAGGTGCATAGTCAAACTGAAGTGCAGGACTTTCAAGAAATTGAAAATTCTACTCTAGAACTATTGCAGGAAGGGAATTCCAGCAACTTTTGTGAAGGAGAAGGAGAAACAGGGGAAACTGAGGAACCAAAATCTCCTATTGAAACAAATCAGCCATTAAATAGCCTAGATAAGGGGAGTGCTACAAAAATCATTGTTGAAGGAATCCAATCTCCTCAGACATCAGGTATTCTCATTATCCCAGATAAAGGAAGTGCTATTAAAACTACCCCTGTCAAAACCGTTCCCTCTCAACCTAAGAACACCCTCCTAGATATCCCAGAAGGTTATTGGCATATATTCGATCCTATGGCTCAGAACCAGCCAAATGCTCAAACGTCTACATTACAATATCCTATAGTGGATTCCGCAGCAAATGCGCCCATGAAAGCTATTCCTCTTCAGCATATCCCTACCTTTCATGGTCTCACATCAGAAGATACGGATGCATTTTTATTCGAATTTGATGTGTTATGCAGGGGATATGATTACACCACCGATCCCCAGAAATTGAAACTATTTCCCTCTACATTAAAAGGGGCTGCTTTAAGATGGTTCATGGGACTAGGTGGTGGGGTTATCAACAATTGGGATCAAATGAAAGAATCCTTCCTAAGGAAATATTAGTATTATTGTAGGTCCAGAGAATTAAAAGACGAAATATTTCAATTGACAGCCAAACCGAATGAGACATTAGAGGAATATGTGGAACGCTTTCAATACAATCTACAAAGATCTCCCTATGCATCACTACCTTTACTTGATAATGTATTAAAAACTGCATTGATAAGGGGTATGAAGGAACAATGGATAGAAACATTAAACATCATGGGAAAAGGGGATATTTATCAAGAGAATTTTGCTGACATCATTGACTTATGCATTAGGAGTTCGAGAGGTAGCACAAGAATAAAACCGGCAGAATATGATCGGTTTGCAAGAGATAACAAAGTATCAACAGAAGGAGTAACACGTGTAGAAATTGGAAATTTATTAGAAAATTTTAAAACTGATATTCTGGGGACACTAACTACACAGCTTGATATTGTGCAGGCTAAACAGAAGCAGATCGAGGCAGAACAGAATTTGGCGATCTTTTGTCCCCAATGCAGAAAAAAACATAGCCACAAAGAATGTCCGTTGGATACAGTTCAAACATGCGCCATCTGTACAAAAGATCACCTTACAGAGAGCTGCCCCTCACTTCCTGGATAGAAAGCGGTATATAAGGAAGCAGAAGAAGAACCAGAATCGGTGTACTTGATCAACCAGCGTCGCCAGTGGCAGCCGAGACAATCTGGTATGTTTCCAAACCCAACCTCTTCTTTTCCGCCTCCACAGTATAATGCTCAACAATATGGTATGTGGCAAAACCAATCTCAACCCCCATTTTCAAACTGGTCACCACAATCATTTCCTTCTTCAAACCCATGGCTGAATCAGACAAGCCAATCTGGTTGGCCGAATTTTCCTTACACTCCACCATACTGGCAAAATGGCCCATATCCTCCACAATGGACTCCCCCTACTTCACAAAGTTCACCCTGGCAGACAAACTGGCAAATACTGATGCACCAGCTAGCAGGAACTATTCCGCTCCCTCAACCTACTCTGCCAGCCTTACAACAAAATCCCCAGTCTAATTTAAGACCGCAACTCCCAGCTCAACCCAATCCCAATCCAAATAACAGAACGGTCCAATTTCTCCAAATCATCGAATCACCAGAAATAGGACCCGACCTGAGGGATTGCAATGATCTTTAGTTAAGATCTGGACGTATAATTGGAACTGAGGGAGATAAAATATTTCATATTGAAGATCAGTTACCTAGAGAACAATAGTCACAACAAGAGGATGTAAACAAGCAGCAAACTTACAATCAGGTAACCACATCCTCTCCTCCATTCCCAGAACGATTAGTCATACCTCGACCCATACAATATCCCGACTTTGACATTCTAGGAGAATTACAAAATCTGTACATAAAAATCCCATTCCTCCAAGCCATTCAAGACATTCATATATATGCAAAAACTATCAAAGAATTGTGCATCAAGAAACCAAGGAGGAATATAACAACTAATCCAAGGGTCCAAGTAGTCGGTACTTTATCTGATTTACTGTCCGGGAAAGAAACACCTATTAAATATGAAGACCCAGGAAATTCAATTGTAACTGTTCAAATTTATGGTCAGACTCTGTCTAATGCCTTAGTTGATCTAGGAGCTGCAATTAATATTTTAACAACTGCTACTTGCCAAAAGCTTGGCATTACATCTGTAGAACCCACTTCTACTCTGTTAGAATTGGCTGACCGATCTGTGGTGAGACCAGAGGGAACTCTACATGATGTCATGGTCTTTGTAGATTCCTGGGAATATCCAACTGATTTCCTGATAATCAATCCAAAAACCCGACTTGATGGACACCTGCTAATTCTAGGTAGACCTTGGCTCGCCACTGCCGATGCTTACATTGGCTGCCGGCAGGGAAATATGATTATAACCAGAGGACCGAATATCAAAAATTTAGTTTTATATCCTCCAGCGCAGCCAAGTGTCACAGTAATCAAAACTAATAAACACCCTGTATCATACCTTACTGATAACATTAGATCTCCATTGACTATACAAGAGGCACTTGATTTTAAAGATCAAACAGAAGATGATGCCATTAATAATTTTATCAGTCAAACTGAATCTAGATCCCACGCACAGTGTCACATGATAGAAGCAGCATTTGATAATGAATTAGAAGAAGATCCTCTGAAAGATACACATGACCAAACGATACCCGTTACTTCTGTTACAAATAGTAAAATTGTGGAAATTGAACCGGGAAAAACTTTAAACATTAATGCCAACCTCACACCTGAACAAGAAACGAAGCTCATCCATCTGCTAACAAAATATCAAGAAGCATTTGCATGGGATTACCCTGATATGAAAGGAATTGATCCCCAATTATGTACACACCACATTTATATAGAAAAAGATGCCAGACCTGTCCGTCAGCCGCAAAGAAGACTTAATCCTCATCTAAAGGATGTGGTAAAAGCTGAACTTCAGAAACTTTTAGATGTCAATTTTATTTATCCTATTTCTGATAGTAAATGGGTCTCTCCTCTTGTGGTGGTACCAAAAAAGAATGGAAAATGGAGAATTTGTGTGGATTACAGGGAATTAAATAAAGCAACACAAAAAGATCATTTTCCTCTCCCATTCATAGACCAAGTATTAGATACTTTAGCAGGAAAGAAATTCTTTTCTTTCCTGGATGGCTTCAGTGGATACAATCAGATTCAGATTGCCCCTGAAGACCAGGACAAAACTACTTTTACTTGTCCTTGGGGAACATTTGCCTATCGAGTTCTACCCTTTGGCCTATGTAATGCTCCTGCCACATTCCAAAGGGCTATCCTTAGCATTTTTGCAGATTTAATAAATCATGGACTTGAAGTATATATGGATGATTTTACACCATATGGAGATGATTTTGACCCAGCACTAGACACCCTAGAAAAATTCCTACAGCGCTGCATTGCTACCAGGCTTTGTTTAAGCCATGAAAAATGCTACATGATGATGACCGAAGGACTTATCCTAGGACACTATGTTTCAGCAGATGGCATTCAGGTAGACCTGGCTAAAATTCAAATACTTTTTCTTATTCCCACTCCTACTACTCAAACAGAGGTACGTAGCTTTCTTGTATTTTCTGGTTATTATAGACGATTTATAGAACATTATTCGCACATTGCTGCACCTTTATATGCACTAACTAGTAACGTTGATTTTCTTTGGACAGAAAAATCTGACCGTGCTTTTAAGGATCTAAAGAAGCTCGTATCCACAACCCCAGTCCTTCGAGGACCAAACTGGGATTTACCATTCCGGATATCATCTGATGCTTCAAATACAGCCATTGGCGCAGTCCTTGGGCAGGAAGAGGATAAAAAACCATATGCCATCTATTACATCAGCAAAAATTTATCCCCTGCTGAATTAAATTATACTGTTACTGAAAAAGAATTCCTAGCTGTGATACATGCTGTCAATAAGTTTAGACATTATATTACAGGCTATCCTGTTATTTTATATACAGATCATTCTGCCATCAAATATTTAGCAAATAAGCCTGTCACAAATGCTAGAGTAACTAGATGGTTGATCTTATTGCAGGAATTCGACATCAAAATCAAGGACCGGACTGGCAAAGAAAACCCTATAGCTTATTTTCTCTCAAGAATACCAAAGTCGATCGATGCAGCAGCAATTGAAGATCAATTTCCAGATGAGCACCTGTTTGTTGTTGCTGTTCAAACACCCTGGTATGCTGATGTTGCCAATTACCTTGTAGTAGGTAAGCTACCAAAACATTTAACCCCTAATGAGCGCAAGAAGACTGTTCAGAAGAGTACTCAATTTTCGTGGATTGGGGGCTATTTGTTTCACACAGGGGCAGACATGCATATCAGGAGATGTGTTCGAGAAGATGAAATCCTCGACGTCCTAAAAGCCTGTCATGATGGACCGTGTGGTGGACATTTTGTTGAGCGTAGAACTGGACATAAAGTATTGCAGACAGGATACTACTGGCCCACGATTTTCAAAGATGCAAAGAAATTTGTCCAAGCCTGTGACAGCTGCCAGCGAGCAGGACGACCTAGTCAAGCTGACGAGATGCCTCTGAAGCCACAATTAGTCATTGAACCATTCGAGCGATGGGCTCTTGATTTTGTTGGCCCCATCAACCCATCATCAAATCAGAAAATGTATATCTTGGTGGCAACAAAATATGTCACCAAATGGGTTGAGGCAGAAGCACTACCAAGAGCCACAGAGGATTCTGTAATACAGTTCCTGTTCCATCTATTTGTACGTTATGGCCTTCCAAGGGAAATAATTACAGATGGAGCACCACAATTTGTTGGAAATAAATTAGCTGCAACACTCAATAATTATCACGTCCAACATAAAATTACTACTCCATATCACCCACAGGCGAATGGGCAGGTGGAAAGCAGCAATAAGATAATAGAATCAATCCTAACGAAAACTATTGTATCACATAGGCGTGATTGGGCTGCTAGACTACCCGAAGCACTTGTGGGCGTACAGAACAACATGGAGAAGCACCACTGGTTACTCACCTTATCAATTAGTGTTTGGAAAACAACCTATTTTTCCCATAGAATTTGAAATCCAGACCTTACGAACCGCACAGGAAGTTGGCCTAGATCTAAGCGAGGCATCGACTACAGCAGATCAACGAATTGGATGAAATTAGACTCTCTGCACTACAAAATACAGCACTAATTCAACAGCAGCGGGCTAAATGGCATGATGCGCTCATCAAAAACAAAGTCTTTCACGAGGGAGACTGGGCTCTGTTATACGACTCTCGATTTCAGGACTTCCCTGGGAAACTCCAGACTCATTGGTTGGGACCATATGAAATCCAGAAGGTGCATGACAATGGGACCATCACGTTAATCACCATTGACGGTTCTGGATACACCTTCAAAGTGAACGGCCACTGAGTTCGTCTCTATCGCAAACCACTTACTCGGGAGTCCTTCTGCCAGTAGCTATGTCGAGACACTGATATGGAGATTTTAGGAAAGGAAGAGAAATCTTTCTCACCTGTAATTCATTAAGGAATTCATTCTTTTCTTTACAGTTTGTACATAAGTTTTTTTTTTTTTTTTTTTTCAAGACGTTCTTGTATATATGTTTGAACTCAATGATTTTTGCCTTCTCAAAATTTTGATTTTCGAACGAAGTTTGCGTGTTCTGCTGTTCCTTTTCAAAAGGAACAACACCTTCTGATTTCTGCTGTTCATTTTCCAAAGGAACAGCATCATTGATTTTCTGTTGTTCCTTTTCCAAAGGAACAACATCTTTGATTTTCTGTTGTTCCTTTTCCAAAGGAACATCATTTTTGATTTTCTGTTGTTCCTTTTCCAAAGGAACAACATTTTTGATTTTCTGTTGTTCCTTTTCCAAAGGAACATCATTTTTTATTTTCTGTTGTTCCTTTTCCAAAGGAACAACATTTTTGATTTTCTGTTGTTCCTTTTTCAAAGGAACAACATTTTTGATTTTCTGTTGTTCCTTTTCCAAAGGAACAACATCTTTGATTTCTGCTATTCCTTTTCTAAAAGGAACGGCTTTGCTTGTTCTGCTGTTCCTTTTCAAAAGGAACAACATTTTGGATTTTTGTTGTTCCTTTTTCAAAAGGAATAGCGCTGCGGTGTGTTTGTTGTCCCTTTTCTAAAGGCACAACATATTTTGATTTCTGCTGTTCCTTTTCCAAAGGAATGGCATTTTTTGCCTCTTTTGCTGTTCCTTTTCCGAAGGAACAACACTTTTGGTCGCTGCTGTTCCTTTTTCAAAGGAACGGCATTTTGAGTGTTTTTCATAGCATTTTTATTTTTGCTGTTCCTTTTTTTAAAAGGAACGGCATTTGCATTCGCATTCTTCGTCTTTTTCCAAGAGGAACACCACTAGCATACTTTTGCTCTCCTTGTGAAACAGCTTGCTCCTTTTGCTGATCTCAATAAGAGGATGCTTCTTGCCCATATTCTTTCAAGTCTTTAAAATACAGCTATGCACTTATGCAATGAATATAAAATCACAAACATACCGAAATCTGCAAATCATAAATTGCTATATTTATAAGCCTATGCATTAGTAAGAGGACAAAAGGAAGGATATACTTATTTCTTATCTTTTGTTGTCATGGTTTTACTAATTTTGCTCTGATTGGTTATCTTTATCATGCTGATCCCTTTAACCCTCTTTGATTATTATTTAGGAATAAGAGCAAAGGGCTTATATCTTCCTATTGAGATGATAAGACTTCTTCCACCATTCCTACTCTTAAGGAGTGTTGAACCACCCTTTGTGTTTAATAAGGAAAAGTACTCTATGAAAAAGAAAAAATGTGTGAACATGATTTATGAAATGTCAAATGCAGGATAGGGGGTCTCATCAAGAGCCAGCCTACCATGATCATGAGAATGGAAGTGAAGTGGCATTCCCACTATGGCCACCACACCAGGGATATGGTCCAAAAGGTATATCAAATAATCGAACCTTGGAACAGGAGGTCTCATCACGAGCCGGCCTGCCCACGTTTCACTCCTTCCTCATGAATGGCATTATGGTTAACTGGTCATCAAGCCAGCATAATGGCCTACACTTTGACATAACAACATTCCTAAGTATACACAAAGGATCATGGTTCCAGGGGTGAAAAAACAACTCTGCCAAGGTTATGGACACCTGTCGGCAGCAGAGAACTATTAATGGTATTGAAGTCACATTAGTTATTCCAATGGGTAAGGTACTAATACTCTTTTGTTTCTTATATCCTAAGGAACTAATCATATATTATTTCTCGATTTATACATCGCATGAATATTTATTACTACCAATCATGGCAAAGGAAGTGACAATGACCACTTGAGATTTGGCAAGTACGACAGACGTCCTATCCCCCAGCCTCATATCATATCACAGCAGCCTCTTACGTAATATGTGATCAACTCTCCGCCTCGATTTCGGTAATTCATTGTCTTTCTAAACATGGCATAATTTCATACGCTGTTCCTTTATGACTTGGTTGCAGATCGGGTGCTGCTCCTTTATTTGACGGCTGGGACAGCCTATCACATTGCGGGGGGGAGGTTAACCTCATTATTCCCTGAACTACGTGTCGGCTCACTATTCGGGAAAGATAGCGTACGACGGTATGGCATGGCTTAACGACATGCATTTCTATTTTTACGCAATCCATTTCTGTTGCATACTCTATGTTTTTTCCGAAGCTTGCGATTAGCACCCTCTCTGTGTTTCAAACAGCACAAGCAGTTGTTGTTCCATTGAGGATCTACAGTGAAACCATGGGAGGAAGGGCAATTAGAAGCGAACCTCAGAAGTTGACAGTCTCCGCTGCTGCCCGGGAGATCTTGGAAAAAGCAGGGTGGTTGAATTATCTTAGTCGCCTGCAGGAGTCTAATGAAACAGTAGCGATGGAATTTTTGCAGAACCTGCAGGAGAACCACTCCACAGTAAGGGGGAAGTGGATAGCGGTCACCGACGATATAATTGCAGAAGTCTCGGGACTACCAGCCACCGGACCAGTATGGACACTAAAGAAGGAAAGATTACAGAATATCATCGAAATTTTCCAGGACGAAGGCCAGAGCTTGACGATGAAGGGGAAGGGAGTTCTGCCAGCAACCCTTGGAGAACCCTGGATCGAATTAGCAAAGACAGTTCAGAGTTATATTACCTGCGAGGGGAGGAAAGATGTGGTAAGGCCACAACATCTTAAACTCTTAGCTATTTTAAAACAAAAATGCTCTGTAAATCTACCTGCACTTCTGAATTCATTACTGCATGATGCTGCACGAAGCCTAAAAAAGGCACAGCATGTAGAGTCAGTCGTCAGTCACCATGGACTAATTCGATTAGTAGTTAGTCATAGTCTTACCCAGCAGCAGAGCAGCTGGGATGAACTGATTGCAATGATTGAGGGGGGAGTGACAGCACCATCCCCAAAACGTAAACATTCTACAAGCACACCAGAGCGTCCGGAAAAACGCAGAGAATTGGTAAAACAAAAACATGTTGCTAGTGCATCTAAACCACCAGAAATACATCAGAAATCGGCAAAGCGTAAGCATGCCACCGATACACCCGAGCAGCCAGAAAGGCCCAGAAAATCAGTCCGGTTAGCTCGAATAAGAGGAAGGCTAGAAAAGCTTCAGGAAAGCACCAGCTAGCCAGTGGTAATTGAGGACGAGCAACCCTCACAACTAGAAGTAGAGATAGAACAGTCTGAAAAGGAGGCTGAGCAATCTGAAGAGAGAGCCGAGCACTCCGAAGAAGAAAATGAGGAAGCAGCTGGGCATTCGGAGACAGAAATAGAAGCTGAACATTCCGAGGAGGAAAATGAGCAATCCAAGTAGGAGGAGGAAATGGGACAACAGGAAGGTAGCCCACCACAAGACCCAGTGGGAGAAGACGAATTGGCCGCAGTTTTGGCCAATATGGGTGAGTATGGCCAACCTTCTAGTCCAGCAGACCTCCACGACAAACCCCAAGAAGAAAATGCATCTGAAAAATCATAGGCAGTAGAGGCAGAAGGAGGAAAGCTGCCTGATGAAGCAGAGATAAGAGATGCTGAACGGGAACAATCCATTCCCAAGTCACCAGAAGAAATTCCGGAGGGAGTAGGAGCAGAACAAGTAGTTGTCCAAGAAGAGACGGGACCAGCTAAGGTTCCTACCCCAGAACAGCCAGAGCAGAACAGCGAGGAAGCACCCCAGGAGAAAGATTCAGAGACGAGTCCAGACCGCAGTAGACAGCCTGCTGTCCCTTCTAATGAAACGCTGGAAATTAAGAAATTGCGAGAGGAACGACAGAAATTATCGAATACAATAGTCCAGCTCCGACAGCAAATTAGAATTCTGAAAGCAAACCAGAAGGTAAGGAAGGCCGCAGGGAAGAAAAAGAGGGTCGTTACAGTAAAATCCCGCAAGGCAAAAAGGCGAAGGACCAACGATCACCCTGCTGTTCCAAACCCTGCCAAAGAACAGACTGCTGTTCCAAATGATGTTGAGGAACAAACTGCTGTTCCATTTGAAAAGCAATAGCAGCAAGCTGATATTCGTGTTAAAAAAGAAAAGGAGAACAAGGAAATCCAGACAAAGGCACCACCCTCAGGGGTAATAAGGGTTCTGAACTCCAAACAGCGTAATAAGAAAGTTCAGGTAAAACTCCTGGCCTCCACTGACCTATGGAAAAAAGATCCGAAGACAAGAACCTTGCATAAGATGATGAAGCAAGCCCAGCAAGAAGTTGAACAACTTAGAGAGCAAACGGTCCCCCGTGAGAAATATGAAGAGTTACAGCAGCAACTAAGGAACGTCAATCAATCCGAAAGCCAGGCCTTTGAAGGGTGGCGAAAGGAACAAGAGAAAGCTGCAAAGGTAACCCGTAGGCTAGATACTGTTATCAAGCAGATGGATACCTTGTGTTCTTTATACAATGACGTTTTAGCATGTAGGGCCCCTGCCAAAAACTATGCTTTGTTTTTACTAGAACGATATTTACAATTAAAAATAAAAGTTGTTAAAGCAGGCGCCCCTATACAAATCAACACTGTCAATGACTTTATAGACTGTTGTAAACATTATGGGGTGAAGGTCCAGAGATTGTTGTGTGAATTTTATTTGCATAACCTCGTGCTAGATCAAGAGACTGAATTGAACCCTGGTCCTTTTGTTGGGGAAATTCAGTTGCAAGCATTCATCTCATTCGGGGTTAATCAGATTAAATGGCTCAAAGCCTATAACACTTTCCAGAGGCAGGAAAATGGCCTAGACTTATGGGTAAGGGCTGAACCTAGGGACCCAGTGCGGTTATGGAAAGCACATAGAAACCTTATGAGAACTCCGGGTGTCATTGAAACGTTAGGACCTATGCATGAGGCACTCATTCGACAAAGTTTAGAGTATTTTCTTTCCATCAAAGACCTCGCCATTGATGCAGCCAAATTTCGGTACCGAATCTCTAATCCAAACATCCAGCTCAGGGAACCGTTTAAGTATGAGAATTTTGAATTAGCTGCCAACCGTTTGAACCTCTATGGCGAGAGAATTTTGAAAGCAGGGCCATCCTGGTTAGGATATAGATTTTGCAGTCCCATTATTTGGCATCCTGCACCCGGATATCAAGCCCTGTATGAGATGCCTGAGGGTCAAACAGGTCAGTTCTTTGACTATCTAGTCACTCATCATGGCTATAGGCCTTCGCATGAGATTCCTTCTCCAGCCTATTCTCTCACTGCCTTGCATGTCAACTACAATGTTTTCATGAGGGCATGAAACAGGGTAAGCAGGGGGGTGTGTGGAGTACCAAAAAGGTATGCTTTTGATGATCATTTCAATAGCTTTTCAGTAAGATTTGTAAACCTTTTTGCATCATGAATCCGGAAAACAATAAAGAATTATAATAAAACATGTGAATTATATGCAAGATTTAATCACTGATAATTGTTATTCTTCTGTGTAGGAAGAGGTAAAAACGAAGAGTAGCCATTCCAAAGGAAAATATAAAGACAAGATAACTGCTGTCCCTTTGAAGGGAAACCGAATGCAAACAAGGCGAAGCAGATCAGAGCAAATCGGCCCAGAAAAGGAGGAGAAGACACCAGCTCGGCGGAAAAAGAAAATAAAAGATTAAGGATTGATAGTTTGGCGAATCCCTCAGGATCTTTGATCCTGAGGGATCGCTGCTTTATTTATTTTGTTACTTAGACATCTCCGCCGTCACCTTTATATAAGGGGACAACACTGTTAACCAGATATACTTTTATGTAATTTTCTGTAAGAGATCAAATTTGATCATCGAGTCTCATTGAGAATTGGTTCATTGTACTTTTGTCTTATGCATTAATATAAACTTGGTGATTACCGTATCTCTGCATCTGGATTAACTCAAAGCGGTGTACCCTTGAGGCTAAGGGCCCGGCCCCGGAGGACACTTGCTTCTGTACCACTACAATTTGATTACTGTGTGGTTTGCTTGTTATTGTTATCTGGTAATCTGATATGCTTTATGAACTGCCATTACATGCTCTGTTAAGATTAATTCATTAAGGTTTTTACAGATAGAATTGTGTATTGACTCTGCCTTACATTCCTAATCCTTTCAGAGTTGATTGAATGATTATCAGTCTTGGCCGAATATTATTACTGTCTCGTTACAGAGCTTTTGTACTGAACATTTACGTCATAGATTCATTCGAAGTTATACTTATAAATAAAGCCGTTAAATTAAGATTGATCAGATTACTATTCCAGTGTGTTACGTGTGATCCATTAGTGTTGTTCCATTAGTGAATTCTGCTTGATTTGTTTTAAGAGAGAGAGATTGATATTTGGTTGTGAAGAGTGCATCTGGGTTAATAGATTAAGTTTGGTTATGATTCGCGAGACTTAGTTGTTCAATTGCTGTTCCATTTTATTATTGTTGTTCCATTTCAGATTTTTCGTTCAATTCTTCATTTGTTGTTCCATTTTGCTATTTTCCGTTCCATTTACTTGCATTTGTTATTTTAGTGTGAGAGACGATCCAAGGCTGTAGTGAGCTTCGGCATTTACTGCCTCGCTCCCAGACTCGTGATCCAGGCTCTAATTTCCCTTTCATCAGTTTCCAAAGGGATGGGCTATTGCTGCCGAACCCTTGACTGGTAAGTTACTTGGTTTTCTCAATGTGTGATTTTCCCTGCTTTTATTTCCTTTCTGTCAGTTTCCAAAGGGATGGGTTATCATCACCGAACCCTTGACTGATCAGTTGCCTAGCTTTAAGAGTGTGTGCTTTAGACATTTGAAGTAACTTAGTTATAGGAAGCATCCGTTTACTCTTGTATTTTCGTAGAACGCTGTACTACTAGCATTACTCTGACAAATAGCCTCGGATTGAGTCACTCTTTGTAATAACCAAACGCTCCCGGATTGATATATTAATGTGAGATAATTAGAGGTGAAAGAGACCCTTTTTATAGCTTCACACATTAGAGCCACCATTTTCTCCCAAAAAATACTATCTCTATCTCTGTAATTCCTATGGGAGAATCCAAGGTTAAAAGTCCTTTTTTTGAGTAATTATGATCCTTTTATAACATGAGGCATGAACTTTCATATTCCCATGACTCTTGCCTTTCCAATTTCTAATGACCTTTGGATTTGTAGAACCTTTAGTCTTTCAAATGAATTTTGGAATTACATATGACTCTGGGAATAACATGCCTTTTGGACTTCCACTTCATCAGCTTTACAATAATTACATGATTACATCGTAACTTCCACATCATCATGAGACGAGGTCATAACAAGTCACTATCATTGATGACTGGGACTCATAATGACCCATGAAATTGTGATGCAAGCAAGTTCCCTCTACGGACAGAGGCAACCCCTCTAGCCCTAGAGTGGGTCTAGTAATAGAAAATACAATACCAAAGCAAATTTCCTTATAAAGTTGATGTCATGAAGGCCTACCTTCAAATCGTCGTTTGATGAAGTCCTATTGTGTTGCTCAAACTCTCGTTCTTCTAATCACTTGTACGTAAAAACAACATACAAAACACAACCACGAACATAATAGAGTACGACAAAAACAATCTACTTAAAGAGTGAAGGAGCTTCATGCTATCAATAGACAATTTGACATAAGATATAGGAAATAAGCCATTGATTTGTATTAATGTAAATTGAAGTAAAACTTATAACCAAGCCTTGACATTGTAAGTCTCCTTGAAGGGTCATGTCAGCATGTCTCCGCAAGCATTCACTCATGAACTATCTCCCAAAAGGACAAACAATTCTCTCTCCTACCCAAAAGTCTAATGCTAGAACATTCTTACAATCAAGAAAACTCCACTCAAAACCATCCCAAGCTAAGTTATATAAGAGGCTACTTCCACACTCCAACAAAACTCTCTACTTCTACTGTTGAATTCAAGAACTCTGAAGCTAGATGATCTCAGTCATGGAGGAAGTATTTATAGGAGGAGGATCTTCCATAAGAAATGGGAGAAAAAGCTTTTCCCTTTGAGAGGTTACACAAAAGGTGGACAACCATCCTAAAGGAGAGAGGCAAGCTCATCTGGTCCAAAAACCAACCTTAGGACCACCCATGAAGCTGTTAGACTTCAAAGTTTTGATGAGTTGCTCAAAAGACTTGCCAAAAGTAGATCATCATGAGTGCAACACACAGATAGAGCGAAGACATCGCTAGGCTAGTGAAATCTTGGCCATCTTCGCGGGCAGAACAATTGTTGTCTCGCGACGACCCAAAAACATAGGTAAAAAAGGGTCTACTCCAGGAGTAGTGAACTGAGGTATTCTTCCTGAAATGACAAGGAAGACATTGACACATAATTTGCAACATGACACAAGGCAGATGTCAATAACACAGACCCACAGTGTCGGGGATCAGGGAATGTGGGGTCAGTGACAAATTACTGTGTAATAGATGCCACCTAAAGCATGAAGGCCAAGAGAGTGGGAGGGTTGAAATGCTTTACGAATCCATAACTGAAATAGAACACCTTCACGGAGAACATGCAAACACAAGTACAACTGATATCTCTAATACATGAGTACATAGTGAAAGGAAATACATGTGCATAAGGCATGGGTGTAGCCATCCAAAAGATAAACATAAATGCTCTATGGTATGGATGCAACCATCCAATCAGAAGGAACATATAAAAGACTCAAGTATGGTCGCAACCATCGAATCAGAAGGAACATATAAAAGACTCAGGTATGGTCGCAGCCATCCAATCAAAAGATTCATGTATACAATCATGAATCAATCCGCGCAACCTGGACTTGTGTAATCTGAACCCAGGGTCTTGAATCCCAACCCGATCATGGTACAAATTATAATATGCAAATAGAAGTGATGAAGTCGAGCATACTAGAAAATCGCTTGATTACCAGTAAATGATGTAAACTGTTAACAAGCGCGAGAGAGACCACCAATAATGTCAATGGTTATCAAGGTACCGCTAGTAGAATTCATGAAGTGTGAAGAATGATTTGAAGTCGAAGACTTGTGAAATCACCTGACTGAAGGCCAATAATGAAAACCTATCATTGAATGCGAAGAACTTTCCATTAAGGCATGCAAGCTCCAAGGTACCAGAAAGGAGTCTCTAGATCAACATCTCGGATAATGAGCTGAAGTTGACAGGAAGTGATCAGTCGAAGGAGGGCCATCATGTTCCCCACATCAGTGACACGAGACAAAGGAACAAGATGAATGTGGATGAGACACAGAATCTGAGCAAGGTGTGTAATGATACAAATTGCAGAAGGATTAAGCTCTTGAATATATCGGTGACATGAATCCGAAGTTTGGTAGTATTTTGGTACCAAGGGATTAAAGGTCATGATGATGCAGCAAGAGTCAGATGGAACGAGGAAAAATGGATAACCCAAAACCTAGAAGGCCAACGATAAAGTGAGGATATCCCAACCCGACACGAAGCAGAAAGAGTGTCGATGTTCAAGAGAAATAAGCTGCCGTAATAATTAATACAACCAACAGAATACTTCCAAAATTTCCCCCACCATTTCTGGCGAGTACCCCAATTATTTTTGAAACACAAGCTTGAAGGGGATAGCGTATGCTTGTAATGTATGTTTGTCCTTCAGAAAAACCGACCTAGTAAGTTTTAATGGGCCCTAGGAAGGAGAAGCTCGGTCTTGTCATGATGACAAGTCTAATGTCATCAGGTTTTAATGAGTCCGACATATGTAAAACTTGGAGTCTTTTTCATATTTAGAGAGTTTGAAAAAGAAATGAAAAAGGAAACTCCAAAGGCCCCTTTTCATAAATTTGTCCCTCGAATCCGAAAAGGTAGAAAAAAATACCCAAGGGAACCTATTGACCATGATACATCAATGTATACCTTTTTCGTAAGTAATCTATCCCAGTCTGTAAAAGGCATAAACTTATACTAGGTAGATGACACTTTGCAACCTTTAATGATTTCAATCCGACAAGAGCTCGAAAATCTTTTCATGTTTCGAGAGTTAGAAAAGATCTTAAAGATGACTCCAAAAGGGACTCTTTCATCTTTTTACCGAGTCCGAAAATGTATAAAATACAACTCGTAAATCATCACCAGAGTACTTGGAACCTATCACTGCACAAAAAGCAGGTTTAAGATCTAATTTTGACATAAATATGCATAAAATATTAAAAAATAGACCTAAAACCCTAATTTGCCAAAAATAGCTTATAAAAGGGCCATTTGGAAAAAAAACAATTCACTTTTTACTTTTACCTTGCAGTGGAAAAAATTTACCCTTGTGCACTTGCGATTTCAGTGGTTGATTGGAGCAGTTCTAGAAGCTTGTCTGCGAATCTGTTCTATGCAAGTAGACACCACACCTTTTTCCTGCATTTTTAGACAGAATGTATCTCGTTTTTAAGTTTTTAGCCATGATTTAGAGGATTTTTATGGACGGGAGTGTCCACATGTAGGTTTTAACCCCGTATAGAAATTACCTGCATACAAATTCTAAAACATAGAAAATAAATAATGTGAAACAAGAACACATAAAACACATATACACAGAGATTTTCCCCTGGATCCCAAGACTGAGACTACCAGCTTGATTTTTCATTATGTTCCTTTCAATGTTATAATACATATTTATACATGTTGAAGCATCCAATACCATGGACCGAAAACCATCACGTCCAAAAAAACATGTGTGAAAATCATGCACAAAGCCATAGGTGGGTCCGCCCAACCTAACATAGTGTCCAAAACCAAAATTTTCCGGGGCGCTACCCCGGACCCCATAAACTGGGGTTATGGGTGCCCCTCAAACCCCCTGTTAACTACATGGAAAGAATATAACACAACCCAACATTCTCCCACTTGTTGTTTTCTTTCCACAGGGGGCCACAAGAGAGCTTAGTCATTTTTCCAGCCCTGAAATGACCATTGTCTCTCTACACCAAGAGAACTTCTCAAAGCTCACAGATTTTGTCAATGCATCTGCAACATTCTTCAAAGTGTCCACCTTTACTAGCAACACCTTTTTTTCTTCTATCATATCCCTCACAAAGTGATACTGAACATCAATGTGCTTTGTCTTTAAATGATATGCGGGATTCTTTGCCAAGAAAATTACACTTTGGCTATCACAGTCTATCCTTATAGCTTCCTGTACTAACCCCATACTTCAACACAATCTCTGCAACCAAACTGCTTCCTTTCTTACATGAGTGGCTGCCATGTATTCTACCTCTGTAGTTGACAGTGCCACTACAGATTGTTTCTTACTCATCCAACTGACTGCACCTCCAAATAGGTTAAACACATACCCACTTGTAGATCTTCTCTGATCCAGATCTCCATCTCAGTCTGCATCGACAAAGCCATGAATATCCAACACTCTGTCCAATCCTGGTCTTCCTTGGTAGCACAAACCATAATCACTAGTGCCATGCAAATACTTGAAAACCTGCTTCACTGTTGTCCAGTGCTCCTTCCCTGGTTTTCACATAAACCTGCTCAATACTCCCATTGCATGTGCAATGTCTGGTCTAGTACATACCATTACATACATCAGGCTACCGACTGCACTTGCATATGGAACACAGGACATGTCCTCTTCCTCTTCTTGTGTCTTGGGACACTGTTCAGCAGATAACCTCACACCTACAGGAATTGGAACCTTCATCGGTTTACTATCCTGCATATTAAACCTCTGCAATATTGTCTTAACATACTTCCTCTGGTTTAACTAGAGCTTCCTCTTTGCCTGATCTCTTTTAATTTCCATGCCCAAAATATAGTTTGCAGCACCAAGATCTTTCATGTCAAATTTGGAGGACAATTGGGTCTTCAAATCCTAGATAACTTCTTTGTCATTTCCAACCAACAACATATCATCCACATACAAGACGACATAAATAACACAGTCACCAATTAATTTAAAATACACACAGTGATCTGCTTTGCTTCTAGTGAAGCCAAGTTCCCGTATAAATGTATCAAATTTCTGATACCACATCCTTGGTGACTGTTTTAACCCATATAGAGACTTCTTTAACTTACATACTAGTTCTTTCTTACCCTTCACTGCAAAGCCTTCAGGTTGCTTCATGTAGATCTCCTCTTACAGATCCCCATGAAGAAATGTTGTCTTCACATCCATCTGTTCTACCTTAAAATCAAAAGCAGCAGCAACAGATAAAAGTAATCTAATAGAAGTTACCTTGGCAACAGGAGAAAAAATATCACCAAAATCAATTCTCGGCACCTAGGAATAACCTTTTGCTACCAACCGAGCTTTGTATTTCTCCAATTTTCCTTCTGCATTTGTCTTCTTTTTGAACACCCATTTGCTACCAATGGGTTTCCTTCCAGCTAGCAACTCCACCAGATCCCAAGCCTCATTTTTGTGCAAAGATGCCATTTCATCAACCATGGCCTCTTTCCAGAATTTTCCATCCTCTGAATCCACTTCTTCCTTCACAGTTCTAGGATCATCATCAATTACAGACAAAGAAAAATTTGAACAGAAAGCAGATGGACTATACCTTTCTAGCTGCCTTCTTTCTCGAACTGATCTTCTCACAGCTGGAGTTTGTGGCTCTTCATCTTCTGATTCCTCCTTTGTTGTAGAGTCTCATTCTTCCTCCTTTAGCTCAAACTCTATCTTCTCAGGTTCCTTCGGTTGAACCTCATGTTTAATAACATCTTTCACCTCTCTAAATACCATGTCTCGGCTGTACATAACCTTCCTTGTTACTGGGTTCCAAAGCTTATAACCCTTTAAACCGTCCTTATACCCAATAAAGATGCACTTTTCATATTTACTATCCAACTTTGTTTTTTCCTCCTTTGGAACATGTACATATGCATCACATCCAAATACCCTCATATGTGAAAGAGAGGGTTTCTTACCAGTCCATACCTCTTGTGGAGTCTTATCCTCTAACGCTGATGAACGTGACTTGTTGACCAGGTAACATGCAGTATCCACCGTCTTTGCCTAGAATTCCTGTCCTAACTTGGCACCACTGAGCATGCTTCTTGCCCTTTCCATCAATGTCTTGTTCATTCTTTCTACAACTCCATTTTGCTAAGGTGTATATGGAGTAGTCTTCTGTCGTGCTATACCACACTTCTTGCAGAATTCTTCAAATTCCTTACTGCAAAACTCTCCACCATTATATGTCCTCAGCACCTTTATCTTCTTCTCTGTATGGTTTTCCACTAGAGCCTTAAATTCTTTAAACCTATCAAAGACTTCAGATTTCTTCTTAAGGAAAAATATCCATGCATTCCTTGAGAAGTCATCTATAAATGATACATAGTACATAGAATTACCTAGTGATTGAACCTTCACAAGTCCAAACACATCACTGTGCACAAGCTCTAATATATGTTTCGCCCTCTTACCACCAGAGGGGAAACTCACCCGATTCTGTTTCCCGTATACACAATTTTCACAGAAATCAAAATCTAGAGAGCTATGACTCATACCTTATACCATACCTTTACCATGAAGTATTCGAAGGCCCTTCTCTCCAATATGTCCAAGCCTTTGATGCCGCAGCATGGTATTTTCTCGAGAGGCCACTAGATTTTCTGCTCCATTTTCAGGAACCATGGAACTGTTGCACCCATCAACAACAGTGCTACCTTGCAGCTTGTACAGAGTTCCAATCCAGACTCCCCACATCAATACCAGTGCTCCCTGAACCATCTTGCAGGTATCCTTCTCGAACATTGTTTTCACACGTGCATCATCTAGCTTACTAACAGAAATCAGATTTCTAGCTAATGCAGGAATATGTAGAACACCCGGAAGTGTTCTAACCCTTCCACCTTGTAGCTTCAACTTTACTTTTCCACGACCAATGATTCTAGCCTTCCTATCATCCCCAAGAAGCCATCACCACCATCATATTTCTCATACTCATAGAACCACTCCCTATGGGGAGTGAAGTGAAAGGATGCACCTGAGTCAATCAACCATGCCTCATGATCTACATGTGTACTTGAAGAAGCCAAGTACACATCCCCACCTTCATCTGAGGTGGTTTTCACCTCTGCAGAAGGAGCCTCATCAAATCCCTTTCCTTTGTCGGGAGCTTTAGATTTATAGTCCCTTTTGAAGTGGCCTTCCTTTCTACATTTCCAGCACACCACCTTTACAAGTTTTCTTGGAGATTTAGATCTCCCACTCGATGACTTTTTTTGTTTCTGTTCTGGGACCATCCTTGTACAGACAAGGCATCAACATTTTGGCTCTCCATATTTTTCCATCTCATCTCCTCCGTCGGCAAGGGTGAGACTATTTCATCAAACTACAAGGCAGTTGCATTGCTACCTATTGCAAGAACCAGACTATCCCACGAATCTGGTAGAGAACACAACAAACTGATGCACTTATCTTCATCTAAAAATTTAATATCAATAGGTGCTAAATGACTTACCATAGTATTAAATGCATTCAGATGTTCTGTCACTGAGTCTCCATCTCTCATCCTCAGGTTATATAGCTTTTTCCGCAGGAATAGTTTATTCACCGGAGACTTAGATTGGTACAAAGTCCCTAACTTGTCCCACAAAGCCTTTGCTGTAGCTTCCCCTGATACATTCAACAATACTGAATCTAAGACACACAATTGTATTGTGCTCTTTGCCTTCTGATCCAACTTCTTCCATTCTTCATCGCACACTCCCGTTGGTTTAGTACCCAGATCTACTGCGATTCACTGATCTTTATCCACTAACAGATCCTCCATCTTGAGTTTCCACAACTCAAAACACTGACCATTAAGTTTCTCGATCTCTATCTTTCCACTACTCACCATCTTCTTTCACCACTAGAATCGATCTCGCAAATCTCCCATTGAATAGGGTCTACCACAGGGCCGAGAAAAACCCCTCAGCAACAAAGGCGTCCCCTTGAAGCCAAATCTCCTCTGATACCAAATGTAGGTTTTAACCCCGTACATAAATTACCTGCATATGAATTCTAAAACACAAAAAATAAATAATGCGAGAACAGAACACATAAAACACATATACACAAAGATTTTCCCCTGAATCCCAAAACCGGGACTACCAGCTTGATTTTTCATTATGTTCCTTTCAATGTTATAATACATATTTATACATGTCGAACCATCCAATGCCATGGACTGAAAACCATCGCGTTCAATACCATGGACCGAAAACCATTGCGTCCAAAAAAAACATGTGTAAAAATCATGCACAAAACCATAGGTGGGTCCACCTAACCTAACATAGGGTCCAAAACCAAAATTTTCTGGGGTGCTGCCCTGGACCCCATAAAGTGGGGTTATGGGTGCCCCTCAAACCCCCTGTTAACTACGTGTAAACAATATAACACAACCCAACACCATAGCGGTCGGTGCGGGTTCCCAGCTCGGGACTGCAAAGAGCCAGATTTTCCAACAGAGGGAAAATGAGCTCTTCGTGACTGTACACCAAACGGTCACAAAGAGACCTAATTTTCTGAACCACGGATTTTGGCTCGATGCCCCTATTTGAAAAATAGGTGTTAAGAGTGCCAAGAACCAAAATTCCTCAAAATTTAAGCAATTTCATGGGGTTTTAGCACAATTATGGCATTTATAATTAAATGTTTGTGTGTTTGCAGGGAGAAAATCATGGTGATCGAATGGAAAGAGCGGGAACATAGCAACGATGATGAGTTGGCCATGGGGGATCCAAATTGTTTGGATGTGCTCAGGAATTGCGGGCTTCTAAAGTTTTTCATGGTGTCGTGCCTAAGAGCACAACCGGATCTACTCCAATATCTCGTTGGAGCATGGGATCCAAATGAAGGGAGATTCAACATTCGGGGGCAGGAATTAGAAATCGATGCCACCGACATCTATTTCCTGACAGGGTTATCACGGAGGGGAGAAAGGCCCTAAATGACAGGTACTTGGATCACAGGAGAGACGATGGACATGCTCATCGGAAGGATGTGTCCGGAGGCCCAGAATATGGACAAGGGAGGAAAACTAAAGATCGCAACAATGGCTGACTTATCCTTATGAGTCCTCTTTTCCACCATCACTAGAGCAGTTGGATCACAGGCCCCGCATGAGGCCACTAAGACTCAAGTTCGGCTAGCCACTAACTGCCTAAACCCCACTGTATTCAACTAGGCAGAAGCGGTATCAGACAACCTCAAAAGGGAGCTAACAAAATGTTGACGAGGTGATACCAAATAGTTCGGGTATGGCTCAATCCTTGTACCATTCATCTTGGAATGACTCCCATCTTTTAGAGACAGGAAGTGGTCGTGGCAAGGCCACCACCACGGGATCCATGGATCACTCGCTGGGCTATCTTGATGCCTCGAGGGGGCGGTGGTTAATAGATGTCATGGAGACCAAAGTTCTTCGAGTGGCTAGATCGCTAACTCGTTGTTGCAGAGTACTGGCCATATGCCAGGACTAACTTCAGAGGTCATCCAGACCTAGTACTTCTTCCTGGGGAACACTGGGATGATAGAGGTAACAAACTCATTTTTTGATTTTTAAAGAGTTTTGTATATATTTTTATGATATATATATATATATATATATATATATATATATATATATATATATATATATATATATATATATATATATATATATGTCCTAATAATTATGTTTCAATTTTGCAGATGTTGGACTAGAAAGACTTGCAGGTTTGTCTCCCATTACTTGGAGAGTCGAGAGGGAGTTCGAGCTACCTCCTCCTAGCAGAGATGTGGAGGATGAGATTGCTCGTGACCTAGAGGGCTTGACGGAGGGGATCGTGGATTACGCAGAATTCAAGGATGTCCCTCGAGAGTACCAGTGACACATAGCAGGGGTGTCGAATAGGATCCACCAACTGCTTAGACATGTTGTCTGAGCAGTTGTGTGTTATAGAGAGCGTCACACAGATTAGACCCCTAGGTTTATTTTCTGCAATTTTGAGAGACATGTTGTCCCATGATGTAACCTGAACACATATTTTTTGAGCACTACGATGTGCAACACATGATATATATATACATACCTATGTTTTTCTTTATCAACTTATTATGTCTCAATGTTTACTTTTACAAATGTCGCAAATATCTATCCAACACATGATTTTCCAATGCATCTATTAATGTATTTAGTCTTCTAGGAAGATGTTGATATGTAATGAAATCAAAATTAATTTCCAGTAAACGAACATGTAAATACAACCTTAAAATCTGAGGATTTATAACAGAATAACATTCGTTGAGCTGGAGAACAACAAGCTGTGAATCTAGATCTACGATCAAAGTGCAAATATTGAGGGCACCAACCTCAGTCAATAGCTCAATAACTATAATATATTTAGCAACATTGTTCGTAGTACATCCTAGACAAACACCTTGCAGATCTACCAACTCACCGTGAGGATCATAGATAACCTGTGCCACGGAGGAAAGATTCTGAGTACTGCAATAGGCACCATTAGTGAAACCGACATAAGGTGCGACAGACATCTTCATAAGAAGAAAAAGGACACAATAAGAGAAAAACACTTAAACACCAAACCAAACACGTACAAAAATGAAAACACACTTATGTACATATAAATGCACGAAAGACTCATGCATAATACGTCTTGAGATAAAGCCCATTTCGGGGCTTATCTAAATGATTTCCTTCATAATCAATCAGCTCATAGGCACCTTTTGCAAAACATGTTTTACAATGTAGGTCCCATGCCACATGGGTTTGAATTTTCCCGCCCCTAGCTTATCATGAAATTGATCATACAACAGGACTAAATCCCCTTCAATGAAGGAACGTGGGTTGACTGTCTGATCGAAGTGAGCTTTCACTCACTTCTTCTGTGCCTCAATGACCAATGAATCAAATCAACGAGTCTCATCAACTCGTTCTAAATAAAAAAGATGCTCCTCCACTAGAGTGGTATTCGGTAGTAATTCGATAGCTAATTTGGGAGAAGGAATTTCACATTCAATCGGAAGGGTAGCTTCCAGACCATAAACAAGCTAAAATGGTGTAAATCTGGTAGCATCCTTAACCGAGGTTCGGTAGGCCCATAGAGTGGAAAACAACATCAAATGCCAATTGGACCTATGCATTCCAATGGTGCGTTGAAGCATGGTGACAAACACTTTGTTCACTGCTTCGACTTGGCCATTGGATTGGGGTAATATGGCATCGAACTATTGTGATGCAAGCCCAACTGGGTTGCCAACTCAGCCATCATGTAATTACAAAAATGAGAGCCATGATTTGTGACGATGGCCTGAGGGACTCCAAACTTGGAAATCACATGATTTAATAGAAATTGAGCAACTGTCTTACCGTTGTTAGTCAATGTAGGCATCGCTTCATCCCATTTCATAAAGTAATCAAAAACAACGATGATATACCCATGCCCCCCAGCCGAGCGAGGGTTACAGGTCATAAAATAAATGTCCCACATTATAAAAGGGCCAATGGTAATGACAGGATGCAAAAGAGAAGGCGACGCACACATCTTGTGCTGGTAAATTTCACACTCATGACATGAACAGACGATAAGAATGCAATCCTTGAAAATGGATGGCCAAAAATAACCAACACGGAGAATCTTCTGAGCAGTGGCATAACTAGACATGTGACTGCCATAGGCGCCAAAGTGATAGTCATTTAAGACTTTCTTAGCTTCCTCAAGGGTTAAACAGTGGCAAAGAATAGAATCAACTTCGACACAGTACAACGTATCTCCAATAATACGATATGGCTAAGAATGATGGCGAATGTGTCGCCAAGCATCCTTAGACAAGTCAGAGTGAAATGAAGACGTTTGGAGGTAAACGATGATGTCACCATACCAGGGATCAAGGGTACTAATCAAGAAGAGTGTATCATCCAGAATGTGGTCCTCTATCCAAGAGGGAGCAGAAGCAGATGGTAAGGAGCAAATAAACTCAGCAAAAACCAGTGACTTCTTAGATTTGGAAGTAGTGAACTCCAAATCGAATTCTTGGAGGATAATGATCCACTTGGAGTATTTTCCCCCCAATAATTGATGTGACAGAATATATGTCATTGGGTTGCAATAAAAAATCACGATTGTGGTACGCAACAAAATGTAATGACAAAAACATTGAACAGCCTGAACGGTTGCCAAGGCCAGCTTCTTGACATAAGCATAGAGAGTCTCGGTGTCAAGAAGGTTGCGGCTAAAATAATACATGACATGCTCAGAACCATCATCGTCATCCTATACCAGAACCATACTAATGGTGCTATCAGCAATAGCTAGATAAAGCATGTAATCAAAGTGATAGTTAGGTGGATGCAACAAAGGAGCAGAAGCAAGAAGGGTCTTGAGCTGTTCAATTAACGTTTAAGAAATTTCATCCCAAAAGAATGGAATGTCATGCTTAAGCAAACATGTATAACCTATAGCAACCTTGGCATAGTTAGGGATGAAACAACGCAAGAAATTAGCCTTCCCTTGTAGACTCTGCAAATGGTGCAAAGTAGCAGGAGGCGGGAGATTCAAAATAGCTTCGACCTTGAGTGGATCGAGAGGAATACCCTCCTTATAAATGAAAAACCCAAGAAGTTTTCCGGACACAACGCAAAATACAAATTTGTGTGGATTGAGATGAATATTATAATGTCTACAGTGAAGAAAAATATGATGCAGGTAATCCAGGTGGTCTATACATTTAGCTGAATGAGTAGGAAGATCATCTAGATAAGGCTGAACAATGTGTCTAATATCATGAAAAGCATAGGTTTGAAAAGTCGTACCGGCATTCTTCAGAACAAAAGGAAGCTTTTTATAAGCAAAAGTACCACACGGATAGATAAAGGCAGTGTTTTGCTAATCAGTAGGTAAAATATTGATCTGGTTATAGCCAGAGAAGCCATCCATAAAAGAGAATATTTCACTCCCAGCACAGTCATCAATAAGCTGGTCAATAATGGGAGTGGGGTAGTTATCTTTCAGACATGTGTGATTAATATCATGATAATCAACACAAACTCAAATAATGCCCTGCTTTTTAGTCACAGGGATAGTGTTAGAGACCAATCTATCAATGGAATAGGATAAATGAACCCAACCTTGAGAAGTTTTTCAACCTCTCCTTTAATGGCAACTACCTTTCTTGGGTGCATGGGATGTAAATTTTGACGAACTGGTTTCACATCAGGATATGTAGGTATCTCATGCACCACAATACTCAGATCTATACCGGGCATTTCTTCATACGACCAGGCAAGCATGTCATGAAACTCTTAGAGGAGACTAGTGTAAATCTTGATCTCCATGGGAAAACAAGTTACTCCAATGTGAATATTTTCAACAACCCTTAGTTTAATAAAGATTTCGACAGGCATGGTTTGCATGATATTTCCCATATTCCCTTCAGAAAAGACCTCATGAGTTAATATGGGCATCTGAAGCAGTTGAGAAGGAACATGGGAAGCAAAATTATCTAGATAGGCATTCATTGCCCCAAAGCCAGGAAGAAACGAGGAACAATGATGACCATAGACCCAAGGAGGATCCTCAAAAGACAAAGTTTCAAGAATAGCCTCATCATAAGGAAAAGTATCTTGCAAAGGATCAAGAGAAGAAATATCTCCAAGCCAAGGGGATTGCACATACGTGTCAAGGGATCTACTCAAAGGAGTAGAGTCAGAAGAAGAAACTGAAGCCAAGACAATTTCAACATAGTTAAGCTTAGCAGGGCTCAATGGCATAACATCACCCCAAGAATCTACTTGATCGAGGGTAGGAATCACCCAAGGATCAGGGTTAAGAGAGATCATATTAATGGAGGTGACATTAGGAGGTGGGAGCGGAAAAATGCCCATGAGGGTAGGAGATTTAAAGAGCCCGGAACCCACACTCTCATAAGGAATACTGGTATGCTCCACATATGGAACATTGCCTTCTGAGGAAGAGGAAGGAAAGAAGGACAACTGATCAACCGTAACAATTTCCCTTGATGAGGAAAACAAAGCACACAAAACAGTGAAGAAGTAATGGCATGCATAGTATACATCTATTTTCGACCCAGTATAAGGTTGTAAGTCAAATTGGCATCAACAACCTCTACTTCGACGTTGACCATCTTGCCTTCTAAGGTGATAGGAAAATGCGGGAGGATACCAAATGGACAAGAATATTTTCCATCAAATGTCTCCAGGGTATTCGGAGATTGACTCAAAGATGGAGAACCAATGGCTTTCCAACAAGCAACAGACATGATGCAAGTTGAGGCTCCTTCATTGATAACAATATGATGAATAGTCTTTGAGTTAATAACAACCTGGATGAGAAAAGAAATCTGGTGAGGCAAACGCGGCACATGATTTTCAAGATCGAAAGTAATCAACTCAGAATCATCCAGATCAATTCCACTGATGGCGGATAATAATGACTTCCGTTAGGGAGGACAACTCTGGAGAACCTCCAATACAGACATAGCTGAAGGAGCTTGGGCTAGATCTTCAACAATGCTATAGTGCTGTTCAGCATGAGCATTGGGATTATAGGAAGATTTCCGAAGAATTCCTTTAGCAAATGGTCGAATGACGGACTCGTTACTAGGCCTTTTAATATGAAGAGGGCGAGAACTAGACAGGGGAACACTAGAAGGAACTTCAGTTTCTTTCCCGGCTGGTGGAGAAGAATCTTTCGATTGAGTAGACACATGAATAGGAATAGTCCCGGCCATAAATACCTGGGAACTAGATGAGGAAGAGGACTGAGGCTAGTCAATGTTATGAAACCAGCTCAAGAAAACATAGAAAAGATAGATCAACGCCTTAGAATTCAGCCTCTTCGAGGGGGAAACCTACTTTACATTACATAAATGAACAATTCTTGGATGATTCAAATGACAAAACCTCCTTTCTATATATAGGAGTCTAAGGAGTCACAATATAACCCAGCCGACCTAAAAATAATAATATAAAGTCACAAAAATAACAATAGAGGGATTCTATGGGGCACAGTAATAACAATATGGGGACAATAGGGGCACAACAATATTAATAAGGGGTATAACTACAATAGTAATGGGGTAATCACTAGTATTATAGGGACCCAACATGCCCCTCTCCTTCAAAAAAGTGTTGTCCTCAACGCTTGAGTAGCTCTGGATACTTCTGTATAAAATTCTCATCCTCCCATGTGGAATCTTCAGCAGATAAGTTCTTCCACTTGATAAGATACTCCGAAATTGATCGATTTCGTAGCTGTCGAGTTCTTGTTTCTGTGACTGCTTCTGGTTCCAATATAATTTTTCCTTCCTCATCAAGTTCTGGCAATATTATTTGAACTGGGAGCTTGTCGCCTATAACCTTCTTTAAACATGAAACATGGAAAACTGGGTGCAATCGAGAAGCTGCAGGAAGCTCCAATTTGTATGCCATAGTACCAATCTTTTGCAACACCTTGTATGGACCATAATACTTTGGTGATACTTTATTATCCTTCTTAGCTTGCTTGAGGGACATTTGCTTATATGGTTGTAGCCGTAGGAATACCCAATCACCTACATCAAAACTTCTTTCACTGTGATGTTGATCTGCCTGTTGTTTCATTCTATTCTATGCCAACAAAAGGTTATCCTTTAAGAGTTGGAGGACTTGTTGTTGATGTTCGATGTGCTATTCCACTGCCTGTACCTTAGAATTTTCTCTTAAATATGATGTGATGGATGGTGGTTGATACCCATAAAGTGCCATAAATGGGGTCATTTTTGTTGCTGTATGGAAGGAAGTGTTATACCACCATTCAGCCAGAGGCAACCATTTGACCCATCGTGTCTGTTTATCAGATACAAAGTAACGAAGATATCCTTCCAAGCATTTGTTTACTATCTCAGTTTGCCCATCAGATTGAGGATGATAAGATGAGCTATGAGATAACTGAGTACCAAGACAGGAAAATAATTCTGTCCAAAAATTTCCAGTGAAAATGGGATCTCTATCACTTACAATAATCTTTGGTTTTCCATGTAGCTTTTGAATTGTTTCCATAAATGCAGTAGAAACTGTACTGGCTTTAAATGGAAGTGATAATGCACAAAAGTGTGCATACTTGGTTAGTCTGTCAACTACCAGCATGATGACACTCTTTCCCTCAGACTTGGGTAGACCTGGGATAAAATCCATTGAAACCTCCTCCCAACGTTGGCTTGGAATGGATAAAGGTTGTAATAGACCCGGTGTCTTAATTGTTTCAACTTTATTTTGTTGGCAAACTAAACATTCTGCCACAAACTTTTGAATATGTGATTTAAGGCCATCCCAAAAAAATTCCTTCTTAACCCGGTGGTAAGTTTTTAAAAATCCTGAGTGCCCTCCTAAGGGAGAAGTGTGCAATTCCATAAGAATATTTTGTTTTACTGGGAATTCTTACAGAGGTATAAGCGATCTTTGTACCATAACGAATCATTTTGCCAGCTAAATGTATCAGACGTACTGGAATCTTGTTGTAACTTTCGAATAAGTGCCCACACTTCTTCGTCCTTCTTCCATTCCTCCCTTGCTTCGTTTATCCAATCTGGTTGGATAATAGAAATGGCGCACAACAATGCTTCCACATCCTCATCCTTTCTTGAGAGTGCATTTGCCACCACATTTTGCTTCCCTTTTTTGTAGATGATTTCAAAGTCATAACCCAACATCATTGTGACCCACTTTTGTCGCTCTTCAGAGGATAATCTTTGTTCTAAAAAGTATTTAAGGTTATCATGATCCGTTTTTACCTTGAAGTGTCTTCCCATTAGGTAGGGTTGCCATTTCTTAAGTGCATGGAGTATTGCCAACATTTCCTTCTCATAAATAGCTTTGCTTAAAAACTTTCCCTTGATTGGATGACTTTCAAAAGCAATGGGTCTTTCATCTTGCATTAGAACAGCACCAATTCCATTTCCTGAAGCATCACATTCCACAATAAAGGTTTTTGTGAAGTCCGGTGTAGCTAAGACCGGTTCTTGGCACATTGCCTCTTTAAGATGTTCAAAGGCGTTTGTTGCTTCCGGAGTCCATGAAAATGCATCTTTCTTCAATAATGTTGTTAGAGGTGCTGCTATTCTCCCATAATTCTTAACAAACTTGCGATAATACCCTGTCAACCCGAGAAATCCTCGCAGATGCTTTATGGATGTGGGGATTTTCCATTCCTTAATGGTTTTAATTTTGCTAGGGTCTACCTTAACTCCTTCATGAGATACAATATGACCCAGATATTCCACCTCCTGGACTCCAAAGAAACATTTGGATCTTTTTCCATATAATTGTTTCTCCTCCAATAGTTGTAGCACCTTGTCAACATGTTCAACATGATCCTTCCAAGACTTGCTATAGATTAGTATATCATCAAAAAATACTAACACAAATTTTCTAAGGAATGGTTTGAAAATTGAATTCATCAAACCTTGAAATGTTGAAGGTGCATTGGTAAGGCCAAAAGGCATGACCAAAAACTCATAATGACCCTCATGAGTTCTAAATGCTGTTTTCGAAATGTCTTCAGTCTTCATTCTGATTTGATGATATCCTGAACGAAGATCCAACTTGGTGAAGTAAATTGATCCATGCAATTCATCCAGTAATTCATCAATGACAGGAATGGGGAATTTATCTTTAATAGTGAGCTTGTTGAGCTCCCTATAATCTGGACACATGCGCCATGATTCATCCTTCTTGTGCACCAATACTACTGGAGCAGAGAACGAACTTTGACTCAGTTGAATTATACCAGCCTCTAGCATTTCTACAACCATACGTTCAATTTCACTCTTTTGGACATAAGGATATTTGTACGGCCTGATGTTTGGAGGGACATTTCCTGGAATCAGATGAATAGCATGATCATGATCACGCATAGGTGGGAGGCCTTTGGGAGTCTCAAATACCTTGGAATGATTGTCCAGGACTTTTTGGAGATCTGGAGAAATAGATGATTCCGATGTGGAAACATCTAGCGAACATAATTGTGCAATTACACCTCTTTGTTCCTTTGTTAGAAGCTTTGTCATACCATTAGAGCTGATTATCTTTCCTGGTTTCCCTGCAATACCCCTTAATTCAACTTCCTTTCCTTCCGTAGAAAATTTGATGAAAAGTTCTTGAAAATTAAAAGCTATTGTACCCAAGGATTGTAGCCATTGGACTCCTAGTACAACATCAGCACCTCCCATTGGAATGGAAAGCATTGAGCTAGTCAATACATATTCTCCCATGGATAGCTTGATATTATGGCACTTTCTAGAGCAATTTATTGTTCCTCCATTTGCAATCATCACTTGACACTCTGGTGTTGGATATAGGAAGCAATTCAATTCTTTTGCTACCTTACAATGAATAAAATTGTGGGTGCATCTTGAATCAATCAACACTATTACCTTTTTCTTCTTGATTTGTCCTTCTATCTTGATGGTTTGAGGAGTGGTAATTCCCGCCAATGCATTACAAGATATGGTCGGATTTATTTGTTCTTCATCTAGGCTTTGTTCCTGGAGTATATCCTCTTCTTTTGACCTTTCTTGCTCCTTTTCTTCTTCCTCTTCACAATCTATGTAGAATAATTTCTTCTCAGCACACTTATGACCTTTAGTGTATTTGCTATCACAACTGTAACAAAGCCCTTTTGCTCTTTTTTCTTCCAATTGTTGTGGTGTCAACCTTATAGGTTGTGGAAGACTAGGGGCAACAACACTTCCGTCTTTATAGTTGTGAGTGGTATGCTTCCTGGTTGCCATAATTTTGCTTTCCATTTTTCTTGCTAACCTGAATGCCTTCTCTAATGAATCAGGTTCCCAAAGGCGAACATCATGTTGGATATTATCCTTTAAAGACCCTATGAACACATCAATGCTATGCTCCTCTAGAATATCTTTTACCCTTATGTTCAATTTTTGGAACTCCTCAATGTGCTCCAGTATTAAACCCTTTTGTTTGAGACTTATCAATTGGCTAAAAAAAGTGTTGCTTTTTGTATCCTCATAATGTGCTATCAATTCTTCCGTAAAAATTGCCCAAGTGATAAATTGTTTACGAGATCAAAGCCATTGATACCATACAAACTGATTTGGTTCCAAATATAAAGTTTCCATACGTACCTTTTGTGTGTTTTGCACATTATTGAGATCGAAGAATTGCTCCATCTGTAATATCCATGTGGCGGGATCCTTACCATCAAACTTCCTCATATCGATTTTTGGAATATGGTGAGTCTTCGATCCAACATTAGAGTCTATGGAATCATGATTAGCATTTCTTTTGTTCTCATCATGAGTTTCCTTTAGTACCCTTTCACCATTAGTGACCATTTCTTGTAGCAACTTATTCATATTTATCTTCAATTCTTCCATCTTATCATCCATGCCATCAATTTTAGCGTCCATGCCATTCACCTTAGCTTCCATGCCATCCATCTTAGCTTCTATGCCTTTCTTTAAACAATCCATCTTAGCTTCTACACCTTTATTTAAACCATACATCCTGGCTTCTACATCTTTCCTTAAACCATCCATCTGAGATTCTGTTGCTTTTTGCGCAAGTGACACTTGTTGCACTTGTTCTTGTAATTTTGATATATCATATAGCATTTCTTCTTCTTCTTCATGAGTCATGCTAGAGCTTTCAGGTTCCTTACTAGGTGTTTGCACTTTCTTTCCTCGGGGCATCAGTTACCGATTGTAATGCTCTACTAGCCCTTTGAATTCCTTCAAAATAAATTTTCAAACCACTCTTAAGCAAAAATTTAAAAGAATCTACACACCTTTTTTTCACTTTGTAGGAGCTCGATATTGCCTCTGATGTATCTCTGTACTTTCAGATCATCCAATTCTGAAATTGCAACATGTGGTATCCCTTTGTGTCCTCTTTTCAATGCCACAAGTCTGACCCAAATTGGATTCTCCAAGGAAGAGTTATGCGAAATATCCCACAGTGACTTGATTATAGACTAGTTCAGTAGAGCGAACTTGTACAACATGCCACGAGTCACTCTTTCGACCTTTGGATCTGAAAAATGCATAAACGAAACTACAATCTGTCCTCTTTCTGTACCTTCTTACGAAATTTCAATCCGATCTCTAGAGAGAAAGTTATGACGATTTTCCCCAGGTCACCTGTTTGGAATGTAATTCAGGAGTCTGCAAAAAGACCAACTTCCTCAGATCATATCTCCGCAAATATAGTGCAAAAATCTCTGAAATTCGGACCTGAGGTTTTGTGTGCTTTCTTCTCAAATGGGTTTTTTTTGCAACTTCTGAAACATCATAGAAAAAAAGTTATGGCGAAAATGCCATGATGACCTATTTGGAGCAGCAAAACCCTGGAATCCAAAGCTCTGATACCACATGTTATGAAACCAGCTCAAGAAAATATAGAAAAGATATGTCAACGCCTTATAATTCAGCCTCTTCGAGGGGGGAATCTCCTTTACATTACATAAATGAACAATTCTTGGATGATTAAAATGACAAAACCTCCTTTCTATATATAGGAGTCTAAGGAGTCACAATATAACCCAGCCGACCTAACAATAGTAATATAAAGTCACAAAAATAACAATAGAGGGATTCTATGGGGCACAGTAATAACAATATGGGGGTAATAGGGGCACAACAATATTAATAAGGGGTATAACTACAATAGTAATGGGGTAATCACTAGTATTATAGGGACCCAACAGTCAACCATTTGAGTTTGCTGGGAAGGAAAAGGTTCTTTAAGCACAACAGGAATCCTTGAAGTCCCCTTAAGCAAATGACTTACCTCAGACCGTCGAGGACAGTCTTTAGTGAAGTGATCCTCATCAAAAATAAGACAATGATACTTAGGTTTGCGTTTAGAACCATCATCAGTAGGAGTCTTAGGATTTTCTTGCTTTGACGTGTCAGACTTATTTTTACCTTTCATTTCTTCTTACCCTTCGACGTTTTCTCCGCCGTGGTGGAATGGACGGCATTAACTTCTGAGGTTTTCCCAGGATTGGATGGAGACTAAGAAGCAGTTTCAGTAGGAGTAATGGATTTCTACTTTGCAGGAGTCGTGGAAGACTTTCGAGAAGACTGAGTGATGGAACCAATAACACCATCAACAGAAGGTGTCGGGGTAGCTTTAGATGTTCTAGGTCGTGGAGCATTGGGCGAGACGTCATAAAGCGTGCTAGATTGGGAATATACCAAATTAAGATATTGATCACATGTGATGGCTTTCTCTTTAGTGACGCATGCCCCCATAGAAATATCTCTGGCTATTGGACCGATGAAAGTGGTAGTGAACCAATCATTAAATAGCTGATTAGGAATCCAGAACTTGATCAAACATCGATGCCTTCTCCATTCTTGAATATGATCAAAGATGTGGGTAGCAGTGTCCTGTTTCAGAGAGGGAAGAAGATATGTTCCCATTTCATAGTGAATCAGTAACTAAAACTGTGTAAGGAATGCTATTGCGAGAGAGTTAAAATCTTGGAAAGTCCCACAAGCGAGCTTAATGTACCACTTTGTAGTGGAACCAGTAAGAGTCCTTTAGAAAAGACAGAGACAAATAGAATCGTCAAGTTAGGAATTGGATGAACACCAAAGGTGATAATTCATGACATGTGCCTAGGGATCTTCTCTGGACTTGCCTTCAAACTTAGGATTGTCACCAGGGATCTTGGTTGGAACAGGTGACCAATATGGATTATGAAGTATAGGATCACTTGTCATCTTTGAAACATCGGGCAATTCCAAAGTCGCAAGAAAAGGTAACTGGGGATTGAAAGACATCATGGGTCTTTGATAAGGACCAGTGTTAGGGTTCCAACTAGGGCCTTGTTGCCCCCATGGATCTTGTCCCGGAAGATTTTGTCCATAAGGGTTATAGTTTGGCTAATTGAAACCATACCCTGGTTGTTGACCTAGATTTTGACCTCCAGCAAACCATTGATTACTAGCTTGACCAACAGGGGCAGCATATGGCTATTGAAAATTCTGATAAGGATTAACCTAAGGTTGTTGATAGTTCTTATATGGATTACCTTGAGGTTGCCCATGGGGTTGCTAAGGTACTTGAGGACTATAATGAAATTGAGGCCCTAACTTCTCAGGCCCAGGTTGTATCTGATAAACAAGTTGGGCTTGGAATCCAAACTGAGCCTGGGGACTGGGTTGAGTTTGGGGACCATCTTGAGCTTGAGGTCTAGGTTGCATTTGAACACCAGGTTGACTAATAGTTGGATTGACCTTACCAAAAGGTTGTCCTTACTAAGCAACAGGTTGGCGTTGTTGGAACTGGGGCTAACCTGACTGACTAGAAGGTTGTCCTTGCTAAGCAACAAATTGGCCTTGTTGGAACTGAGGTTGACCTAACTGACCAAAAGGTTGTCCTTGTTGGGTAGCAGGTTGGCCTTGCTGGAACTGAGGCTGAACTAACTGACCAGAAGGAGGTCCTTGAGATAAAGGAGGTTGTCCTGAATAAACAAAGGACGACCCTGTTTGGGCTAAAGGTTGTCCCTGAAAGGGTTGTCCTTGTGAGCCCACAGGTTGCCCCTGCTGACCACAAGATTGTCCTACCGAGGCAGAAGGTTGTCCCTAAAAGGGTTGTCCTTGCAAGCCATGGTAAGTAGTGTGATTCCAGGAAATCGAAGGTGGAATTTGACTATCAACTAGAACCGTCTGAGGAAGAGGTCTAGTATAATAAATATGAGCTCCACGGTGATCATAATATTGTGGAGGGTTATGTGGAACAGACATCTGCTGAGAACCTAGAGGGCTATAAATCGGATTTTGAAGAGAAAACAGATATTGATCATATGACAATCCCCTTAGAATGGGATTTGAGGAGATAGGTACATTACTCATAGGTTGACTGACTCTGGATGCCAGAGGTGAAGGACCACCATCAATGGGTACAAAAGATATCCCAATAACAGTAGTGACCACCAAGGATGTGATAAACGCACTAACAGGAGGAGCTGAAGATGCCACACAAATGGTGGGCATTGATGGAATAGATGTAACCAATGTAACCTATGTCCGAGGAATGGAGGTCATAGCCGACTGAGTAGACACGAATGGCCCTAAAGTCGAAACCATTGTACGAGACCATACAGAGCTCTAGTGTAGAGATGTAGAACCAAGTATGTCAGTCAGAGCGCGATAGTGAAGCAGTAATGAAACATCTAGAGAGGTATGGAAAGGGAAACCTTTCGGAGGAAAAGTATATTCACCAGTCAACATAAGGCTCTCTTGATTGCTATCAGGACTCGACTCATCCATGTTGAAAGAGGCCATAGGAACCGAAGCACCAAGGGGAGTGGAAGGAAGATCCTTGTCTAAAAATTCCCAAACGTTGGGAGGAGTCCAATTGATATCAAAAGGTTCCCCACTCGGAGCTCGAGAGGCAAGAGGCTGAACACTTGGAACAATAACAAGAGAGACACTAATAGATGATACCTCAGAAGAGACGGGGGAAGAAGGCTCTTCGTCACTTGGTAAAGACGATGGAATAGACGAGTCCGCCAGGATGGCCTAAACTCAAAAGACCATGAGAGAAGATTCAATTAAGAGGGCTTTGAATTCTTTTCAAGGGTATTACTCACTATGTGGCCAAAATTAACAGGTAGGATGTTATTGTGGGCAAAATAAATTTTATGACACTGGAATGAAACTTTTCCTTTCCATGTTTAGAAAGTCGAGAAAAAGGGAAAAATATGACTCTAGTCTCCTTTGAATATTAATGAGCTTAAAAGGACAAGTGCTCAGATGATCCTTTTACTTTTAAAGAGTCAAAAAGGAATGAAAGTGACTGCTCTAGAATTCTAGGCAAAAGGTTTACTAGACAAATCATAAAACTTCATATACACCTTGGTAGTAAAATGAAAGAGAAATGACAAAGGACTTTCCGTATCGAAGCTAATCTTCTCGAATGTTGTTTTTGGTGCATTATGACTCGTAAGGCAGTAGCCTCAGCTTCCTATGGATAATAGGATTGTAACCTAGTGGCATCTCCCATCATATACGCAACGGTACAGGGAGCACAAGTCTGTACTAGTACTTATCAAATCACAAAAGGAAGAATCACCCAACCATAGTGAAAACAACAGCCACTAGGTTTAACGACGTCGAAACACGTCTCTAGCCTATGCCTCTAGATATGTGAGTGTTAAGTTCCAATGCTTTTTTAGATTAATTCAATAAATTTTAGCAGTTAATCTTGAATGAAATTTCAATTTCAAGGCCCTACCGAAGGAAGGAAACAAAACGGGCAAACCAAGAAGATGTTTTTTTTCATCTTCTTGATTGGCAAAAATTTGATCTATGCCAAGTGAAGGAAGGAAACAAAACGGGCGAGGCTTGAAAGTTTTGGTAACCAAACATCACATGCCAATCAAGAAGATGAAAAAAATCTAATAAGGAGAAGCCTCAAACAAAGCAAGGGATTGTGCCAAACACAACCCAAAGATCCAAACGAACAAGTAACCTAGAAAAGTTAATGTTTCAAGAAACCCTAAGGTAAACAGGCCACACAGTTCAAGAGGAAATGTTTCAATGGAATCAAACCCAGAGTAAAATATTCTAGCAATCAACAACTTGACACACAATAAAGAGGCAGAAGAAAAGCTCAAAAGTATAGGACACAATGGCCAATCAAAAAACAAAACTTCAAAATTGAAACCTACAGGAATCTTCACAAGCAAAAAACTGACAGCACACGCCGACAATGAAACGTCACACCTCCCTAACTAGCCACTTTGTGACGTTGTCGCTGAAGCACACCAGCTAATAGAGCCGTGCTGCTTTCAGAACTCTTCGTGATTGTGAGGTGATTTAATTGCACCAAACAGTTGAAGCCGCAACCAATCAGATAGCGTAGGTGCGACTATCTTCGCAACTATCATAAAATAAACTTCAAAGACTCTAGATCAAAGGAAAAAATTCAAAATCCAATGGAGGGAAGGCCATACCTATCACTTATGATAGAGGGAAGACTACCAGGAGTAGTCAAACAACCCATAACATGAAGAATTCATCCAAAAAGTAAAGGAGACAACAAACAAGAAAAAAAAAATCAAATCAAGAGACAAAAGACAAAGGTCCCCAGTATGGTTACCAACTCGTGACGCAAGAAAGTTCCCTCTGTGGACATAGGTCACCCCTGTAGCCCTAGAGTGGGTCTAGTCACAACAAATACAATACCAAACAAAATTTCCTTAGAAAGTTGATGTCATGAAGGCCTACCTTCAAATTTTCGTTCAATGAAGTCCTTGTTGTGTTGCTCTAGCTCTTGTTCTTCTAATCACTTGTACCTGAAAACAACATATAGAGCATAACCACGAACGTAATAGAGTACAACAAAAATAATCTACTTAAAGAGTCAATGATCTTCAAGCTATCAATATGCAATTCGACATAAGATATAGGAAATAAGCCATTGATTTGTATTAATTTAAATTGAAGTAAAACTTACAACCAAGCCTTGATGTTGTAAGTCTCCTTGAAGGGTCCTGTCAGCATGTCTCCACAAGCATTCACTCATGAACTGTCTCCCAAAAGGACAAACAACTCTCTCTCCTACCCAAAAGGCTAATGCTAGAACATTCTTACAATCAAGCCAACTCCACTCAAAACCATCCCAAGCTAAGTTATATAAGAGGCTACTTCCACACTCTAGCAAAACTCTCTACTTCTACTGCTGAATTCTTGAACTCTGAAGCTAGATGATCTCAGTCATGGAGGAAGTATTTATAGGAGGAGGAGCTTCCATAAGAAATGGGAGAAAGATCTTATCCCTTTGAGAGGTTGCACAAAATCTGGAACAACCATCCCAAATTAGAGAGGCAAGCTCATCTGGTCCAACAACCAACCCTAGGACCACCCATGAAGCTATTACACTTTGAAGCTTTGACGAGTTGTTTAAAAAACTTGCCAAGAGTAGATCATCGCGAGTGCAACACACAGACAGAGCGAAGACTTCGCTAGGGCTAGTGCAATCTTGGCCATATTCGCAGGTGGAACAACTGTTGTCCCATGATGACCCAAAAACATAGGTGAAAAAGGGTCTGCTGCAGGAGTAGTGAACTGAGGTATTCTTCCTGAGATGACAAGGAAAACATTGACACATAATTTGCAACATGACACAAGGCAGATGTCAATAACATGGACTGGCAGTGTCCAAGATCATGGAATGCAGGGTCGGTGACAAATTATTGTGTAATAGAAATGGAATTTCTTCAATAGGTAACATGGATGCCACTTATATCTTTCCTCTTGCATGCAGATTCTGATCGTTGATGTCTTCACCCTCCAGAGGGTCTCTGATATCATAGAGTATTTATGGTTTCTTTGATCATCTAGACTCCAATGTGTTATTTGTTTTAAAATGCTTCCCTTTACTACCCTATTTGCTCAATAGTCTTCATGCATCCTTGCCATGATTTTCTTGAAATTCCTGTAACTGCAATCACTCATGGAAAACAAACATCAACCTAAAAAGGCTCATATTCTAACATGCCATCATGGAGATCTCCATTCATGAATTAGCAGTGCACTTGGTAGAAGTAGGGATAACTTCTGCATGCAAGGGAACACTTCAAAAAGCACAAGGGTTGAGAATATGAAGCTTCAGGGCTTCAAGAAGTGCTCATGCACTCAAGAGGAGAAAGAGAAACTCAAGGTAGGGTGCAGAGATGAAGGATGAAGGGAATGGCTTTAGAGATTTAGGGTGTGCTCATGCGCTTAAGAAGGGAAAGGAGGGTGCAAGGCTCATTATTGAAGGCTAAAGGGGTTAGGATTCGGGTCTTTATGGTGCGCTCATGTGGTTAAGGAGGGCACATTTCTTCGAGTCGAAGGAGTGCACTCACAGGAAGACTTGGTTCTTGAGGCCACAATTTGGAACAAGGAAGGGGCAATATGCTAGGGGTACAATATGCACTCTCGAAGGGTGCATGGTGCACTTCCAAACAACAAAGAATTCCCACTCAAGGCTTAAGAGGGTTCTTTTGTGCTTCTTTCCTTAATGGGTTTGCTTGAGAAACTAAAATTTGTTTAAGTCTGAAGGATAAAACAAGGGGAAAACACAAATATTTTAAACATGAATTTGTGTACGACACATAGCAACTCATCAATAAAAATTAGAGAGGCTTCAAAGATGATAAATAAGAATCGAAATTTTAGTTTACATACACTCCCCAAAAATGACAAACAAAGAGTGTGTGACAACAACCAAAAGGTGTCGTTTTGCGACAAACAAAGGTGCCATGACCATGAAATGTATTCGTGATTTTTTAATCAATATGAAGACACTTGAGAATGATCATGATAACTTGAAACAAAGAAAATGATTTGAAATGACACTTGAAAACTGTAGAAATTTTGAATAATATGACACTTATTCACAGAGATTATCCCGATTATACACTATTGCGGAATACATGCACAATACATAACCTCCTCTACATTGATCATCAATTTAGCAGCATTAAAAACAATGAAACATCAATCGCATGCACACATTAACATAGTATGTAACCCGGGGAAAGCATATAGCTGAAAACCCCACACTTTTTGTATATTATAATGATTGAGAACATGTAACAATACATAGTACAATACTCCTCACAAGTACTCAGTACTATCTCCACTTGTTACACACAAAACTAGCTCAGATCCAAACAAGTCACAGGTTCAAATCTCCTCCGCTGCTTTGCCTGCCTCCACTGCACAATCCAAAGTGAAAATCACATGATCACAAGCTACAATTGCCTTGGTATTGGCCCACACTGCGCAATCCTCATTGGCATAACTCAATCCCTGCATGTGCAAATCTCATGCACAACTGATAGTCACAACTCACCCTTTCACTTACCTCTAACACCTGTCTCTATTGAACTGTCCATGCACTGAGTTAACTGATGTATTCTTTAGTTTCTTTATGAGTTAATAATTAGTGAATTAATTAATATTTAATTCACACAACTCATCACTAGTGTATTCTTTAGTTAGACTAAAATACAACTAGTTCAACTAAGTCAAACTGAACACAACTCCATCAACTCCACATCCAACTCCACAGAACTCACATGCATGAGTTCTAACTGAAGTCCTCCATGCAATAGCTCAACTAACACATAAGAAACCACGTGATTCCTTTTGTCAGCTGCATGTGCCACATCCGTAGCTCGAATTGAAGTGCTCCAAGAGAATAAGATAATGTTTAGAGTCCAAATATTACTAAGGGCTAATAATATTTGACTGTATCTATTTTTAGCCTGGCAGTCTAAAAATAGACTCTGATCACTCCGCTGTGAACCAAAAATAGAAGTCCATCTATTTTTTCCAACATGACCAATCATCCATAAACAACATCCTGCAACTCATAGACCATGATCCATATGTCTAAAAATAGACTTTGCACGAAAAATAGCCTGCAGGCCCACTTAGTGAAGGTGACTCCTTTCCACTAAGCTCCATCATCTTGTTGCATTTTCAACAAAGACCAAGGTCGATACTTGATGTGACAGTTGAGTAGGCTCCAAAATTTAAAAGTAGTGACATTTTGGAGGGTGTTGTAGTAGTGACAACACTTGGTGACACACTAGGTGAACTTTAGCTTCTCTCCCTAGGAATATCATTTCGGTTAAAGGATTAGCCCTTCAAAAAGTATTGATTCACCAATTGGATTTCCTTGACTTCCTCCTTTTGACCTGGTTATATACATAGTATCTCACTTCCTTCCACTTGGTTTAGACACACACAAAAGAGATTCTATATCATAATTGTTTCAATCTAGGAAAGCATAATGTGCAATGTGAGTTTAAGATATTCAGAGTATGAGTTTCATTTATGGTGTTGCTTCACTGGTAACAGGCCTGAATCATCCCCTGGCAGAGTCATTAAAGGAGTGAAAATGTTGCTTCACTTCTAGCAGCCCTATACAGTGCCATGTCTAAGTCACTTGCTTCACCTCCCTACGCAGGAAGCCTTTTTCTTCTTTCACCCTTTATTCATTTATTTAATAGGGTTGTGATTCAAAACTTATTATTTTCAATGGGCGAAAGACGGATTTGGACTTATTGGGAGCAAAGGAGGTTTCCCCTTCAAAGAATTATTTATATAACTTATGATATTGGTTTTCTCATTTTAAATTTTCCCCTTATCCATTCTCTACTAGATTGGAAAAGAACATAACACACCAAGTAGATATACACCATGCTGAGGAATTTGGATACTAGAATAGATGCATAGCTAATAGCTTCCTCAAGGTTTTCCTTTCAGATGTATTGTATTTTCTGTCTGAACTTAGATCAACCTATGGCATCTTCCCAAACAAATTAGAAGAACAAACAAATAGCCAAGCATTGTGGTTCTCATATTTTCTCTTTATTTCACCACAAAGTCTTTCTGAGCTATGCTCTTTTCACACAATGCCTTATTTAAGTACAATGACAAATATATAAATAAGATAGGACCCAAATTGACACGACACATATATAAATAACGCAAACTTAAAGAAAAGAAACAAAAGAAAAGAATGTACACGGAACACAACATGGGGCCACTATTAGAAATACTGCTTCAAATCTAGGCCATTTATGGGAAGAGGGTTAGTCCTCCCATCTAAGGATTTCAACATGAAAGTACTATGACTGAGATTTTCTTCAATGGTGAAAAGGCCAATCCACAGAGGTTGGAATTTCATGTGTTTTCCTTTCTCTTTATGGGATTTGTCACACTTTAATACTAAGCCACCGATATCAAAACACTTTGTCCCTGTAGATTTATTTTCGAACCAACATTTAATACTTTTTTGATGGAAGACAATTATTTATTTGGCTCTGATCCTTTCTTCCTCAAGTTTGAGCAAGGTATCTCTCCTACATTGACTAGAATGCAAGGTCTACCTTGTGACTCTTGGGAGAGTTGCAAGGCTGGGAGATACAAGCTTGGAGGAAAGCTAACTTCTTTGTCATATACGAGGAAGAACGGTGAGGTTTTTAGGGGAAGGATTAGGAGTCACATGATCAATCCATAATGCATCCGTCAAAGGATTGTGCTAGTTCCTTTGGTCAGAGAAAATGATCTTCTTAATTATGTGGATAGTATTTTTGTTTGTTAATTTAGCTAAACCATTTCCCTACAAGTGATATTTAAATGCATTCTTTAATACAATACCAGTTTCTAATGATAATTCATTAAGTTTCAATGAAGAAAAATAAGTTGCATTATCACATAAAAGAGACGTTGGAATGCAAAACCTAGTTATAATGTTCTCCTTTAAGAAGTGGATGACTTCCTAGTCATTAACTTGTCTTAAAGGAATTGCTTCTATCCACCAAGTGAAATAGTAGGCTATTGTAAGAATATATCGGTGTTGCTCCGACAAATGTGGAAATATTTCTCAGATAATATCTAGTCCCCACAATTAGAATGGTTCCTCGACTGATATTAGTAGCAGTGGGCGGTTGACCTTTGATCCTGGTCAACACATCTCTGACAAGCTGGGAACTTGCGAGCATAAGCATGAGCATATTTGAATAAGGTGGGCCAATAATAACCATGTCTCAATACTTTATGCAGAGTTGCATCGCCTACATCATGACCACCTATCAGTTTTTCATGTAGGTCTCTTAGTACCTTCTCCATGTCTTGAGGCTCAAGGCATCTTAGCAAGACACCATTATGGTGCTTTCTAAAAAACACTCCATGAACAAGCTGATAGGATAGAGATTTAAGGAAGATTTCCTTCTTTTGATTATTTGACAAATGTATGGGCAAGGTGTTGTGCTATAACAATTTCCACACATATAAATACCATGACATTGTATATTTGGTCTAAGGAACCTGTTCAACATTATACATTTTTATTTCCTACTCCCAACCTGAAATATTTTTCTTGGGTGCATCTCTAGCTTCAGCTACAAGCTAATAAAATTCATGACCCCTAATGGTATGAAATGGTTTAAACTCCAGATCATGTTCTTGTAAATAGGTCATTCAGTTTTCCCTCTTCTCACCCAACTCTTATTGTACGAAGAGTGTTTTGAGCATTGGATGAGGCCCAAAAGTGATTGTGTGAGATTTAAGGAGATAGGGCCTAAAATATTTTATTGCCTTATGTTAGTGCCTAAATCTACCTTAGGTTGAAAAGGTAGGATCCAAGGCCAACATCAAACCATGCTCAGCCTGGTAGCTAGCCCTACCAGGTCAGGAGAGGGCTCTCTCCGAGTCAATCTCAGCAAATTATGATGATGAGGGCTTGAGATGACTGAAATATACATTGATCTTAGGCTAGGTATATGTGCAAAAGAGTTTGATTTGATAAAATGATGATTTTGTTGGCTCGGATGGAAAGATGGCTTTTGGGTGTGGGGATTGAGGCTTAGTCCTACAGAGATCTCAATGGGGAAAGGTAGGTAATCATTTTGGCACTTAAATTTCAATGAGATGGAAGGAATAGACAGGTGAGGTGTTGAAGAGGGAAAGATCAATCATGGATCCTCCCCAAACAGCTGAAAACATCAAATAACTAAAGAAACCTTCAAGTAGAGCACTGCAATTTCAATGGATTCTACTTACACTCTTGTTTGTTTAGTTCAGAAGAGACAAGATAGAGAATGGCATAAGTAACACATAATCAAATTCACAATTACAAAATAAAGCACTGTACCAAGACAAATTGCCACATGAATCCCAAAGAGTGCTGCAAATCTTGGTCTCAATTTCTTAGCCAAAATGAAAATATGAGTGTACAATGAAGTTCTTTTCTTTCTCAAAAGTCCAACCATCTACCAAAATCCAACCCCTACACTATGAAATTCATAAAATATATACATTTTCTCATCCTTGTAGTAAGGGATTGAGTTTAACCATTTTCTTCAAAATAGAATTAGTTACATTAAACTTGGGCCGAATTTCTGACAATAGGTGTTGAAGATGAACTCGTATCTCCTAAACCATAGCACCTGTTACAAAACTGAAAGAGGTTTATGTAGATAAGTTCATTTTGGAGAAAAAACTCTCTCAAATTTGAGAAATTCGTTTCCAGTAGCTCGCAATATGTTCCACACCATCCTCTCTAAAACAGAAAATCATTAAAAATTTAAATCTGTGAAAATGAGCTGTAAATATCTAGTCACATATCCCAATCCATGACACCTGTGAATAAACTAAAAGAGGTTTTTTTTAGATGGCTCGTGCTTAACAAAAAAATCCTTGTGTTTTTCAAAATTACTTTACATATGTTGTAAAATGGCCCTGCACTAAAATGACTAAAACAGTAATAAATATGAAAAATATGCTTTGTTTTAATGTAGGCTCCAAATATCACTGTATATCTCCCACATAGTAGCACCTGTGCATAAAATGAAGGAGGTTTTTATTATTTGATATGTGATGAACAAAAAATTCTTTCACTTTTGAAAAATTCTTTACCATTATTTCAGAACTGATTTTGTACTAAACTTGTCATTGTGTGCAGCAACTGACCTCAAAACATGTATAACCAAGAATCACTCATTCATTTCTTCTAATCCAGGAACCGGTTATGGGAGTGTGATATACCGTTGGAAATATTTTTCTGAGATTCTTCTGATGGACATACATGTGACATGTTTTGGGCTGAACATCATGTGCAAAACATCTAAGAAAACCAGACATAGTAAGAGCTCATGTTGATCCCTGGTGACAGGCTACGAAGACTGGAACTAACACCTTATACACAACATAAACTTATTTATTGATGGCAAGATAATTCAGCTCTAACCCCTCTAAGTCACAACCCATGAAAGAAATAGGTCTTTCATCTCCTTCAACATCATTTTGAGTGGGAATGACCGCAATAGATGAATCGAAAGAAAAATTGTAAATCAAGAAATATTTTACATAATTAAGACTAAATAATGAAGGTGCATAAGCAAAAGCTTGTTTAATTTGAGCTAAATAATTATTTTCCCTTTAGTCCCATTTATATGCTACATCTTTCTTAATCATCTCCTATAGATTTTTAACTATCTGAGCATATTCGAAGATGAATTTTTGCAGGAAATTAATCTTCCCTAAGAAAGATTGCATAGCCTTCTTATTCATCAAGAAGGGGATCTGAGTTATAGCTTTGACCATTTTGGGGTAAACTTTAATTCCACTCTTTGAAATGATGTCTCCTAATAGAGTTCCTTCTGACACACCAAATATGATTTTCTTGGGATTGAGAGAAATCCCATATTTACGACATCACTCAAGTATTTTATTCAGATGATGTATATGATCTGATCTTTTTTTGGAAAACAAAGTTACGTCATCCAAATAAACAACTACACTTTGGCAAACCAGGCCATGAAGAGCGATCTCCATCACTCTTTGAAATGTAGCACCAACATTGATAAGCCTGAATGACATACACTTAAAGGAGAATGTTCCCCACTTGGTCTTGAAGGTAGTTTTGAGATGATCCAATTCTGCTAGTAGCACTTGATTATAGCCAAAAAATCCATCTAGGAGTGAGAACATCTCAGACCTAGATATTGTTTGGAGGATCTCTTCATTGGATGGCTCTAGGTAACTGTCACACGGAATCAGTCCAGAGTGCGGACACAACCGACCTTCCTAGAAGTCTAAGACATTCTAATGACAAACAAAACAAACTGGAGCTATCCTTCTCTAAACATGCATTATGATATGAGAAATCAAGTGTTTCATTCTTACCTTTGTCCAAATGCTGTTGTAGAAGTCCAAGCTTTGTTGATCTGGATGAGCTCCTCCTTTTCTCCAAAACCTGCAATCATCAACAGTCAAACAATTAAATAGCACCTGATTATAACATAAAACAAAGGATATTCAACATATAGATCAAGGAGTACATGAAATAACCCATAAACAACAAGTTATTGAGAAGAATGGACCAATCTGCATTAAAGATAATCAAAAGGAACCATTACAACCTGAGCCTTGGTGTTGTGCAAGCTCCTTCCAGGGTCCACAAGAGTCTTCCTCTACTTTGACAAAGCTCACCCACTTCCAAATAGAACAAGCAAAGATGGCAATCTCTCCTCACAAGCTTCTAAATGGGAGATTCTGGGTTCGATCCCCAGCGGAGTCGCCAATTTGTCACACGGAATCAGTCCAGAGTGCGGACACAACCGACCTTCCTAGAAGTCTAAGACATTCTAATGACAAACAAAACAAACTGGAGCTATCCTTCTCTAAACATGCATTATGATATGAGAAATCAAGTGTTTCGTTCTTACCTTTGTCCAAATGCTGTTGTAGAAGTCCAAGCTTTGTTGATCTGGATGAGCTCCTCCTTTTCTCCAAAACCTGTAATCACCAACAGTCAAACAATTAAATAGCACCTGATTATAACATAAAACAAAGCATATTCAACATATAGACCAAGGAGTACATGAAATAACCCATAAACAACAAGTTATTGAGAAGAATGGACCAATTTTCATTAAAGGTAATCAAAAGGAACCATTACAACCTGAGCCTTGGTGTTGTGCAAGCTCCTTCCAGGGTCCACAAGAGTCTTCCTCTACTTTGACAAAGCTCACCCACTTCCAAATAGAACAAGCAAAGATGGCAATCTCTCCTCACAAGCTTCTAAATGGGAGTCCTAATTCCTACAGCATTTACCCTTAGAAATGTATAGCTTTCAACCTCCTCTCCTTCTGGCCCAATGCCTGTATTTATAGTGCTCAAGAGGAGGTTAATCAGGTCCACCATCAATGGGATAATCCCCTCTTTGGATGGGATAGCTCCCTTATTGATGGGATAAGTTCCTCTTTGGTAGGAGTGCATGAACCATCTGGAGGCGCTCAATACACGTCGAACAACCTTCTAGAATGCTCTAGAAATGACCACAAGTAACTTTTTAAAGATGAAACTTGCGCATTTTAACCTTTACAGGGGGACACACCTATCCCTTTACATATAGAGCGTCTTTGGACGCAGCTTTTGTGAACATTGGGAGCGTCCCCGCAGGTAAGGTTGAGAGAACCTGCGTCCCCAGAGATAAATACATTTATACAAGACTTTCTCTCTTTTTTGGAGTTTGACATGGAGAGCAGAGGCATAAGACTTGCCTAAGAGGGTAGCATGACTGTTGATTGAGCCATACTAACTATAAATAGTCATGGTGACATTTTTTAGTGTAACAGTAACTACCTTTATCTGATGCCCAGTTGATGTTGTGAAAGTGTACACATAACCTTATCTCACCATAATTATTCCTAACTGTACCAAATTCTAAACCCAAGTGGAATGTTTAACCTTGAAAATGATCTAAGCATCGAACAACTCTCTGAATTCCTTTTGAATTGGGGGTTCCAGCATTGGATGAACTTTCCTTATCTTTTGCTAAAAGGGTTTCACCCCTTGTTTGATTGGAATTCCATGCTGCATGATACGAGTATCATATGTCTTCAAATTGTCGTAGGTCCATGAAAACACATCCTAGTACTGTTTGAACAAGTGGATGAATGCTTGTCATTCGTGTGGAGAACAACAAGTATAGAGTTTTAAATATTTGAGATATTCTTGAGTTCACAAGTTGACTTGTTCAAAGGACTACTTCGAGCTCTAAGTCTTAGTATTGATTGGTCCTCTAAACCAGTTTTGCAAGCTATAATTTTTCTAGGCACATTATGCCTTTAGGCATAGTGTTTCCTTTAATTTCATTTGATGCCTCTTGCAAAGCCTTGTCATGCTCCTCCTCTTCAATGGTAGCATCTTTAAATAGATACACATTAGTAATAAAGTGTGGTATCTTTTGGTCATCATTGAAAACATAGAAAGTAGTAATGTTATCAGGCACAAAAGGTTTATATATAATCTCCATAGAAAAACCATTTCTCAATGGTGACATTGTAACGACTACATTTGCTAATGCATCTGTTGCAACATTTCTACACCTAGGTATATAAATTATGTTAAAAGCTTTGAAAAAATTAATTAATCTCCATACCTCCTATTGGCAATTTTTAAGATTTGGTGAAACATAGTGGATAGTGTCCCGTACCTGACGAGTGACCACTTCTAGGTCACCAATTACATTGAGTAACTCTACCTTTAGATGAATGGCTTTGTTTAGTCTAAGGATGAGCGCTTCATATTCAACAGTATTATTTGTAAACTCAAATTCCATACGTCAAGATAGGATGTACTTCTTATTGTATGGGTCTATGAGTACACAACTAGCTCTAGAGCCCTCCTATGTTCTTGAACCATCAAACTATAAAGTCAAAATATTATTAGCTACTAAATGGGTTCCTATACTATTATTAGTATTATCTACATCTATATTATAGGATTCAGTAGCACCAATTGGAGTGCAAGGAAGGAGCTCCATCTGTGTATCATATGGATAGGTGATGGTTGTGCTTCATAACACCAGTGATCAGTTTCCAAAAAATAATTTCCAAATATCAAATTAGCAAACACAATAGGCATATTATGATTCTCAAGTGGTGTCATTGTATATTTCATATATGGTTCACTATCCACTATAATATGGTTTTTATTGCCTTTATATGGAAGCCACAAGTGTGAACAATATGTAGCAAAATACCCTTGTAATTTACTAGACTAGTCTCTACCTAGGAGTACCATAGGCTTCAGGGATGTCCTCAATTACAATGTTTGTACATTGGTGTACTCAGTGATCAGATGATAATCGGATAATAACATTCTTGAGTTCACCAATACATTAGACAAAGTTCACCAATACATTAGACAAAATTGTTTTCAAGATAAATGATTTTCACATTAGTTTTATCCCATTTAGCATTAATTTTCATAGCAACAGATAATGTCATTACATTCAAAGATGCAGCTGAATCTAATAAATAGTTATGGATATTTTAGTTAGAAATTTTGGAAGTTAGAAAAAATGGGGGACAAAGATTATTAGCATTTAAAGTTACAATGTTAACTATAGATTTGAGAGTTCTAGAAGACTTACCAAACACATTTTGAGAACTAGAAGCTTTTTCACCTAAGCAAGGTTATGAAAATTCTTGGACAAGCACCTCATGCTACCATGCTATCTTCACGAGTTTAGATATGAAGACGTTGGCATGAGCTCTCTTTAAATATTCAATGATATGATAATCAATCATTTCACTTTTAGCAGCTAGTGTTGAAGGCTCTGGAGGAGTAAGTTTATTTGACACTTCCAAAGTGGTGGATTTGTTTCTGCAACTAGTGGAGGTGTTCTTAGAAGAAATAACATTTCTGGACTTACTTTGTGCACTTTGAGTAAGATTGGTTAGTGGTGAGATCCTTCTTAATAGTTTCTCCTTCAGCTTCTTTTTTGTCACATCCTATTTAGAAACAGGCCCTTGGCTCCTCAAACTATATTGACCATTTTTTTTTATGTGGGGGTGGGGGGGGGGGGGGGTGGGTTTTCTTTGCAGCAGTGTATCAACACTCTTCTTGTCAATATTGAGAATAAAATTTAAAGTGTTAACTACATGTCCAATACCTATACTTTCCTCAGCCATTGTAGGTTCATTTGTTTCTTTTTTCTGTTTAGATTGTTCATCTTCTAGTAAGGTATCAACAATGTGTGCGGTAAGAGCATTCATGTTGTGGTTCCAATATGAGCATGTTTTGTCTGAATTCAATTCCTAATGGAAGGAACAATAGTTATCCATGACTATACTTTAAATATTCAACACAACACTCGAACTCTAGGTATATTTGGCCAATTGGTTGTTGTTATTATTCCTTCTTAATGGGAAAGACTTGAGGGCTTTGCTACTAGTAGAAACCTCACTTGACCTTCTCTTTAATTCTAAAAGTTTGTTGGTGACTGCTTTTAAAGGTATGGTCAAGCTGTCAATATTAGTAAAATCCTTTTCTTTAGCCTTACATGAAAATGGATCTGACTTCCTACTAGTCTCCTTGGAATCTTTAGATTCATAATCATCTGTAATAACTCCAATTGCATGCAAGTCTTTCTCCATAACTATTTCTTCTACAACATTTAGTTCCAATGTCTCTTTTTAAGCTTATTTAACAAAAGAGGAAATTCTTGTGGGCAAGGTAGTTATATAGTAATCAAAAGTAATTGAATTGTGAGGCTATGTATTTGGGGGGGACTTTTTCAATATATAGTTAATCCTTTGATTGAAATCCTTAACTTTATCCTTTTCCCCATCTTAATATTTTTGAGCTCTTTTTAACATGATGAGAGTCTTGTCATCAATTATTTTTTCCAAGAATAATTTCTTAAACTCCCTCCAACCATGGATTGAATTAATAGACAAACTATGTTACCATGTTGCAACTCTACCCTCTAAAGTAAAAGGAAAACACCTACAAGCAACATCATCTTGTCGTACTTCTAACATCCATAGGTGCATGGAGAAATCATTGATATGATATTTCTCCTTAGTCTTTTTGTCTAGATCAAACTTACTTAGTAAATTTTCCATATGTCTGGGCATTCTATGAAGGTTATCTGGAAGAGTGAGTGGCCCTTGGGCCATCCAATCCAAATCCTGATCTGCCATGTCTTCGTTTCTTTTCTCCTCCTATTTTTTTGAACCTAATGAGCCTTCTCATTCACCATCTAAACTATCATTAAAATCAAAATCAACTCTCAGTTGTTCATTGTCAGAAGAAAAAAATAAATAAATAAATAAATAATATCTTCCTCATACTCTTCATGAAAGGGTGGAAGCATCTCTTGCTGAGCTATGTCATCTGAAGATTCTATTAACTCCTCAAGAGTGGCGAAAACCAAATATTCCACCGATTCAACCAACACAACAGTGTGAATTATTTCTTTATTCTTAAAATGATGAGGAAGGTTATGAGCAACAAAGAGAAAACTGATAGATTTCACAAACAAATGGGTAATAGGCTGAAGTGCCCAGAGTTGTTTGTATGTAACCTCACAGGCCATCTTCGAACCAGGTTGAGAAGACCCTCCTACTTCCAAAATAGGAGTTGGGATAGTGCTTAGGATATTATTTCCTTTTCTAAAAGATGAATGATTGGTATGTGAAGAGTTATGAGCCATAAAAAATTGGCTACCCTCCTTCTAGCTTTAGAATGTGGACAATGCTAGATACTGCTAACATATAGAGGATTTCCCTGATATGAGGTCTCAACTAGATCTCTTACCATTTGGCGTGGCGGTCCCATCCAGAAATATAGCCCGGATGTCATTTACTTAAAGATATGCCTTGGCTTAAGAAAATAGCATGAGAGAGATGCATGCATGTGCTTTTGAATGAGCGAAAGATTGTGCCTTGTGAAATTTTTAGTTGTATATGTATCAAGGTTTTTTCGCTACAAGGAAGAAGAAGTGAGCATCTTAGAGGTAAGTAATAGTACTAATCTAATGGAGACATGTGCACATATACAAGAAGGAATCATTAGACATCAAGAAAAGCAGTTCACATAGATGCAACAATCATCAAATCATCACAAGACATTTCCAACAAGTTAAGAACCAAACTCACCAAAATAGTTCAAATACTTCAATACAAATGAAAAACCAACATAAACCGCAAATATTATAAGAATAGTCTCAAAACATCTATGATTCATGCATGAAAATGTGATGGCCAAAAAAGGCTTCAACTATTAAACAAAAGTTCCAAGATACATAAGTACAATGAACAACACTAACTCCAATAGTGGAGCATTAGAGCCACTACTTAGTCCCTAGAAGTGTTGCATCTATCTCTTTAATGCCTATGGGAGAATTCAAGGTTAAAAGTACTTTTCTTGAGTATTGAGGATCCTTTTATAACTGTGTTGGGCCGTGAATACGACCACTTTTTAACACTTATTTAATCCATTTTTACTTTTCTTTATCATGTCATTTATTATAATTTATTATATAAATCCATTTTATAATGATTTATGCTCTTATGGAAAAATATTATTTATTCTCCTTTATTTCTAATAAATTGATGATTATGCATGATTTTATCAATGATAGTTTTAGTAAATTGGTTGTAACATTATTCACCATTTTTAGCCTCCAATACAATTTCCAGATTGAAGATTTGATCATTAAATATTCCAACTCAGAAATTCGCTGGAATAAGAAGTAACAGTTTTGCGGTTGTGATTCTGGGCAAAGGAAGAAGAATCTGGAAAATCCGAAACATGGGTTTTGTTCAGAATGGAACAAATTAACTTCCATAGAGAATGGTTTGCCCAAATTCGGCTTGTATTGAGAGAAATGCAGGGTTCTTTGAGCACGATTTTCTTAGATTTGCTATGTGGCCGTTTTCCAAATCTCAGCTGCAAAGCCAAATTCACCTTGCTCTTGTTGAAAGATGGATGGAAATATATTTTCTTGTTGATCGATTGGTCAAAAACAATCCAAATTTGTAATAGAAATCATGTTGTAATTATCTCTATTGTAACTACTCTCAGATCTCTCTTTATTTAAATGAAAACAGAGATCAGAGATAAGGAGGGATAATTGAGGATTCAGAATTGGAGATTCAAGAATGATGATGGATTATTCATGATAGGATAGAATAGGAGGAAAAGGAGATTGTTGCATTACCATTGTAATTCTCAAGCTTCTGCTGATGTAATGGTTTGACAATTTGATGATTAATATATGATTTGGGAGTTGCTATTCATTCACCTTATATGAAGTAGCCCAGTAGCATCCGCTGGCGGCTAAGGGCCCAGCCTCTGGTGGATTAAGCTGCTGCTGTGTATTATAGCTTTACAATTGTTGCTGTGTATTATAGCTTTACAATTGCCACCGTGTGATGGTTTGATTTAATTCCTATTCCTTTGAATTGCATTACTTTACAGTTTCATGTTTTTACAGCGAGTTGTTATAGTATTTTATGAAATTGTTTTATTGCACAAGTTGAGATTGAATCGCATGGCTGTTCTTTTCCATCATAACAGAGATTATTATCCTTTTTAACTAATATTGTTATGCTGTTCATTTCAAATGTAAAGCTTCGTTGTTCATTGCAGACTTTGATATTCATTACAGATTGTTGGTTATTTGATTCCATTAATTAGAGTTTGCTGTTCAGATTTATTAAATATGATTCATTGTTTAATTCCTTTAATTATAGTTTACTGCGTATTTACTTTGCTGTTAATTTCTATTGATTAATCGCAAAGAGTTTGCTTTTAAAGGGTTTTCATAGTTTACTTTCAATAGCAGCTTTAGTTCAATTTCTATTTCCTTTTAATTGCTTTAAAGAAGGATTTTCAAATGTAGAGAACATTGGTTATTACTTCCTCGTTCCCAGATTGATTATCTTGTTCCAGTTTGATTTCAATTGCATCAATCTCTAGAGGAATGAGTTATTGCTACTGTATCCTCAATTGATGGTTGTTTGAGTGAATGATTTAGTTTAGAACATTTCAGTTTCTTGCTGTTCCAATTAGATTTTGTTTGTAGCATTCATTTACTTTTGTATTTTAAGCACTATACTGCAAAACATTACTCTTGAGTAAATAGCCGCCTCAAACTGAGTACACTCTTGAAATAATAATTCGTCCTCGGGTTGAAAATTAATGTGAAGATAATTAGGAGTTAAAAAGACACCTTTTTATCGCTCGACATTTTGGCACCATTGTCGGGGAGAGTGTAGAAGTTTTTAAAGAGTAGTGTGCATCTGATGAGTGCCTATTAGGAAAGAACTGGGTATTAAAAACAGAAGGTAAGAACCTGTGTACGGAGCATGTAGAAGCCCTGCTCCCCCGCCCGCTTTCCAACAGAATTGTTAACGAACTTAGGGTAAATGTTTGAATTTTTGTGTGAATGACTAAGAAAAAAAAATAGAAATTTTGAAAAACAAATCCCATGATTTTTCTCAAGTGGTGATGTAAGAACCACCCATTTCACTAACCGATTGGCAGGAAGATTTGAAGAAGGAGCGTTAAAGAAACACATGAAGAACATCTTCTACTATGGTAAGAAATGACTCACATTTCTACTTTTGAATTTCCTATCAAAGATCTAGGAGGCATGACACAAATGCACATAATTCCCCCATCTTCTCTACCAAATTTTCACGGCTTCACAAATGAAGATCCAGATACATTCTTATTTGAGTTCGAAATACTTTGTAGAGGATATGATTATTACACTAACGATCAAAGGTTGAAAGTGTTTCCTCTTACTCTAAAAGGAGCAGCTCTCCGATGGTTCATGAGCCTAGGTGGGAACTGCATCCAAACATGGGAGGACATGAAGAACATATTCTCGAAGAAGTACCAAGACTATTGTGAGACCAATGAAGATATTTTCAATATGATACAAGGGGAAGATGAAAGCTTGGAAGACTATGTAGATCAATTTCATTACAACCTTCAAAAATCAAAATATAAACATTTGGAAAAAGAGATCTTAAAAACACTCTTACTCAAAGGAATCAAAGATGAATTTTTAGAACTCTTAAATCTGATAGAAAAAAGTGATGTTTTCCAGTCATTATATGATGATGTTTGTGAATTGTGCATAAGGTATTCAAGAGGAATCTCCAAGGTTGGTAAGAATTCTAGAGATGTTTGTTCTTTCTTTTCCAAATCTGCTACAAGAACAGAAGACATAAGAGCTGAAATCATTGTTTTATTTGAAAATTTTAAAGTTGATTTTATTAGCTCTCTAAATTCAAAGTTAGATATTTTGCAGGTTCAGAAAAATCGATAATTTGATGAAGTGTTTTGCCCTCATGACCGAAAGGAGCATCCCATAGATAGTTGTTCTTCCTTATCTAGGATGGAAGTAGCATATCAAAGAGATGAGAAAACTGCAACAAGATCAAAACCATGGAAATCATGGCCTATAGGTATGGTTCAAAACATTTCTTCTCCATTCTCTTACTTGCATAATCCATTATGGAATACTCACATGTTAGAGCAGCCATGTCAATCTCAATATAGCCACCACCAATCTTATCTACAAATTTGGTATGGTTCACCTTATGATTGCACGACTACTCTCCCTCATCTTGTAACACAAACATATTCTCCATATTCTTCACCAACTCTCCCACAACATCTTGTTTTTCCATCAAAACCATCCACTCAACCCAACCAACCACATCATCAAAATGCTCCATTCCATACACAATTTCATGCTCAACTAATTCCACACCCTCACCACAATAAACCAGTACAACATGCTTACAGTGTTGAACTGTAAAATTTACCCACCCATCCCACCCATTCTATCTCACATGCGCCATTAGAGAAAACTTACAATGAGATTCAGAATGTTTCAAATTCAAAAATTGTAGAAGCTATGGAAGAAAATGAGGTTTCTTTTAGTTTGCATCAACAAGCCAATTTAAAAGCTAAAAAACTTCATGGTATGATGGCTATGGGAAATCAAGAAAGTAATGGATACATTGAAGATTGGTTTCACTCCATCATTTGTTTGCAACATCACTCTATGCTTCAACAATTTTTGATACCATTTTTTCAAGGGAAGTTGGCTTCTCATACCCTAATATTCATTAATATGCATTTTTCAAATTTGGGTATGTGTATACATGAAGCCTTATTTCGAAAATGGCTCCACTGGAAGTACTCATATACGTAGTCATATTCATTTTTCAAATCAAAATAGGTTAGTGTAGAAAATAAAATAAATAAGGAAATAAATAAATGCATTTTGTTTTTTTATGTAAAACTAGTTGTTTTTTGTTACAACACGCTATCGAAATCAACATCGGTGATAATTTTTTTTAATTAATTTGTGTATGTAGATGAATTATAATGGAAATAATAGTTCTACAAACACTGCTATTCACTTTTATCACATATTTGAAAAAATTCTTGAATATCATATTTTTTTGGCTTGCGGGCTCGATGAAATTTCTAGAAAAACAGTCGGGACAATCATGTTTTGAGGGACCAAAAGGGAATATTTTTAAAAATTGTTTCTATATTAAGTAGCCCTTGATGTCTAATTTCCAACCCAATTTGAATCACTCAATTTTAATTTGAAACGAAAAGGTTAGAACCAAAACATTGACAGGGTGTCTAGCTGGCAGCTTAGGAACAGAGTTGGGATAGTCAGTTTTTGGAGGCCTAAATGAATGAATTTTCAAAACTTGTTTCTATGGTAGATTCCCCTATGAATCTAGTTTACAATAAAATTTGAATCACTCATTTTTGATATCGTATGGGGAAGTTATAATCAAAATACTGACTGTCTATAGTAAATCAGCACTCTTAAAACTCTGTTTTTCCGGTTGTTCCTTAGAGTATTTGACCTATCATTTATTTTTTTCTAAAAAAACTATTTCTATTGGAGATAAATAAATGAATATAATTTCATTTCCAATTTGAATCATTTGAATCCGACATCAAACGAAGAATCTATGCTTAAAACATTCACTATTGTTCTACGTAGGGTAATCAAAGATGACTTTGTTATGTAGGTTGTTCTAACTAAAATTGACATATCATATCATTGAATTTTTAAAATCTGTTTCTATTAGAGATAAAACTTTGAATTAGCTCTCATTTGGTTTTGGAATCATTCAATTTGGACGAAAATCAAAGAAGTTGTGATTAAAACACTGCTAGTCAGTATGGTCGACCACTACTCTCCCGCAGGTGACAAATAAATTTTACTTTGTTATTTTCTCCATGGATTTATTCTACAGAGTAACTACTTTTTAATTTTTTCCATAATTCTTGGATTAGGGGAGCCTGTGCACCTCTCTTTCTCCATGATTTAATGTTTTATTGCAGGTAGATACTTTTATTTTGCAGGTCCTAGGAGAAAAAGAAGGTCAATTTATGGACGAGCGATTCTTTAGAGAAATTTTAGTGAAACAAGGGAATTTCATCTAGTTCATTACCCAACTAATTCATAACAAGAAGAAATGAAGAATTGGTATCCACTTGAAGATTCATGTCTTGTCACTACTACCAAAACATTTTTCAAAGAGATCATTTTTACATAATATCATAGCTGTTGTAACTTAATTTATTTATTTACATACTGTTTTTTAAATAAAATGTTGTTTCTTTCCTGATTTCTCTTATATTTTGTGTTTCAAGTGTTGTTTCATTCAAACTGTAACCCATCCTCAACATCAATACAGTGAACAGCTAATTCATTCTTTGCGTGCTTCCATTTTATGCTTGTGCATTTTGCTGTTCCTTTTCTGAAGGGACAACATTTGTTTGCACTTTTGTTGTTTCCGCTGTTCCTTTTCCAAAGGGACAACATTTTCATATTACCGTTCCTTTTCCATGGTTCATTTTGTCGTTCCTTTTCCACGGTTCATTTTGCCATTCCTTTTCCACGGCTCATTTTGCTGTTCCTTTCCCACGGTTCATTTTGTTGTTCCTTTTCCACGGTTCATTTTTCTGTTCCCTTTTCACGTTTTGTTGTTTCTTTTCGAATGGAACAACACTTTGGCACTTTCACATTTTGTTGTTCATTTTTGAATGGAACAACAATTCTAAACTTTCACTTTTTGTTGTTCCTTTCCGAATGGAACATCACTTATGCACTTTCATGTTTTGTTGTTCCTTTCTGAATGGAATAGCACTTCTGCACTTTCACGTTTTGCTGTTCCTTTTTGAATGGAACAACACTTCTACACTTTCACATTTTTGCTGTTCCTTTCTGAAGGAACAACTTTTTCACATTTTTGCTGTTCCTTTTCAAAGGAACAACATTTTCGCATTTTTTTGTTCCTCTTAAGGAACAACACTTTTTCACATGTATTTTTTTTTTTTTTCTGTTCCCTATAGGGAACAACACTTTTTCGTGTGTATTTTTGCTTTTTGGTGTGCATTTCCTTTATTGTTTCCTACATGGAAGACCACTTTTTGAGTGTTTTTGTTGTTCCTTCAAAGAAACAACACTTTGGGAGTATTTTTGAGAGCAACCTTTTCCTCCTCTTGTGGGATTATTCCTAGTTCATCTCAACCACACTTTATTGATTCCCTTTCATGGCATGAAGTACACTACTTTTATGAGGACAAGAATTATGGATTCTATTGAATCAAGTTAATATCATTCACGTTATGATCTTTAACAGGACAACTCCTTGATGATAGATTCTTTTCAAAAGGGACACGGTTATTTATATACTACTTTACTACATTGTTTTCTGCTATACACGATACTGATTGATCATCTTAATACCACGCTCGTTCCACCCTTCCTGGTTATAATCTTCTCTGTCTGTAATAAATGAGATTATGGATATATTTTTTTCTATTGACATGTTCAACTTCTTCCACCATCCCTACTCTTAAGGAGTACTGAGCCTTCCTCTTTTTATCATAAAAATGTGTCATAACAGCAAAATTTTGTTTGCAGATGGAGGATAGGGGGTCTCATTACGAGCCAGCCTACCATGTTCATAAGGCTGTAACAAAATGACATTCCCATTATGGCCATCATACCAAGGTTATGATCCATTGGATAGCCAAATTATCCTTGGAAGAGGAGGTCTCATCACGATCCGGCCTGATCACTTTTGCTACATCCCAGTGAATGGCAGTGTGGTTATCTGGTTACCACGCCAGCACACTGATCTCTTTTGTAGAACAACATTGGAACTCTCCATTTATAAATTGAGGATCCTGGCTCATATGGGTTAAAAAGCAACCCTGCCGAGGCTATGGACGCCTGCTAGCAGCAGAGGCTCTGCTTATGGTATTGAAGTTATATCTTATCGTCAATTATTACTATAATACCCTTTTCTTATTTTTTCTTTTTATCAGAGAAATTATTTCCTTAATTTTTTTCCTTGTTTTGAACCTTTACACATGAGAAATTGTTTTCAGATCAATCACATCATTTTCAGCTAGAATACCGTCAGTAAAGCATCTTTTTGGCATATTGTTGTTCTTTTTCTTTTTTGCATCACTTATCATCAATCCAAAGCGTCCTATCTCTTATTCATAACTATCTTTACACACTCTGCTCTCATTATAACCATAACTCTCGCTGTCCTATCATTGATATGTGTACTTTGCTTCATTCACTGCTGTATTGTTCATTCCTTTGCCTTGCCGTCAACATAACACCTTTCATAGGCTTTATGGTCATGGAATCCCTTTTCAAATTGGAGGGAATGTATGCATTATGGGATATCATGCGATATGATTACTGCACTCTGCCATAACTTGTTGATTTGACAAAATATTAGCATTGCATGTATACAAAAGTTTTTCTGATTGAAATTTTCGCATGCATCATAATCCATTGCTATTCAAAACTAACACTATGAATTCAAGAACATTGTATGAAAAATAGTGATTTGTTTATAGGAGAACAACAAGTATGGGGAGACACTCTATTTGCAGCATGACCACACTATTGCAACTAAAGCGGCTCGAGCAATGCGCGAACGTGAACAATTCTTCTGACATGATGTGCTTGCCTGGATTCTACCTTCTACATCACTTTCAGCACTAACTCTATCTACATCAGATTCAACAAATGCCAGTCCATATATGTCTTTCTAGAGGTAAAACTTGAGGTAAAATAACATAATTTTCTGATTTATTACGAATTTAGGAGAATTTAATGAAAATCCATTTTGAGCATTATTTATCATCCTTCATTCCACATCTTTACCACTTCCCTTTTTTCCAGCAGCATATTATCTTTTTGTTTGGGGGAGTGTTTCTTTCATTCATTTCTTTCTTATGACCATGTTATTCATAATTTTTATCATCCATTGCTATTCTTATTCATTCTCAACACCTCCCTTATTCCATGTTTTTTTACACCAAGCATAGAATTCAATAGATGGTAGCAACCACCTCAATTTTTTTTGCTAGCATTGCATGAGGGCATGCTAATTCTTCAGAGAGGGGGAGGAATTGCTACGCATGATAGATGTTTTCTAGTTTCTTTCTCATTTAAGGCATACAATTTCAGTGAAGAAATTGATTTCCAAAAACTATGAACTCAATTCTTGTGATTTTTGGAAAACACGGACGTATCATTAAAATATACAAACCCAGACAATTTCAAGTAATATTGGTTCATAAAATTTCGGAAATCATGCACTATCACCGACAGCCATTTTGTTTATATCTCATGATCCGTGCATCAAAACGATCTGATTTTTGGATCATAGAAGCATTCATATATTATAAATTTACATGCAACATTTCAACAAAATCTGGTTTGTAGTTTTAGGGAAAATGGTTAACGAAGGTTGTTGTCACTTATATCATGTTTTACTGCAAATTCATATGCACATAACTTGAACGTCAATGTAAAAATTATTATGCCTTCATCAAGATTGCTAAAAATTGAATATTCATTAATTAAGGAAGAATGCATTTGTTCTATCGATTTCATGAGCTAAGATGAACAAATTTTTTTATTGCTTGGTTAACACATGGGTTTTGTCTTTGGGTTGCATAAGGACATGCAATATATTCAGTTTTTGTTGTATGAGGACATGCAATATATTCAGTGTGGGGGTATGTTGGGCCGTGAATACGACCACTTTTTAACACTTATTTCATCCATTTTTAATTTTTTTTATCATGTCATTTATTATAATTTATTACATAAATCCATTTTATAATGATTTATGCTCTTATGGAAAACTATTAGTTATTCTCCTTTATTTCTAATAAATTGATGATTTGCATGATTTTATCAATGATAGTTTTAATAAATTGGTTGTAACATTATTCACCATTTTTAGCCTCCAATACAATTTCCAGATTGAAGATTTGATCATTAAATATTCCAACTCAGAAATTCACTGGAATAAGAAGTGACAGTTTTGCAGTTGCGGTTCTAGGAAAATGAAGAAGAATCTGGAAAATCCGGAACATGGGTTTTGTCCATAACGGACCAAATTAACTTTGCTAAACAATGGTTTGCCCAAATTCAGCCTGTATTGAGAGAAACGCGGGGTTCTTTGAGCATGATTTTCTTAGATTTGCTGTGTGGCCGTTTTCCAAATCTCAGCTGCAAAGCCAAATTCGGCTTGCTCTTGTTGAAAGATGGATGGAAATACATTTTTTTGTTGATCAATTGGTGAAAAAAATCCAACTTTGTAATAGAAATCATGTTGTAATTATCTCTATTGTAACTTCTCTCAGATCTCTCTTTATTTAAATGAAAACAGAGATCAGAGATAAGGAGGGAGAATTGAGGATTCAGAATTGGAGATTCAAGAATGATGATGGATTATTCATGATAGGATAGAATAGGAGGAAAAGGAGATTGTTGCATTACCATTGTAATTCTCAAGCTTCTACTGATGTAATGGTTTCACAATTTGATGATTAATATATGATTTGGGAGTTGTTGTTCATTCGCCTTATATGAAGTAGCCCAGCAGCATCCGCTGGCGGCTAAGGGCCCAGCCTCTGGTGGATTACGCTGTTGCTGTGTATTATAGCTTTACAATTGTTGTCGTGTGATGGTTTGATTTAATTCCTATTCCTTTGAATTGCATTACTTTACAGTTTCATGTTTTTACAGTGAGTTGTTATAGCATTTTATGAAATTGTTTTATTGCACAAGTTGAGATTGAATAGCGTGGCTGTTCTTTTCCATCATAACAGAGATTATTATCCTTTTTAACAAATATTGTTATGCTGTTCATTTCAAATGTAAAGCTTCGTTGTTCATTGCAGACTTTGATATTCATTACAGATTGTTGGTTATTTGATTCCATTAATTAGAGTTTGCTGTTCAGATTTATTAAATATGATTCATTATTTAATTCCTTGAATTACAGTTTGCTGCCTATTTACTTTGTTGTTCATTTCTGTTGATTAATTGCAAAGAGTTTTCTTTTAAAGAGTTTTCATAGTTTACTTTCAATAGCAGCTTTAGTTCAATTTCTATTTCCTTCTAATTGCTTTAAAGCAGGACTATCAACTGTATAGAATGTTGGTTATTGCTTCCTTGTTCCCAGATTGATTGTCTTGTTCCTGTTTGATTTCAATTGCATCAATCTCTAGAGGAATGAGTTATTGCTGCTGTATCCTCGATTGATGGTTGTTTGAGTGAATGATTTAGTTCAGAACATTTCAGTTTCTTGCTGTTCCAATTAGATTTTGTTTCCAGCATTCATTTACTTTTGTATTTTAAGCACTATACTGCAAAACACTACTCTTGAGTAAATAGCCACCTCAGACTGAGTACACTCTTGAAATAAAAAGTCGTCTCTGGGTTGACAATTAATGTGAAGATAATTAGGAGTTAAAAAGACACCTCTCTATTTCTCGACAAACTAGAGGCATGGCCTTTCATATCGTCATGACTCTTGACTTTCAAACTTCCAATGACCTTTGGACTTCTAGAATCTTTGAACTTCCAAATGACTTTTGGAATTAAATATGACTCTTGGAATTACATGTCTTTTGGACTTCTATACATGGCTCTTTTATCCATACAATTTGTCTTTACAATAATTACATGATTACATCATAACTTCCACATCATCATGTGATGAGGACATGAGAAGTCACTATCACTGATGACTGGGACTCATAGTGATTGATGACATGGAATTTATTCAATAGGTGATATGTCTACCACTTGTATCTCTTCTCTTGCACGCAACTTTCGGTCATTGATGTCTTCAACCTCCAAAGGATCTATGATCTCATGGACTCTTTATGTCTGCTTTGATCATCAAGATTCCAGTGTGTTGTTTGTTTTCAAGGCCTTCCCTTCACTGGCCTCTTATTTGATCTTTTTTGTGCATCCTTTCCATGTTGTTCTTGAAATACTCACAACTACAATCACTCATAGAGAGAAAACATCAGCCTAAGATATCCTATTCTAATATGTTTCATGCATATTTCCCTTCATGACTTAAGAGTGCACTTGAGAGAGGTAGGGAGAAATTTTGGACAAGGGCACACTTCAAAAGGTTGAAGGGTTGAGGAGATGAAGCTTTATGGCTTCAGGATGTACTCATACACTCAATAAGAGAGAGAGAAACACAAGGCATGGCACATGGCACAGGTCTGAATGAATAAGAATGAGACTTTAGGCTTCCCAAGTGCATTATGCACTCAAGGGAGAGAAGGAAGGTGCATGGCTTAGAGCTGAAGGCTGAAGGGAAAGGCTTCGGAGCTTTAGCATACACTCCTGTGCTCAAGAAGGAAAAGGATGGAAAATGGATAATTTATAAAGGTCGAAGGGGTTAGGCTTCAGGTCTTCATGGTGTGCTCATGCACTCAAGAAGGGCACAATTATTCGATTCGAAGGAGTGTGCTCAAAGGAAGACTTGGTTCTTAACGGAGCAGTTCAGAACAAGGAAGTGAAAATATGCTTAGCAGTGTGATATGTGTTCTCATAATGTGTAGGGAGAACTTTCAAATAATGAATGATTCTGTCTCAAGGTTTAAGTGTGCACTTTATCCCTCCTTGCCTCAATGGGTTTACTTGAGTAACCAAAATTCATACAAGTCTGAAGAATAAAGCAAGGAGCGAACACAATGATTTTAGTCATGAGTTTGTGTGAAACAATTACCAAATCGTAAATAAAACTTATAGAGGGTTGAAAAAAGATAAATAATCATTGAAACTCCAGTTTACATACACTCCCAAAGCACAACAGACAAAGAGTGTGCAATTGCAACCAAAAGGTGTCATTTTGCAACAAAAAGAGGTGTCATGACCATGAAATGTAGTAGTGATGTTCTAATCAATGCGGTGACATTTAAGAATTATAAATAACACTTGAAACATATATAATGACTTGAAATGACACTTGATGACCAAGGCGATACTTGATGCCACAGTTGAGTAGGCTCCAAAATCTAAATGTAGTGAAATTTTGGAGAGTGTTGTAGTAGTGATAACAAGTGCTTAGATGGTTTATTAAATGGCATACATTGCATCATAACCCCACTTGTGATGAGGTTAAGAAAGAATTTATTCAATAATTTAAACTTTCCCAGAAAAACCAACAAGCTGGCTTATCAAAATTGTGGGATATAAAACAGTGTGAAGGAAAAACTGCATGGGAGCGCATGTAGTGATTTATATATGAAATTTCCAAATTGAGTTATTCGATTGATCCTAATCACCATAGATATTGGTTCATTAAAGCCTTATTTCCTTCAACTAGAACCCCTTTAATGCAAAAAAAGATTAATATTCTATGAAGATTAAAGCAATGGTAGGACACCCTCATGAGTACCGGGACACACCGCTTCTAGTGATCCTATCATTGTTGAATTACAACATCAAATTAATAATTTGACAGAGAGGTTTAAGGATATCAATTTTGCATGAACTTTACATCCCCAAGTATGGTGCATTGACTTCCATTATGAAAGGCATCACGCCACTCAGTGTTCACGGTTGATGGTTCTGAGACCATCTACTATGCCTATGGGACCAATTCTGCCATCATCTACTACTGGAGTTGTGCAAGTTACTATGAATTATCTATATCAAGGACATAATAAATTTCATGTGTTCCCTAATCAACAAGGTATGTCTATAAATGAACATTGTGAGATCTTCTAGACTTATGGCCATCCACCTTGTATTTGTCCTTTTTTTTAGAAATATTCAAATGTACCAAACAACATGTTTTGCAAATTTTGTTAGTCATCGACTTGCCATAAAAATCAATGTAGAGATATGGATTCGGAATCCAATTGCCTCGACCATACTCTGTTCATAGTTAATGAAGCTCCTCGAAGGCAAGGTGGAGGAAAGTCAAGGGGGGAAGAAGTGGAGTAAGATGTTTGGTTTGTTGTTATAACTGTGATCAGGAGGGCCACGTTTCCATCTATTGTCCATTACCTAAGAGACCTTGGTGCTCCCATTGTAGAGTAAATACACATGTGAATGGATATTTTCCTTAGTTGATCGCTCACTAGGAAGAGAACAATCGACAAATATGAGCAAATGTGATCAATATTGAACCCTGGCCACGTGAACCAACTCCAATACCTAACATTAATATTATTACTAGAAGGAAAAAATAATAGAGAAGATAAGGAAACCTCCTAGAATCCTACTATAATAAAACCTACATCACCCAAGAAATCCTATGATCCTACCCAATAGAAAGAATACTGCAAGGATGTGGTTGAAACTTTTATGCAATTGGTATCTTCCTATAGTCCTCACGCTAAACAACAAGAGAGGATACAAATGAGGAGTCCAATATTTTTCTCAAAAGGTATCCTAGCCTGTCATGGAGTGGGTTAAATTATTTTTGAATATTATGAATGATGAATAGTTATTTGGCCAGTTATGTAAGAAGCTCAAGACATTTGTTAAATATGAGGAATTCTCAGATTGACCTATTTATGTTAATTTTCTTTAATGACATTACAGGCATGTCAGCTGGAAAAAGAGAAGGTTGGGAAGAGACTTCTATGTTAATGCCCAAATTGTAGGATTTCCGATTAAAGATTATATTCTTGATATGGGTTCAGTTGTTAATATTATGGCAAGAAAAATTGGGAGGAATTAGGAAAACCCAAGTTGTTTTTCTCTTTGGTTTAGTTACGCATGGCTAATAAGTATTTTATTCTCCCTATTAGACGTCTTGAGTATGTTGAAGTTGACATTTCAAGAGTAAAATGATATGCATATTTTGAAGTCATAGATATCATGGTTGATAAAGATCCATATCCAACTTTTTTACGGATAGACTAGGCATTTGAGAACTATGCTATTATTGATTTCAAGCGAGAGACAATGACCTTTGAAGTAGACAAAGTTTGAGTTATACAACCATTAGACCCTTACCAAGGTCCAGTGTTTACAAATATTGTAGATGAAGGAGAAGAGCCTAATCTTATGGATCAGTTATATCAACTCATTGTGGGAAAGAGAGATAACTATATAAATCCTAAAGCAGATGGGTATATTAGGTGGAGAAGTGTGTTGGGTGTGAAATCTGCGTGCTTTTTCCCTCCATTTTTACTCTCTCTCTCACCCCTTTTTATCATTTATATTCACTAATCATTCTAGATGCATATGGTAAACCCTCTTCGGTTGCCTTCACGGAATGTTTAATTAATGAAGTAATAGTCATGGAGATTTTGCCTATGTGAGTTATTAATCTTTCCATTTTCGTAGATCCGGTGGTCAAAGGTTATGGGTGTAAAACACATAAGCGATTCCGAGCTTCCATCATCATATCTAAAAGAATTGTAACAGCATAACAGATTCCAGACCTATTCCAGACCTTTCTTGTCTTTCTCTCAGCAACTAGTTGGTTGTAGTAATGATTTTATAATGATAGAAATTAGCTGCCATATTGAGAGACAATTTTCTTTTCGTATTGTATAAGAAGGGTTTCAATGCTGTGAATTGGGGTTAGCCGTGCAAGAGATTGAAATTGTAACAGAAGATTGTTTAAATTAATTGAATGCAAGTTATTTTGATGTCCTTTCTATAAGCTATGGATCCATCGCAACCCTACTTAGAGTGTTGGGCCCACTCTTCTGATTAGGTCTGGCATTATTTTCATGTGTTGTTATTTTATGTGTCTTGATCTAATTCGATTCTTATTATAGTATTTTAATTAATTGTTGTGAATGTTTTTTATAGTTCTGCAATTTACTCCTATTACTGTCACAATGGTTATTTTGTTAACCCTGTCATTGAATCTAAGATTGGTGATTGATTGTGTCATTGCTACGTGCATATATTTTGTGCATTACCTTGAAACAAAGTATGCACCTGGATTGATAAATTAAATTTGGAAAGGGGTTGAATAGGTATTCACACTCGAACACCAACATTTTTATGCCGTTGTCAGGGAGGCTAACAACGTTCAAGAAAACGATCTACATTGATCTACAGATCAATCTCTCATCTTAGGGAGGGAATTTATTGCCCTACTCTAAGTTCTAAGTGTAGTTTTGTGTCTTCTTTTATTTTTATTTATTTTCTATTTTGTTGATTCCTTAGAAACCAATCTCTCATTCTGGGGAGGGAATTGTTACCCTGCTCCAGATCCTAAGCCTTAGCTGTTTTCTTTGGGTTTTCTTTCATTTTATTTTTTATTTTTATATAGGGTCCACTCTCTCGTCCTGGGGAGGGAAAGAGTTTCCTCACCCTCATCCAGTTCTTGAGCTTTAGTTTTCTTTCTGCTGATTTATTGTTCTTAAATCATCCTCTCATCCTCGAGAGGGAAAAGAGTTTTTCGCCCTGCTCCAGGTCTTGAGCTGTGAAATTTTTAATGGTTTCTTTCTAATAAATGTATGAATAAGGGTTCAAATAAGAGGGGCAGAAGAGGACCCCAAAGGCAAGGAAGGAAGGATTTGGGGAGGAATACCTATATCCAGGAAATTATTACAAAAGATGCATCAGAAGCCTCTTCGCAAGTTGCTGCTAGGGTGAGAGTTCACACAAGATCCAAAGGACATTCTGTGGAAAAACCTATATAGCTTCCAGCAGTGGAAGTATCCCTTTCAAAAGCTGCAGGAGAAGTAGGAATCAAGGCATTAGATAAAGAAAAGACACTTCCTCTAGTATCAGACAAGGAGGAGGTGGCCAACAAAGGGTCAGAAGACGAAATCCACTAAAGGATTGAAGAAGGAAACCTCAGAGGATTCTCTTCACCTCACGATCAGGGGAGTGCTGTTAAAATTTCACAACCACCATTTGTTACACAACAAGAACCTGTTGAAGTTCCAAGTGAGTATTGGAGGGTATTTATGGCACCCACAACATCTTCAATTAAATTCCCAATTGGGGAAATTATGGGTGATGCACCAATGAAGCCTATTCCACTGACCGCACTGCCAAACTTCCATGGGCTTTCCACGGAGGATCCAAACACTTTCCTATTCGAGTTTGATATCATTTGCAGAGGGTATGACTATGTCAATGATGCTCAAAAGCTGAAAATTTTTCCTGCTACATTAAAGGGGACAACATTGTGATGGTTCATGGGTTTAGGAGGGAAAACCATTTCTACCTGGGATGATATGAAGAAGACCTTCTTGGAGAAATATCAGGATTATTGTAAATCCCAGGACATTAAGGAAGAAATTTTCAAATTTATGCAGAAGGAGGATGAAAATATGGAGGACTGTGTAGAGCGCTTTAAGTACACTCTCTAGAGGTCTGGCCACAGTGACCTGGATAAGGATATTTTGAAAATTATTTTTCTCCGAGCCCTGAGGGAAGAGTCTTTGGAGCTGTTAAACATAGTAGGCAAAGGGGATATATCTAAGGAAGACTTTGACACCATCTGTGAACTCTGTATTCAATGTTCAAGAGGAGCTGCAAGGAATAAACAAGGAATCCGAACTTTCAAAGCATCAAGCGAGGGAATCACAAAAGAAGAAATTAGGAACCTGCTGGATAATTTGAAAACTGATATCCTAAGTACATTATCCTCCCAAATGGACACATTATAGAGCAGATGGATTTGGAAAGAACGATGGCTATTTTCTACCCATAGTGTAGAAAGAAACACCCACTCAAGGAGTATCCACTAGACACTATAGAAACATGTGCTATCTATGAACAAAGTCACTCCACCGGTACATGTCCATCGCTTCCAGCACTAAAATCAGTATTTGAGGGGGCGAATGAAGAACTAGAGCAACTATGCTTTATGGGGTCCAAGAAACCATGGCAGCCACAATCATCAGGCCTAAATCCAGGTACGTCTCAGGATCCTTTTCAGTATTATAATATGAATCCTCAGTCAATTCCTTTTTGGCCTTAGTACTATCAATACCCACCTTGGCAACCATGGTGTCCTCAACCTAATTCAAGTTCTTCATGGTCTCAAAGCTAGCATAGTCTTGTTCCCCATGCTACTCAATTTCCTCAACCTACACAGCAAAAATAGTTATAGCTGCCCTCTAACGTCCCCTCCAATAATCCTCCTCTCCTTGTAGAAATTTCTCTATAGATCAGCTAGCTCTGATACCATGTAGAAAATTTGACTGAGATTAACTCGATAATGGAATATACCAAAGCAAAATACTATAATCTACTTCTACTATCAAATTTGTAGAAGCTCAAAGATCAAGCTAGAATCAGAGCTAAGCACATATAACAGAAGAAGAAGAATCAATGCACATGAAACAGAGAAAATACTCAAGGGAAAGCCTTAGCTAAAAACCCCACTATCTATATTATCATACAAGGTGGAAATACATCTAAATTACAGAAAGCCTTAGCTCTCATAGCTAGCCAGCTCTCAGTACAATCTGTTGGAAATAATACTGAGGGGGGGGGGGGGGTGAATCAGTATTATTAAGTCACTTATTTCTTTTTCAAACCCAGATCATATACGCTACTTCAGTTAGATAAAACTGCGTATATACGCAACTACAAAGAAGAAAACCCGCGTATGCAATGCAGACTTATAATTTAATTTATCTTACTGATGTTGATCATTAATCTGTGTATTAGGATCAAATAGATAGTAACCAGAAACAGTAAAACAGATCTGAAGACAGTCACACACACAAGAACACAAGATATAAGGTGGAAACCCAATGTGGGTGAAAACCACCTGCTGCAATTCGTCTCTATCTTCTTTTAATTAGAAACTTCTTTTTACAATGTATTGGTGCAGTCCTTTACCAGTACGCAGGCTGCAACCTAAAGAGACCTACAACCCTCTCTCATTCTCCAGCTTCTCCTGGAAGGGAGCTACAACCCCCTTAGCTCTTGCACTAGCCAAGATACTAGTATGTAGGTGCTGGCCTACAGAAGGCTACAACCTTCTTTTTCTTCCAGGGACCACGTTTCATAAATTATCAGACTGGATCCATGAAAATCAGTCAATCATCAAGAATTTCTGCATCAAACAATCTCCTTTTCACCAATTAGAACTAAATCAAATAGATACTTCTCTGACAGCTATACCCAAAACACAGTAACAGTAACCACACACCAAATTCTGAACCCAGACCACTGCAACAATAAACAGAAGCAGCTAGATCACAACTCAAAATATATACACTACTTCAATAACCTGAAACCTGCGTGCATACGCTTCTGAGTGTGGACCAACCTGCATATACGTTGTTTGTATTCACTGAGCGGGCGTGTATGCGCGCCTTCGCTTCACTGAACTTGCATACATATCTATAAAGGATAATTCACTCTTTCAAAAATTCAGACATTGATTAACCTAGATTATCAGATTTATAGATCAAGCATGCGCCACATATAACAAATCAAAATCATACAAAGATACTATCATTCAAGCCTAAAGATTATGACCCATCAATAGAACTTATCCTTCTCTTTGCGCTAAGGTTCCTCCTTCATTCAGATCCAGATCTGCACCATAACTCCAATCACCAATATTTCAGATCTAGCACTTATTAGATATTCAATTAATTCAAATGATCCTTTGCCAAATGATCTCCTTCCTCTTTTATAGTCTTAGGCCTTTCACAATACCACGGTCCAAAACCATAATAAAACAATACCATGGACCCAATACTTGGGATCAACACTTCTGACAAGATACCATGGTCCAAAATCATAGGTTCAAATACCAAGGACTAACTACCACGAACCAAAAGTAAGTTCTCCAACATATACGTGCCTTTCCTTGCGTGAAAGTGCGTGTATATGCATACGCGCCTTTGTAACGTCTAACCCGCGTGTATACGCGCCTTCGTCTAGGTGAACCTGCGTATATAGCTTTTTATTTCATTCTGAGAGCCTACACTGAGATCTGTCACTAAAGTGAGTTGCTATCAAGTACAACACCTGTGCCATAGCTCCAATCCTGTGCCATAATGCCAACAATCTCCCCCTTTGGACTTGATGGCAACCCTAAGATCCTCAAAGTCATTCTCCCCCTTTGTCATCAAGGGCAAAGGGTTGTGCTCCCCTTGAGTACATGCTGAAATCTCTGCCCTGCTGTGCTGACCATGCTCCCCCTGACTGTAGGCAAGATTTGCAAAAAGATGTTCTTCAAGAAGAACCATGACTTATACATCATAAAGGACCTTCCTATCACCAAAAGACTCAATACATACATCCATCACCCAACCAAGTGGGGATACATCAGAAATTTACATATGACAACCAAGTACATTACAATTCCATCCCAGGCATAGTGGGGAGACCAAAATAGGCCGTTACATGACCTTGACACCATAAAATAGATACATGACATAGAGACAAAATATCTAGAGCAAGACTTATGAAAGTCATCAATAACTGATATCAGCAGCATCTGTCAATCACCATTCAGATCATCAACCATGATTTCCTTTTGTTCTCCCTCTGCATTTGTTCCACTTGAAACCAACAACAGATGTGAACTAGAACCAAAAGCTTCTAAGATAATGCCAACAATGCATCATTAGAAGTTTATCCGCTCCCCCTGAACCTGTGTAGGATGGTCTCTGTCAGACCCATATCAGAATATCTTCAACCAGTGCCTGTCCCTACTGATATCCATCAAGCCTCCATATACGCGACTGTCTTTGCACAAACCGGCGTATGTATGCGAATCCTCCTCAGGCAACTCGCGTACACCCATTTTTCTCTGAAACAGACAAGTTTAACAGCAAGATGATGCATCAACTACTCCCAGCTTCTATCTGAGGTATTCAAAAGTGTCCCTGGGCAGTGGCTTGGTGAATATATCAGCAACTTGTTCCTTAGAGGGAACATACTCCAGCTTGACCTTTTGTTCCAGCACTTGTTCCCGTAAAAAATGATATTTGATAGGTATGTGCTTGGTCTTTGAATGCATGACTGGGTTCTTTGAAATGCTGATTGCACTTGTATTATCGCATATGATGGAGATGGGTGGTGTGCAAGTGATTTGAAAATCCTGCAAGGTCTGCATCATCCAAAGGAGTTGAGTGCAGCAAGATGCAACAGCCACATATTCCACTTCAGCTGTAGATAAAGCAATCGAACTCTGTTTCTTGCTGAACCAAGATACTAATTTGGAACCCATAAAGAATGCACCACCACTTGTGCTCTTTCTGTCATCCACACTTCCAGCCCAATCTGCATCTGTATAAGCATGAAGAGTGAGATCTGTATCTCTAGGATACCATAAGCCATAGTTTTGAGTTCCTTGAAGATACTTGAAAATTCTCTTTACTGCCTGAAGATGGGTTTCCTTAGGATTTGCCTGAAATCTTCCCACTATTCCCACTGCATGCATGATGTCTGGTCGGGTACCTGTCAAATAAAGAAGACTTCCAATCATGGATCTATAGGTTGGTTGATGAACTACTGTTGATTCATCATTTGCACTGAGGCTGCATCCTGTAACCATGGGGGTACATACTAGTTTTGCATCTTCCATGCCATATTTCTTCAAAATCTGCTTGAGATACTTGGTTTGAGACAAAAAGATACCGCCTTCATTTTGTTGGATTGCAATCCAAGAAAATATGTCAGTTCTCCAAGCAAAGACATTTCGAATTCTTTCTGCATTACTAAGGCAAAGCTTTGACTCATAGCTTCTTCATTGCTGCCAAAGATGATATCATCTACATACACAACAAGTATTAGCAATTTGTCATTTTCAATTTTTATATAAAGATTGCTATCTACTGATCCTTTTGAAAAACCTTGTTGATGAAGATATTTGTCCAAACGGTAGTACCAAGCCCTTAGAGCTTGTTTAAGACCATAGAGAGCCTTTTTTAGTCTGCATACAAGATTTGGATCATTTCCAAGAATGAAACCATCTGGTTGCTCAATGTACACTTCTTCTTCTAAGTCTCCATTCAGAAAAGCTGATTTCACGTACATTTGAAATACTTTGAACTTCTGAAAGCTAGAGAGAGCAAGGAACATTCTGGTGGCCTCAAGTCTAGCAACGGGAGCAAACGTTTCTTCAAAGTCTATTCCTTCTTGTTGAGCATACCCTTTACAGACAAGTCTGGCCTTGTTTCTAATCACTTCCCCATTTTCATTCAACTTATTTTTGAAGATCCATTTTGTCCCTATGACATTGTTACTTTTGGTCTAGGAACCAACTCCCAAGTGTTATTCTTTTCGATCTGCTCAAGTTCTTCATCCATTGCCTTGACCCAACATTCATCTTTGCATGCTTCTTTTACATTTTGTGGTTCAGTGGAGGAGAGCAAGGCCAAATAGCTTGAGGCTTCTGCAATTGTTCTTCTTGTTTGTATACCTGCCTCTTTCTGCCCCAAAATTTGAGATTCTGGATGATTCTTCTAAACGTACCTGGATGGAGTCTTCTCTTCTATTCTTATTTGTTCTTCTGGTGCCCCTTGAGCTTCTTCTTCATCACAGTTCTGATTTGATGTTGAAGGATAGTCCTCATCATCTTCGAAATCTTCGGAATTCACTTGCCTAGGAATGTTTCCTTCTTCATCAACCACTACATCAATGTTGTCAACAATTCTTCCAAGTCTTTTGTTGTAACACTTATATGCTTTGCTGTGAGGAGAATAACCAAGGAGAATGCCTTCATCTGCTCTAGGTTCAAACTTGCCAAGATTTTCATCATTATTTTTAATATAGCATTTGCTTCCAAAATTTTGAAATGTTTTATTGAAGGAGTCTCACCATACCAGAGCTCATGAGGAGTTTGAGTGCTGTTCACCCGAACATTTGTCTTGTTGAGAATAACGACTGCAGCAAATGCGGCTTCACCCCGGAAAGTTGCGAGAGTTCCAAACTCATCAAGCATTGCACGAGCCATTTGTTGAACCGTTCTGTTCATCCTTTCCACTACTCCATTTTGCTGAGGAGTCCTAGCTGTAGAGAATTCCCTTCTTATTCCATGTTCTTCACAAAAATTGAAAAATTCATTCGAGGTAAATTCTCCTCCTCGATCAGACCTGAGGCATTTGATTCTAAGATCTGATTCGTTCTCCACCAAGGCTTTGAATGATTTGAATTTTTCAAAGGCTTCGTCTTTGTGCTTCATAAGTCCTATCCAACACATCCTGGAATAGTCATCAATGAATAATATAAAGTATTCTTCTCCTCGAGGTGACCTTTTCCTAGTTGGTCCACATACATTAGTATGGACAAGTTCAAGCGGCCTACTGGCTGATCCTTCCTTCTCAGGGAAGTTAGTTCTAGTTTGCTTACCAAACTGACATGATTTGCATATTGTATTATCTGGGATTCTGATGTCTGGAAGACCACGAACTGCCTGGTATTTGCATGCTTTCCTTATCTGTGAGAAACTAAGATGCCCCAATCTTCTATGCCATAGCTAGTGTTCATCATTCTTGCTCAGATAGCATTGATGTTGTCCTTCTTTGAATATGTATAAATTATTTGGAGTCCTTACGCCTTTGATCACTGTTTTTCCTGTATCAAGATCATGAACACTACATCCATTTGATCGAAATATTACCTCAGTTCCTTGATTACACATCTGGCTGACACTTAGTAGATTATGCTTTAAGCCATCAACATACCTGACATTTCCAGCTTTGACTCTTTCTTTCAACTGAACAGAACCTTTACCTTTTATGAGAGCAAGGGTGTCATTTCCAAAAGAAACCTTCTTCTCCTTCTCTAAGGCACTATATGACTGAAGTTTTTCTTTATCACCTGTCATATGTTTTGAACATCCACTGTCGATGTACCATTGATTTTCCTGCCCTTCCGCATATAAGGCTATACCACATTTTTCTGGTTGGGGTTCTTTTATTCTCCATGATTTGGCACTTGAGGCTTGCTCCTTCTGAGTTGTCTGTCGAAACCTGCTCCTGCATTCAGAATCTTCATGACCAAAATTGTTACAAATAGAACATTCTATTTCATTTTCAAGAGCAGAGAAGTTGTTGTAAGTCCTTTTCATGATCCCAGTCATACTCCTCTGTTTATGAGCTTCTCTAGTCATGATTGTCTTATAGGCAACACATTGAGCTGCTTTGTGACCAAAGTTATGACAAGAAAAACATTGGCCATTGAAGAAACTCCTGTGATTATCAAATCTACCAGCCAAATGATTGTAGTTCCTATTGACATCCATTCTTGAGGCAAATTGAGAGGGTTTTACATGTGGCTGGTTATAGCTTCTGTTTGTCCTTAAAGTAGATTGCCCCCAATTTTCCTGGTAGTCTTTGTTCATTCTTGAGGTAAATTGTCCCTGATTTACCTGGTGATTTCCATTGGGTCTTTGTTCACTTCTCCTTGCAACATCAAGATAACTCTTGGAGGTATATGGTTTCTGAGCTTGAGTTGTTTCTTCATTATATCCCAGACCTGTCTTGATTAGTGGAGAGCGCTGCACTTTGATAATCTCATCTAACGTGTCAGATCCTTTAACAAATCTAAGATTAAGAGCTTTTGCTTTCTCAATTTCTTTTCTTAGTCCCACAATTTCACATTCTAACTTTTCATGATGTTTTTCCTTTTCAGCAAATTGGAATTGCAGAGTATCTATGATCACATTCTTCTCTTCTAAACAAATCTTGAGTCTAGAAATCTCTTCATAAAGACTTTCTTCATCTATAGCATCCACAAAATCATCATCTTCAAAAGCCATTAAGAGTTTATATTTGTTACCTTGTTCATCTTCGTCACTATTTGAAAGTCCATCACTATCTTCATGAGTGTAATAGCTTTTCTTATTTGCATTCTGTTTTTTGTTCTATCTAACAGGTTCCTTCCCCTTGTCAATCTTATCCTTATGAGGACATTTGGGAGCATAGTGACCGACTCTTCCACAAGCAAAGCATTTGAAAGGTAACTTACCTCGGAATCTTCCAACACCCCGTTGAAGGTTCTTGACAAAATTTGATTCTTCTTCTTCTTCTGACACGTGTCCTGACTCATAGTAATCTCCTTTTCCTGAAGCCTTGAAGGCAGCTTCTCTCCTGTCTGATGGTCCTCCTTTCCTCATTTCATAAGCAGTCAGAATTCCATGCAGCTGTGACATGGTAAGGTTTCGTAGATTCTCTTTTTCTTCTATTGCAGAAACTTTGGATTCAAACCTAGGGGACAAAGATCTTAGAACCTTTTCAACCACAACAGCCTCTTTTATTTCTTCACCCAAGTTTTTCATACCATTAACAATCTCATCTACACAAAGGAAATAGTTAGCCACACTTTCATCATTGTGCATTCTGAGATTTTCATACTGAATTTTGAGGGTTTGAAGTTTTGCTCATTTTACCTGTTCATCTCCTTCATAGCTCAGAACAATCTTGTCCCATATTTCTTTTGCGGATTTATACTGCATAACCTTGATGAATTCTGATTGAGATAGACATCCTAATAGAGTATTGACCGCCTTTGCATTTGTTTCATATTGCTTCTTACCAGCCGGATCTGTAGGAGTTGCTGAAGGAAAAGTGTACCCTGTATCTATGATATCCCAGACTTCAGTACCAAGAGATTGAAGATAGGTTGTAACTCTTACCTTCCAATAGACGAAGTTGGTCCCATCAAAAATTGGTGGCCTGATTGATGCTTCTCTCTCGTAGTTGCTCATGATGATGGATCTTCCTTCAAGTGATCAAGCTTCTTTAGAAGGACCTGCTCTGATACCAATTGTTGGAAATAATACTGAGAGGGGGGGTGAATCAGTATTATTAAGTCACTTATTTCTTTTTCAAAACCAGATCATATACACTACTTCAGTTAGATAAAACCACGTATATACGCAACTACAAAGAAGAAAACCCGCGTATGCAATGCAAACTTATAATTTAATTTATCTTACTGATGTTGATCATTAATCTATGTATTAGGATAAAATAGACAGTAACCAGAAACAGGAAAACAGATCTGAAGACAGTCACACACACAAGAACACAAGATATAAGGTGGAAACCCAATGTGGGTGAAAACCACCTGCTGCAATTCATCTCTATCTTCTTTTAATTAGAAACTTCTTTTTACAATGTACTGGTGCAGTCCTTTACCAGTACACAGTCTACAACCTGCAGAGAGGTACAACCCTCTCTCGTTCTCCAGCTTCTCCTAGAAGGGAGCTACAACCCCCTTAGCTCTTGCACTAGCCAAGATACTAGTACGTACGTGCTGGCCTACAGAAGGCTACAACCTTCTTTTTCTTCCAGGGACCACGTTTCATAAATTTTCAGACTGGATCCATGAACATCAATCAATCATCAAGAATTTCTACATCAAACAATCTCCTTTTCACCAATTAGAACTGAATCAAATAGATACTTCTCTGACAGCTATACCCAAAACACAGTAACAGTAACCACACACCAAATTCTGAACCCAAACCACTACAACAATAAACAGAAGCAGCTAGATCACAACTCAAAAGATATACGCTACTTCAATAACCTGAAACCTGAGTGCATACGCTTCTGAGTGTGGACCAACCTGCGTATACGCTGTTTGTATTCACTGAACCGACGTGTATACACGCCTTCGCTTCACTGAACCTGCGTACAAATCTATAAAGGATAATTCACTCTTTCAAAAATTCAGACACTGATTAACCCAGATTATCAGATTTATAGATCAAGCATGCGTCACATATAACAGATCAAAATCATACAAAGATACTATCATTCAAGCCTAAAGATTATGACCCATCAATAGAACTTATCCTTCTCTTTGCGCTAAGGTTCCTCCTTCATTCAGATCCAGATTTGCACCATAAACCCCAATCACCAATATTTCAGACCTAGCACTTATTAGATATTCAATTAATTCAGATGATCCTTTGCCAAATGATCTCCTTCCTCTTTTATAGTCTTAGGCCTTTCACAATACCATGGTCCAAAACCATAATAAAACAATACAATGGACCCAATACTTGGGATCAACACTTCTGACGAGATACCATGGTCCAAAACCATAGGTTCAAATACCAAGGACTAACTACCATGGAACAAAAGTAAGTTCTTTAACATATACGTGCCTTTCCTTGTGTGAAAATGTGTGTATACACATACGTGCCTTTGTAACGTCTAACCCGCGTGTATACGCACCTTCATCTAGGTGAACCTGGTATATATCTTTTTCTTTCATTCTGAGAGCCTATACTGAGATCTGTCACCAAAGGGAGTTGCCATCAAGTACAACACCTGTGCCATAGCTCCAATCCTGTGCCATAATGCCAACACAATCCTCCTAGATGCTCACAAGCAAACAAGGCTTCTCACAAATCTTCTCCTCTGCCCTCCAAGCCTCCTATTTCCTTGCGCTATTTCTCCTGGGTGATCCTATTGTTACCAAGTGTAGCATTGATCACTCACACTGATCTCACACCCTGCAAAACTGTGCAATCCTCAAGGAACCTTGCTTCTTTTGCATGGATGAGTTTCATTTATAGGAAAACTCATGCAACTTATAGTAACCTGTCCTTGACATTTAGCACAACTGGGTCTTTCTATGAATAAACATGCATGAGTTTTTGATGAGAGAATCTTCAGTTATCTAGAGTACACTAGTTCGATGCATGCATGCATTAACTGACTGAACTCACAATTAGTTCCTAAAACAGTTTGGAACTAATTTAACTGGACCTAACTCAGTAAACTGAGCTAACTAATTACAACTCAAATATAACTCAATATTATCTCCTTAATTAAGGGATAATCTCCTTAATTTAAGGGATAACTATTGCATGACTTTAGAAATACTTATAACTTGAATTTCTCCAACTAATTAATCCATAATGAATTAATTAATGAATTCCAAGCAGCTGGTGAGACTAAATTAGAATTTAATTCAAAATTTTAATTCAAGGATAAATTAAAATTGGAATATTCTGAAATCTATTTTTATCATTTCTTGTTGCTATTTTCAACACTCCCTCTCAACAAGAAAGGAATTCAACTCGATCCTAATCCCGAACCTTTGGAATGTTCTGCATGCAACACTTATCTCTAGTGTTGTTGCTCCAGCAACTCCAGAAACAAGAAAACATCCAACCTGAATCAGTATGATGCCTCTGTCATCAAAGTCTCTGACTACTATTGCCTTTGTCGACTGAAAACTCCGCACTTCTGCTAACTCAACCTTTCTACATTGTTGTCAATCCTTCTCTATGCTCTTCAGTATCTTACTGCTCTAGCCTATGTCACTTTGATCTCTGACTGCATCAATCCCACTGATTCCTCTCGCTACTATGTACTTCAGGCTTCCATAGTAAGGTACAATCCATGAGATAAAACCTCTCAATGGACCCTGCCCAATTTCAGCCTTCTTGGGACTATCACTTCACATCACCCCACCTCACACCTAGAGGTATGGCTGCATGTGATCCCACTACTAACTCTAATTGTGGCTCCTCCACAATTGTCTGAGATTTCTTCTAGGACTGGATGTTGAGAGGCAATGTACTCTCCCTCTCAACCACCATGTCTCTAAAATTTACCTTGCTCCTCAAGGCTTTGCATGCATCTTTAACCTCAAGAGCATACAAGTTCTTAACTCGTGAACTGATCTGTTTCATCTATCCCATGGTGATGTGTCTAAGGAAAACATTTCCCTTACTGAAGACAACATCATAGCGTTTGTCCTCCAACATCATGATCGATACCAAATTATTCTTTAGTCTAGGCACATACTTCACATCTGTCAAGGTGATAAGAGATCCATGCTCCCTCTGAAAAGAAACCATGCCCACTCCTGAAACGCTATACCTTTCATCATCACCCATCTCTATGCGCATCTTGAGGTCTTTCTCCTCCAAGGTACTAAATAACCTTTTATCGTCGGTCATGTGGAATGAGGCTCCACTGTGAAGATACCAACCACAACCCATCATCGATGACAGTATGCATGTGATGAGGGTGAAGTCCATTTCAAACTAAGAGGCTAATGCGTCACCTTCTGATCCTTCCGAGGATCCCTTCTTGGACTTCTTTGATGGGCAATTTTTCGCATAATGACCCATCTCGTGACAATTAAAGCATCTCACTTTAGACTTGTCAACCTTCTTCGCTCCATGAGAAGAATTCGATTTGGAATGAGAATCCTTCTCCTTCTCTTTCCTTTCCTTACTTGCTAAGGCCATATTTTCTTCATCATCCTTTAATGAAGAACCATCTCATGTGCTTCTCCTGATCTCCTCCTACATGAGATCCGACCACAGTCATTCCCAATCCGACAGTTTCTCCCTTCCATTCACAGAGTCCTAGTAGCTATTCAACCTCTTTGGAAGGCCAAGGAGAGCAAGGCTCACCATATCATCATCAGAAATAGTTATTCCCACACTTCCAAGCTCATCTCTACAAGGGGTGATCTTTTTTAGATATGTGGAAATAGTATCGTCGTTCCCCATCTTGATTCTTCAAAGCTTATCCTTGAGCACCAATTTCCTCTGGTTGCTATTGTTCTAGTAGAGGTCCTTCAATGTCTTCCACATTGAATATGGAGTATCCTTCCCACGGAGACTCGAGAAAATATGGTCTCAAACTCCCTCAAGGATGATCCGTCTCGCCCTTGCCACACACTTCTTCCACTCAGCCAACTGTTGTGCATTAGTTGAGCCTGGCTTTGGGATTTCTTGATCAATGAAATCCTTCAAGCCATTGTATTCTAATATAGCCTCCATGCGATCTTTCCATGCTATGTAATTCGATTTGCCTTCCAAGGCATACTCGAGTCTCAAGCCATAGAACGCCATTAACCAACCTTGAAGTATGAGATGAATTTGATTTGCACCTGCAACCCTGAACTTCAAAGATCGAATTCTCTTCTCCATATACTACTCACTGCTCTAATAAACCTAGCTTTGATACCATGTAGAAATTTCTCTATAGATCAACTAGCTCTAATACCATGTAGAAAATCTAACTTTAGATTAACTCGATAATGCAATATACCAAAGCAAAATGCTATAATCTACTTGTACTATCAAACTTGTGTAAGCTTAAAGATCAAGCTAGAATCAGAGTTGAACACATATAACAGAAGAAGAAAAATCAATGGACATGAAACACATAAAATACTCAGGAGAAAGCCTCAGCTAAAAACCCCACTATCTGTATTATCATACAAGGTGGAAACGCATCTGAATTACACAAATCCTTAGCTCTCACAGCTAGCCAGCTCTCAGTACAAATGTTATGAAACCAGCTCAAGAAAAGATAAAAAAGATAGATCAACGCCTTAGAATTCAACCTCTTCGAGGGGGCAACCTCCTTTACATTACATAAATGAACAATTCTTGGATGATTCAAATGACAAAACCTCCTTTCTATATATAGGAGTCTAAGGAGTCACAATATAATCCAGCCGACCTAACAATAATAATATAAAGCCACAAAAATAACAATAGAGGGATTCTATGGGCACATTAATAACAATATGGGGGCAATGGGGGCACAACAATATAAATAAGGGGTATAACTACAATAGTAATGGGGTAATCACTAGTATTATAGGGACCCAACATGCCCCTCTCCTTCAAAAAAGTGTTGTCCTCAACGCTTGAGTAGTTCTGGATACTTCTGCATAAAATTCTCATCCTCCCATGTGGAATCTTCAGCGGATAAGTTCTTCCACTTGATAAGGTACTCTGAAATTGATCGATTTCGTAGCTGTCGAGTTCTTGTTTCTATAACTGCTTCCGGTTCCAATATAATTTTTCCTTCCTCATCAAGTTCTGGCAATATTGTTTGAACTGGGAGCTTGTCGCCTATAACCTTCTTTAAGCATGAAACATGGAAAACTGGGTGCAATCGAGAAGCTGCAGGAAGCTCCAATTTGTATGCCATAGTACCAATCTTTTGCAACACCTTGTACGGACCATAATACTTTGGTGATAATTTATTATCCTTCTTAGCTTGCTTGAGGGACATTTGCTTATATGGTTGTAGCCGTAGGAATACCCAATCACCTACATCAAAACTTCTTTCACTGCGATGTTGATCTGCCTGTTGTTTCATTCTATTCTGTGCCAACACGAGGTTATCCTTTAAGAGTTGGAGGACTTGTTGTTGATGTTCGATGTGATGTTCCACTGCCTGAACCTTAGAATTTTTTCTTAAATATGATGTGATGGATGGTGGTTGATACCCATAAAGTGCCATAAATGGGGTCATTTTTGTTGCTGTATGAAAGGAAGTGTTATACCACCATTCAGCCAGAGGCAACCATTTGACCCATTGTGTCTGTTTATCAGATACAAAGCAACGAAGATATCCTTCCAAACATTTGTTTACTATCTCAGTTTGCCCATCAGATTGAGGATGATAAGATGAGCTATGAGCTAACTGAGTACCAAGACAAGAAAATAATTTTGTCCAAAAATTTCCAGTGAAAATGGGATCTCTGTCACTTACAATAATCTTTGGGTTTCCATGTAGCTTTTGAATTGTTTCCATAAATGCAGTAGAAACTGTACTGGCTTTAAATGGATGTGATAATGCACAAAAGTGTGCATACTTGGTAAGTCTGTCAACTACCACCATGATGACACTTTTCCCTCAGACTTGGGTAAACCTGTGATAAAATCCATTGAAACCTCCTCCCAACGTTGGCTTGGAATGGATAAAGGTTGTAATAGACCCGGTGTCTTAATTGTTTCAACTTTATTTTGTTGGCAAACCAAACATTCTGCCACAAACTTTTGAATATCTGATTTAAGGCCATCCCAAAAAAATTCCTTCTTAACCCTGTGGTAAGTTTTTAAAAATCCTGAGTGCCCTCCTAAGGGAGAAGTGTGCAATTCCATAAGAATCTTTTGTTTTAGCTGGGAATTCTTACAGAGGTATAAGCGATCTTTGTACCATAACGAATCATTTTTCCAGCTAAATGTATCAGACGTACTGGAATCTTGTTGTAGCTTTCGAATAAGTGCCCACACTTCTTCGTCATTCTTCCATTCCTCCCTTGCTTCATTTATCCAATCTGGTTGGATAATAGAAATGGCGCACAACAATGCTTCCACATCCTCATCCTTCCTTGAGAGTGCATCTGCCACCACATTTTGCTTCCCTTTTTTGTAGATGATTTCAAAGTCATAACCCAACATCTTTGTGACCCACTTTTGTTGCTCTTCAGAGGATAATCTTTGTTCTAAAAAGTATTTAAGGCTATCATGATCCGTTTTTACCTTGAAGTGTCTTCCCATTAGGTAGGGTCGCCATTTCTTAAGTGCATGGAGTATTGCCAACATTTCCTTCTCATAAATAGCTTTGCTTAAAAACTTTCCCTTGATTGGACGACTTTCAAAAGCAATGGGTCTTTCATCTTGCATTAGAACAGCACCAATTCCATTTCCTGAAGCATCACATTCCACAATAAAGGTTTTTGTGAAGTCCGGTGTAGCTAAGACCGGTGCTTGGCACATTGCCTCTTTAAGATGTTCAAAGGCCTTTGTTGCTTCCGGAGTCCATGAAAATGCATCTTTCTTCAATAATGTTGTTAGAGGTGCTGCTATTCTCCCATAATTCTTAACAAACTTGCGATAATACCCTGTCAACCCAAGAAATCCTCGCAAATGCTTTATGGATGTGGGGATTTTCCATTCCTTAATGGCTTTAATTTTGCTAGGGTCTACCTTAACTCCTTCATGAGATACAATATGACCCAAATATTCCACCTCCTGGACTCCAAAGAAACATTTGGATCTTTTGGCATATAATTGTTTCTCCTCCAATAGTTGTAGCACCCTGTCAACATGTTCAACATGATCCTTCCAAGACTTGCTGTAGATAAGTATATCATCAAAAAATACTAACACAAATTTTCTAAGGAATGGTTTGAAAATTGAATTCATCAAACCTTGAAATGTTGAAGGTGCATTGGTAAGGCCAAAAGGCATGACCAAAAATTCATAATGACCCTCATGAGTTCTAAATGCCGTTTTTGGAATGTCTTCAATCTTCATTCTGATTTGATGATATCCTGAATGAAGATCCAACTTGGTGAAGTAAATTGATCCATGCAATTCATCCAGTAATTCATCAATGACAGGAATGGGGAACTTATCTTTAATAGTGAGCTTGTTGAGCTCCCTATAATCCGGACACATGCACCATGATCCATCCTTCTTGTGCACCAATACTACTGGAGCAGAGAAAGAACTTTGACTCGGTTGAATTATACCAGCCTCTAGCATTTCTGCAACCATACGTTCAATTTCACTTTTTTGGACATAGGGATATCTGTACGGCCTGATGTTTGGAGGAACACTTCCTGGAATCAGATGAATAGCATGATCATGATCACGCATAGGTGGGAGACCTTTGGGAGTCTCAAATACCTTGGAATGATTGTCCAGGACTTTTTGGAGATCTGGAGAAATAGATGATTCTAATGTGGAAACATCTAGCGAACATAATTGTGCAATTACACCCCTTTTCTCCTTTTTTAGAAGCTTTGTCATACCATTAGAGCTGATTATCTTTCCTGGTTTCCCTGCAATACCCCTTAATTCAACTTCCTTTCCTTCCGTAGAAAATTTGATGAAAAGTTCTTGAAAATTAAAAGCTATTGTACCCAAGGATTGTAGCCATTGGACTCCTAGTACAACATCAGCACCTCCCATTGGAATGGAAAGCATTGGGCTAGTCAATACATATTCTCCCATGGATAGCTTGATATTATGGCACTTTCCAGAGAAATTTATTGTTCCTCCATTTGCAATCATCACTTGACACTCTGGTGCTGGATATAGGAAGCAATTCAATTCTTTTGCTACCCTACAATGAATAAAATTGTGGGTGCTTCCTGAATCAATCAACACTATACCTTTTTCTTCTTGATTTGTCCTTCTATCTTGATGGTTTGAGGAGTGGTAATTCCTGCCAATGCATTACAAGATATGGTCGGATTTATTTGTTCTTCATCTAGGCTTTGTTCCTGGAGCATATCCTCTTCTTTTGACCTTTCTTGCTCCTTTTCTTCTTCCTCTTCACAATCTATGTAGAATAATTTCTTCTCAGCACACTTATGACCTTTAGTGTATTTGCTATCACAACTGTAACAAAGCCCTTTTGCTCTTTTTTCTTCCAATTGTTGTGGTGTCAACCTTATAGGTTGTGGAAGACTAGGGGCAATTGCACTTCCATCTTTATAGTTGTGAGTGGTATGCTTCCTGGTTGCCATAATTTTGCTTTCCATTTTTCTTGCTAACCTGAATGCCTTCTCTAATGAATCAGGTTCCCAAAGGCGAACATCATGTTGGATATTATCCTTTAAAGACCCTATGAACACATCAATCCTATGCTCCTCTGGAATATCTTTTACCCTTATGTTCAATTTTTGGAACTCCTCAATGTGCTCCATTATTGAACCCTTTTGTTTGAGACTTATCAATTGGCTAAAAAAAGTGTTTCTTTTTGTATCCTCATAATGTGCTATCAATTCTTCCGTAAAAATTTCCCCAGTGATAAATTGTTTACGAGAGCAAAGCCATTGATACCATACAAACTGATTTGGTTCCAAATATAAAGTTGCCATACGTACCTTTTTGTGTTTTGCACATTATTGAGATCGAAGAATTGCTCCATCTGTAATATCCATGTGGCGGGATCCTTGCCATCAAACTTCCTCATATCGATTTTTGGAATATGGTGGGTCTTCAATCCAACATTAGAGTCTATGGAATCATGATTAACATTTCTTTTGTTCACATCATGAGTTTCCTTTACAACCGTTTCACCATTAGTAAGTATTTCTTGTAGAAAATTTGTCAAATCTGTCTTCAAATCTGCCATGTCTGTCTTCAAATCTGTCCTCAAATTTGTCTTCAGATCATCCATCTTAGCTTCCATGCCCTTTATCTTAGATTCCACGCCATTTATCTTAGATTCCATGCCATTTATCTTAGCATCTGTTAGCTTTTGTGAGCGTGACATTTGTTGCACTTGTTCTTGTAATTTTGATATATCATGTAGCATTTCTTCCTCTTCTTCATGAGTCATGCTAGAGCTTTCAGGTTCCTTACTAGGTGTTTGCATTTTCTTTCCTCGGGGCATCAGTTACCGATAATAATGCTTTACTATGCCCTTTGAATTCCTTCAAACCAAGCTTATGCAAAAATTAAAAAAAAAAACTACACACCTTTTTTTACTTTGTAGAAGCCTGATATTGAATCTGATGTATCTCTGTAATTTCGAATCATCCAGTTCTGAAATTGTGACCTGTAGTATCCTTCTATGTCCTCTTTCCAATGCCACTAGTCTGATCCAAATTGGATTCTCCAAGAAAGAGTTATGCACAATCTCCCACAGTGACCTGATTATAGACTATTTCAGTAGAGTGAACTTGTATGAAGTACCACGTGTCACTGCTTCAACCATTGACTCTGAAAAACATATCAAAGAAAACTACAGTCTGTCCTCTTTCTGTACCTTCTTACAAAATTTCAATCCGATGCTCAGAAAGAAAGTTATGACGATTTTCCCCAGGTCACCTGTTTTGAGTGTAATTCAGGAGTCTGCAAAAAGACCAACTTCCTCAGATCATATCTCCGAAAATGTCCCGCAAAAAGCTCTGAAATTTGGACCCAAGGTTCAGCGCGATTTTGTCTCAAATGGGTTTTTTTTGCGACTTCTGAAACATCACAAAAAAAAATTATAGCGAAAATTCCACGATGACCTGTTTGGAGCAGCGAAACCCTAGAATCCAAAGCTCTGATACCAAATGTTATGAAACCAGCTCAAGAAAAGATAAAAAAGATAGATCAACGCCTTATAATTCAGCCTATTCGAGGGGGCAACCTCCTTTACATTACATAAATGAACAATTCTTGGATGATTCAAATGACAAAACCTCCTTTCTATATATAGGAGTCTAAGGAGTCACAATATAATCCAGCCAACCTAACAATAATAATATAAAGCCACAAAAATAACAATAGAGGGATTCTATGGGCACATTAATAACAATATGGGGGCAATGGGGGCACAACAATATAAATAAGGGGTATAACTACAATAGTAATGGGGTAATCACTAGTATTATAGGGACCCAACAATCAACTAGCTCTAATACCATGTAGAAAATCTAACTTTAGATTAACTCGATAATGCAATATACCAAAGAAAAATGCTATAATCTACTTGTACTATCAAACTTGTGTAAGCTTAAAGATCAAGCTAGAATCAGAGTTGAACACATATAACAGAAGAAGAAAAATCAATGGACATGAAACACAGAAAATACTCAGGGGAAAGCCTCAGCTAAAAACCCCACTATCTGTATTATCATACAAGGTGGAAACACATCTGAATTACACAAATCCTTAGCTCTCACAGCTAGCCAGCTCTCAGTACAATCCTCTTAGATGCTCATAGGCAAACAAGGCTTCTCATAAACCTTCTCCTCTGCCTTTCAAGCCTCATATTTACTTGCATTATTTCTCTTAGGTGATCCAACTATTACCAAGTGTAACACTGATCTCATACCCTGTAAAACTGCGCAATCCTCAAGGAAACTTGTTCCTTCTGCATGGATGAGTTTCCTTTATAGGAAATCTCATGCAACTGATAGTAACCTGTCCTTGACATTTAGCTCAACTAGGTCTTTCTCTGAATACACATGCATGAGTTTCTGATGAGAGAATCTTTAGTTATCTGGAGTACACTAGTTGGATGCATGCATGCGTTAACTGACTGAACTCACAATTAGTTCCTCAAACAGTTTGGAACTAATTTAACTGGACTTAAATTAGTAAACTGAGCTAACTAATTACAACTCAAATATAACTCAATCTTATCTCCTTAATTAAGGTATAATCTCCTTAATTTAAGGGATAACTGTTGCATGACTTCAAAAAGACTTCTAACTTGAATTTCTCCAACTAATTAATCCATATTGAATTAATTAATTAATTCCAAACAGTTGGTGAGACTAAATTTGAATTTAATTCCCAATTTTAATTCAAGGACAAATTAAAATTGGAATATTCTAGATTCTATTTTTATCATTTCTTGGTGTTATTTTCAACACTCCTGCCTAAAATTCCTATTCAGCCAAACCCAAATCCAAACAATAAGGGCACTCAGCAATCAAACACCCTCAGCCTTCCTTCATACAACATTCCTACCACAGGGTTTAATAAGATAAATCTGCAATATGGTAGGGTAGTAAATGCTCCTACATCTCCCGTTATTATTTAACATATTGATGATGAGAATCCAAAGTCTCAAGCAATCGGCAGTGAGACAACTCAACCGTTTGTGGAACATTCTCCTTCTCATCTGACTGTTACTCAGGCCTATCAAACCAATCCTCCTTATCCAGAATGATTAGCCTTGAGTAAACCAGTCCCTCAACTGGAATTTGATCTTTTAGGAGAATTGCAAAATTTGTTTGTAAAAACCCCCCTACTTCATGCTATGAAAGACGTACCTATTTACTCTAAAACTATTAGAGAATATTGTTCAAAGGGACATGGGAAGAAAACCAAATATTTTCTTACAATTCATGTTATGGGGATATTATGATATATTATGCTGGGAAAGGATATGCCTATAAAATATGGGGATCCTGAGAACCCAATTCTAATAGTTCAGATTAATGGGGTAGATATTCTGAATGTACTAGTAGATTTGGGTGCTACAATTAATGTAATTACTTCTGAAACCATCCTTACACTTGGATTGCATGATCTTAATCCAACCCCTATAGTCTTAGAATTAGCTAATAGATCTATAATCAAACCGATGGGGAAATTGGAAGACATAACGATTTCAGTGGACTCTTGGCGTTACCCCGTTGATCTCCTAGTCATGCATATGCAGTCCCTAGCTAGTGGTCATCCCCTTATTTTACGATGACCATGGCTTGCAATCGTTGATGCCTATATCAGATGTCGATCAGGAAATATGGTAATTTCTAATGGGGAAAATATGAAAAATATTATTCTCTATCCCCCTGCAGAGCCTAGCTCGCAGAAACATCCCAAGAAGAACTCTTTGTCTTTGGATGGGATCGAAATTGAACAACAGGAACACCAGCCAGTGCTTACCATGGGACAAGCCCTCTACTTTAAGAATGAGACAGAGGACGATACTATCAGCACTTTTATTAGCATCCCTCATGCTATTGTAGATCCAACTCGGTAGTTTTTGGAATCAATCATGAGCTACGAGATACAGGAAACTATCGGATTGGAAACCGAAGGTGAAGACATTCCTATAACAACACTTTTTGATAGCATACCGATGGAGATTGAGTTAGGGAAGACATTGAATATCAACCTGAATCTTTCACCGGCCCAGACGAAACAACTCTTGAAGATCCTTTGAGAATAGAAAGAAGCTTTTGGATGGGATTATACTGATATGAAAGGTATCCCTGTTGATTTGTGTACTCATCATATCTACATCAAAGAAGATTGTCGACCCGTAAGACAACCTTAAAGAAGGATGAACCCTGCCTTGAAGAAAATTGTCAAAGAGGAGCTTCATAAGTTATTAGATGTAGAATTTATTTACACAATCTCGGACAGCCAATGGGTATCCTTGCTGGTTATTGTTCCTAAAAAGAATGGTAAATGGTGGATTTTTGTAGACTATAGGGAGCTAAATAAAGCAACCTTGAAAGATCATTTTCGTCTGCCATTTATCAACCAAGTCCTTGATACCATGGCTGGGAAGAAGTTTTTCTCTTTCTTGGACAACTTTAGTGGGTATAACCAAATCCAAATAGCTACTGAGGATCAGGACAAGACTACCTTTACATGTCCTTGGGGAACATTTGCTTACCGATTCCTTCCATTTGGTCTTTGTAATGTGCATGCTACCTTTCAGAGGGAAATACTAGGGATTTTTTTCTGATTTACTCAATGACAATGTTGAAATTTACATGGATGATTTCACGCCATATGGGGGGTCATTTGAAGAAGGATTGGAAAACTTGGAGAAAGTTCTTAAAAGGTGTAAACAAATGCATGTTTCTCTAAGTACAACAAAATGTCATATGATGAGAGAAGAGGGAGTAGTGTTGGGACATTTACTTTCAGCTGCTAGGATACAAGTTGATCCTGCCAAGGTAAAGGTAATTTTGCATTTTCCTGTACCTAAGACACTAACTCAGGTATATAGTTTCATTGGTTGTGCTGGTTACTATAGGCATTTTATAGAAAAAAATTCTAAAATTGCATTTCCACTTTTTCAACTGTTAACTAAAGATGCAGAATTTTTATGGACAGATGATTGTGAAGTAGCTTTTGAAAAGATTAAGGAACTAATCTGCCAAGCTCTAATCTTATATGGTCCCAAATGGGAACTTCCATTTCATATCCATGTAGATGCCTCTCAAATGGTTGTAGGGGTAGTGTTGAGACAACAAGAAGATAAGAAGTCGATGCATCTATTATGTCAACAAGTATTTAATGTCTTCTGAGTTAAACTATACGGTAACGGAGAAGGAGTTCTTGGCTATCATCTATGTTGTTGATAAATTTCGACACTATATTACTAGGTATCCTACTTTTGTGCACATTGAGCATGCAACAACGAGGTATTTGATGAACAAACCTGTAACTCCAGGGCATATAACAAGGTGGATTTTATTACTTCAAGAATTTGATATCACCATTATAGATCAACAAGGCAAGGATAACATAGTTGCTGATTTTCTGTGTAGATCAAATGCTGATAATGAAGGAGAATAGGTAGAAGATAGCTTTTTGGATGAACATTTGTTTGTAATTTCTACTAATACCCCTTGGTATGTAGATATTGCTAACTATTTGGCTGTAGGAAAAGTACCTCAACATTTGTCATATAGGGAACAACAAAGGATTATTCATCATAGTGCGCGTTACTCATGGATAATAGGATATCTCTTTTATACAGGGGGTGATCAATAGATTTGTCGTTGTGTAGCAAAAAGTGACATTTATGAGGTTTAGAGAGCTACCCACAATGGCCCTTGTGGGGGGCATTTTGCAGACAAACGAACTGCCCACAAGGTGTGACAGATGGGATATTATTTTCCATCTATCTTCAACGATGCACGGAACTATGTTCGAAGATGTGCTAGCTACCAATGGATGGGTCATCCTGGTCACTCAGACGAAATGCCATTATAGCCACAAGTAGTTCTTGAGCCTTTAGAAATATGGTCCATTGATTTTGTGGGTCTATTTAACCCACCTTCACAGTATAAAGTCCACACTTTAGTCTGTACAGATTATGTGACGAAGTGGGTGGAAGCCAAGGTTGTAGCAAAAGAAACAGAGCAGGTTGTCTCGGACTTTCTATTTGAAGAAATTTTTGCCAAATATGGTACTCTGAGAGAGATAATTTCAGATGGAGGAGCGTAGTTCACATCAGACATGATAGCGAAACTTATGGAAAAATATGGGATCAAACATAGGATAACAACCCCATATCATCCTTAGGCGAACGATCAAGTGGAGAGCACAAACAAAGTATTGGAAAACATTCTCACTAAGACTGTGGCAAATCATCGCTAGGATTGGGCTGAAAAACTCCCTGAAGCTCTTTGGGCATATAGAACAGCATGGCAGAACACGACAGGATTTTCACCATTTGAACCTGTTTATGGCATATCCCCATTGTTCTCGGTGGAATTTGAAATCAGTACGCTTAGAACAAATCTAGAAGTAGGATTGGATCTTTCAGAAGCCCAGAAACACTAGCTAGAATAGCTAAATGAGCTAGATGAAATTCGTTTAATGGTTGTCTAGAGAACTTCTGCCATACAACAGTAGAGAGTAAAATGGCACGATGATTTATTAAACATAAGGTGTTTCATAGAGGGGATTGGCCATTACTATATGATTCCCGCTTTAAGGATTTTAAACGAAAGCTTTGCTCACGATGGCTGGGACCATATGAGATTGATGCAGTATTTAACAATGGGACTATCAAATTGATTACAATCGATGATTCCCATGTTTCTTTAATTGTAAATGGACATTGACTTAGACTCTACCATTGCCCAGCCTCTAGAGAAGCCTTCATCAAACATTTCTCTAGAAAATCTAGATTGAAGGTTGTTGGTGCAGAAGATACCTCCTCTACACCCTTGAATTTAAAAAATAAAAAATAAATAAATAAAATAACAACATACACACACACACACACATATATATATAATGTTGTTACTACTCACTTGTTTGTCTGTTTGCAAGAGCTACTATTAAGGCGCAATAATTGAGGAGCTGAAAATTTTCTTGAGTAATGGGGACAGTCACTCCACTAATACTGATCTTCTAGAAAAAAACTCTAAGTAATGTTTGTTGTTACTCCCAAAAATTTTCTAAGTATTGGGTGTTGTTACTCCTTGGATGTTGTTTCTCCTCGGATGATGTTATTTGTTGGGTGTTGTTACTCCTCGAATGTTATTACTCCTTGGGTGTTGTTACTCCTCGGTTGCTGTTACTCCGCTGATGTTTTTACTCCACCAATGCGGTTAATCCTTGGTTGTTGTTACTCTGTCGATGTTGTTACTCCTCGGATGTTGTTACTCGGTTCCTGTCACTTCGTTGTTACTCTGCCAACTGTTAGGTAGGTTGCCAGGTACGTCTCCATTGACTTTTACAGATTTAATTAAATATTATGTGGACAAGACATTGACATCCTATGGATGACTATTTATAAGTTGGGGGGGTGTTGTCATAATTAAACAATGGTGTAATTAAAACCACACTAATGATCAAACCATTACCATCATTAAACCTTGTGCAATGGTACGCTCCACGCTATCCATCATTACTCCTCATAATCATTGGCATGCATCAGGATTTGAAACATGTACCTTCTCATTTAATGCATAATAATTACCATACCATTCACCACATCCACCATATTCCACCATGATTCTCTTCATTTCTTGAGAAATTACCCATCGTTTTACCATTGTCCCACTTTATTCCTTTTTTTTACCATGTTGTTACTGCAAGAAGTTGGTCACTGTCACTCCTCCCAACGGTCTATTGTGTCCAAAGTGCTATTACAGTTTCTACAGGATGGGCGGACTGGCTGTGCATCATGAACCCAAAGATACAACCCTGGTCCGCAGCAATGCAGATGTATGGCAGATCTTTGTAGAGGTAGGATGGGATGTTTATTTCAACAGATTGCAAGGGTTTGATGAGGGGATCGCGGTAGAGTTCGCGATCAATTTGGATGAGAATTTCTCGCGGGTTAGAGGATTAGAAATCCTTGCCATAGAAGAGGCCATTGCAAAATTTATTGGGTTAACGCAGCAGGGGTAGAAGTGGTTCTCAAGGAAGGTTCCGCTACTCGAATTCTCGGAATTGTTTTCGCAGGCTGGAGAAAGCATTATTCTGAAGGGAAGGGGGTATGACCGTAAGTCCTTTCCACATCCATGGGGTGAGGTAGCAGGCTTTGTTATGAAATATATAACCTGTGAGGGGTAGTTCACCACCATGTTCAAATACCACTTCAAAATTATATCCCACCTTCGATTTCCACATACACAAGTTCATTCTCTGAGCATGCCTTTCTTCTTGGTGAAGAGCCTTCAACTTATGGCATAGTCCACTCGATGCTCACGCCAAGTGTTGGCCATCCTCACAAACCATGGACTGGGTCAACTGCTGGTCATGCATGCGTTGATCCAATTGCAAGTACCTTGGGCACAGTTCCTCGAGATGACGGAGGAGGAAATGGAAGCTGTTATAACTGTTAGAGAGGAATTGGAGGGGCAAGAACTAGCATCTCCTACTGGTACAGTAGGAGAGGAGGAAGAGCCCGAGCAAGAACTAGCATCTCCTGCTGGTACAACAGGAGAGGAAGAAGAGCCTGAGGAAGAACCAACATCTCCTGCTAGTATAACAGGAGAGGAAGAAGATCCCGAGGAAGAACCAACATCTCCTACTCGTACAATAGGAGGAGAGAAAGAACTAAAAGGATTAGAGGAAGGACCGACATCCCCTGCTAGTATAACAGGAGGAGAAGAGGAGCCCAAGGAAATGGAGAAATAGGAAGAGGAACTAGAAGAGATGGAAGTGGAAGTGGAAGAAACAATTGGTGATAGAGTCGAGGATGTCACACAAGAACTAGCCCTGGCTGTGGAAGCTGTTAATACAAACATGGAAGTGGAAGAAACTGTGGAAGTTGTTATTACAAACATGGAAGTGGAAGTGGAAGAAATAGTTGGTGACACAGTCGAGGCTATGACACAAGAACCAGCCTCATCTGTGGAGCCTATTATTGCAGAAATGGAAGTGGAGGAGACGGTCGGTGATATAGTTGAGGCTGTCACACAAGAACCAGCCTTGCCTGTGGAACCTATCGAAGGGGATATGAAGACAATGGATGGAGTTGATGTTGTTTTGTAGGAATCAACTTTTATTAATGAAGCGCAAGGAGAAGAAGTTCTGGTCAAAGAGCTAGAAAGTGATGTTGTTACACCAGGACTAGCATCACTTGCCCAAACAAACGTGGATGTTGAAATGAGTGGGGGTGCTACACAAGAACCACCACCAACTCAGTCAGGGTAGGAAAACGTGGAAGAGGCAAATCTTGAGGTTGACGTTGTTCCACAAGAACCAGCGTCGACCGCAGGACAAGAGGCACCACATGAAGAAGGCTCGGCCCAATTGAGGAATGAAGGCGAAGAGGAAAAATAATTAGAAGTAGCAAGCGGGACTGGTATCGACCAGGTGGAGGACATTCCCCATTCTCTGTTTCAGGCCACAATGCCAAGAGGAGTGAGGAAGGTTCGTTCCTCTCATGATTCAATAGAAGAAATTGTTGTTCCTCCCATATTGAAGTACTTCTGCCCAAAGGCGGGCGCAGTCATTGTTGGCGCATTCCTTGCGGATTCCCAGTAGGGGCTTCCTAAAGAACATTTCGAGAATTTTTTTTTTACAGTAGGATTGGAGCAAGGGGCGATTGACGAAGGCACTGTGCAAGCAATGGATGTTCCCAAATTTTAGACAAGTTGAGGAAGAAAGTGCTCCCGAGGACAGGAAACCATGTAAGGAAGACCTGATGAAGCAACCAATCGATGCCTTTAGAGGAAATCCACCACCTCCTGAACCAACTGCGGGGCTAGGAAATGAATTTACTGCTAAATGAGAGTGGGTAGAACAGTGTGAGAGAAGGATACCACCTCTCAAGGAGAGGTATCAACTTCAGTTCGGAGAGACCATGCGGTTAAAAATGGAGGTTCGGAAGCTGAGAAAGAAGGTATCTAGGATGAAAAAGAAGGTAAATAAATATAAACGGAAGATTGTAAGGCCCAAGGTCGAGGTCTCCTTGGCATCTACATAGACAAAGGATGTTCCCATGACTTATGCTACTACACAGACTTGTCCTGTAGAACAGTTGTTTGAGGCCTAAGAATTCTTCTTAGCGACTGAAATTCAAAGATGGCAATCTGTTGTGAATGAACAAAAGAAGGAGACAATGAGGGTTCAAGAGCACGCTATTGCGATTATCACCAAGTATGTAGACTAGCTAGACAAAGAAAAGTAGAGGCAATAGAAACAATAGAGAAGGATAAGGGATTTAGAAAGGCAGATACAGGTGTTGAAGGCAGATAAGGAACATATGTTTACCCTAGCACAGTAGGTAATGTCAGGTCAGCCTCCTGCCCATATTTACACTTTGTTTCTTCATGAGAAGTTCTTTTTATTCTGCTTGGAAACCATCTACAAGGATATCAACCATGAGATCGAGGACGTGATACAATTCCTACATATTATAAGAATCCATGATATTGTGAACCATCAATTGATGTGTGAGCTCTACATGCATGGTTATTTCTTGAAGGATGATGAGAACTTCAACCCGGTTCCATTTGTGGGAGATGTGCACCTGAGAACCTCTACTTCCTACACCATTAACCAGGTTAAATGGAGGAAGGCTTGTGATACTTTTGAAGAAAATGAAGCTACAAAGCCACTTATAATAAGGAGGGAGAATGGTCAATCAGTGACTATTTATAATAGACACTCCACCTTTCTACATATTGAGGAGTCTAAGGAACGAATGCTAGCAACACAGAGATGGTGTACTGACCTCTGTTTCAGAAAAATAATCACCTTTCAGGACAAAGCCCTTGATAATTGCAAAAGAATATGGATGATGTCGTCATCAACTGTTAGAAACCGGGAGCCTTTTGGGCACCCAATTTTGCACGAGCATTAGAAAGAGTGCCACGCTTTGTTGCATGCACTCAGACCTGTGGGGTCAGGTGGATGGGGCCGAGGTTTCAGTTTCGCCTCATTTGGCTGCCATCAAAGAATTACACTCTAGCGTACAATGTGAGTAATGATTGGTGGAAGAATGTCCTTATCACAGAAGGATATAAACCTCTAGGGACAGAGATGGCTGAGGAATATGACCTTGCTCAGCTGCATGCTGACCATAGTTGGTCCAACCCAGATCTAAAGAGACGACGATCTGCATGAGGACATACAAAAAGACCATTTGTGGGGAGATGTTGGGTGCCAAATTTGCATACTTTTTCCCTCCATTTTTACTCTCTCTCTCACCCCTTTGTATCATTTATATTCACTAATCATTCTAAATGCATAAGGTAAACCCTCTTCGATTGCTTTCATGGAATGTTTAATTAATGAAGTAATAGTCATGGAGATTTTGCCTATGCGAGTTACTAATCTTGCCATTTCCGCAGATCTGGTGGTCAAAGGTTACGAGTGCAAAACATAGAAGCGATTCCAAGCTTCCAGCATCATATCAGGAAGCGCTGTAACATCATAACGGATTCTAGGCCTATTCCAAACCTTTCTTGTCTTTCTCTCGGAAACTAGTTGGCCATTGTAATGATTGTATAATAATAGGCATTAGCTACCATATTGAGAAGTGCATATTGTATAAGAAGGGTTTCAATGCTGTGAATCGGGATTAGATGTGCAAGAGATTGAGATTGTAACAGAAGAATATTTAAATTAATTGAATGCAAGTTATTTTGTTGTTGTCTCTATAAGTTGTGAATCCATCGCAGCCTCGTCAGAGAGTTGTGCCCACTCTTCTGATCAGGTGTTGTGTTATTTTCGTGTGTCATTATTTTATCTGTGTCGATCTAATTCGATTGTTGTTACTATATTTTAATTAATTGTTGTGAATTCCTTTTATAGTTTTGTAATTTACTCTTACTACTATCACAGTGGTTCTTTTGTTAACTTTGTCATTGAATCTAAGATTGGTGATTGATTATGTCATTGCTACTTGCATATATTTTGCACGTTACCTTGAAACAAAGTACGCACCCGGATTGATAAATTAAATGTGGAAAGGGGTTGAATAGGTATTCACACTTAGACACCAACAAAGTGTTTAGAGCACCAAAGTTGGTTCATATGTTGCATTGGATGATTTGAAACAAGGGGATCATGAGTTGAACTCTATACGTTGTAGAACTATTCGTTGCACCTGTTGGATTGGTACTAAGGTATGAGACTTTCTTACTTTCAATGGTATAGAATCTATTGTAAATTTTATTAAAGAAATTGATTTGAAGATTGAAGAAACACAAAATATTCCTTTTTTGGATGCTTCCCTAAAAGAAACACCTGCAAGATGGTGGTGAGCTCATTGTAATCACTTTCAAGATTGGGAATCAATCAAGTTCACTTTGGTATGTTGGTTTGTTGTTCCATAGAAACATTCACTTAAAATTCCTGTATATGAGGGATATATTAGTTTGTGGAAGCATATTTAGAATTGCAATTCTATTTGGAAAAAGGTTGGACTACCTGCAAAAATGTGGGTGCATCAATTTATCCATACATTGGGGAAATTCCCACAAGCTTGGTACTTGAAGGAAGAAATGAAGGGGCAGACAACTGGCTCAGAGGCATTGATATTTTAGTTTTGTAATGACTTATATTTTTCGAGTGAGGATGCAAAAATAATAGAGGCTTTAAAAGCAATAAAGAGAGCATTGTTTCCTACAAGAAATCCTATTGATGAATATAACAGTCATGGAGATTTTGAACATTTGTATGAATTTGGATTCCATGAATATGTCGCTTGTGGCAAGGTTAACCAAGACCCTGATGAAGATGATTTAGAGGAGCTGAGGAATTTGTATTTTAAGGAACATTAAGGAGAACTAAATATAAAGGATGATTGTGTAAAATATTCCCTGTATTTAAAGACTTTGAAGTTGCAAAAACATGAGATTGGAACTTAAGAAAATCCTAAGATATCTTCTATCAATGATTATTAAGGTGAGAAAACTACAAAAGATATTTTTGACATATTAAAGGAATATGAAGATTTGTTTCCAGCATTAGTTTTAGAGCTCAATGGGATCAAAGGAGGTATGGGAGAAATGAAGGTTCTCCTGAAGCCTGATGTAATACTAGTCAAACATTGACCTTATTGATTAAATTTGTAGGTTAAAGAGAAGGTAAAGAAATAAATCGACAAGAAGTTGGTTACTAGTCTTATATTACTAGTAGATGAAGCAGAACGGATCAATTCTATTATCATCCAAGATAAGAAGGATTCAAATGACATCAGAGTTTCTTTAGACTACAAAAGCCTTAACAATGCTTGTGTCCATAATCTATTTCATGCTCCCTTGAATAATGAAGTATTAGACAATGTTGCAGGTAATGAAGATTATTATTTTACTTATGGATTTTCTAGGTATCATCAAGTTCTTATTGCCAAAGATAAAAGGAAGACTACTTTTGCAATATAATGGGGTTCCTATGCTTATCATGTCATGCCATTAGGTCTAAAAAATTCTATGAAAGTGTTTTCTAGTATTTCTATATCTTCTTTCAGATATTATGTTCATAAATTTCCTAGAGTGTACCTGGATGGTTGAGTGATGTATAGCCTTCTAAAAAAGCACTCTAGTTTATTGAGGTTAATGTTTTATCATTATCAACAATTGAAAATTTCATTAAATTTGAAGAAAGGTTTTGGTTGTTCACTTTGGTACTCTACTTCGGCATATTGTTTGTAAATATGGAGCTTGTGTGGACCTTGCTAAAGTTGTGGTGATTTTGAATATGCCACTACTAACCAATGTTATGAGAAAATTCATCTCCTCGAAGAAAGCCAAAGGTGGCAATGATATTCTTAGAGATAATGCATAAACTAAAGTGTTGGGAAAAGGTAAGGCCAACCTTTGTGATAAGAAGAAAAATGTAACTGATGTATTACTAGTTGAAGGTTTGTGGCATAATATCTTGAGCATAATCATAAGTTAGATGGTTGATGGAAGAAAAGAAGTGATTTGAAACTCCAAAGGATGCAACATCAGAAAATAGTATCAAAGAGAGTGATTGCAAAAGGAATCAGGGCCCCAAATAATGTGTATGTGTTGAAGGGAATATTATGTTGAAGTAAGAGATTGAAGACAATATATTCCTCTTCATATTTTGAGTAAGATAAGCTAATTCACCTATGCAGTCTGTTATTCTCAAATTTACTCACAAGAAAATTGTAGTAGAGTGCTTTGTCTTGGGGGGAGCATATGGAAGCATCATGGATTGAATGAAAAGGTGATGAATATGAGTTGTAGCAAACACATGGCATGGCCTAGAGCCTAAAAGTCAAGATCAAGTCTACAGGATCAATAAGAAGGTTGGAACATACATGAGTTTAGGGGGAGCTATACATGGAGTTGTGGTAGTAAGGTTTGCATATTCTTTTTCATGCTGCCTTTACTTAATTTTTGTAGTAGATACATATTTTGTAGTCATGAGTGAAAGCATGTGAATCAGACATATATGTTCATGTTTTTTATTTGGAAAGTTGGTTGAATAGCCCTTGTTTTAGGCATGCATAGAAGGAACTGTTTTGTTTCAGCCGTCTATGATAATGTATATCATTTAGTATTCTAGATGGTAGCCTTGGTTTGGTAGGAGCATCTTTTCTCATGTTGCAAGAAGGATGAAGTAGAACAACAAAAAGTTATTTGAGCAGTAGTTATGAAGCATGAATTCCTTTAGGGGTAGAGTAGCTCAACCTAAGGAAGTGAAGGTTTTCATTTTGATTTATTTTTGTAGAAATTGTATGTATTCTCTTTTGAGTGTAAAGAGCAATTGGAATCGTATAAAGAAATTGGAATCATATGAATTGATTTAGACCTATAATATCATTTTTCAGCCATGTACTATAATTTGTAATGGTATGTTTAGTAGTATTAGCATTAGAAGGAGTAGGCACTTGTGCGCAACAAGGAATCTTGAGCAAAGAAGAAGATAAGTATTCAAGTTTCATTAATTGGTATCAATCGAATGGTTCATTAAATAACAACCTTGAACAGTTGATGATGATTGTGAAAAAACCTAGCATATGTTAAGGGGGAGCATGTTCCACATTGTTGGCCTTACTGACACTAATGTATTAATGTCTACAAATTCCACAAGAATGAGTAACAACTTTTCTATTTACAGGTGTGTTGTAGCTAATCATACCTATCATTTATTGTTAGCATGGTGTTCAAAGGAGAAGAGTGAAATAAGATTGGGTTACCCTTTGCCATTGATATCAAAGAGGAAGAATGAGACCAACCAACCAATGGAGAATGTAAGCTAGTGGAGAGAACTTGTTGGTGTTGGGTTGTGGTGTTTCCATCAATGTCAAAGGTGGAGATATTTGGTAGCATTGTGTTGGAATAGATGTCAATAAATGAGTAAGCTTGTGTTGGAATTGATGTAAACAACTGTAGGTGTGCATATGAAATATTGTGATGATTGGTTCTGATGTTGAAGATGGTTAGCATGATGGTTATAGGTATGATGCTACACGTATTTTTGGCATTTATAGATATGGCTAAATCATTTTTTAAGTTTTCCCAACTAAAGAGACATATGTAGTTTACTAGTGGGAAATCCGTAGATGCAACCACGATTTCTAGTGTGAAACTAGTGGACACAACCATGATTTTGAATAGGTAATCCATGTAAGTGGACCTATGCATGAAAAAGGAAAAGCCATAGGATATTTCATGGAATTTTCCCAGGGTATTGGTAGAAATCAAGGCTATTTAAATTGGTCATTGATTCATTTAATTTGGCCATATGATTGCTAACTTGATTTGGTCCAAAATTTTGAAAAACAATGAATGCAATTAATGCTTTGATTTGGTCCTTATGTTGATTTGGTCTCCAATGATGAAGTGGAAAATAATTAATGTAATTTGATCTAGTCACTCTTATTTGAGTTTATCAATCAATTGAATTGAATTTTTGCAGATATTGTTGTCCAATATGAGTAATGGTTTTAAAGTTAATTTGAAATGAGATTAGAACTCAATGATCTACATAATTGCAAAGATTTTTGGTAGGATGATCGGTGTAAGAAAATTGTGCAATGCTTGAGTAACATGATACAATGGTAGAGAAAATATTAGACCTATGCAACACAATACTCTAAGCTAATGTGTGATGTTATAATGGTCTGATTAGTTAATTGGGGTCTTTGGTACTTCATGTGATGAGCTATACGATTGAGAGGAAAATGTAATTGCACCTGTGTGATTAATGTGTTGAATTATTGGCTAAGCATGGAGGTCATATCCACCTATTTCATATATTTTGTTGTATGTAGAATGTGTGGTTGCCTATGTATAGAGAAGGGATGGACAGTTTGATGGCAACCTAAGTTGTGAGAGATCTCTACATATGGAGTGTAGAATCATTGGATCAATTATTTTTTTTTATTTTTTTCTGAAGGATTGGTTGCATAGTTATTACAATGCATATAATTGTTATTCTTGTAGGATATGATGTTTGTGGAGCTTAGCATGGTGTTAGAGTGTATATGCCACTACTAAAATATTATTGCATATGTCATGTATCTTGAATTGTTGTTGATGCCTTGTATAGTTGTTATTACTATTGATGTATGATGCTACTACTAAGGCTTTTTGGTCAAACATATTGTTTCTCTGAGGTGTATTGATCAAAGCCGTTGATGAGGTAAGGTTTGATAGAGTCATGTATGTTGCAGAGAGCACATATTGTTGCCATGTATCTTGTATTAGTATTGATGTGTTATCAGGAGGTATAATGTTATGGTTTATCAATCTAATATGTTGTTGATGCACTCGATGCCATGCATATCAAAGTAGGTTTGTTGCTAGGGTTTGACAACATTGATGTATAGAGTAGATTTGGTTATTGAGCAAAGTTTTGTATTGCAAAGAGGTTTTTGGTGTTTTTATGTTGAGAATGTTTAGTGTTCGAAACTAATTCCATAGTATCCATTTTTGAGTCGATGTTTTGAGTCTATAATAAGACTCATCATCACGACAAATACCTACAGAGAAGAGCGAGAAATGCATGAGATTAATATAGAATGAATAGAAATGAAAAATGAAAGAGCCAACTACCTAATAAATTTATTTTAAGGAGAATTAACAAAATTTACTTTAAGGAGAATTAATATATTATCATAAATTTTATTAGATTCATTAATAGTGTTAATTATTATTATTGATAATTAATAATAATAAAGTGAATAATTCTAATTCTAATTATTATTGTTAGTATCATTAATTACTTAATTAATACAAGGAAAGCACTCTGGGCAGCCGTAGCGATTAGGGTTTCTGCGAAAGCATCAACGGAGCAGACAGCACAGCTCTGGCCCTGCTCACAAACCAGATCACATCCACTGGCGCGTAGCAGAACGGCAGAGCATTAGAGCGGCTCTATGGAAAACACTCGGGGGGGGGGGGGGGGGGTGGGGGGCGTCAGAGCCCTCCCCAATGCAGCATGATCCGGAGCAGGCGTTCCTATTTGGATCGGTTGACAGGGAGATCTTGAACAATGGGAACAGGCAGCAGCAAGGAAACCAGAAGACAGGAGGACGAAAGGACCCAGCCAGCGGCACTCAAGACAGAGGGAAAAATCAGGAGGAAACACCGAAAGTATCCTCAACAACATGCAAGCCAATAGCCACAGAAAGGCCACGAATAGAGCTGCCTAGAGACAAGATAGATGCTCGAATCGAGTTCATGAGGGATCACGCCATTATTGGGAAGTTTATAGGGTTCTGGCCCACGGAAAGAGCCTTATACGGATGGATCGCAGCGAAATGGAAGCCAAAAGGAGACGTCACCTTGCAGCTAGGGCCAAAGGGCTTCTTCACAGTTATTTTCTACTGTATTGAGGACAAACTCAGGGTACTGGGAACAGGGCCACACTTCTTCAACGCTGCGGGCTTGTATATGAGAGATTGGATACCGAGATTCAATCCGGATAAGGAAGATCTCACATGGGCGCCAGTGTGGATCAGAATGTATGGTCTTCCAGATGAATACTGGGACGAGGACGTACTCAAGAAAATAGGAAATGGGCTAGGGGAGTACATCAGGACTGCAGAAGAGACCAAGTTGCACAGATTCATTTCCTACGCTCGCATCTGCGTCTTCATGCGACTGAATGAAGCATTACCAGAATCGGTAAGTCTCTCCCACCGTGACGAAGAGTGGACTCAACCCTTGGACTATGAGCATGTACCCTTCCGGTGCAGAAGATGCCATGCTCTTGGGCATCTTTTCCGTGACTGTCCCCTGAACACCAAAGCCACCTCACCTGATCCTTTAGTTTCTGCATCCCAAGATGGCTTCACCAAAGCCCCAAGCCGTAGACGTGCACACAAGAAACCTTCCAATGGGCTCAAGACCCAGCAAAACAACACTTTTGGCCAAGCTTCTAAGAACAGTTTCGAAATCCTGGCTCAATCCTCTGATGATCTTCCCCCTATCTCTGAGTCTAACCCTTCCCATCCCTCATCCTCCGCCCCCCCCCCTCCCCCAGCTTCCTCCCCCAAACGCCACACCCCCATAATCTTCCATGATATCCCCTCAGGAGATAGGAAAGAACCGACAGAGAAAGAAAAGGATATGGAAATTGATGGAAAGCTAGACCCTCCCTCTAGCTCAGGGATAAATGGGGCAGAAGGCAATCAGGTGCAATAGATGGAAGAAGAACTAGAAAGCATAGACCTGCATGGCCTAGACATTCTGGAACTGGAACTAGCATGCAAAACGAAAGCATATGATAGCATATCTAAAACCCAACTCAACAAGCTGGAGGTGGTTATCTCGAGAGCTTACCAGCAGCAGCAACTAGGGATTCAACCAGGAAGCCAGTGGGATGGAAGCCACCCCCCAAAAGAAACCAAAAAGAGAGGATGAAGAACAGATCTACAGAGAACGATCGAGATTGGGAAACTCCTGGTAGACTCAGGTAGGTATGCGAAATTGACAAAGTACTATAAACCCTCTGCCAATAGTTGAACCATGAAGCTGGTATCATGGAACTTAAGAGGGCTCAACAGCCCAGGGAAACTTAGAATGTTAAAAAACATGATTAAAATGGAAAAGCCGCAAATATGCTTACTCCAGGAAACCAAATGTAATGGATCTACATTAGGTAGCATTCTCACAAAAGCTTGGCCAGGTTGTCGTTCAGTAGCAGTCGATGCATCTGGAGCGTCAGGGGGGTTGGCCATTGCATGGAACACTCAAGCGTTGAATCTCACAGATTTCCACGCTTCTCATCACCTAATCCAGGAAGCCTTCCACATTTTGGGTACGGACGTCCATGGAAATCTCTCAAATGTTTATTTCCCGCAGGACACAGGGAGCAAAATAGCGCTTCTAGACACCATAGAGGCATTGAACAATAACAGGAGGCACCCACTCTGGATCATCAGAGGGGATTTTAACATGATCACCAAGTTAGAGGAGAAGATTAGGGGGAGATATAGAATGGAACAAGAAGACAACCATTTCAAGGACTTCATTCAAAACGCCTCCCTCATAGACTTGCCTTTTTGCAACGGAACCTTCACATGGAGCAATCGCAGAGCGGGAAAACACCAAATCGCATCCAAACTAGACCGCTTCCTCATCTCAGATAATGCGATCCACCTTGGAGGTGACATCACAGCTGCAATTCTTCCACATACCGGCTCGGACCATTGGCCGATAGTCCTCCAATGGCAACGACCTGGCGATCAGACTCGAAGACCCTTCCGCTTCGAAGGATTCTGGCTCACGCACCCTGAGTTCAAAGACTTTGTCAAAACCACATGGACATCTTTTATTCCCCCAGACGGGTCAAAGATGTATCAATTCCAACAGAAGCTCTGGTTCCTTAAAAACCACCTAAAACGCTGGAACAGAGAAACCTTTGGAGATATTTTCAAAGCGAAGCAAGATCTCAATCGGGAACTGATGGATCTCCAACAAAGAATATCCACAGAGGGACACACTGAAGGGACCTTGGAACAGGAATGACGCATCCACAGACAGATCGAGGAAAGGCAGAAGCAGGAGGAAGTCTACTGGAAGCAAAAATCCAGAATAAGATGGTTGAAGGAGGGAGAACGCAACACCAAATTCTTCCACAGAACCACCATTCAAAGAAGAATGCACAATAGCATTCCGTTTATCCAAAAGCAAGGAGGGGTGAAAGTAGAAACGCATGAGGAAATCGAGGAAGAATTTCGCAATCACTTCAACCAGATCCTTCAAGAGCCGGTGGGAGACAGACGTCAGGCAATTGAAAGAATCACCAACAATGTGCCAAGGATCATTACGGAGGAACACAATGAGCTTCTCCTCCGACCGATTCAGCCTCAAGAGGTGGATGAGGCAATGTCCCATCTCAAGGAAGGAAAAGCCCCCGGACCGGATGGATTTACCACCACGTTCTTTCACACCTTCTGGGAGTTGATAAAACAGGAAGTCTGGCAAATCGTTGAAGAATCGAGAGCTCTCCACTGGCTGCTGCCATCTCTCAATACCACCTTCATTGCCCTTATCCCCAAAGAGGAGGACTCAATTACTCCCGACAAATTCAGGCCGATTGCACTTTGTAATGTCATTTACAAAGTCATATCTAAAGTGGTGGCTAACCGGCTGAAGCCACTGCTCCCGTTGCTCATATCTCCGGAACAGTCGGGTTACGTGGAAGGAAGACAGATCATGGACGGTATTCTCCTCACGCATGAGATTATACACTCCCTCAAACAATCAAAACAGGCAGGTATGCTTCTTAAGCTAGATCTTTCTAAGGCTTTTGATAAACTCAGCTGGACTTTCATTCAGCAAATGCTTAAGGCTTTTGGTTTTAGCACTATGTGGATTCGCTGGATCATGAACTTAATTAATTCCACTCAATTCTCCATCCTGGTGAATGGAATCCCTTCCCGACCCTTCAAGCCATCAAGAGGAATTAGGCAAGGGGATCCCCTATCCCCCTTCCTCTTTGTTCTAATGGCAGAAGGGCTTGGCCGTCACATTAAGCAAGCTCTCCAATCCGGCCTCCTCAAAGGTCTTTCTGTTCACAACACCCCTGCCACTTCTCATCAGCAGTTTGTTGATGATACCATGCTGTTTGGATATCCCTCAGTCCAGGAAGCCGCATGCCTCAAATCCCTGCTCAATGACTTTGCTGAAGCGTCTGGCACTGATGTTAACTGTACCAAATCGCAGATATTTTTCTTTCACACGCCTCCTCCTATTAAATCGGCTGTTAACCGAATCCTTGGCTTTCCCACGGCCTCCCTTCCCTCTAAATACCTAGGAGCCCCCCTCACTGCCTCTGCTATAAAGCACTCCTCTTGGCGTACACTCATTGAGAAGCTTGAGTCTCGTCTCAACCTTTGGACGCACAGATCTCTCAACCTGGCCAGCCGGGTTGTGCTCATTAAGTCAGTTCTTCAGGAAATACCCCTGTACCTTTTCTCAATCCTTGCTGCACCCAAATGGGTCTTAAAACGTATCAGGAATATTCAGCGCAGCTTTCTATGGGGCGGTTCGGCAACTAACCGCAAATGGGCGTTAGTCAAATGGCCCACAGTTTGTCAACCAAAAGATAGAGGAGGTATTGGTCTGAGAGACCCGGAACATAGTAATTCAATCATGAGTGCCAAAATATGGTGGCAATGGATTACTAATCCAGAAAAACCCTGGGCAAAAATTTGGACAGCTAAATATGCTAATAATCGACCTCAGGAGGAGCTCATCCGGTTCACACCCACGGAAAAAGGATCGCTAATTTGGAACGCGGCCAATCAACACTTCCAGCTAATACAGCAGCACAGTTTTTGGGAGGTCAGGGATGGCAAAACGGCTAGATTTTGGACAGATGCATGGAATCAGCTGCCAAAGCTTACCCACATTCTTCATTCTCCTTTGGATCTTGTAAGGCTGGAGCAGCAGCAAGAAAAGATCCATCACTTCTGGATGCAGGAAACGGATCACGGATTCAGGAAATGGAAACAGGGTAATCAGTTAATCAACTTCACAAACCTACAGGACATAGGGGAATTGGAGAAGTAGCTTGGAAAAAGAAGAATCAGACACGACGAAGGCAATGACATCCTAAGATGGGGATACTGACCAAAAGGTGACTTTTCCACTTCAGAAGCCTACAAGATAGTCTGCAACAACAATAACCCCTCTGATCCAATCTGGAGCAAAATATGGGGTCTTGGTTCCTGGCCCAAAATCTCTTACTTCCTATGGCTGGTTAGTCACAAACGAATCCTCACTTGGGACAAACTAAGAAGAAGAAATTTTCATGGTCCATCGATGTGTCCCAATTGCAATCAAAATGAGGAAACGCTCCAACACCTCTTGGACTCCTGCCCCCTAGCCAATCTGCTATGGGAAAAGGCTAGCTTCAGATGTCAAAAAAGATGCAGAACAAAGAACGATATAACCGACTCCCTAAGACATTGGCAGCAGAATCCCTACAAGAGCGAGCTTCTCAACTGCTTGTGGAACCTGCTCCCTGGACTCATCTTATGGGGGATATGGAAGGAAAGGAATAAACGTATATTCAAAAATCAAAGCTCAAGGATTGAAGACATATGGACCAGACTATGTGGGAACCTCAATGAGACGCTACTGCTCCACTCTTGGACCCCGGAAGATCTTCCATCCCTTGCTGTCGAAAAAGGCATTCTAAGCAACTGGCAATTGCTCCTTCCTCAGATCCAACACAAGAATAGCACCACCACAAGCAGCAGTACAATCAGAGGCTCTTGGATCGCCCCTCCTAAACACTCTTATAAGCTCAACTTTGACGGGGCTTCCAAAGGTAACCCTGGAATGGCAGGTTTTGGAGGAATCCTTAGGAATCACGAAGGCAATCCCCTGCAGATATACTTCGGATCCTTGGGTTGGGACACCAACAACTCGGCGGAGATTGAAGGACTATGGCAAGGACTCCTTCTCGCCTGGAACCTCAATCTTCAACCCTTGATCGTGGAAGGAGACTCCCAGATACTGATAAACATGGCTAAGAGACTGCAGAATGGTTCACAAGCGAAAAAAATCACAAACAGCTGGAGACTTGCAGCCAGACTAGAAGCCATTGAACAAGCTCTCCGCAGCAACAGGGCCATCACCTTCAGCCACACAAAAAGAGAAGGAAACAAGGTCGCTGACCTCTTAGCTAACATAGGAGCAGATAAGGATCATAATCTCCTCACAGGAACATCGGCCATTATAACAGACAATGCCCAGGCTCAGGACTTTGATAGGCTGGTCCAAGGTGATGTTGCCTCCCCGGATGCGGGTGACACGATAGCGGAGAAGGCGATGCCACATGGTCACCATGGGCAGCCCTAAGTATAAGTCTCGCATTTACTGCGATCCGCCGCCATGGAGCTCAAGCGTGGGTGCAGGGGCGGTAAGGGACGGCAATTCATTGCTCTGTCCGGGTTTCGATCTCGCATTCAGAGTGCAGTTATGGCTTGTGGAATTCGAGGAAGAGCAGAGGAGCATAAGAATGGTGAGGCCTTGGAATGTTATGTGTTGGGTCGAGTTCAGATTTCGGGAGTGGGTTTATGGTCGACGGCTCACAGGGCTGATGCTCACGTCGCCCCTTTGGCAATTGACAGTGGTTTCAGGTCTGAGAGGGTGGTTTCAGGTCTCAATTTCTCTGACTCCTCTTATCCTGCTCTGTTTCGTTCTCCTGCAATCAGTGGAAACATGGTCAGGCCCCGACAGCGCCTCCTTAGCCGTCGAGGCACCAGCAGAGGCGGGTCCTCTCGCCCCTCAGTGGCAATTCCCCCTTCCCGCTGCTGTAGGTGTCTATGCCACCAAGTTGCAGAGGCTAACCCCATCCAGGCGAGCCACTCCCTGGACTCCAGCAATCCAGATCCGGATTCGGCTCCGCTACCTGCGTTTGGAACGACAGTCTTCTCCTTTAGCAATTCCCAGGGCAATTCTCGCATCAACGCCCATGTCTCGGTCCTGTTTCTTGAAGAACCGAAGGAGGAGGGCGAGGAACAACCCAGCACAAAGCTGCACCAAGCTGGAAGCTCTGGGGACGCTGAAGGTTTGCCAGAGGTTCGCCCAGAACATGCTGACATTCCACCTTCGACTCAAGCAGCTCCTCCGCCAGAGAAGGACAAAGCAGCATGGGACCCTCTCCCGGAAGGTATGTGCTGGATCATCGAGGAGGAACCGGACGAATAGTAGCCCGTTCGTTCCGGTTCTCCCCTTCAAATGCTGCTCAGGTTCTCTTAAGTTTTGCTTCGCGTGCTACAAAGGCCCTCGGTATAATGTGGTTGTTTCTGTTTGGTTTGTGAATTTTCATGTTCAATGTTTGTCAATGCCCATGCAAGGGCTCCTTATGATAGTCGTCTTTTCCTTTTTTGTGCCCCTGCGTGGGATGTCAATTTTCGTTTTTACTGCTCCTCAACGGTTTAATGCCCCTGTGTGGGTGACTGGTCTCAGTGGTGGCGCCCCTGCGTGGGTGGTTGGTCTCAGTGGTGACACCCCTGCGCGGGTGATTAGTCTCAGTGGTGATGCCCCTGCGTGGGTGACTTGTCTATGTGTTAAGGCCCCTGCGTGGGTGAGGTTTTCTCTGATGCTGGGGCACAGGTGTGGGAGGTTTTTTCTGATCACTGTCAGTCCAGAAGGCCATCCTTGGCCTCTGGCGATATGACCGCATGACTGTAACTGTTTTCCTGTTTATGTACATAATAGAATAGCATAGTCTTAACGAGAAAAAAAAAAAAAATTACTTAATTAATACTAATAATCAAGTTAAGTAATAATAATAATAACAATACTAATTATTATTATTAACCTTATTATCATTTATTTATTATTATTTAAGTGGAATTAATAAATTATAGATTTATATTAGATTCATTATTAGTGTTAATTATTATTATTGATAATTAATAATACTAAAGTGAATAATTGTAATTATAATTATTTTTGTTATTAATTATTACTATTATTATTATTAGTATTAATTACTTAATTAAAACTAACAATAAAGAATAAACAATAATAAAAATGATATAAACCATTATTATTAACCTTATGAGCTAACATTTATTATTATAAACCCATCAAGTTAATAGCAATAATTATTAATAAAGTTAATAATAAAAAGTGTTATAATTGAATTAATCATTATTGTTATTAATTTAATAATTATTATAAGGGATGATGTTATCATTAGGTTAGATTATTAAAGAAGGTTTGGATGATATGATTGTTAATATTAGGAATTAATAAGGAAGGAAAACGGGGAATAAGGAGAAGGGATGCAAAGGGAAGATTACGAGGGAAAATGAATATGGAGGAGAGGGACAGAGGAAAGGTCAAATGATGACAAAAGTGCAAGATGGAGTAAGGGAGAGAGGTTCTAGTCAAGGATGAGAAACATGGGTAGTTGAGTGAGTAAGGGGATCCAACTCCTACTTACATCCATATCCCCATCTCTATTATGTTTTTATTGAGCAAAGGTGAATCTAGTATGAAATAGATGAAATGAGGTCCAAGAAGAGTTGAAGGTCTTCACCTTCAGGGAAAGTGGTATCTTCTTGATTAAGGAGTAGTGGCTTCCTTTAGGTGGTGACCTGAGAAACTATTTTGGGGTTGGTGCCTCCAAAAAATGGGTGTCTACATATAAGCGCAAGTGGGTGCTTCCATTAGGTAGTGGCTTGGAGAAAATTGGTGCTCAAATAACTCACATGTCAGTGCTTGCATACCGGTGGGTACTAGTATATGATATAAAATAATATTGAATTAAGAAGAAGAAGAAGAATACAACCATTCCATGGTTTTTCTCTTGGAATGGTTTCCACCTAATATATATTGACCTTGTTTGCTTTGATGTTTTATATGTTTCTCATGAGTATTGTTGCTCTCATGTTTTGTTTATTCGCATTTTAATCTACAAAGACATGTATGCATCTACTCATTAATATATTGTGTTGCTGGTTAATTAATGCATGATTCAGTTAATTGTAAATAATTGGAAAAAAGTTTTAAAGATGATCCATATGGCACAATATTGATTCACCCCTTCCCTCTCAGCATTGTCAAGCTCTCGACATCATTTGTAGGTGGTTATTATTATTTCAACAAAATGATTTCGAGGTGGAAGTTAAACTTGGTGGGTTAAATGTAATCCCATATCACTTATCCAGAATCACAATAAGAGAAGATATTTAAAATCTATATGACAGTTTATCTGATGCATAGTTGTTTTCCATTACAGTGGTCGATGAATATTTTGTTGAAAGTTCTCAATTCCTTAGTTCTAGGGTTGCTCCTTCTGAGTAAAATGTTGTGCAGAAGAAACAATTGGTTGTTAAGTTTGTAGACTATAATCTCATTGCAATTTTCTTGTATAATTTAGGCATTGATGGGATTTTGTGCATGTGTGTACTGTAGCATGAGTGATCAATGATATTGAAAAAGGTGCACAAAGGAGTTCCAAGAGGATATTACATAGGGAGAGATACCACCGAGAAGGCTCTATGTGTAGGTTTTTGGTTGCCAACTTTGGAAGTTGATGCTAAGGATTTTTGTAGAAGTCATGTTGTTTTTCAGAGGGTAAGAAATCCTTCTAAGAGAGATGAGATGCCTTTAGCTCTGCATATTACACGTCAGCCTTTTGATAAATGGGAAATAGAATTTTTGGGTCCTATTGTGCCACTATCAAAGATATATAATGTAAGATACATAATTATTGTAATAGATTATTTAACCAAATGGATTGAATTAGCTTCCAGAGGGATTGCATCGTAGAGACTGTTGCACAGTTTTTTCTTGAGAATGTCGTAACTAGATTTAGATGTCCTAGAATCTTGATGAGTGATTAGGGTACACATTTCTTGAATAGGACCATTGTAGCATTGATCCAACCATTCAATATTTATCATTAGAAGTGCACACCATATCATTCTTAAGTCAATGATACAATAGAGGCTTTCAATAAAATCTTGGAGAATGCTCTGAAAAAGGTTTATAATGCTAATAGAGATTATTGGGACCTTAGAATACCTATATTACATTGGGCCTACAGGACAAATTGTAAACGATTGACTAGGAAGACACCATTTAGATTGGTATATGGGAAGGAAACTATGATGCCAATGGAATTTTTAGTACCTACTTTACGTGTAGCTACTTTCACACAAATGATTGAATTTAGTGCACTAGAGTGCAGGCTTAAGGAATTTTTATATTTAGAATAGCATAATATTCTTATAGGCTTTCATCTAAATGTTTAGAAGGCCTAAGATAAATCTTGGGATGATCATTGTATCGAGCAAAAATAATTTCAACCAAGGGATCTATTTTTTCTTTATGACATAAATTTATTGAAGCACCCATGGAAGATTCAAATGCATTGGATTTTCCCATATTTGATCAAGACTATAACATCTGTAGGCGGTTTTCAACTATAAAAGCTTAATGGTGAACCCTTAAAAGGCTATGTAAATGATATTCAGCTAAAACTATATTAAAACAACTAGTCTTCCACATAGTATTGAGCATAAGTATTTCAAAGTTATTCTATGTATACAAATAAAATGGTAGGAGTGTTAACTTTTATATATGTTGCATATTAGAATGACTTAGTTTAATGTAGAAAGTAGTAACCAAGTGTATATTTCCACTAGTGTATGAAGTATTTTATTACACAAAAGGGAGTGTATCGTACAAGTGCATTGCAGTGATGAGAAATGTGCAATGTTGGTGGTGAATTCTAGTTAGGATGAGAGGTGTCAAGCAAAACAATGAATAAGTATGGGATCCATAATAGCCATAAAGTGAGTTAATTGGCTACTGTAGCAACATATAATGACCCACTAGTAGAAGTAAAAGATATTGTACAATTTGCAATAGGGGGATTGCCACACTTATACAAGTATGACACACCACATCCTCATATTTTTGAGGAATGAATCAATAACATAGAGGCCTCTTACAATTGTGAAACTGATATCTATAATTTTGGATGGGAAGCTATTCAGATCTAAGCATGTGGAATCATACAAAAACCTGGTACTAGTAGTTTTTATAGTCAGTCGGATCAGGATTGATGTGATTGTAGAATGTTGAAGTGTGTCAAATATCTATATAAAGTAGAGAAGTTGAATTTTCTATTCCATTCTATCAATGAGAAATGCCAAGAGTATTGTTCAAAGGGGCGTTGTTATTGTCATGGGGTGATGCAATATAAGGCATCACTAAAGTTTCCAACCAGTTTTAGAATTGCGAAAGTTTAGACTTGGTGCATTTTGTTTGGAGGTGACAAGGGTTCCAATCAAGGGAATGTTTTTCTCCAATGAGTGTATGAGTCTATTGAGAGAAGGTGAGTAAACTCTTTAAGGTATTCTAAATGGGGAGATATTGTTGAGTCATAAAATTTATCAAGGTGTTTCTCATAGTGTACATATTAGGATCTAATTTGAATGGTAGCATTCCACTGGCCAATTTGGTGCAGACCACAACATCCAAAAGGAATCAACCTTGCATGTGCTAAAAGGTGGCTGGAAAATCTTTGAGTAGGAGTAGGTGCTTTAGCTTCTGTGAAGGACCATGCCACTGAAAGTAGCAACAAAAATAGACATCTAAGGATACAGCATGGTCACAGGAATTCAATTCACTAAGGGTAGGGTCTCTAAAAAATGATTAGAATAACATAAGGGTTGAGTGGCTCGGGACAAGCCATAGGTGTGAATTATGGGCCTATTGGTGAAAATTTTGGGTTAATGAGATTAAATACATTCTAAGATAATTTTGGCGATGCACGCAAAGGGATGGAGTAGAAACATTGCACTAGAGAATTGTGTAGCTTTTTCAAAATGCGCAAAATCGGCACATAAGGGAGCAACATAGAATGGAGAATCACCTAAGAAAGGTGAGAATGGCTAAGTTTTATTGTGTCATTAAGCCTTTGTTTTTATTTGGTCTAGCTTAGCAAGTGGCATATTTTTTCCATGGTAATGTCGATGGTAGTTGCATACCTAGGTATTTCCCATGGTATTCCAACCTATGTAATCACGTATAAATCAACAGAAGCCAAAGGGATTGAGGATCACTTGTTGTTGATTTGTTGTTGGTTAGTTTATCATTTGTTGGTTGATTCATCCTTTTTTGTATCTTTGTAATATTGAATTTAGGTTGGCGAGATGAGGACGAATATTATGGTAAGGCTGTATGTGTTGTACCTACCATTCTTTTGGGTGGTAATAAAAGATGGTGGGAGATTTGTCTAGTTGCTTTTTCCTATGTGTTGTAACCTAATTACATAATGGTTAATTATATTTCTTTCAGAAGATATTAATGTGTGTATGAAATGATTTCAACTATCTGTGTAAATGAGATAACCCTTTTTATTTTTATTTTTATTTTTTGTTTAGGGATGTTGCTGCAAATGTTATGGATGTATGCTATTAAGGTAAGTGTCTAAATCAGAGGTTGAGTAGGATAGATTGATTTCTTATTTTGGATTCCTTTTCCCTTCACTAGTGGAGAAACCTAGTACTCACAACTCACACCTGTGCCCTAGGTGATACTTCACTTGTTTTCATAGGTGATATCGAAAGGGTCGATACCAGTTTAGGTTTTTTGGTCACGCATGCACTATTACTTGTGTTATATCAAAAACAATTCCAACATGGTCATTGATGTCAACAAATCAAAACTCCCCCTATAGAAATTCCTTCATTTCTCAATGTCAATGTTTGTATTAATGTCTACAATATACCCCTGTCACACGGAATCTGTCAAGGTGCGGACACGACTGACCTTCCTAGAAGTCTAAGACATTCTAATGACAAACAAGACAAAATGGAGTGGTGTTTAGGCTTACCTTATTCCAAAACGCTGTTGTTGAAGTCCGTTCTTGACGATCCGGATGAGCTCCTCCTTCAAGTCAATTCCTGAAGCACTTGCATTTCAACATATATTCAACATGCAGACCAAGGAACACATGAAATAACTCAGTTCCTTTCAAGGGTTTTCCTCTACTTTGACAAAGCTCACATCAAGTGAAGACAATGAAACTGTATATCCAATCAAATTTATAGTGCAGGTTATTCAGGTCCACTATCAATGGGATCATCTATGGGTGCATAAGGCTCTGCGACACATGATTTTTACAAGACCTCTCTTCTTTGAGATGGATAACATAGTCTAGTGTAACAACCCCTCTTTGAAATCAGTGGTAAAGGGTCACGAATGTCTATCACAACTTCCATGCTCATGGGTGAACTCAATCTTGTGTGTCTCCATGTTTCTCATTACTTTTAATGACTACATTTTCTAATTATATGCGAAAACTCCATAACATGTTCCTATATGATCCCGTGGACCTAAGTGAACCATGAAGCCTTCCTTCTACCATGATACCTAGTAAAGTCTCCCCCTAATACCAAGCTTCCAATGTTACTCATGATTGTTCCTGTACTTTTAAAGTCTCCCCCTGAGACCATGCTTCCTTCATTGATAAGTGTCAATCATATCTGCATTCTCTAATTTCCCCGGTGGACATGTGGTCGTGATGAATTCTTTTCCTCTTTTCTACATATGACAACATATACATTCTAATAACCTTATTTATCATCACATTACCTCCATTATACACGTGGTGTCTCCAAAATGCTCAATCTCTCTGTATACAGTTACTTCTTCAAGTTTTTATTCAATAAATGGAATTATTGAAGAAGACTTCACCAATGAATTAAGGAATAAGGCTTATCCAAGGTCCTACTTGACATCTTCTCCATCTTATAGAATTAATCCTCATATTTATGGGAATTCCATCTTTATTGTACCATCTCAGGTTGAGTTTTTGGTCATATGCTATATGACCTTCAATGCGACAGATGTAACATTCAATATTTGACTTCTACATATGCATAAATGGTTGAGGAATTCCTATAATTTGATCCACATGCCTTCATTTTGGAACCTTATCATATCCTCTATATCAAATAGCTTCATAGGTTCTATAATCCTATTCTTTCTGGCCAAAATTTGTGCATGAGAGACAATAACCAAAAAGAATATTTTGATACCTAGATGTAGAGGGAGTTCTTGACCTTATGAAGTTATTCCTTATTCATGTCCATTTGTTAATTTTTAGTATTTGCTTCATTGTTTCTTGTGGATTCTTTGTGATGATCCATATTCATTTGGTTATTTTAAACACCTTCTTTATTTCTTCTTGTGGATCCTTTCTCTTCATTTCAATTTCGTGTACTCTTCTCATTCATAGAATTATCTTGAAAGACATCGAAATAAACATTCTTAGCCTAGTTCATCACTTTTTTTGGATCTTTAAGATATCTATTGTAGGATTATATGGATGTCTAATCAATCCTCTTGGAATGATATTCATTTGATGATCTTGGCGGACCATTGTTTTTGGGTGCTTTGTAATTTCCTTAATAACCAAGATTTGATTTATTGAGAGGATACCTCTGCATGTTTATAATGTGATATAGGGATACAATCCCTTCGAGGAACTTTGATTTGAGATGCTCCAATTATTCATTCAATACAATAACCTCTTCCTCTAGTGTTTCACAAATTTGTTCCTTCTTTCTTAGTTATCTTGACAGAAACTCATTTACCCTTTTTTCTTCTTCTAGTTCAACTTTGAGAGAAAGAATGGTGTCTTCATTTAGATTTTTGTCTTGAATTCGTTGCATCAACTAACCTTCTTTCTTTCGAAGGATATTTATTTCTTTTATTTCACTTATATTTTCTTCCTCATAGTTTATTTTTGCTCGAGGTTCTTTAGCCTGATCAATGTATAATATTTCACCCCTTTCTTCATCACTCACACTTTCATTGCTTTCACTATCACTTTGTTCTTTTGAGTAGAGATTCTTTCTCTTACTGGATTGCTTCTTATTTTGATACTTGGATTTGGATCCTGACTCATCATCGCTATCATTTATCTTAGCATAAGGACATTTAGATGCATAATGATCTATCCTTCCACATTAAAAACACTTGAAAGGGAGCTTACCATTGAACTTGTCGGCTCCTCTTTTGAGATTCCAGAAAAAAAATGGATTCTTCTTCATTAGAGTTAGAGTGTACTTTATTTTATTGTTTTTTCTCTTCTTTGGTTTCTTCGAAGGTTGCTTCCTTAGCTCCTAATTTTTCTTCTTTTGTTCTAATCTTATTGCAGAAAGAGTTTCATGAAGCATATCCACAATCATCTTGTCTACTTATGATAGTTCTTCAAGGGATAATACTTTGGTATTTAATCTTAATGGAAGGGATCTCAAAAATTTTCAAACAACTAAGCTATCCCTAATTTCTTCACCAAGACCTGTAATGGAGTTGACAATATTCTCTACTCGAAGAAAATGTGAAGCAATATCCTCATCTTCTTCCATCTTCAAACTTTTGAATTGGCCCTTGAGTGCTTGTAGACTGAATTCTTTGACTTTCACATCCCCTTCATAATAGGTTTTGAGCTTCTTCCATACCTCTTGGGTTGACTTCAAGTGCATTTCTTTAAAAATTCTAAATCTACCAAGCCACTTAGGATAGCATGGTTAGCCTATGCATTAAATGTGTAGAGTGTCTTATTTTTTGCATGTATTGGAATGTTACTAGGAACTTTATAGTTAGTCTCTAGAATTTCCAAAAATTCTCATCCTAAGGAAATCAGATAGGTATCCATCCTTATCTTGCAAAATTCATAGTTGGACCCATCAAACATAGGGGGATTATCCACTGCTCTCGTTGTGGCCATTTTCTATTGAATTTAACCTCCTAGTAGTTAATTGTTCTTGAAGGTAACCTGCATTGATACCACTTGTTAGACCAAAGATCACACTGAGGTGGGGGAGGTGAATAAGTGTGAAATAAAACTTACCATTTCATAACTTTCCATAATTAATCAATCATAATACAATGATCCATAACCATGGGCAACATATCAATACGTAAAACAATGAACCATAAAGCAATCAACACATCAATAAGCCATCATATGAAAGAGACACAACCCCTTATGTGGGAATCGATATGGGAGAAAACCACAAATCCTTCTTCTTCTTTATCTTTGATTCACTACATAGATTTACAGGCTCCAACCTACTAGAGGCAACCAACCCCAAGATATGAAAGCTTCCACTTACAATAGGCTACAAATTGATTGAGGCACCAACCTTGAAAATATATAAATAGTTTCTCACAATAGGATACAACCTAATTTAGGCTTCAATCTTGATAATGAGTGGGATATAGACTACTCTAAGCTCCAACCTAATTGAGGCATCAACCTTGATGTTGAGAAATCTCTAACCTTATCTAAGATCCAACCTTAGCGGAGGCACCCACATCCTTCTTCAACTCCTTGTGGACCTCTCTTTCATATTATTTTCAAAGTGGATCCACTATCATCATATGTAGTTATATGTTAATAAAGAGAAACAAACACAACTTTTATCATTATTGTCATCATCACAACCTGCACACACTGTAACCATCACAATAACTTATGCATATTGTCACCATGATCGCAACGTGCACAATCTATCACTACAACTACTTCCAATGCAACCTGTAAACAACATCACTACAATTACTACCAAAATATTTCATATCAATATTTATCACTAGTTATCATACTCCTATCCATAGTTTGCTTGAATTAGTTCATCAATTTTATCACACAAAATTCTCCTTGGAACCCAATTTCACCTTACATTCTAAATTAGTTTACCTTGCTCATAAACCCTCAAACCCAGGTAGTAGATATTATGGTAATAAAATATATGTCAATGAGGGTTTTTATGGATCTAAAAGAATTTACCTCTAAGCCTTGATCATCATACTATTTTTGGATTTTAATTTGGACAAATAATGAGCCCGGAAACCCATAAAATCCATACAAAACACTATATAAAATTAAATGCTCTATAAATTTCCCCTTTTTAGGCATGCTTCTACAAAATGGGCCTCCTTTTGGCATCAATGTTATAGAATGTGTGTCACAAAATGTTTAACCATTTGACAAAATAATTTTTAATAATAAAAAAAATAATCTGACCTGGTTACCACTAAGATTGGAACCAAGGTCTGGGCTGATCCACCTCTAACGCCCCACCAACTGAGTTGCATGATGAACCTTAAATGCATATGCTTATGACATTGTAATAAGTTTGACTATGATCTTGGGAAAGGGTGTGGAGCCATCGTATGTTACACCATGCAAACACTTGATCCAACGTGCCAACACATACCTTTTATGGAACCAATTCAACTTGGCTTATGTATCTCTAGGATTAGATGAATACCATGTTGAAATGCCCCTTCGATCTTAGGAAGATACTATATATCAAGACCCCTTCAGGCTTGGAGAATGTTGTGTATCAATGTGTGGCTCCTCTAGGATCAAATGGATATTGTATCTCAAGGTATGCACCCTTCGGGCTCAAACAAATACTGTGTGTTGAGGCGTTGCACCTCCAAGCTCAAACAAATATTGAAACCAAGAATGTGGAATATCTGAGATCAAATGAATATTATGTGTGAAGGAATGGCCCCTTCGGGATCTAACAAATATTGAAACCAAGAGCATGGCTCCTCGAGATTGAACAAGTAATGGAGAACATGGCCTCTTCTGGGTTCAGACAAAAGCCAAAGAATGTGGTCCATTCTAGGCTTGAATGAGAACTAGAGAATGTGGTCCCTTCTAGGTTCAAACGAAAACCAGAAAACACAGCCCTTTTTGGGCTTAATTAACTAACAAAGAACATATTCTCGGCTCAAACTTAGATTTTCAACCAAATACCATCCATTTGCACAAATAGGGCTCAAACATGGATTTGTTCATCGGTGAATTGATTCATTGTTGATTTGTTCCTGTTCAAGTTGGTTCTTGGTCATATGTACTTATAGTTTTCTATGAGAACCTCAGGGCCAGGAGGGCCAATCATAAGATCTAGGTCTCAACTGATTTTTAATTAAGCCAACCTAAATGACTTGGTCCTTTACATTTGACCCAACCATATGACATAGTTTCAAGGGGGGTCAGTGGTCGTTTTCATGGTGATAATAGCATGATGTCATCATGCCATGTGGTAACCTAATAGGGGTGCCACGTCTCATCCATATTTGGCATATTTGATATATTAAATACCTCAAAATTTCATGCCACATAGAAGTACCAGGTGATGTTAGGTCACCATGATGACGCCAATTCCTCCAATCTACCTCTGCCACATTTCATACAATGAATGACTCTCCACTGTCAACTCAAACTATACCACATGACAACATGTGGTTGGCCAATATGGTGGGGCTACTTTTGGTTAACTGGTAAGCATGTTTGGAAAGAATCTATCATTGAATATGACATAGACTTACCTAATATGTTGGATTAAGGAAAGATGATTGATGCTTAACTAGTTAAACATCATGCATGTAAGGTCTCCATCTATTTTTGACCTAATTTATGAATGGTGGATTTGTCTTAAAGTTTTGCCTCTTTTAACGTATTGAAATTGTGGGTTTTGCACTATAGTATTAAGCCCATGATTAATATTGAAATTTCAAATGGAAATAACTTCTCATTCAAGAGGAGTATTTCAGAGAAGGATATATCACTGGAACGGTCTTGAAGAGGCCTATGCAATTTTTTTTTTAATAGTATCATTAGGATAGCATAAATACATCAAAAAATCAAATAAATTCAAGCTCCTTTAACTTCACTTATGATGTCTTACAATAGACCTAGTTGTCATACTGCTTCATAGAGGGTATTGTTGCTTCCTTAGGCACCATAAAAAATATTATTCTTGTTGTCTTGAACAACCCTTTAACATCAACGAGATATTGTTGTCATCAATGACAAAACTATGTGCAACAGAGACAAAATGAGCATTGTTCAATAAATAAGGTCTTTTTTCTATAATGGTTGAGATTTCAATACTGCATGAAATTTATTTTAAACTATGCATCTACTTCATAACTAAATACATTGTGTACTATATATGAATTAAAGATTTCCCATTCATTTGTGGTGTTTTACATAACAATAGTCCCACATATTGGACGTTGTGAAGTTGTTCTATGGCAGTTTGTCATTTTAGGGTGATTTAACAATTTTTTACAATAATTGTACTAATTTTATTTTTAGCACATGTATGTGCAATTCACAATGCACTCCTTAATGCATTTTTTCCCTGTAAACTATTTTCAGAAGAATTGTTCCAATGTATTAATGAACGTGAAAAATTAACTACAGATATCCATATTCCATTCCAATGTAGCCAATGTTTAAACTTGGTTCAACCATTTCATATAATAGTTATGTTTCAAGTAAAAATAGTGGTTTTCTAATCCATCGGGAAAACTTTGAGATCTTGGACAACTATATTAGCTTTTGTACAAAATCACACCGTAATGGTCTCGATATTGAACTCATTTTGATGTGACATAAATAGGTGGGATATAACCTTGGGAAGCATTGAAATGGGGCCCTTGCATCATTTCCTTCAGCCAAAATAGATAATATTTAAATATATTGTACTAGCCACAATTAGCAAAATATAAAATACTATGTAATAACCAGAAAAGAAGTTGTAGCTTTAATGCACAACTAGACAAAGGAATTTGTAGTTTTAGTACATCACGAAATAGGAAAATGCTCAATATAGAGAGATTTCCCAAGTCAATTTATAAGGCTAAGGTTAATGAAACTTTTTACAAATATCCAAATAGATCTATATTACCATGCTCATCAATACCTCAAATTCCTAGTAGGGACATCCACCACTACAATCACACTTGTTTGAGGTTGAATTGAATGTCTCAAATCATAAAATTGTGTCTTCATAATTAAATCAAAATGTTAAGATGACACATGCTAAAGATAAGTTCCCTTTGCTCCTTAATTTTAAATATAGTTCATGTTTTGGAATAATTAAATATCCAAGATAAAAATATAATGTGATCCATTGAAACATGACCACAATTGAAAAATTCCCCTTTTACCAAACTCCCACTAGTTGTTTGAATGGGATCAACTTCAATATTTACATTATTTATCAAATAGGATCAATTTTTGTTAATTGTTTACAATTTATATTTTTTTAATATTTAAGAAACATAAAGTTAAAGGACAACATTTATCAAGAACATAATGTATGTGGTTTCTATTGTAGATGTGATTTCTCACTTTCTCTTTCAAACTATGTAAAATTGCATATGAAAATAGATGTTATAGTGTTTAGAAATCTAGGGGCAGCAGTATAGGTGATTTATCTAGCTTATGATAAATGCTTGTGAATTATTTTTACTTTTCTTGATTAATTTATTCTTTTAGCTTGATTAAGACAGGGTTCACTTCATCAAACAATTCCCAAAAAAACATAAATAACAATGAGACAAATGACACAAGATATAGGCAATGAGCTAGGGCCAAAACCTCTCCAATCTTGAGAGGAAAACCCATAAAATTCGTCTTCTTATAGAATCTTCGATTGACAAATTCCAAGACCTATCCCTTTGAAAAAACCCTCCTCCAAGACCAAGTCAAACCTTCTACTTGATGATATTATCTTCCTTGAAGTCAACAGTAGTCAAACTTATCCACCGCTTTAGATTCTGACCCTTAACTCAAAATTTTGGCTAGTTGTTGCAGACCTGCAATTTTGGCTTCTTCTACACCCTAGGCTATAAAGAGGCTTGAAAATTTACAAATTTCCCTTTTATCTTCTTCGCTCTACTTAGCGTCCATTCTTTGTAAACTCTGCTTGCTAGAGAGACATTTCTTAGTCCAAAATATGGTTCATGAAGATGAATACAATTTCATGCTTACTGTTGCAGAAACAATGCCCTAACACTTCACGTATGGAGGAGAATGACCCAAAACATACCTATAATTTGTTCGATCTTACTTCCTCTTGTTTCTTATTATCTTTGCTAGGATTGGGCTTCGTTATCTTCCTTGATTGAACTCCTTTCATTCTTGAGACAGTGTCTTCTTGATTGAGGTCGAGTGCTCCTTTATATAGCCTCCTTTAAGAGGTCGACTTCATCTTCTAGAGAGGATAACTTGCTCCTTTGTAGGCCGACTTGAATTTTAGCATTTTAAAAGGTCTTGGAGGGTTATTTTACTTGAATTTGACTAAAATAAATTTTCTTGCAATATGTAAAATGCCCAAGAAGGATCTTCCATACATGATAATGACTCATAAGCCCTAGAAGCTCTCAGTGGGAGATTTGACCTATAAAATATAGTTCCTTGAGCATGAAACCAATGTATCAAGGATAACAAAAATAATTTTATTTTTTTCTTTACATAATTACACAAAATCATAATTACATATGTCATTATGAATACTGAATGATCTAAACTTAAATATGAACACAACAAAATACAGATATTACCATAAATACAAAATTGTAGTAGAAATGACACTTCATTTCATTAATATCAAAGAACTAAAATATGTAGTATACCTAGGGGGATAAGATGGGGTAGAGAGGGAGGTATCCATTGGAAAAATGTAATAATGTGATATAATAATGGGAAATTCTTAAAAAATAAGGTGGTTAACCCACATTATGTAAGGGGCCATAAGTAGTTAGGGAATAATGTGATAAGCCCATTGTAATTGATGTATGGTATTGAGAGACCCATGGTAATTAACCATCGTATTGTATGTATGAAGCCTATATAAAGGATACAGACTCCCCATTGAGAGATGTCAAGGATTATTGTATTGACAAGAATATGGCTTTTGGAGTGTTATCCTCCCTTAAGGAGTAGTTGTATGGTGTTGCCCTACCTCAAGGGTTTGATATTAATAAAGATTTGAAGATTCTATATTTTATTCTTACATTTTTATTGGGATTATTGGAATTTATTGTGAATATTTGCTATTTTTAACATATTTTCAAGTCAGATCTATTACAAGTGGTATCAGAGCACTTTATTGGGTGAAGAGGGGGAGAATTTTTTTTCATTTTTGCAGGAATTTTTTGGATGGCGAGTTTGCAGATCAGATCTGAAAATTTTTATGAAAATTTTGCAAAATAAAAATAGCAGATATATATTCTTTCTAGAAGAATATCGAAATTCAAAAAACAAATCGGCTGAATCGGAGTCCGGATGAGAGAGATATCATTGATTTAAAATCCGTTTTGTTACAGAATTGTTTCTGACGACAACTCGTGAATGATGGATATCCTGTCAATTTTTACAGTTTTTGTGCAGAATTTCAGAAAATATATTGCAGATTTGAGCTCCTATTGAAAAAATACCTAATTTCAAAAATAAAATCGGTCGAAACAAAGCTCAGATGAGGGAGATATAGCTGATTTAAAATCATCTCTTTTTTTCATAATTTTTTGGGATGATATGACAGTTGCAGTGCGAATATGAGTTCCAGAGAGTCGAAACACATGATGGTTGTTCCATTTCCAAAAATGGGCTATAATAAGGATTTTTTGCCATAGTGACCAAGTTGTGTCCATTTTAGATTTTCCACATAAAGTAGGTAATTTTTTTCAAAACCCTCATTCTTCTTCATGGCTTCTACTAAGAGGAAGTTTACAGGAAAATATGATGGCACTACCATTGAAGAATTCCTCAAAGAGGACAAGTCAATATATCTGAAAGTTTGGAAAGAGACATCATGGCTTAATTTTAGAGATTAAGCTGCCATATGGTGGGACTCACTTGACAAAAAGAAGTTGGTAAGCCTTCCTGATGAAGAATTTGAAAAGATCCTTTTGGACAAATGGGCTCATGCTAGAAAATAGGATAATGCGAAACATAAGGGGTTATTTTTTACTAGTATCTCCTTATTACAGGTTCATGGATGTATTCAGAAATAGAAAATCATTGTGTCTATCAATCCAAAACTGTGGAACTGCCAGAAGCAGCTTCCATCTCAAGCAAGCGAGGTAGAGGCTAGATAAAGTGTTCACCTTTCTCTAGGATGGCTAGATGCATGTGCATGGTACCAGTGAACTACTCTTTTGAGTAGATCTTATTATTTGTGTTATTCTCATATTTCAGGGATGAAAAATGTTTAAGGGGAGTGGAATGTAGTATACCTAAGGGGGAATAATATGGGATACAGAGGGAGGTACCCATGGGAATAATGTAATAATGTGATATAATAATGGGAAATACTTAGTAAATAAAGTGGTTAACCCACATTATGTAAGGGACCACAAGTACTTAGGGAATAATGTGATAAGCCCATTGTAATGGATGTATGTTATTGAGAGACCCATGGTAATTAACCATGGTATTGTATGTATGATGCCTATATAGAGGCTAGAGACTCCCCATTGAGAGATGTCAAGGATTATTGTATTGACATGCATATGACTTGTGGAGTGTTCTCCTTCCTTAAGGAGTAGGTGTATGGTGTTGCCCTACCTCAAGGGTTTCATATTAATAAATATCTTAAGATTTTATATTTTGTTATTGCATTTGCATCGGGATTATTGGAAGTTATTGGGCATATTTGGTATTTTTAATATATTTGCAAGTCATATCTATTACAAAATATGCTTACATACAAAATGGAAATAAACTAGCTCGGGCGATGGTAAATTATCTTTGAGAAGAGATGTCATGGCTACTTGCATTTGAACTATGTTACAATGAGGCTTGAAGGCCTATTTATTATTGAGAAACAATGGAAAACCCTAAACATCCAAAAACCTAACCCTAGGAGATGAAGCACCAAAAACTGTTGGCCTCGATGGGGTAAATTGGTACATCAACTTCCCGAGGTCATAACTTTGGCATATGATCTATGTTTGATGCACATGATACCTCATTAGAAATATCTATCTGAGGACTACAAATTTTGTCTGAAAATGTGATTCAAAGCCTCACATTTTTCCATTTTCCAAAAAAACATCACTTAGGGCCTCAAAATGGCTTCGGAAGTTCAGGACCTAAAAAATGCCAAAAATAGTAAATTGTGCTACGATTAAGGAAACTGAAAAAATGAAAGAAAAAATGGTGGGAGTCTAAGTGTAATAGATGGGTGGCCACCAATATCCACTTGGATCAGTCGCCCCCCGTTACGAAGTAATGGTCCCCATTGCATTGAGTACCTCCATGAGATGGGGAAACTTTTGTTGAACTTGGTTCCAAGTGAGCCACTTGCCTTGGTGCAGGAGTTGGCCAAATTTGATAACTAAATACAGTTGGATCTTCTATTAGAGAGTGTTCTTGATCTGTGTGTCCATGATATGTAAGTTGTGGCTTGTTCCATGCAGTCTACAATGTTGGATGTGTCCAGTAATAGTGGAAAGTATGGTTGAAGGTGGTCAGCACTGAACACTGGGTGCATGCCAAGGAATGCTAGAATTCTGAGTGCCAATGCATTATCCTCTATAGCCTTGGTGATGGTGTATGACCCATATCAGAGTAGTTGAAGCTTGTGGTGGGGCCCAGTGAGGGGCTCCTTCTACAAATGTAGCCAAACTTTATCGCCCACCTAGAACTTGTGTGGCACCCTCTAGTGATCATGTCGTTGCTTTTACATCACGTTGGCTCTGTCCAATATGTCATGGACCTATTGGTGGATGTGTTGAATGAGCTCAATGAATCTATTATCCCTGTCAGCTTCGAATGGACATGAGATGAATCTACCTGAGTAGCTGCAAATGGTATCGCCACATCAATGGAACATAGTGGCTGGAATCCCAACCCCTCCTAAAAGGGGTTGTGGCCAGTTAAGCTACGGAGAGCTCTATTATAGCTATGCTGGAAATAGGGGAGCTTCCCATCCCATGTGCATGTATTCTTTGAGTTGTACATGCACATAATATGTACGATCATCTTGTTGACGACCTCTATTTGGCCATCAGTTTGGGGGTGGAAATTTGTGGACTTAGTGAGATTAGTATCCAACATTGACAAGAGACTTAACAAAAATGTACTTAGGATCCTGTGGTCGCAATCTAAGGTAATGGACTATGGGATCTCAAAGTGTACCCACACTCTTTCAAACAAGAGCTTAATAGTGGCTTTTTCTGTGATATTCTTCTTGCAAGCCGCCATAATGGCCATCTTAGAGAATCTCTTGAAGACCATGAAAATGGAGTCCTTGCCATACTTATTAGAAGGAATTCCTGACATGTAATCCATGGAAATGGATTCCCAAGGTTGATTAGGAATAGGTAGAGGAGTATATAGGCCTTTATTCTTGATGGTTGGTTTGGCAATGGCCCAGGCAGTGCAGGATCTAATGTACTTCCCAACATCCTGTCAAAAGTTCGACCAATAAAATACTTCTACAACACTACCACTATTTTCTCCACTCTAAAATTTCCAGTGATCTAACTGTAGTATGCCTCCAAAATCATCTTGGCATTCTCACTTTAAGGAACACAAATGTGTCTCAGGTGGCATAATAGTGCATCCTGGAGGTGAAAATTTGGAACTTTCTTGCCTTCTAGGAGTGTTTGGTATGTGTTGCCAAATTATGTATCACCCTTGTAAAGATGCGGCCACCTTGATGTCTCATTCCTACAAGAGCCAAGTATAATGATTAGTGCCATGACCGACAGTCTGCTAAGGCAATCAACAACATTCTTAGTGTTGCTCTTCTTGTACTTAATGTTTAGATGGAATTGTTGCAGGTATGTGGACCATTTTTTATGTTGATCGTTCTACAACTTCCCTTGTGTCTGTTTGAACTGCAGGGGTCAGTGTTCTATGTGGATGACTATTTCCTTCCCCAAAATGTAATGATTCCATTGTCAGTAGGCCTGCAAAATGGAATACATCTCCCTGTAATAGGTGGGATACTTTCAGACTGTTTCTGAAAGTGCCTGACTATGATATGCCACTTGATGCCCCTACTAGGTAAGAACTGCACCAATAACATAGTCAGAGGCATCTGCCTCAATCTCAAATGGTTGTTGCAGGTCTAGTAATGAGAGCACTTATGTAGAGCAGAGGTGATGCTTCAATTTGGAAAACTCATTTTGTTGGGATTAAAACCAAAATAATTTTTCTTTCGCTCCGCCCTTGGTGACTTGACTTAAAGGCCAAGTGATATGAGATAACCCCAACACAAACCTGCAGTAGAAATTGGTAAGACCCCAAAAGTTGCAAATCTCTGTTAGAGTGGTTGGGGTAGGCAAATCCCAAATGAATTGTATCTTGTTTGGGTCCACATACACACCCACCCATCAATGATGTACCCCAGATATTGAACAGGTGTCATACCAAAAGTGAATTTATCCAAATTGGCACACAACTTGTGTTGTCGCAGGGTTTGGAGGACCTATTGAATATGGTGGAGGTGCTCTTCCCAACTCTGGCTAAAGATCAAGATGTCATCCAAATACACCACCATGAATGAGTTGGAGAAGGGTCCTAAGTTGTCATCCATCACCCTCATGAAGGTTGTGGGGGAATTATTCAACTCGAAAGGCATGACCATCAATTTGAAAATGCCCTCCTTAGATTTGAAGGAAGTATTCCACACATCGGAGGGTTCGATTTGTACATGGTGATAATCAGACTTCAAGTAAATCTTTCTTAAATATTTGGCCACCTTGAGATAGTCCTGAAGGTCATCAATATATGGGATTAGATACCTATTCTAGACAATGATCTTCTTCGATGCTCGATATTCAATACAGAGTCTCTAGGTCTCGTCCTTATATTTTACCAAGATGATCGGGCTCCCACATGGTGATGAACTTGGACTGATATGCCCTTCCTGCAATAGCTCCTGAATAAGCTTCTTGATTTCATCGTTCTTTAAAACAGAGTGCAGATAGATCGGTCCATTGGGTAGAAGTTCATTCTGGGGTTAGATCAATGGAGCACTTGAATTGACAGTATACAGGTACCCCTATGGGTGAGGTAAAAATGCACCTGTACTCCTCCACAACGTTGTCCATTTGATGTTGTTGTGTGGAGGAGCCCTATCTGGAGGTCATGGCCACAATTTTGTTCTTTCCATGAGGTTGAATCGTAAGGAAAACAATTTTTTCGGTTTGGGAAATGATATTACTACATTGCTTTGCAGTGATCAAAGAGATCGTGGTAGGTAGTGCTACCTCAGGTATCTTGTACAACTTATTTCCTAAAGTAATAATAAAAGTGTGAAGCCTATCATACACAAAATGCCACTTGCACAAGTATAGTTGTCCTAATAATACATCACAAACTTCAAGAGGAGAAACATCACACAATACCTAATTCGTGAAGGGATTGATGTTTTAGGGAAGGAAACATTGTTGTCTAATGTGGATATCTTATCCTTGGTGAATCCACCTGATCGTGTATGGTTGTGGGTGGGTTGTGGTCAATAAGGCCAGCCACTTCCTGACCTCTACCGAAATGAGGTTCTTTTGGCTCCCGCTGTTAATAATGAACTACAACATAGAACCCTTCACCGACATTTATGGGTGGAAGAGGTGTTCCCCATCCTCTAGATCTTCAAGCTCATTCTTCTAAATCTTGGTGGTGGCAATGGTCGAACTAGGATCCGCGTTAATAATTTGCTTCCCTTTTTCATTCCCCTTGTCTAGTTTTGAATCTGAGTTGGAACATGCATTTGATTCAGAAGCTTTCAGCTTGGCCACTAGTGACCACTTGGCCCAACATTCACTTGTGTTGTGAGTGGTGCTCTTATGGAACTCATACCATTTTCCTATGTCCTTCTTTGTCTTCGTGGTATTATTCTTTTCTTGCGTCTTCGATGAGTTGTATTGGGTCGCCCCACCTTGGCTTTTTCCTTTTCTCTACGGTTTGGGTGCACCTTTCCCTTGCTTTAGATTTGCAGATCCAAAGTCTCACTTCTTTTGTTTAAATTTTTGCTTGATCTTGACAACGTATTGAAAGGCCATGTTGAGCGAGGAGATGTCTAGGAACTCCATATCATCCTAGATGTACTTGTTTAGATAGTTGCAGTACTTGAGCACCACAAGTTTCTCACAATCTTGGATACCCAGCTTCGTGCAAAGAGTATGAAAAATATTTGTCAACTCTGACACATCTTGGTCCCTTCCCTGCCACAACATGGTCCACTTTATGTATTTATCCTCATAACTCCTGATAGGGTAATACTGCTCCTTTATGGCATCCCAGAAATATTATAAGAGGGTGCAACTAAAAATAGTGAGGCTACACTCTCGTCCCTCTTCTCATAGTAGGTTTCCCACCAGTCCATGACATGGGGGGCGACTTTGATGAGTGAAAAAGTAATATTTCCTGGTTGGAGAAATCATGAACCGAAAAATATGCTTCTAGAAGATTTAACCATTTATCTATGGCATTGGTATCTATTTGACCTTCAAATATATGGATGTCAAAGTTAACTTGTACGTTAAAGGGTGTGGCACTTCCAGAGTGGCCATTGGAAGCTGATGCATCTCCTGTGGGTAATCGCTGAAGGATCTGGGAAAAGTTGTTCATCATCATGTTCCTCTTTCTCTTGAGGGCTTCTTCAAGAAATATTTTGAAAGGATTTCCTACCTCCTCGTATTTCTTTTCTTCGTCCATGGGAGGTCATCAGGGTTTACAAGGCTGGTCTTGCAAAGGTTCAACCAGTTCAAGCCCTACCTCCTTATACCTTGACCTCAATGGGGACATGCAAATAAAAACAAAGAAAGACCAGACCCCTCTAATACCACTGATCCAAAATTAAATAGGAACACGACAAAATACAAATATTACTATAAATACATAATTATAGCAGAAATAACACTTCATTTCATTAATATCAAAGAACTGAAATATGCTTACATACAGAATGGAAATAAACTAGCTTGGGTAATGGTAGCTTATCTCTAAGAATAGATGTGGCAGCCACATGCCTCTCATGTGTGTTCCAATGAGGCTTGAAAGCCTGCTTATTATTGATAAATAATGGAAAATCCTAAACATCCAAAAACCTAACCCTAGGAGATGAAGCACCAAAACTGTGAGCGTCGTTGGGGTAAATTGGTACATCAACTTCCTGGGGTGGTAACTTTGGCATACGATCTCTGTTTGATGCACACAATACCTCATTAGAAATATCTATTTGAGGATTACAACGTTCAACTGCAAATGTCAATTAAAACTCACATTTGCCCATTTTCCAAAAAAACATCATTTAGGGCCTCAAAATGACTCCAGAAGTTTAGGACCCGAAAAACTGCTAAAAATAGTGAATTGTGATGTAATAAAGGAAACTAAAAAATTGAAAGAAATAATGGTGGGGGTCCAAGTGGAATAAGCGAGTGGCCACTAATATCCACTTGGATCACCGAATCTAGTTACAAATTTCAACACTCCCTCTTAACTAGGGAGGTATTCATAATCCATACAAGGTACTTGGGCATTCTCAATTTGAAGAATTGTCATAAGAAGAGTTGGATTAGTAACCCATCTGTTTAGCATCATATCATCCATCATTGTCACATAACAATACCTTGACTAACAACTCTCTCTCTCTCTCCACGATATTAGAGCACAATGCTGGCGAGACCAATGATTAATAGACACCATCATCATTGTCTCTCTCAGAACATACCTCACCCACGTTCTCTCAGAGTATGTTCCACCAAGACTATTCTTATCTTAGATTCCTATTCCTTAAAGAATATTAGTCCTCTATGGCTACTCTTATCATTGATTTCCTATCACATCCTCAAAGAGTGTCAAATCGTAGATGCTTACCCAATCCTCCATTCTTTCTTCCCAAGTGAAGAAAAGAATGATGTATCTATCTCTCCCTCTCAACAAGGAGGATATACCCATTCCTATGAAGGAATGTACTAATTCCTATACAAGGAATGTACCCAAGCTCCCTCTTAACTAAGAACTTGACCAAGCTCGCTCATAGCTGTGGACTTGCTTTCAACATCTCTTTTAGGTGGAGATCATGGGACTATTAGTTGCTTGAGGGGATCCCTCTTTTGATGTCATGAATTTCATATTGTTTATTATGGAGCCTTCAAATTTGGGGATTCTTTGTAGGGCATAGACCATCCATCACTTTCATTTATGAATTATGTCAGTCATGTCATCTTTCCTTTCATCAGAAGGTGTTCCACTAGTCCATATTTGGATTTTCCTCATAAAACTACCTTTTTCACATCATGTCTCCTTTAGGATCTTCCACCCTTCCACATGAGTATCAGTTGTATATGGAATCCACACTTCTCCTTAGGTAGCCCTGTATTATCCCATCCAGATATTATTCAAAAAATAAAAAATGAACATCAAATCAAAAATTACCTTTTGTGATGGCCCTTCATAATGACATCTACTGGTTGCAATATCAATATCCTGCATTCACATTGACACACCTCCAAGATATTCATTTGTCAAAGGTGTTCTCTCTTTTCATATTTTTCCAAGGTCTTAATATCTTTCCCATGGAGATATCATTGCCAATTCTTAGGATGTTGATTTTCTTCATAGTTGCATCTTTCACAATCTCCTATTTTATCTTTCTTCACATATTACTACCCAAGAACTCTCAAGCATAGTTCCTTAATTTTTTTTCAACCAACTCATATTCCATATGAGGACATATTATGTTTATTTCATCTAGTTAATATGAGACCCACGCCTTTATGCATCCTTTTAATGAAAGATATGTTTTTCCCTTAATCATGTTCATGAGGTAGAGCATATATCCATGCTTACCTGGAACTATATGATATGATTCAATTTTATCAAATACAAGCATACATACCTCATCTCTTTCTTTTGGTCATCTTCCTTCAACAAGTTCCTTGATTGAAGGTTCTTCAATCATAGTAACCTGCTTCATTTCTTAGTATCATACCATCATCCCATGAATCCCTCAAAAGGTGGAATTCCCGGTGAGACACTTGCTTCTTTTAATAGATGAATCTTCCTTTGAAGATTCAACAAAGGATATTTATTATCCTCATCTTGCAAATTATCCTCTTGAATTATGTATTACAAGCTCTATTCTAGATGACTTTCTTTCATCCATGTGTACAACTTATGCTTCTTATGACGTCCCGATCTCTTGATTCATATCGTATGCTTCTTATGATGCCATCTCCTAACTGAAGAAAAAAGACTTGAAAAGGACTAGGTGAAGAAGATCATCTCAATCATAGTAGAGATCTCTTACTTCTTCCTTTTTGGACTTCTTCTTTTCAGCTTCTTCCACTTCTTCAGCGATATGGGATTCTTCCCTTCCTCTTTTGTTGTTTTCCTTCTTGAATTTTGGACAATCTATTTTATAGTTCCCATACTCATGATAGCCATAACATTGAAACCTTGCCATAATATTCTTCTTTTTTTGAGGACGAACTTTCCCAAACTTCCCCTTTACTTTAGTCATGGTAGAAAATTCTTGTGCTTGTTCACTTGATCCTACACTGATTTTTTCCTTCAGCTTGGTTTCTTCTATTTTCCACCATTACCATAGTTCATTTAATGGAGTACCTTCCTTCTTTACATATATACTTGATGTGCATTTGTCTCATTCCTCTGGTAGTGCATTGAGCACTATGGTAGTCCTTTCCCTGTCAGACATTATTTATCCCAACTCTTGGAGTTGGTCTCTTATTTCTGACACCCTCATAAAATATGAGCTTATTCCATCTTCCTCGGATATATTCATTTTGTAGAGTTCTTGTGTTAGTGATATTACTTCTCTAGTAGTACTCACGGAGAATAGTTCCACCATCTTGTCATATATCTCTTTAGTCATTTCCAAATTTTATACATAGGGTATGAAGAGATTCTTGATGGACTCAATGAGAATCCTTTGAGTCCTTACTTCCCATTTCATGTACCTTTCAAGTGTTTGAGATTATTCCTTTGTTGTTTTAGTTATCGATCCCTTAACATCTTCCACAACTTCATTTTCTATGAGGATCAAATTAGTCCTCTTATTCCATGCTAGAAAGTTAACTAACCTAACCAACTTGTGGCTCTCCTTGCAAAAAGACATTTTGACTAATTCAAATGTAAACATAAAATTTCCTACTTGAGAAGATACTCCTTAATTATAATATCTTTAATTTGTTGCCTTCTTGTTATTTGATGATGTGGTTATAGAAGATTTCTTCTTGAAGAATATGTCTTCCTTCAAAATGATCCTTGACCCAAAGAGAAAGATACCACCTTGCATTAGGGGAATTTTGAGGTCTAAAATGGGCCTCCTAAGGAGATTATAAAATAATAGTTGAAATAATAAAATAAGATTAGATTACATCATCACATTTTAGAGGGAAAAAGGAAAAAACTATTTTTCCAATTTGTATTTTCAACTTATCTCCCTATGGGTTTACTCAAATTTCGAGCATCAACACTTGTTGGATGCAAAATTTAATTCCTCATTCAATGAGTACCCATGTTGCATACTTTCAATGAACCCTTCTACATGAAAAACATGATTTCAAACAAATTTTTTCATGTATTTCTCATTTTTCGTGTAGCAGGGTGCAAATAATCTGATGTAGGTTAACCTGATAATGCAATATAAATCAAAGCAGAATATTATAACCTACTTCCACTATCAATTTGCGGAAGCTTAAAGATCGAGCTGAATAATATAACCAGAAGAAGAAGAATCAATGCACAATACACATGAAAATACTTTGCGGAAAGCCTCAGCTAAAAATCCCATTATATGTATTATCATACAAGGTGGAAATACATAAGAATTATACAAAGCCTTAGCTCTCACAGCTATCTAGCTCTCAGTACAATCCTCACAGATGCTCACAGGCAATCTTGGCTACTCTCTAGCCTTCCTCTCTGCCCTCCAAGATCCTATTTCCTTGCGTTGTTCCTCTGGGAATATTCACCATCAACCAAGTGGAACACTCTGATCTCACACACTGTCAGAACTGCGCAATCCTCAAGGAATGATCCTTGACTTCATGCATGAGTTTTATTTATAGGAAATCACATGCAACTAATAGCACATTGTCCTTGACTTTAATCTCAACTAGGTCTTTCTCATAATAGACATGCATGAGTTTATGATGAGGGAATCTTCAGTTAACTGGAGTACACTAGTTGAGTGCATGCATGCATCAACTGATTGTTAACTCTCTATTAGTTCCTCAAATAGTTTGGAACTAATTTAACTGGACTTAACTCAATAAATTGAGTTAACTAATTATAACTCAAATATAACTCAACCTTATGTCCTTAATTTAAGGGATAACTCTTTCATGACTTCAAAAAGACTTCTAACTTGAATTTCTCCAATTAATTAAGTCAAAATAACTTAATTAATTATTTCCAAGTAGCTGTTAAGACTAAATTCAATTTTAATTCACAATTTAATTCAAGGACAAATTAAATTGGAATATTCTTGTTGCCACATTTCAACACTCCCTCTCAACAAGAAAGGGATTATCTACCACCCTGATCCAGTCTCTATGGAACTCGAATTTACACTTTGACAATGCCTTTGTCAAAATGTCAGCATCTTGCTCCTCTATCGAAACATACTGCAGAAACATGATCCTCCCATCATCAGCAGCTTGCTTTACTTTGTAAAGCAAACAGGAAGTCACAACTGACTTGTTCTCCAGTCGAGAAACCACGTCCGAAACAATGTTACGAACTATGGAGTCATACTCCTCCACCATAGCATCAACCCAAATTGGCTGCTTCATTGCTTCCTCAAAGGAAGATGGCTCGATCTCAACACATTCCCTAGCAAAGGCCATGTATCTGGTGTACCTCTCAGGTGATCTCCTCTGTCTGTGCTTAGAAGATGGTGCTCCCACATTATCTCTTGCATCCTTCAACAATCTGTCAGCTTCTCTTGTGTGCTTCCATCCATCTCTGGAAGACTCTGCTTGAGTGGATGTCTCCACTCCTGGAACATCTATATGCAGCTATTTTGCATCAATCTGAGGGTCCTCCTCCTTAGGAACCAATAGTTCCCCCACAGCCTATAGTTGGAGCTCCCTCTCAAGGGAATCTTGCATGGCTTTCTGCTCATCAAACTTAAGATCTCTGTGAACCACTGTCCTTCGACTGGTAGGAAAGTACACCTGATAGTTGTGAGGTGTATCAGTGTACCCCACAAATATCCCCAACTCTGTTGTCCGCTCAAGCTTCTTCCATGCATCCTTTGTCACATGGAAATATACTGATGATCCAAAGATCCTAAAGTGAACCACATCTGGTCTCTTACCGGAGAAATCTTCCTCTAGTGTCTTCATCCCAAGTATGCTATGCAGGCTTCTATTTTACAAATAGACCGTTGTGTTGCATGCCTCAGCCCACAAGTGAAGTGGTAGGCCTTGGTCATGCAACATTGCTTGTGCTACCCCTACAGTAGTCCTGCTCCTCCTCTCGGCCACCCCATTCTGTTATGGGTTATGAGGTGCCGTCAACTCTCATTTAATTCCTTCTGCTGCACAGAGTTCCTTAAACTGTTGAGAGACATATTCTCCACCATTTTCGCTTCTCAAGGCCTTGATCTTCTTCCCTGACTCTTTCTCAACCAAAGCTTTGAATTCACAAAACTTTGTGAAGTTTTGGTCCTTCTTCTGCATGAAATAAAAATAGCATTTACGAGAATAATCATCAATGAAAATCACATAATACCTTTGCTTCACTATGGATGCCATTGAGAATGGTCCACACACATCAATATGAACTCACTCTAAGATAGCCTTCGCTCGACTGTCTCGATCATGAAAGGAAGACTTGGTGTACTTTCCAAAGGAACAACCTTTGCATGTGTCAACTTGCTCAAGTTGACCTTTGGGAAGTCCTATAGATATCTACTGCATTACCTTCAATGCCCCATGATGAAAATGGCCCAATTGCCTATGCCACAACTCGCCAATGTATTAGCTTTGCACCAATTTTTCTTTCATACTCAATGTTGCACAATCATCTGCCTCTAGTTTATAGAGATTCTTCACCCGAATCCCTATCCTCTTGGTCTGACCCGTGGCTATGTGTCTTAGGAATGCCTTTCCTTTACTGAAGACAACATCATAGCCTTTGTCCTCCAACATCGCGACCGATAACAAGTTCTTCTTCAATTCAGGCACATACTTCACATCTGTCAAGGTGATAGGAGCTCCATGCTCCCTCTAAAAAGCAATTGTGCCCACTCCTAAAACACTATACCTTCCGTCGTCACCCATCTCTATGCGCATCTTGAGGTCTTTCTCCTCCAAGGCACTAAATAAACTTTTATCACCGATCGTGTGGAATGAGGCTCCACTGTCAAGATACCAAACACAACCCATCATCGATGACACCATGCATGCAATGAGGGTAAAGTCCATTTTAAACTGAGAGACTAATGCCTCACCTTCCAATCCTTCCGAGGATCCCTTCTTGGACTTCTTCGATGGGAATTTAGTCACATAATGTCCCATCTCGTGATAATTAAAGCATCTTACTTTAGATATGTCACCCTTCTTCCCTCCATGAGAAGAATTTGATTTGGAATGGGAAGCCTTCCCCTTCCCTTTCCTTGCCTTACTTGCTAAGGCCAAATTTTCTTCATCATCATCCTTGGATGAAGAACCATCTCATGTGCTCATCCTGATCTCCTCCTGCATAAGATCCGACCACAGTCGTTCCCAATCTGGCAGTTTTTCCCTTCCATTCACAGAGTCCTAGTAGCTATTCCAACTCTTTGGAAGGCCAAGGAGAGTGAGGCTCACCATATCATCATTGGCAATAGTTATTCTCACACTACCAAGCTCATCTCTGCAGGTGGTGAGCCTGTTCAGATATGTGGAAATAGTATCGCCCTTCTCCATCTTGATTCTTTGAAGCTTATCCTTGAGCACCAATTTCCTCTGGTTGCTACTATTTTGGTAGAGGTCCTTCAATGTCTTCCACATTGAAAATGGAGTATCCTTCCCATGGAGACTCGAGACAATATTATCTCGAACTCCCTCAAGGATGATCTGTCTCGCCTTTGCTACACACTTCTTCCACTCAGCCAACTCTTGTTCATTAGTTGAAGCTGGCTTTTGGATTTCTTGATCAATGAATTCCTTCAAGCCATTATCTTCTAATACAACCTCCATTCTATCTTTCCATGCTATGTAATTCGAGTTACCTTCCAAGGCATACTAGAGTCTCAAGCCATAGAACACCATTGACCAACATTGAAGTATGACATGAATTCAATTTTCACCAGCAACCCCGAACTTCAAAATTTGAATTCTCTTCTCAGTATAATGTTCACAGCTCCTTTACTATGTAGAAAATTTCTACAAATCCAGCTCTAATACCATGTAGAAAATCTGATGTAGGTTAACTCGATAATGCAATATAAATCAAAGCAAAATACTATAACCTACTTCTACTATCAATTTGCGGAAGCTTAAAGATCAAGCTAAACAATATAACCAGAAGAAGAAGAATCAATGCACAATACACATGAAAACACTTTGGGGAAATCCTCAGCTAAAAACCCCACTATCTGTATTATCATACAATGTCGAAATACATAGAAATTATACAAATCCTTAGTTCTCACAGCTATCCAACTCTCAGTACAATCCTCACAGACTCTCACATCTTGGCTGCTCTCCAACCTTCCTCCCTACCCTCCAAGCTCCTATTTCCTTGTGTTGTTCCTCTGGGATGATTCACCTTCAACCAAGTGGAACACTCTGATCTCACTCACTGTTAGAATTGTGCAATCCTCAAGGAATGATCCTTGACTACATGCATGAGTTTTCTTTATAGGAAATCACATGCAACTGATAGTACACTGTCCTTGAATTTAATCTCAACTAGGTCTTTCTCATAATATACATGCATGAGTTTCTGATGAGGGAATCCTTAGTTAACTAGAGTACATTAGTTGAGTGCATGCATGCATCAACTAATTGTTAACTCTCTATTAGTTCCTCAAACGGTTTGGAGCTAATTTAACTAGACTTAACTCAGTAAACTGAGTTAACTAATTACAACTCAAATCTAACTCAACCTTATCTCCTTAATTTAAGGGATAACTCTTGCATGACTTCAGAAAGACTTCTAACTTGAATTTCTCCAACTAATTAAGTCAAAATAACTTAATTAATTATTTCCAAGTAGCTGTTAAGACTAAATTCAATTTTAATTCACGTTTTAATTCAAGGAAAAAGTAAATTGGAATATTCTTGTTGCCACATTTCAACACAGGGTCCATCGAAAGTATGCAACATGGGTACTCCTTGGACGGGGAATCAAACTTTGCATCCAATGAGTACTCCCACTAGAAATTTGAGTAAAACCTTAGGGAGATAAGTTGAAAATACGTGTTGAAAAAATAGTTTTATTATTTTATTATTTTTTAAACTTTTTACTTTTTTACTCCAAAAATGGTGAATCATCCCCCACGGTTGACATCATCATCTTGAATCCTATTGGTTCTTATAAAATTTCTTTTAGTTGTACATTTTTCTTAGGAGGTCCATTTTAGACCTCAAAATTCCCCTATTCAATATTTGATGATGATAACAACTCATTTCTTCTATCTTCCCCTGGATGAGTAGACTTCAAGATGCTTTGCTTGTAGGTCTTCTTGAATTTTGTAGAGGAAGGATCTATGAATATTTGAGCGAGGTTCCAAAAATTCATCAAGATTAGACTCTTTCTTTGAGTGAGCTAGGGTATTGATACATCCTTTGAAGTGCCTTAGTGATGAAAGGATATTATTAATGTTTTGATGCTCTTGATTCCCTTGTAGAACTTTTATCGTTGATTGCTTGAGTTTCCTTTATTGATTTTCCCTTCCTTGACTTTTCACCTTAGCTCCGATACCATGTTGAGAAATCTAGGGGAAACAATATAGGTGACTTCTATAGCTTTTGATAACTACTTGTGAATGCTTTTTACTTTTTTTAACTAGGTTCTTATTTTAAGTTAATTATTATAGGGTTAAATTCATCAAACATCTACCAAAAAAATAAGGAACAATGAGACAAAGGACATAAGATATAGGCGACCAATGAGGGCCAAAACATCTGCAATCTTGAGAGGAAAACCCACAAAATTCTTATTTTTATAGTATTTTCAATTGACGAATTCCAAGACCTAGACCTTTGACCGAAACCCCCTCCAAGAACAATTCAAAGCTTCTCCTTAATGAGATCCTCTTCCTTGAAATCAATGCTGGTCAAACTTATCCACTACTTCAGATTTTGACCCTTAACTCAAAATTTCAGCTAGTTGTTGCACCCCTGCAATTTTGGCTTCTTCTGCAGAAACCCTAGGTTACATAAGAGGCTTAAAAATGGATGAATTTCCATTTTCTCTTCTTCACTCTACTTGGCTTTCCTTATTTTTCAACTCAGCTTGCTAGAGAGGCCTTTCTTAGTCCAAAATATGGATCTTGAAGATGACCACAATTTCGTACTTATTGTTGTAGAAATGATGCCCTAACACTTCATACGTGTGGAGGATAATGGCCCAAAACATACCTATAATTGCTTTGATATTCCTTCCTCTTGCTTCTCCTTGTCTTTGCTAGGATTGGACTCCCTTATCTTCCTTGATCAAAATCCTTTTATGCTTGAGAGGGCATCTTCATGAATGAGATCAAGTGCTCCTTTATATAGCCTTCTTTGAGCCCTCAAATAGGTCTACTTCATCTTCTATAGAGTATGAATTTCTCCTTTGTCGCTCGACTTGACTATTTTCATTTGAAAAGGCCTTGAAGGGTTACTAATTTACTTGACTTTGACATAAATAAATTTTCTAGCAATATGTAACATGCCCAAGAAGGGCCTTCCATACATGACAATGACTCATAAGCCCTAGGAGCTCTCAATGGGATATTTTACATATAAAATAAAATTATTTTAGCATGAAACCCATGTCTCAAGCATAACAAAAATAAATTTATTTTTCTTCTTTACATCATTACATAAAATCATGATTACATATGTCATTATCAAGACCAAACCTCATTACACATTTCAACATATAGTTCAATAATTACTACATATATTTGATTATAATAATAATTGTACATCACATTTTCCATAATTTAAGAATATATAAAAATAAAAAATGTAGCCAAGGAATTAGTTTTGCAAACGATATATATCATAGATCTTGGGTGTGAGACATGAAGAAGGAGCACTATGTGATGTAGCATCAAGTTGATATCAATTTTTTTAGAAACAACAAGAATCTGAAATTAAAGAGTGTGAAAGATAAAGAATCTTTCAATTGAGAAAATGTGAATTGTTATCACTTAGGGAAAAACATAGCTGTGGGAAAAACCTGAAGGTAACCTCAAAACATCTTTTAGGTTGAAAGTTGGCCCTTCAACTCGGAGAGGGATCTCTCCATAAAACTCAACTACTCTATGGTCACTAAAGTAGAAGGTTTCACAATTGAGTTTGGTGGCCAGATTTAGATCATATGATGAAATTGGTTGGCCAGTTTACAAAACATACGATTGGGCATGGAGTCCAATTATAAACAAGTAAGGTTACATATATAATGGGAAAGATATAAAAAGAATGATAGCAGAAAATCCTTTGATTGTTTGAGAAATTGGAAGAAAATTAAGTTGGAATGAAACAAAGTTTATAACTGAGTGAGGCAAGAAATACTAATGGCTGATAAATACAAGAAAGGAGTACAAATGAAATCCAATCTTAGATACTAACATTTCAATACATGAAAGAAAGTTTGTATAACAAAGAGAAAACTAACAAGGAATTACAACACATGAGTTTCCTACAAAATGATCATTAAAAACTGTAAATATATTCAAGACTACTCAAATATACCAGAATGCAAATATGCTTTTCAATGAAATGCTGACCCTTCTTCATTCATCATAAACTATTTTCTAGAACCTACATGAATTGTTTGCAAAATAATAGTCTCCATATTAATTACAATAATATGAGATATATAAAATATCTTCAAGTTTATGCATGTAAAATATAAAATTTAGATACATTATGTTTTTCCTAAAATAGATACAGGAAAATATGTTGATATATAGGTGAAGTAAAATATCTTGTCAAACTATCTCCCTTGGAAATAGAAACATGTCCCTATCTAGTAGCTCAGAATCCTAGCCAGAAAAATAGATCCCTATGTAAGTCATGCCCAATACTCCTCCAAAACTACTTTTCTGTTCATCCTTCTTTCCTTTGAACCTCCCGGAAAAAATGTTGATATTGTTGCTATCAACTTCACTGGTTTTATGTTTGTAGATTTTCCTGATATGCTAACTATCAACATTTTCGTTTTTGCCTATTTCAAAATTGTTGATGATGGGAATGTTAGAATTTTTGCCTGTCTGAATATCGTTGACAACGAAGATGTCAGCACTCCCTATTTTCTCCAAAATTGCTGACCGGCATATTGTCAAATTTTGTTCCTGTATCATTTCCTATCAACCCACACACACAGTCTTCACCCCAAAATAGCTAATAGTGGCTTTGTCAACTTTATCAAAAACACTGACAATGGGAATTTCATCTCTCCCGCATGTTCCACTGCATATAAAAAATATAAGCCTGAATCTCATGATAAAACTGAAAACCCTGTTTCATGAGATAGATAAGAAAAAATATAAGTTTAATACCCAAAGCATCTTAGTTGAGGGCACTAGCAGCCCTAAGAAATACATCAACCTTCTCCAATCTTTGTCTTTTGCTTTTCCTTGTCTCGATGGGTCCCTTTTTCATAGTTTATTCGTTTTTTCTCTTCTTAGAGAATATACCCTTCTTCCTGTTGATAATGAGTTCCTTCAGTGGCATGTTGTCAACATCAATCACCTCCTTGGCCAACTCTAGGTTATTTCTGAGTTTGATCTTGTATCTTAACTTGTTATTTGGCCTTGTATGTCTATTTCCACCCTTGAAAACCATAAACAATGTCTCTTCCTCTTCACTTTCAACCTCTGCTTCTTTGCCTTTAGGAACCTCTGTTTTAATTGTGTCTGCAAGGGAAGTTTTGGAAGGTGGAGTCACAACATGGGAAGAGCCAATATCAATAGGTGGGTTCACAAGGAATACAGGGTCTAGTTTATGAAGCTGGACACTTTTCCTCTGGTAAACTTTAGTGGTATTTGGACAAGATGATGTAGATGGAACTTATAGGTTTTCTTGTCTGGGAGGGGAATCAATAGGAGCTTGATTTTTTAGATTTATTTTTTTTTTGCTAGTATTTGGTCTACCTCTTATTCTCTTAAGGGGCTGAGGTTGAAAACCTCCCCAAAAAGGAAATGATTCCAGGTCTTTTCTTCCTTGGATAGCTGTTTTTCTATTATCAGTTTTATCAGGGATTTTTGGTATATAAAATGAGAGGAGGGATTCATGCGGGCCCTGAACCTGGCTACCATATGTTTAAGGATCTCTAAAAAGTAGAAATATGGATCAATTCTTATTTGACCAATAAGATGTGTGAGAAAATAAAAAAGGTAGAGTTTTACCCACCATCATTCAGAACTAAAATATCGTTGAGAGAGGCATAAAGGGACATGGAATTTGACCTACAACCAATCCTTTTGAAGTCCAGCCCTCCAATTTTTCCCTCTAAATTATTATTTGAAGAGGAAAGGGACATTGATCCCTGCTAACACATGGCTGTGGAAAATCCTCTCACCATCCGCTGGTAAGGTTGTGGCCTAAACAATGGTTTTCTCTATAAGTGAAAATTATAAGCCTCCCACCTCCACACTATTTCCATCGAACCCCTATAAAAAATACCAAGCTACTGCATCGTGGTATTCGGTACAGTGGTGGAAGAATTCACTCCAACCGTTTCTGGAACAACTAATGAATTTTGGGGTATATTTCCAACAAAACCGGCACCTTGGGCTTGGACCGGTTTGCCTTACCTCCTTCCCCATCTCATTGTGTGGACTTCTGGGGATTTGATCTTGAATCCCTTTGAACAAAATAGTTTACAATGCCAAGTGTAAATGAACCCTAACTAACAACAAATAGACTGTTGACGGGACAAGGTAAAACAAGTTGATATGTGGACAAGATAACATAGCTGGCAAGTGAATAATCACGGGGCTTCAAGTTATGACATCAATTAAAGTTTGTATCATATGGTAAGATCATATTAAATGATATTCACTCATTACGGTGGAGGAAAAATGATTAACCGATTCTTTTACCCTCTCAAAATAGATGGAGACACGTTTAAACGAAAACATTGACAATGATGTGATCAGCATAGTCATCACTTTTTGAATTCAAAAACTGGTTTTGGCACTGAAAATTTCCCTGTCAACCAAAATGAAAAATGTTGATACACCTGTTGTCAGTGAATTACTTCGCAAAATCATATCAAATTGTTAAAAATGTTGATTGAACACCATCATTCATTTTCCCTATTTATTACAATTAAGATGCTGACATTACAATTATCAACATTTTCTAAAAAAAATTAATAATGAATTTTATTGTGATAATAGGAATGATCAACATGGAGAACAAATAAGTGATAGGTTGATGATGTAGAAAATTGAATTACTATAATCACAATTTTCCTTATTGTAATCCCAATTTTAATTTTTGTGATGTTGACAAGGTTCAAATTAATAGAGTTTCACATCTAAACTTATTGAAAAATGCAGCAAGAAATTCTCAATTTGATTTTTCCATTATTAAATTGAGAAAATTTGAACTTCCATATTAGCAGACAACTCGGATACAGTTATCTTGTGTGACATGGCTTGTGTCACCTAGTTTACTCAGTAAATTCAAGTTGGAGGAGTTAGAGTTCAATTAAGCATGTTTGATTGCTAATTTGTAGAAATCAAAGTTAGTTATCTCAAGTTATTTTTAGTAAAACTAGTTCCAACTGTTGGAGGAACTAGTGGAAGGTCAGTTGTGTAGTGGAACTTTTATCAAACTCAATGATCATCTAGTTAACTAGTCAATCAACCCAAAATAGATAGTGCACGTAGAGAATTCGAGTTACCCAATTGAGGTGGAGATTCCAAGGAAGTGTAAGATCAGTTGTAGACTATTCTAGACTGTATAGGCATCGCATGCAACCTGATGATCAACCTAATAAATTGCGTAGTTCATTTTGGAGAAATTCCTAAATAATAGGGGCCTAATTTCTCAAGGAATTGTGCAAGGAAATAGGGGCTCAAGAAGAGGTAGAAATTGACTAAGTCTAAATCAGAGCTTTTAAGTAAGAAAATAGATATGTTAAGCACTTGCATGTTATGCTCAGTTGAGAAAATAAGTTGTAATACATTCCCATTCATTAGATTAATGCAAGAAGGCATTAGGGTTTTTTAGCAGTTTACTTTCACTAGGAAAAATACTATTTGCATGTGTGTGATTTCTCATTGCATGTCTAAATTTTTTCTTCTAATTTGTGAATTAATTTCCGCATAGTAGTAGAGTAGGTTTTTGTGTTGTAATTTTGATTAAAAATTCATAAGAAGTTGCAAATCTGCATCGTAATTTCTACATGGTATCAAAGTAGGATTCACATTAGAGCAGAAATTTCAAAGTGTTTTCTTAGGAGTTTTGAATTTGGAGTTCAATGAAGTAGGATTTCTTCAGAGATGAGACGATGGACTTCAATGGACTGAGGCTAGAGTATGCCTTGGAAGGCACCTCTAATTTTGTTGCATGGAAGGATCACATGGAGGAAACATTGGATGACAATGTATTGCTAGAATACATAAAGACAAATGTTGCAAAACCACCAAATTCTGATGTTCGGGATCTTTATAAGTGGAAGAGATATGTATCCAAGGCAAGGAAACTAATCTTGGAGTGAGTATAGGATCACATTGTCTCAAATATCCATGGAAAATAAAATTCATTCACAATGTGGAAAGCACTAAAAAAATTGTTCAAGAATAATAGTGACCATAGCAAACTACTGCTCAAGGATAAACTTTGAAGTATGAAGATGCAGAAGAGTGACACTATTCCGCAGTATATGTGCAAGTTCACACAATGTCATGATGAAATTGGTAGGGTCGATGTTAATGTTCCTTAAAAATAATTGCTTAGCCTAGCCCTTATGGACCTTCCCAAGATCTAGCATAGCTATTAAGATTTGGTGAATGGAAGGGAGAAACTACCGAATTGGGAGTGCTTATCATCCGATTTGGTATAGGAGGAAATAAGACAGAATACCAGAGATGGGACATCATCCAAATGTGAGGATGAAAAAAGAATACATTGGATGGAAAGGAAAAGAAGGTAAAATGAAATAAATCTCAATCCAAACCAGAATCTAGTCAAGGGGGTAAGAAGAAAGATTTGTCCAAAATGAAATGCTTCCATTGTCATGAACTTAGGCACTATGACACAAAGTGTCCACACAAGAAAGAAAGCAAGAAGACCTTAGGAGGAGAGTAGGTGAAGCCTTGGCTTCACAATTCGAGCTTGACTTTACCCTCATTGCATGCGTGGCCAACACATTTATGGGGAGTGTGTGGTACTTGGACTCAGGTGCATTGTTCCACATGACAAGGTGTAGAGACTTTTTCAATGACTTGGAGAAGAAATATTTTCATATCCACATCGAGATGGGAGGTGACAGAAGGTATAGCACGATCGAGATTGGTATAGTCACCATTTAGAGGGATTCATGCTCCTCGTTTAGGCTCAAGGATGTCATGTTCATTCCAGGCCTAAAGAAAAATACCATCTCTGTTGCAGTTTTGGAAGACCGTGGTTATGATGTGATATTCAGCAAAGAAAACGAATTCCTGAGACACATAGCCATTAGATATGTGAGTATATTGGGGTTTTTGTGGAGAACCTGTATAAGCTAAATGTGGAATAATGTGATGCATTAAGAAAAAAACAAAGAAGGTGCAGATCCACAATGTCGATGAACTTTGGCATAGAAGACTTGGCCATTTGCATCATGGTGCCCTGAATATCATCCAGCAGATAACTAAAGGCCTCCCAAAAAATTAAGGGAATTTTGAGGTCTGAAATGGGCCTCCTAAGGAAATTATAAAATAATAGTGGAAATAATAAAATAAGATTAGATTACATCATCAAATTTTAGAGGGAAAAAAGAAAAATCTATTTTTTTCAATTCATATTTTCAACTTGTTTCCCTATGACTTTACTCAAATTTCGAGAAAAAACATTCATTCGATGCATAATTTTATTTCTCATCCAAGGAGTACCCATGTTTCATACTTTCGATGGACCCTGCTACACAAAAAATGAGAAATACATGAAAAAACATGATTGCAATAACGTTTTTCAAGTATTTTTCATTTTTCGTGTAGAAGGGTCCATCGAAAGTATGCAACATGGGTACTCCTTCGCTGAGGAATTAAATTTTGCATACAAAGAGTACTCCCACTAAAAATTTGAGTAAAAGCTTAGGGAGATAAGTTGAAAATACGAATTGAAAAAATAGTTTTATTATTTTATTATTTTTTAATCTTTTTACCTTTTTACTCCAAAAATGGTGAATCATCCCCCATGGTTGACATCATCATCTTGAATCCTATTGGTTCTTATAAAGTTTATTTTGGTTGTACATTTTTCTTAGGAGGCCCATTTTAGAACTCAAAATTCCCCTAATGGGAGCACTTGAGCAGCATGATGTATGCAAAGGATGTACTTTAGGGAAGTACACAAAATACACATTCCATGATTGGGACATAAAATCACATCTGGCCCTTGAAAGGATCCACTCTAATGTCTGTGCACCTTTCTCGACAGCCTCCATTTCCAGGCACAAATATTTTGTCATTTTTATTGATGACTTCTCGTGAAAGTGTTGGATCGTCTTCATGCAGAAGAAAGATGAGACATTCTCCAAGTTCATAGAATTCAAGGCACTAGTTGAGAAAGAAACTGGTAAGAAGGTGAAGGCTATATGAGCAATAATGGAGGTGAGTATGTGTCGAATGAATTTAAAAATTTCTATGAAAAAAAAGGCATTCGATGAGAGTTTACAAACCTCAAAACCCACAACAGAATTGGGTGGCTGAGAGAAACAATTGTAGCATTGTGGGAGCAGTGAGGGAAATGTTGCATGACCAAGGCCTGCATCTGCATTTCTGGGTTGAAGTATGCAACACAACAATCTATTTGTATAATTGGAGTCCTCATCAGATTCTTGGCATGATTACACTGAAGGAGGCTTTCTTAGGGAGAAAGCTAGATGTTTCACACTTGAATATTTTTGGAGTCTCTGTTTACTGCCATGTCTCCAAAGAATTAAGGAAGAAGCTAGAGTTGAAAACAATGTTGGGGGTATTTGTTGGTTACACAGAAACTCCTCACAACTATCATGTGTATTTTCCAACCCTCGGAATGATTGTTGTGTGAAGGGATATAAATTTTGATGAGGAGAAAGCGATGTAGTTCTCTCTGTAGAGGGAGATTCAAATCCCACAAGAAGAGGAGATTTTATCTCCAAAAGAGGAACCTCAAGAAGTTTTTGAGCAACCATAAATTGAGGAACAGATAGTAGAGACAATAACTAAAGCAAAACCATCTAAATAAGGTAAAAAATGAACTAGGGAAGCTAAAATACTTGTCCAGGATGTGAGGAAGAATGTGGGTGCTCCTTCTAATCAATGCAGACAAAGATGATCACCTGATCGGTATACTGGATACATGGCTCTAATGGTTGAGCTTGTAGAGACTGAGCCATCATCTTTCAAAGAAGTAGCAGAGAAACCTATAAGGGTTGATGCAATGGTGGAGTAATATGAATCCATTGTAAAGAACAGTGCTTGGGAAGTGGTCCCAAGACCAGTAGATAAATCAGTTGTGGGTTCGAGATGGATCTTCAAGGTGAAGAAGGAAGCAGACAAAAACATAAAGAAGTATAATGCTAGATTTGTGGCCAAGGGATACTCTCAAGTTGAAGGTATTGAATATGAGGAGACCTTTCCTCCTATAGCAAGGTACTCGTCTATTAGATCAATTCTTTCTTTGGCTACAAAGATAGGCTGGAAGATACACCAAATGGATGTAATAACATCATTCCTCAATGGATTTATTGAGGAGGAGGTGTACATCAAGAAACCAGAAGGCTTTGAGACTTTTGATTAGGATTCTCATGCACGCAAACTCAATAGAGCATTATACGGTCTCAAGCAAGCACACTGCACTTGGTACACTAGGATCGATAGCTATCTCACCGGTTTGGGTTTCACCAAAAGTGAGGTGGATGAAAACCTATATAATATCTTGGTGTTACACGTAATTTTTTCTCATTAGGAAAATGACCATGAGTTTGGATCTTTCACTATCCATAAATGTGTTCCAAACCATCCCCTTGCAACGATAGAACCAAAACTATCCCAAAGAGAATTAAATTTCTAGATCCCATGGCTCAAAACCCCATTTTTGGCTTTCTGCTTAGTTCCCTAGTCAATATCTGCACATACGTGGCAAAGTCCATTAGAAACTATGCATAAGTGCACTTTGTCTTACATTATGACCTGCACACATGACTTAACGAATGTAAAAGTAAAAAGTAAAGTCTAGAAGCATTGTTAGTCAAATCTATCCCAACTAACAAGCTTCGATGGATGCCTATTCAGCCTTGATCCCTCCCATCATGGATCCACCACCCTCTCTTTGTGGAACCCCTATCCCACCATTAGTGGATCTCATCCCTTTGGAAATGGATCCCAAACTTCCCCCTATTGACCTATAAAGCTAACACTGGCCTGAGGATTGGAGAGGACTATTGGAAATAAGCTTATGCTACAAGAATAAGGCTAGGATGATATTCATTCAGGGAGAGGGTTGGATATTGTGAGAAGGGACTTGTAATGTCAAGGCTTCAAGGTTGTAAGTCTATTCTCCATTTTATTAATATAAATGAAAATGTTCTTTCTCAATTATGTCTTTGTTGATAGAATTTGTGGGATTCCTTGATCACTGACATAGATTATGATTGTAGATTGATAAATTTATGATATATGATTGAGTTAATTAGTTCATTTATCTTTTATGCTATATATTGGATGCTTTGATCTTTTCTATGTTTGCGTATATGCATATCTCATTTAGGACATCATGGGGAAGTTGTGGGAAGCAATGGAAGGAGCTCTAAAGCATAAAGGAGAATCGAATGGTTGAAAGCTTTGAAAGGGACTTCATCATACATTTAAATTAAATGGTAAGTGACCTCTATGACATTGTTTGTTTCAATCAATCATAATCTAGGGAAAGGTAGCAGTTCCTTGTTGTTTGTTACTATACTTCTCTGAGGTCTAGGGAGATCACTCTTGTCCGCAAGTGGGATTTGTCCACCTAACAAATTAGTGACTCCACTGGGGGACCATCTCACTCTCCATTATTTTCCTTGTGTCACCTTTTTATCCTTATGTAGAAGCCCTCTTTGAGTGTTTGGAAATATTGAGAATATTGATTTTGTGTTTTATTTGACTTATTTTTTATTTTTTCTAAAATTTCCCACTGTGTGCACTTTATGTTTAGGCACAGAGCACATATCTGTGAACCTGTCTCTTTGTAACAGTGTGTATGTGCACTGGTTTGTTCTATAACCTATGCACATACCTAGAATTTTTTAAAATTTTAGTTTTATCCTTATCAAGTCCATACGTTTTTATTTTTCCTTTTTAGTTACAATTGTTTGTACCTTCTTTGAGTCTCTGTCAGTCTGCTTGAGTGTTGTGAAAGCATTTTCTTGTGATTTTATATTTTTTAAAAATTAGGGTAAAGTATCATCTAGTGAGTGGTCGATCTATCAAAATAGAGATCAATTGGTCTTGCTTTGGTGTATATTTGTCTTTCTTCTTTGAATAAATAAGATGTTAAGTTTATTTTTCTATTTTGTGAAAGATTTTTTTGAGAGCGAAAAGCAATGGTTTACAAGAATGGGTGTTGTTTTTGAAAAGTACTTCTTACGCTAGTTTCAAAATGAAAACTCACTTTTCTTCCATTGTTGAAGTGTTTATGAATTGTACTCTTTACTGCAAGTGAATTGATAGCATTCAATTAGGGAAAATTTATTTTAGTGTTCATTGGTTTCTTCTTGCATTTTGCAAATTTCCAAGTTATTGTATGCTAAAGAGAAAAAATTCTTGATTTTTTGTGTTATCAGGCAAAGTGAAATTTTGAAGTTAATTTCAATATTTGGGTAATTCGAAATTGGACATCTGCATTTTAGGAAAAGGGATATAGTTGGATTTTAGAGTTTTTTACATTTTCGTTCAAAGATTGAAATACTCTTTCCTTACTTCATATAGAAATTGATTGAAATGAAAAGATTACAATTTCATTTTTTATTTCATTAGGATTTTCATCAAGTCATAATTCCATCAGTTTCATGTCCATTACCTTTGAGTAAATAACATCTCTTAAGATCAACTCTAATAAAATCGATCTAGATTTTTTTTTATTTTTAGGGCTCTTTTCCACCTACAGTACATCAGGTTGAAGGGCTTTGGAATAGGGAAGTGAGTTAAATTTCCAAAGCTACAAACAAACATTAATATCATGTGATAGGGAGAAAAATCCGTTTACTGCAATTTTTCTCTAGGAAGCTCCCCTTACAAATGAGTCAAGAGTGAGATCATATTAGACCCAGTGGAGTGATCGACTCCACTTCATTGGTTACGGTAAAGTGATTTACACATATTAAAAATAATGTTAAAAGGTACTTGCAATTCACTTGGAAGTAAACCTCATATTCACCATGTTGAGGAACTTTCAAGGGGAATGAGCTCTTTTACTTTTCCTTTGTGTGTTCGTCTGATCTACGACTATCCCCCTAGGTTAAATTTTTTTAAGTGGTAATCTTAGATACCATATTCCTAGGGCTTTTGCATGAGGTGATGGTGGAGGGGAAGTGTCTCCTGTACCTAGAACAGGCATTGGCTAGACTCACTTGGACCTTTTTGGAGGGTATTCTTCATTCAAGATGGCATAAATGAAGTTTTATTGCACTAGATCATGTGCATTAAGAAGGTTACCAACGTAACTAGTTCCACCTACTTTATCTATAGCCACATTTCACTTTGATCTTGCGATGTTGGGTTTCATCACCAACTAGTGATTTTGTTGTGAAAAGCTTGTTTTCATGGTTTGAATCCTTAGATTTTTTAGCGTATGTTAATTGCTTATTTTTACATTTTAGAGACCTTAGGATTGGATTGTGAATATTGTTTGGTTTATTGATAAAAATTTCATCTTGTCTGATTCACCAAGGCATTCACATAGAATGTAGGGTAAACCCCTTGAATATACACCTACTCAATTGGAAAATATACAAATTGAAAGGTCAAAATGAATAGGATGTGGAACCTCAGAACAACATGAAACATCTACAGTTTTACAATCTGAGATAGTAGAAACCAAAGTCAATCCAGAGAAAGAAGTAGAATTAGGCTTAGTTCATTATGGCCCAGAAATTATTGAATTAGTTCAAACTAAATCTGATACTAGTGAAGTTTTAGACACTGAACTAACTGAACCAGAAGTCGAAGAACCTGAGTCTAATATTTCTCAACCTGAATCACCTTCGGTTGTTATACCTCCTACTCCTCCTCCACCTTCACCTTGAAGGAAGTTGATAATTATGACTGGATTACCTCTTGGGTTAATTAGCATTGAAGATATTATTGGGAATGAGGAGGAAGAATCACCTCATACTCCAGTTACCATTGGTGAAAATTTTGATCCAAGAGTTTTTCCAAGAATTCCTTTCTACCCTTTCTGACCTGATCCTTTGTATTCTACACCTTTGAACTTTTTATGTCCTAGTTTTCCACCTCACCGCATTCATTTTTATTCACCGAGAAGAACTATGTCAAAAATTCTTTTTGGGATCCAACCTACTAACTCATATATGTTTACCAAATCCCCATAATCACTATTTTATGGTGGTTCATTAGTTCCTCCTAGATACCAGTCACTTACTAGGACATTTTCAGGAGCTACTCCTTCTCCTCAACCTTCTACTTGGTCATTGAGTTTCTCTACATATATTGTTCATAGCATGACATCCATGCATGAAGCACCTAAGGCATCAGACCAATATGTTCACATGGTATTTGGTAACTCAGGTAACCCTCAAGTAACCCCAACTGGTGTTTATTACCCACCTGGGGGGAAACCACCTTATCCTCCACCTGGAGGACAACTTGTTTTTGGATCTATCCTACAGTTGGAGGTCAAAATTTTACTGGAACTTATGGTCAGATACCTCAACTTTGTTTGGGTCAACCTGTTGTAGCTCAACCTTTGATTGTTACTCCTTACCCTGGGATGAACACTATTTGGAACCCTGCTTTTGCTCAATAGTTTTCTCCAGTTGCTCCACAAGTGCTAGTTTATCAACCTATTCCACCTACTAGACAATTTATTCTACAAATATCTATTTCAAGTATTTTTGTACCTGTCTAGTAGCCTTTTCAAGGAATTCCTCAAACATCTATTCAATAACCAACCCAACAACTAGTTCAACAACCAATTCAACAAACTATTCAGAGTGCGCCTCAAACACCTGTTCATACACCTATTTCGCAGTTGGTTCCAAGATCACCTTAGACACCTATCCTGAGAGTATCACAAACAACTGTTCAAGTTACCCCTCAAATACCTACTCCACAAACTACATAGGAAATCCCTCAAGCTTCTTCTTATCAAACTAGTCCTACCATCCAGTGTGAACCATATATTCATGTCGAAGAACCTGGTACAAGAACAATGCAAACACCTTTTTAAGGCAAAGATTTCCAAAGCCCACCTTTCCAAGGTCAAGCTTATCAAGTTCCACCTTTTCAAGGACAAGTTTTTCAAAGTCCACCTTTCCAAGGTCAAGCTTTCTGAAACAAACCTTTTCAGGGTCAATTTATTCAAAGTCAACTTGTTCAAAGACAATTTGTTCAAGGTCAACCTTTACAAGCTTAACCTGTCCAGGGACAATATTACTTAGGTAAAATGGGTCAAAAACAACCTTTCCAGAGTCAACCATACCTTGGTCATATTTATCAAGTCCTTGTTCAACCTCAACCTGGTATGGTTCACCCTGGTTACCCTAGTGGAATTCAAATTCCAAATGAACATGTTATTATACGACATCCTGGGTATCCTTCTCGAAAGGTTGGAATTAACCTCCACAGTTATCAAACTCTTCAGTAAGACCCTAACCGATAGTTATCATTCATTTCAACCCTATATTTACCTGATTTATCACGATAATGAATGTTCCTATTTATTATTATCCTTTTGGCCAATGATTCCCACCAAGTTACCGAGTGACATAAATGAATTTGAAGGAAAATCGGGAGAAGATCTATCGAATAACGCGATGAAATATCATCTTTGGTGTGCATCAAATTCCTTAATCAATGATTCTATCAGACTTTAGATTTTCCAAGGAACTTTAACTGGTTCAACAACCAAATGATACATTGAGCTACCTCACACTTCTTTCCATAAATTTAATTCCCTAGTAAAAACCTTTTTCACCCATTTTCAGCTTTTGATTCAATATGATACTGGTACCGAACTATTGACTTCCTTAAAACAATAAAAATAGACTCACATTTTCGATCTTATACATGAATGGAGACGTAGGCATCAGTTAGTCAAATTTTTTATTCCAAATCAAATTTTAGCTGAATGGTTTATGAAGTCATTGCTTCCTGCTATTACCAAGGGTGTTTCTAAGGGAGTTTTTGGGATGGAAGAGCAGGTAATTTCTCATGCCCATTAATTAGACTTAGTCTATACCCAATCAGGCACCTTGTACGAGAAAATCACAAATTTATCATGCCCAACAATTTCAAATGATCAAGCAAGATCTAATATTGATGATGGTATAATAGGTTTTGTGAGCCAACAATCTAAGGAGAAAAATAAAAATTCTAAAAGTACACATACTTTGGTATACAAGATTCACCTATTGGCATTATGATACAGGTGTTGTCCTTGATGGAAACTCACTCAGATGAAAGATCACAGTGCAGCAGGTCAACAACAAAGAATTACAGATCAAACTCCAAAGAATGAAGAAAGAGAGGTATACGCAGGTTCACCTTGTCCAAGCTGCATATACATGCAGGTTTACTGAACAAAAGGAGCGTATATGTACACACACACGTTCACATAAGGAAAAGCACGTATATCTTGGAAAACCAAAAGTTTTTGGTCCAAGGTATTTCTTGGTCCAAGGTATTTGACCCAAGGTAATTGGCCTCAGGTATTTGGTCCAAGGTATTGGTCCTAAGTAGTTTTGGTCCATGGTATTGAGAAAGGCCTAAAACTGTATAAGGAGGAGAAGATCATTAGACCAAAGGTGTGCAAGGATTTGAATATCATATGAAGTGTTGGATCATATATGCAAGTTAATGAGCTTCTGATGGTTTGCTTGATCTGATCTAAGGATGCACCTATATGGCTGATGAAGGTTGATGGACCAGGATCATAAAGGCTTAAAAGTATTATCATTATGTGGTTTGATCTTGAACAGTCTAGATCTGAATACTGATGCATGTTTTATTCTGTAAATGTGATGATCTGGGTATGACTGAAGTCTGGAATAGTTGTTATGTTTTAAGCTAGCATTTACAGATCTGCATGTAGGTTCACTTTAGTAAAAGAGTGTATACATGCTAGTTCAACATATCAAAGTGGTGTATACATCATAAATTTGAATTTGCAGATCTGTACGCTGGTTCCTTTTGGTAAAAGTGCATATACATGCTAGTTCCACACATGGAAGTAGCATATACCTTATGAAGTATGATGTTTAAAGTTTCAGTTGTTTCTGTTTGCTGTTGCAGATTTTTGGGTTTTGCTTTGGGTTTTGGTGACTGTATTCTGGTGAAAGTGTTCTACATGATCAAATTGATTGATTGTGATTTTCTACAGTGATGATGGGTTGTCAACTGATTGATTGATTCAGTTGTGGTTGATTCAAAAAGTGATGATTGAGTTTCAATGATTGGTTGATGCAGATGTATTTGATGGTTGAATTGCAGTTATGATTTTCTGAGTTTCAATTTTGTTGATGGGTCCAGTATGAAAATTGGATGAAACGTGGCCTTCAGATTGTGGTGTTGTGTTCCAGGAGTATCCAGTCTTAAAATTCATGAAACGTGGTCCCTGGTGGAAGAATGGAGTTTTCTGTAGGTTGGCACCTATGTACTAGTAAATATATTGGCTAGTACAAGAGCTAGGGGGTTGTAGCTCCCTTCCAGTAGTAGCTGGAGAACGAGATAAGGTTGTAGACTTCTGCAGGTGGGTGCCTACGTACTGGTATGAGTCTGCACTAGTACAAGATTGTAAACATATTTTCTTATTATTAAAAGAAGATAGAGACGAAAACAGCAGGTGGTTTTTACCCACATTGGGTTTCCACCTTATATCTTGGTGTTCATGTGTGTTTCTTATGTGTGATGCTTTATTATGCTTTTAATACATTGTCTAATAAATCTCTAATATACTAGTTTAAGCTCAATACATGATAAATTGTCTAAATAAAAAGTTCTCTCCATATACGCTGGTGGCTATAAGTACAGTCGCGTGTACATGCTAGTTCACTTCATTGAAGTAGCGTATATAAATCTGTTTGGGGAATAAAATTTTAGATATGATAATACTGATTCACCCCCCTCTCAGTATTATTTCCTACATCACCTAGTGAAAGAATTTCTTAAGAGGCTACTTCTAAAATTAATGTCATAGAATCATCTACTGGAAAGATTCAATCATCCGAAAGTAAAAAGAAGGGTAAATGTAAATCGAAGCAAAATTATTCTCCGAAAGAGAAACCCATTAAAACTGAACCCACTGACAAGAAAACGAAACCTCGTTATTGTTGTCTTATATGTAATGAAGATCATTATATGAAGGAATGCCCACATCAGGCATAGGTTTTCAAAATAATTAAAGGTTCTCCAACTCTCATTGTTTTGAAGGATCCCTTTCCTTCTCAAGTCAAAAAAATGGTTCCTCATAACCCATATTCCTCTTCCACATCGCAAGATATCATGATGATATCTTTGCAACAAGTTATGGTAGTTACGAGATCAAAATATTACGGATTTAAGGGTCATGTGGTCAATGGGAATGAGACTAGTTCGTTTGGTCAACCTTCTAATTCAATTCCTCCTCCTCCTTCTGAACCATTACAGATCATGAAACTGAATCTTGGTATGATGATTTGACCACCTCCCAAAGGTGTGCTTTGAAAATCATCTTTCAACCCACATGCTAGAGTTGAACACAATGATAACATTGTTGGAGACCTGGTAATGTCTCCTTCAACAATGTCATCTTTCAAGGTGTTGCAAAGTCACCCATCACATTGAAATTTATTATTGTCAACCATTAGATCTATTGATCCACAAGATTCTATTCTAATTATCTTTTATCTTGAGAGTCATATACCTAGACTCCCACATCAACTGGCATTCCATATTCGAGTTTTTTTCAAAACCAGATGGGTATTTCACACAGTTGTTGACGAAGGAGATTCTATGTTTATCATGTTGATTCCTTGTTGGAAAGCTTTAGTTTCTCCAACTATCAATAATTCACCTACCACTTTGAAAGCCTTTGATGGAAGACTTTTTCACCCTTATGGAATCACGAATGATCTGCCCATAGAGTTAGAGGATAAAATGATCATGATCGAAGTTGAAGGATTTTATTATTAACTCAATTACAACCTTTTGCTTGGTGTTGGACCTACATTATGTCAGTAGTGGTCTCATTGTTTTTTTGTATGATACAATTTCCTCACAGGGAGAAAATTGTCAAAGTAGACTAATTGTCTTACTACACTTCTGAACTTAACTCTACAAGTAGCATACATTTTGTTGGAAAAAAGAATACTCTTTATGAGGATATTGGCGTTGTTTTTCTCAAAGACTCATCACTGATGGGAACCTTTGCACTCCCTCCATTGATTTTTCCTTCTAATTTTTCCGAGGTTAACATGATTACATCAAGCACTATGGAATATTTTGATCCATGGATAGTGCCTTTAGAGTCTGAATTTACCTCCTATGGAAACAAGATCCCTTTGAGCCCGCTTGAATTGGATTACCAGGCAGTTCAATCGTTTTTTAGCCCATAATCTTTTGAGATTGATCGAGTGAATGCGATCAATGATAATTATTATCCTTTACCTTGGTTAGAACCAATTTCACTTCTTGATCCTTTCGACTATACGTTTTTGACTGATGAAAGTGTTATGGAGGGCATGACTCTGAATGAAATTCCATGGAACGATTATCATCATCATTCATTGTTTCTCCACTACCCTGATAAAATCCAGAATGATTTTCCAACTCTGTTTTCACCTGAGATTGTAGATAGTCTAGAATGTCCCATGTCAGTTTTTCAAGATGAATTTGAAAGTAAAATGGGAAACATATCTACAACAATCGCCACTGATATCTCAGTGAAAAAATGAATTATGGAAAATATTCACATATGTGCTTCATGCTCATTTGAAGATATTCCCCTATTTCAAGAATTCTGTGACATTTTTGCCTGGTCTTATGAGGAAATGCCAGGAATTGACCCAAAGATGAAGACTTACCTAGATGCAAAACCTATCAGACAACAATTACGTCTAGTTCATCCATGAAAGTCTAATGTGATTAAAGTTGAGGTCGAGAAGATGAACAAAGCAGGTTTCATCTACCCGGTTCCCTTGATTGATTGGGTGTCCAATATTGTAGATGTTAACAAGAAGGAGGGAAACATTAGAGTATGCATTGATTATAGGGATATCAATAAGGCTTGTCTGAAGGAAAACTAACCTAATCTATATATTGATCAAATCATTCACATATGTATTGGAAATGAAATGTTCTCATTCATAGATGAATTTAATGGCTACAACCAAATCAACATAATCCCAGCTGATCAACATAAAACCACCTTCATCTTTCCATGGGGGACTTTTGCCTATAAAAAACTCCCATTTGGTTTAAAGAATGTCGGTGCAAGATTATAATTGGCTATGTCTTACACATTTCATGATATTAAGAATATTTTGCAACCTTATTTGGATGACTTACTGGCTCATTCGCTGAGACAGGAAGAGCATCCAACTCATTTGAGAGCTATCTTTATCAAATGTTGTCACTATACTATATTCTTGAAACCCCACAAGTGTGTTTTTTGTGTGCAATCTGGTCAATTTTGAGGATTTGTGGTTTCAAAGGAAGGCATTCATGTTGATCCGCTCAAGGTTGAGGATATTCAGAATTTGACACCTTCCAATCTTCGCCAACTCCAAAGTTTGCAAGGGAAAAAAAATTATGCGTCAATTCATCTATAACTACGATGAGTTAACTAAATTTTTACTCGACTATTGAAAAATTGCATCTCATTTACTTGGGATGAAGTGGCTCAAAAGGCCTTTGATGCACTTACACATGCGTTAACCCATACACCATTGTTGCACCCTCCTGATTACCATCGAGACTAATTTTTATACTTAGATGCATCTGATGTCACTATTGGCATGGTTTTAGTTTACGAAAACGAATTGAGGGAAGAGAATGTGATATATTACTTGAGTAGAAATTTGACCAAAACTGAACCAAACTATGCACATGTTGAAAAATTGGCCTTGGCAGTCGTTCAAGTTGTCCAGCGATTTCGTCGCTACATTCTATTGTGAAAATCTACCATGATTTCCAATTGCAATCCCATGGTTTACATTCTTACGAGACAATTTACAGGGGGCAAGTATTCCAAATGGATAGTTATCTTGAACGAATTCGATTTGGAATTCATAAAATCTAAATCTAAGAAATCACTAATATTTGTTGAATTATTGTGTTACTTTCCCATACTAAGACAAAAATTGTGGCAGAGGATTCTCTTCCTGAGGAATCTCTCTTTCTTATCAGTACTTTAGACCCCTGGTATGGATATATCATCATTTATCTTTAGACCCAGAAATTTTAGACAAAACTGAATCGAACTAATCATCATCGTATCTGGTACCAATCCCAAAAATACAATATTGTTGGCGATACACTTTATCTTTAGATATTGTTGGAATATTGTTGGTTGATTGTTGAAATATTGTTGGTTGATTATGATGGAATTCCATTAGGAAAGCCCATAAATGGTCTTTACTTGAAGAAATATTATGCTTAGATTGTTCAGTGGAGAATTTGAATATTGTTGTACCATATTTTATGTGTGGCAGTTTTTCACAGCCTTTTACATTTTTTGGCTACTTCTCTTGCTTATCTTGTGTTACACTTGATTCGTATATGTTGAAACTCCCTCAAAGTTACATTGGCTTTGTTGATAGCGCTAGTCATAGTATTTGGAATTTATCTTCCACAACTGAGGTCATTTATTCGCCAACATATGAGCTAGTTTCTATTCATGGGATATGCCTTGGTCGAACAATGAATAACATTGCAAAGTATAACACAGTGATTGAGCTATTATCTAATGCCATTTTCATTTGGCATCCAACGACTGATCGTTATATTAGATTCTCAACTCATAGTATTACATTTGAATGGTGTCTATTCAGTTAGAAGTGCTTCAATGTTAAAAATGTTTTTGTGAGTTCGTCTCTTTGAAAGAGAGTTTGATTATATCAAGTATCAACACATTCTGAGAAGTTTAGACACATTAACTGGTGCATTGGCTAATTATGTGTTAAATTCACATTTGTAAAACATCTGTAAAAAATAAAAAATAATATTCATACATATATTGTACAAGATAGACTAAAATAGAACTAGTACCTTTCATTAGTTAAATGTCTATAAAAATTGTGGTTTTTAAAAAAATTTTAGGTTTTAACCCTGTACAGAAATTACCTCCATACAAATTCTAAAACACAGAAAATAAACAATGTGAGATCATAACACATAAAACACATATACACAGAGATTTTCCCCCGGATCCCAAAACCGGGACTACCAACTTGATTTTTCATTATGTTCCTTTCAATGTTATAATACATATTTATACATGCCGAAGCATCCAATAGCATGGACCAAAAACCATCGCGTCCAATACCATGGACCGAAAACCATCACATCCAAAAAAAAATGTGTGAAAATCATGCACAAAACCATAGGTGGGTCTGCCCAACCTAACATAGGGTCCAAAACCAAAATTTTCCAGGGCGCTGCCTCGGACCCCATAAAGTGGGGTTACGGATGCCCCTCAAACCCCCTGTTAACTATGTGGAAAGAATATAACACAACCCAACATTCCCCCACTTGTTGTTTTCTTTCCATAAGGGGCCACAAGAGAGCTTAGTTGTTTTTCTAGCCCTGAAATGTCCATTGTCTCTCTACACCAAGAGAACTTCTCAGAGATCACAGATTTTGTCAATGCATCTGCAGTATTCTTCAAAGTGTCCACTTTACCAGCAACACCTTTTTGTCTTCTATCATATCCCTCACAAAGTGATATTAAACATCAATGTGCTTTGTCTTTAAATGATATGCGGGGTTCTTTGCCAAGAAAATTGCACTTTGGCTGTCACAGTCTATCCTTATAGCTTCTTGTACTAACCCCATACTTGAACACAATCTCTGCAACCAAACTGCTTCCTCACTTGCATGAGTGGCTGCCATGTATTCTGCCTCTGTAGTTGATAGTTCCACTACAGATTGTTTCTTACTCATCCAACTAACTGCACCTCCAAATAGGTTAAACAGATACCCACTTTTAGATCTTCTCTAATCCAGATCTCCAGCCCAATCTGCATCAAGATAGCCATGAATATCCAAAACTTTGTCCAATCCTGGTCTTCCTTGGTAGCACAAACCATAATCACTAGTGCCACGCAAATACCTGAAAAACCCGCTTCACTGCTATCCAATGCTCCTTTCCTGGTTTTGACATAAACCTGCTCAATACTCCCACTGCATGTGCAATTTCTGGTCTAGTACAGACCATTTCATACATCAAGCTATCGACTGCACTTGCATATGGAACATGGGACATGTCCTCTTCCTCTTCTTATGTCTTGGGACACTGTTCAGTAGATAACCTCACACCTACAGGAATAGGAACCTTCACTAGTTTACTATCTTACATATTAAACCTCTGCAGTATTGTCTCGACATACTTCCTCTGGTTTAACCAGAGCTTCCTCTTTGCCCGATCTCTTCTAATTTCCATGCCCAAAATATAGTTTGCAGCACCAAGATCTTTCATGTCAAATTTGGAGGACAATTGGGTCTTCAAATCCTCGATAATTTCTTTGTCATTTCCAACCAGCAACATATCATCCACATACAAGACTAGATAAATAACATGGTCACCAATTAATTTAAAATACACACAATGATCTGCTTTGCTTCTAGTGAAGCCAAGTCCCCATATAAACATATCAAATTTCTGATACCACATCCTTGGTGACTATTTTAACCCATACAGAGACTTATTTAACTTACATACCAGTTCTTTCTTACCCTTCACCGCAAAGCCTTTAGGTTGCTTCATGTAGATCTCCTCTTTTAGATCCCCGTGAAGAAATGTTGTCTTCACATCCATCTGTTCTACCTCAAAATCAAAAGCAGTAGCAACAGATAAAAGTAATCTAATAGAAGTTACCTTGGCAACAGGAGAAAAAATATCACTAAAATCAATTCCTGGCACCTGGGAATAACCCTTTGCTACTAACCGAGCTTTGTATTTCTCCACTTTTCCTTCTGCATTTGTCTTCTTTTAGAACACCCATTTTCTGCCAATGGGTTTCCTTCCAGATGGCAACTCCACTAGATCCCAAGCCTCATTTTTGTGCAAAGATGCCATTTCATCAACCATGGCCTCTTTCCAGAGTTTTCCATCCTCTGAATCCACTACTTCCTTCACAGTTCTGGGATCATCATCAGTAACAGACAAAGCAAAATTTGAACAGAAAGCAAATGGACTATACCTTTCTGGTTGCCTTCTTTCTCGAACTAATCTTCTCACAGCCGGAGTTTGTGACTCTTCATCTTCTGATTCCTCCTCTGTTGTAGAGTCTGATTCTTCCTCCTTTAGCTCAAACTCTATCTTCTCAGGTTCCTTTTGTTGGACTTCATGTTTAATAACATCTTTCACCTCTCTGAACACCACATCTTGGCTGTACACAATCTTCCGTGTGACTGGGTTCCAAACCTTATAACCCTTTAAACCATCCTTATACCCAATAAAGATGCACTTTTCAGATTTACTATCCAACTTGGTTCGTTTCTCCTTTGGAACATGTACATATGCATCACATCTAAATACCCTCAGATGTGAAAGAGAGGGGTTCTTACCAATCCATACCTCTTGTGGAGTCTTATCCTCCAACACTGATGAAGGTGACCTGTTGACTAGGTAACATGCAATATCCACCGCCTCTACCCAGAATTCCTATCCTAACCCGGCACTACTAAGCATGCTTCTTGCCCTTTCCATCAACATCTTGTTCATTCTTTCTGCAACTCCATTTTGCTGAGGTGTATATGGAGTAGTTTTCTGCCATGATATACCACACTTCTTGTAGAATTCTTCAAATTCCTTACTTCAAAACTCTCCATCATTATCTGTCCTCAGCACCTTTATCTTCTTCTCTGTCTAGTTTTCCACTAGAGCCTTAAATTCTTTAAACCTATCAAAGACTTCAGATTTCTTCTTAAGGAAATATATCCATGTATTCCTTGAGAAGTCATCTATAAATGATACATAGTGCACAGACTTACCCAGTGATGGAACCTTCACAGTTCCAAACACATCACTGTGCACAAGCTCTAATATATGTTTCACCCTCTTACCACCATAGGGGAAACTCACCCGATTCCGCTTCCCGTATACACAATTTTCACAGAAATCAAAATCTAGAGAGCTATTACTCATACCTTCTACCATACCTTTACCATGAAGTATTTGAAGGCCCTTCTCTCCAATATGTCCAAGCTTTTGATGCCACAGCATGGTCTTTTCTCCAGAGACCACTAGATTTTCTACTCCACTTTCAGGAACCACGAAACTATTGCACCCATCAACAACAGTGCTACCTTGCAGCTTGTACAGAGTTCCAATCTAAATTCCCCGCATCAATACTAGTGCTCCCCAAACCATCTTGTAGGTATCCTTCTCAAACACTGTTTTTATACCTGCATCATCCAACTTACTAATAGAAATCAGATTTCTGGCTAATGCAGGAATATGCAGAACACCCAGAAGTGTTCTAACCCTTCCACCTTGCAACTTCAACTTTACTTTTCCATGACCAATGATTCTAGCCTTCTTTTCATCCCCCAAGAAGACATCACCACCATCATATTTCTCATACTCACAGAACCACTCTCTATGGGGAATGAAGTGAAAGGATGCACCTGAGTTAATCAACCATGCCTCATGATCTACATGTGCACTTGAAGAAGCCAAGCACACATCCCCACCTTCATCTGAGGTGGTTTTCACCTCTGCAGAAGGAGCCTCTTTAGATCCCTTTCCTTTGTCAGGAGCTTTAGATTTACAGTCCCTTTTGAAGTGGCCTTCCTTTCCGCATTTCTAGCACACCACCTTTATAGGTTTTCCTGGAGATTTAGATCTCCCTCTAGATTTAGATCTCCCACTCAATGACTTATTTTTGTTTCTGTTCTGGGATCGTCCTCGTACAGACAAGGCATCATCATTTTGCCTCTCCATATTTTTCCATCTCATCTCCTTTGTCAGCAAGGCTGAGACTATTTCATCAAACTGCAAGGCAGTTGCATTGCTACATATTCCAATAACCAGACTATCCCATGAATCTAGTAGAGAACACAAAAAGTTGATGCACTTATCTTCATCTAAAATTTTAATATCAACAGATGCTAACTGACTTACCATAGTATTAAATGCGTTCAGATGCTCTGTCACCGAGTCTCCATCTTTCATCCTCAGGTTATACAGCTTTTTCCGCAAGAACAGTTTATTCACCAGAGACTTAGACTGGTACAAAGTCCCTAACTTGTCCCACAAAGCCTTTGTTGTAGCTTCCCCTGATACATTCAGCAATACTAAATCTAAGACACACAATCGTATTTTTCTCTTTGCCTTCCGATCCAACTTCTTCCATTCTTCATCGGACACTCTCGTTGGTTTAGTACCTGGATCTACCATGATCCACTGATCTTTAACCACCAACAGATCCTCCATCTTGAGTTTCCACAATTCAAAACTCCAACCATTAAATTTCTCAATCTCTATCTTTCCACTGCTCACCATCTTCTTTCACCACCAGAATCGATCTCGCAGATCTCCCACTAAATAGGGTCTACCACAGGCCCGAGTAAAACCCCTCAGCAACAAAGGCGTCCCCTTGAAGCCAAAACAGCTCTGATACCATATGTAGGTTTTAACCTTGTACAGAAATTACCTGCATATGAATTCTAAAACACAGAAAATAGACAATGCGAGATCATAACACATAAAACACATATACACAGAGATTTTCCCCTGGATCCCAAAACCGGGACTACCAGCTTGATTTTTCATTATGTTCCTTTCAATGTTATAATACATATTTATACATGCCGAAGCATCCAATACCATGGACAGAAAACCATCGCGTCCAATGCCATGGACCGAAAACCATCGCGTCCAAAAAAACATGTGTGAAAATCATGCACAAAACCACAGGTGGGTCCACCCAACCTAACATAGGGTTCAAAACCAAAATTTTCCGGGGTGCTGCCCCGAACCCCATAAAGTGGGGTTACGGGTGCCCCTCAAACCCCCTGTTAACTATGTGGAAATAATATAACACAACCCAACAAAAATGTCATCCAAAGACATGAGGCCCTGTGGCCTTTATTATTTAGACATGTCGATACATCATCAAAAAAATATATATATCCCTAAGACTAGCGGCTACACATTATGATCATGGTAGTAGAAAAATAATGTGAGCTACTCATCGTAGAAATTGACTAATAGGCCTGGGAACTCCCACAATGTTCCTCTGATAGGGGAGAGGCAAGTCATCAATCCCGACATTCAGGATGTCTAGGGTCAACCTCTCAAGCTTGTGCTCGAACTTAGTCTATGCCTCTACTGCATATGGGTTCTACACTGTGGGAGCTATTAGCTGATCACTGCATATATCATATCTGCATAACCATGTTGTTCTTACCAGGAACACATCTACATAATCATTTCAGACAATTATTTTGGATGCCAAAAAACAAAAACAAAAAACAAAAAACAAAAAAAAAACAACCAAAGTGTGAAGTTTTTACTTAGATTTCCCCACTACATCTCGACTGGAAGTGGTATATTTGGATCACCTATGTAATCCATGCCTGCGTATGGAAAATATTCAATTATGATGATTTGATTTTCCAGCCACCTAAAGAAATTAGGAGTATACTAAATTATTGGCCCTTCGCCACCTTTGTGGTGTGCCATTGGTGTGACCCACTTCAACATGCGAGGGTCTTAAGGTCCTCCTCTCTCTATAGCTACCTGTGGAGCGAGAAGTGGGATCCACTCTAGAGAAAATGAGATGACAAAGGCACCATACCCAAAATTATTGAGTTTGTTGGTTTTTACTATAGTTACTTACCCTTTCAGATCAGAAACTACAGCCTCACACCAGTTGAATATAGTACGTTGAAAACACTCTACGACAATTTGCATCTGAGCCTTTGTAAGCAAGTGAAGAGTCGCACTTCTGCATAGTTGTGCAACAGTGAACCCAATAGCTCTCAAAGGGATCCTTTTTATGGTTTTGATATCAATTCTCCCATCCTTGAGAGTAGCTCTTGGAGAGAAATTTTGCACTTGATAGGTGGCATTTGTTTCACCACCTCACCTATTACCATACTAAGAAATTCCCACTCCATGACGTGGAAGCCCAGATAAGAAGCAAATTTCATCAACAATGATAGGAAGCCTATGGTCTCCAATTATGACACATTCTTCTTGTATATTCCACTTGCCTACTATCCACTCCAGGAAGTCTAGTTGGGCCTTCATGCCCGGAATAGTGAAACAATTATACAAGCCACAATTTGTTAATTCATGTATGGTCTCTGGATGGTTCATAGTAACTATGTCTTTTTCTTCATGTTCATGTTCTCTCCACTCCATTTTCACTGCTCAAAACCCTGCAAACAAACATGGAGGATCATTATAAAAATTTGTGGTAAAATTTTGCAAGAGATTTGGGCTTTTACAATTAATTTTTTTATGCCCTCGGCATTGTGTGCAGCCGCATGAGAAAACTAGTGCATATGTGCGCAGTTCTAGCCTTACAAACTGTGAACATCCCAATTTTTTATTGTAAAAAACTCATTCAATATGTGCAAGCCCAATAAGGGCGAACTGCATGCATTGAGGGCATTTTCATATTTGAAAACCCTCCCCAAAAAATCTAAATACATGGTTAACTGCAAAATAAAAACCATGAAAAGGAAGATATCAGAGAGATGATTTACCTGGAGAAGACGACTCGTGATTTCGTCCAACAGTTTGCCCAAAATCTACCTCTATATTTCTTGGTGAAAAACACACTCTATAACTCTCAAAGGGTAAAAAACACAAATGGTAATTTTTTTTTTTACATTTTTGGGTTTTTATAAGTTTTTAGGCCTATTAAAATACTATTTTTTCCTATGAACCTTTAAAATCAAATTTTATAATGATTTTGACTATATTTTTGAGTAGTGATGATGATTTTTGAGTTTAAGTGTTCAGATCAAAGGTTATTTATGAGAACAAATCATTTTCTGTTGAGTATATTTTTATCACTTTTTTGAACTCGTTAAAAACTTAAGATAAATCAAAACAAGGAATTCACTTTACGTCCTTTTCAGACTCCCTAAACATGAAAAGGTCGTCGAGTACTTGAATGTTCGAACTCGTGAAAGTAAATTAAAAAATGTCTATTCAGTATAAGTTTACCCCTTTTACGAACTGAACTAGAATATTTATGAAAAAGGTATATGTTAACTAATCATGGTCAATATAGTTCTCTCCTTCATTATTTTACCCTTTTTCGGGCTTTAGAGACTCAATTTACGAAAAAGGACAATGTGGAGTTTACTTATGTTTTTCTCTTGAATCCATAAAACTAAAAAACACTGAGCTTTACTTTCTCTGGGCTCGTTAAAATTTACATTGAAAGAACTGAACGATTTTTATTTTTATGTCTTTTCAAACTCCTTAAACATGAAAAATACATCGAGTTACCCCTTCACTGGACTTGTAAAACTCAAACAGTGCAGGACTCGTTAAGCATGATGAGAATGAACCACTCCTTCCTAGGGTTCACTAAAAATACTTCGAAGGACTCATCCACAGGATGATATTACAGGACAAGCATATGTTATCCTCCTTAAGCTTGTAAAAAATAAAGAGTTAATTGCCAGTAATGGTGGGGGAAAAGTGGGAAAGAACCTTTGGTTTTTTTTTTTTTTTGTAAAAGGTAGTATGTTTCTCTTGAACATGATACTCCATCACCTTTTGTGTTTGGGTTGGGAAATCTATTTGTCTCAATTGACCATACCTCATTGAAAGTCTTCAGTTGGTTTGGGTATTACTTTTTGAGACAAATGTTACCAAGTTAGAATTTCGTGTCACTAATATGTTCAAGAGAAGTCCAACCTCAATCAAAATTACTTTTATATTCATAGTCTTCAATAGTGTCGACCTCTGAGAGTCAGTCTTGGATTACTCCAAACTGCAGTTCTTCAAAAATTTACGTGAGTTTCATGTTGTAGGCCTTCCTGCAACGTGTTGTGTCCTATCGACTTCATCTCACTATCTAGGAAGTTGATCTATAAAACTTCAGTACCTTGAATCTTGCATGCCTTAATAGCAGGTTTCTCGCCTTTGACAATAGGTTCTCATCATTGACCAGTGATCGAATGATTCTATGAGTGTTTGACATCAACACATCTATTCACACTTTGTAGATTGTACTGGAAGTACCTTGAGAGCCATTTTCGTTATTGGTGGTTTGTCTTGCACTTGTTAATGGTTCACATCATTGACCGCTAATTAAGTGGTTTCTACTATGTTCGACTATGAGACATTTACTCGCATGGCTAGATTTGTGCTACGAATCGAGAGATGGAGGTCAAGACCATGGATCTAGTTTCATCCATCCAGGTTGCGTGGAGTTATTAAATATTCATGATTGTAAACATAGATCCATTAATGGTTGCATCCATACTATGTCTTCTATTCACATGGATCTTTAGATGTATTTCCGTACTGGTTCTTTAAGACATTTATACTCTGAGTATGGGAATGCCTACCTTAGTGATGATTATATATTGCATTGTAACATTTGATTGATTATTTCAGGTCTCCGACTACAGTATCTAACCCAAACATTGGCATGATAAAGCACTTCAGTCATCAAACATCTCTTATGACTTTGCACTGTAGGAGGCAATTTGTTACATGTCATTTTGTCGCATTAGGTAATGACCATCAGTTTGGATATTTTGCTATCCATAAATGTGTCCCAAAGAATCCCCTTGCAAGGCTAGAAGCCAAATTATTCCAAAGAGAATTAAATTTCTAGATCCCATGGCTCAAAACCCTATTTTTGGCTTCGTGCACAATTTCGTAGTCAATATTTGTGCATACACAAAAAATTCCATTAGAAACTATGCATAAGTGTGCTTTGTCTTACAATGTGACTTTCACACATGACTTAATAAATGCAAAAGTAAAACGTAAGGTCTAGAAGCATTGTTAGTCAAACATATCCCAACTAATAAGCTTCAAATGGATGCATATTCAGCCCTAATCCCTCCCATCTTGGAGCTACCTCCCTCTCTTTGTGGAACCCCTATCCCACCATTAATGGATTTCATCCCTTAGGAAATGGATCCCAAACATCCCCCTCTTGGCCTATAAAGCTAACATAGGCTTAAGGATTGGAGAGTACTATTGGATGTAGGCTTATGCATAGGAATAAGGCTAGGAAGCCATTCATTCAAAGAGAGGGTTGGATATTGTGAGAAGGGACTTGTAACATCAAGGCTTCAAGGTTGTAAGTCTATTCTCCATTTTATTAATATAAAAGCAATTGTTATTTCTCAATTATGTCTTTGTTGATTCAATTTGTGGGATTCCTTAATAACCCACATAGATTATGATTTCATATTGGTCAATTTATGATATATGATTGAGTTAATTATTTCATTTATCTTTTATGCTATATATTGGATTCTTTGATTTTGTTTATGTTTCTCTCTATGCAGATCTCCTTCAGGACATCATGGTGAAGTTGTGGGAAGTGTTGGAATAAGCCCTGAAGCATCAAGGAGAAGGGAATGGTCGAAATCTGTGAAAGGGACTTCATTAGACATTTCGATTAAATGGTAAGTGACCTCTATCATATTGCTTGTTTTAGTCAATTGTAATCTAGGAAAGGTAGTAGTTCCTTGTTTTTTGTTACTATATTTCTCTAAGGTCTAGGGAGATCGCTCTTGTCCACAAGAGGGATTTGTCCACCTAACACTTGGTAAAAGCTAAATTGTTCATTATTGTCTTATATGTTGATGATTTAATTTTAACTAGTGATGACAAACTGATCATATATTGCAAGGAGGACCTTGCAAGGGAGTTTGAAATGAAGAACATGGGTCTCATGCACTACTTCCTTAGGTTGGAAGTATGGAAAGGCGATGGGGAATGTTTGTCTCTCAATGAAAGCATGCAAATGAGATACTAGAGAGGTTTGGCATGGATAGTTGCAAACCCATGGAGACACCTCTAGAGACCAGCTGGAGGGAGGAGGATGCCACTTCTAGTGAAGAAGTGAATGCTATCATTTATCAACAGATAATGGGTTCACTGATGTATCTTGTGAACACACAACTAGATATGTTTTATGCAGTCAACCAGATGAGCCAAGTTATGGTTAGGCCAACCAAGTTATTTTGGAATGAAACTAAGCATGTTCTATAGTACCTCATAGGCACTACCCAGTTTGGACTATGGTACATACTGACAGAGGGAGTGAAGTTGTGTGGCTTCACAGGTGCAGATTGGGTGGGGAGTCCGTCAGACTGAAAGAGTACATGATGAGGTGGAATTTTCAGTGTTGGGTCCATAGTTGTTTCCTAGTACAATAGAAGCAAAGTTATGTGGCGCTCAACTCACCAAAAGCATAAGACATGGTTGTAAGTCAAGTAGCATGTGAGGCAATATGGATGACAAAGATACTTGTTGGATTGTTTGGTTAGATGATGGATCCAACTGTTACCCACTATGATAATCAGATTTGCATCAAGCTCTCTGAGAATCTTGTTTTTCACAATTTATCCAAGCATATAGATATCTGGTATCACCATTTACAGGACTGTGTGCAAAGGAAAATAATGTTGTTGCAGTACATTTTGATAGAGGAACAATATGCTGACATTTTTACAAATGATTTGTCAAGAGGGAAGTTATAGTTCCACACATGTAGGATATGGATCATTGATAATCCCTTTCTTGCTGAGAGGGAGTGTTGAAAAATGCAGCAAGAAATTCTCAATCTAATTTTGCCTTGATTAAATTAAGAAAATTTGAATTTCCACATCAATAAACTACTTGGATACAATTAACTTGTGTGACATAGATTGTGTCACTTAGTTTACTCAGTAAATTCCATTTAGAGGAGTTAGAGTCCAGTTAAGCATGTTTGATTCTTAATTTGTAGAGATAAAATTTAGTTGTCTCAAGTTGTTTTCATTTAAACTAGTTCCAACTGTTGGAGGAACTAGTGGAAGGTCAGTGGTGCAGTGGGACTTCAATCAAACTAAGTGATTATCCAGTTAACTCATTAATCAACCCAAAATAGCTAGTGCATGTAGATAATTTCAGTTACCAAGTTGAGGTGGAGATTCCAAGGAAGTGTAAGATCAGTTGTAGAATTTTCCGAAGTGTATTAGTGTTGCATGCAACTTGATGATCATCATGAGGAATTGCGTAATCCATTTTGGAGAAATTCCTAAATAATAGGGGGATAATTTCTTAAGGAATTTCACAAGAAAATAGGGGCACAAGAATAGGCAGAAATTGACTATGTCTGGGTCAGAGCTTCTCAGTGAGCAAAGATATAGGTTATACACTTGCATGTTGTGCTCAGTTCAACAAAGAAATTGTAATACATCTCCATTCATCAGATTAATTCAAGTGGGCATTAGGGTTTTTAGCAATTTTCTTTCCCCAAGAAAAATACTATTGCATGTGTGTGATTTCTGATTTCATGTCTAAAATTTTTGTTGTAAATTGTGAATTAATGTCCGTGGAACAATAGAGCAGGTTGGTGTCTTGTGATTTTGCTTAAAACTTCATAAGCAATTGCAAATCTACATCATAATTTCTACAAAACTTAATCAAGATATACAAATTATGAAGTTTCCCTTAACTTAATATAGTTGTATTACAACCAAAATCTGAAATACACTTGTATATAACAAAATAAAACTATGCCTTAACCAAATCTAGAAAATATGAACGGATCATTTAAATATTTATGTTCAAGTATTAAATGTGTTTGGTTAAAATTAAGTATTCATAACAATAATAAAACAACTCAAGTTACACACTTAGGTGTTGAGAGAACAATACCAAATATACTCAAATAATAATCAAATATTAGATACAATGTTATAGTGGCATAATAGATAACAATAAATAAACACATAGCTACCAATGCAACCAGCTAACTATGAGCCAACATGTTAAGATCCTTTATAAATATAAAACATATAAATATAAAAAGAGATGAACTCATTTGGTTGAATTCAACCAATGTCTACTCTTTGCCCTTTAGAATGGTCATAAAACTACATGTTTACACTTGATATTACTAATAAGTTTACGATACCTATTCTTATATCAATAAGAATTAATAATTGATAATAGACATGACAGAGAGATGCAAGAGAAGATAAAAAAATGAAAAGTTTCCCAAAAAAAAACTTTCAAACTTTCATAAGTACACTTGAGAAGGTAAATATACCAACTTGACAGGGTGAATATACCAACCTATGATTATGTAAGTGTCAGTCTGTGGTAGATTTAATATTGTGTTTTATATTACATAATAAATGAGAACAAACACCAATATACTCAATAATTTAATCTTAAAACGCCAAGAACAAATACTTGGTATTGAACTTTTGAATTTTAAATGTTCTCATATAAAATTGAAGCTACAATTATCATTACACATCTAATTGTGTCACCCCTATCCCTTCTCTATTTCAATTCATCTGCGTTATCACTCGAAGTCGAAAATCATTGTCATTTGTCATTGTGATAGTATTAGAAAAAAATGTTTTGAATGATTTGAAAATCATATTTTTATTGGAATTGGACCAACAAATTCTAAAATTCTGTGGTTTTTTTTAAGATGTGATAAATTACAATGTCACGGTATTAATAAAATTGTTTTAAATGATTTTGAAAATCTCATTTGGTTAGAGTTTGATACAATTCGTTGGAGTTTGATACAAAATTTAAATTTCATAGGTAGTTATTGAGCTGAGAGGTTTATTGAGTCTAAAGAATTATTTTATAATCTAGTGTGATGTCTAATGTTGTCTGTCCGTGATTAAAGTTGAAATTTTGCTCATATCAATTAAAATAAAAAAAATCTAAAAATCTAAAAAAATATAAATTAAATAATCATACAAAACATTTAAATAATATCTACTCATAAAAAAATTTGTATATAACAAAATTAAATTCCTCTAAACTCATGTTAAATCCATATTTAAAATAGATTTATACTCGTAAATTTTCGATCGACGTAGAATATAACAAATTCTTGGCATCAATGGCTGTCAAATACTAAGCTCCGCATCAATAGCTGTCAAGCGTTTATAGGCCGTTGCTGGATCACAGAGATTGGACGCGGACTTTATGGGCAATTGGAAACAACATTCGTTGTGACAACCCCGGAAGGATCCCAGTCAAGTCTCTAGCATGAAAAGTCTTAATTTTGTGGTGAACTTTGTTGATTACACCGTAGATATAAAATCATATATCGGTACTTATGCAGGGATTATGTGTGGATTAGTGATAATTTTTGTTTAATAGTAAATAATTTGATTACTATTATTCATTATTCAATTATTTTTTCAGAAAGAAAAGCTGAATTGTATTATATTGAGTCTGTATAATAGAACAATCATACAAAATATAAAGACATAGGACATATAACCCATAGGATGAGTCTACAGAGCAGATAGCCAAGACATCTCCAGCACCAAATGGGATCAAAAACTGAGAGAGATATGGACATAACAAATCTAACAGATGCCAGAATAGATCATAAAAGAGATAGGACAAAGAAAGGCACAGAAGAACCAAAATAGAGAAGTCAAAATCCCGGGATACAAAAGTCCTGAATGATATAGGACTCCCTGCCATCAGAAATATTTAAGGACCGAGCACTAGATTCCATAAGAAGACCTTCCTTAGATAAGCAATCCGCCCTCTGATTCCCAACTCTGAAGATATGCTGAATTGTAGACCCCTTCATATGGCTCCAAAAAAACATAGTTCGATCCATCCATACAGTGAGGTGAGGGTAGCTGACAAAACCTTTACCATTGATGTGTTCAACCATTGTTTTGGAGTCCCCATAGATAGAAATGTCCTGAATGTCAAGAAAGCTACAGAAGGCGAGGAGACCCACAAGGGCCTTTGCCTCTGCCAGGCTATTTGTTCCCTCACCTGCATTCCAAGAGAGATTATATTGAAGATTCTCATCCAGTTGAATGAACACCCCAGCTCCGCAAGTGTTTTGTTGGGATGCGCCATCGAAAAAGGCCCTCGGGGACCTGAGCGAAGGAGTCACCTGCACATTTCTATTGACAGCATTCGATTTTGAAGAATTTTTGGGGATAGATTCATAAATGAGAATTATGCGTTGATAAATATCCTTCAGAGGCTCCTTTGCATCGTTGAAAAGTTTATTATTCCTCCATCTCCAGGCACACCATAGAACAATTAAAATGATCAGCCTCCATGATTCTTTTTGCCGGCTCCACCATGCAAAAGCATCTTGAGAAGAAGCATGAGAAACTAGAGGGAAGCCATAAAGACTTGCCAAGACCTGCCATATTTTCAAGAGATAGTTGCATTGGAAGAACATGCGAAAATTTGTTTCCTCTTCTGATTCGCACATAAGGCACCTACTCGGCCCATGCCACTGCCTCTTCATCAAATTCTCCCATGATAAATTTTTATTATAAAACACCAGCCATGAAAAATATATCAGTTTGGGAGAGAATCCCAATTTCCAAAATGCTGTTGGAAAAATGGTGAAGTGCACAGGCTTCAAACTAATCATATCAACATAAATATCCTTTACACACACATGAAGATTTGCAGTTGGCAGATTCCATACCAGGTAATCCTGTGGGTTGGATCGGAGGAAACCACAGCTTCTCAGAATATTCCGGACAGGGGTCCAAAGGCATTTCAAAGACTGCGATAAACCAAGATCATCAGCCGTTTTCCAGATAGGAAGAGGGCCATGCCATCCTGCGATCAACTTATCCCACGTGAAAATACCTTTACAATGAAGGAAAAATAAAATCCTTTCAGGAATAGAAATGCATTCATGCTCGCTCAAAATGGGATCTACTCCGATAAGAATTCTACTGCCAGATTGAAAACACCATTTCAGATTCTTTAAGAAATATTGTTCCAACTTGCGAAAGCTGAGCCATATGGCAGAGCCGTATTTTGCTCCAATCCTCCCCAAACAAAACCAATATTCCAGGCCTTTGCCTCGCATGTATTTCATTTTGATGGTTTTGCTCCATGGTCCCTCACCGAAAATGCCCCTCCACAAAGATCTGCATAGGAGCGCCTTTCCAAAGGTCCTCAAGTCCAATAAACCCCACCCACCTGCAATCTTCGGTCTAGAAATCTTATCCAATGTAGTGAGATGATATCTTCCTTGAGCTGAGTTGCCACCCCAAATAAAATTCGCAGAGATCTTGTTCATTTTCTGAACGATGCTTGCCGGGAGGAAAAAGATATGAGCCCAATAAACAACAAGTTGCGAGAGAACTGCCCTAGTTAGGACGATTCTTCCAGCCAGAGATAAACATTTATATTCCCAAGCGGAAATCTTTTTATAATACCTGTCAATAAGCCATTTCCAATCATCTTTTGAGTAACCCTTTGCCTTAAGTTGAAAACCAAGATATTTGACTCCATCCTTGATTGACCTCAAGCCGACTCCAAACAAAACCGAAATCCATTCCACTATTTCCATATTGGCGTCATTGTGATAGAGAATGGATTTGGATTTGTTTATTTGAAGACCGGTGGCTCGTTGAAACCTATATAAAATTTCATTTAGGCAAGTCCACGAAACCCTGCACAACATTGCAAAAATAAGCACATCATCAACAAATAAATTGTGCGATATGAAGTTGTTTCTACATATCCTCACATGCTTGCACGTTTTCTCTGAGACAGCCTTATTTATGTGAAGGCTCAAAGAGTTCATCACCAGAATGAATAGCAGCGATGATAGAGGGCATCCTTGACGCAGCCCCCTTTCTGCTGAGAAGAAAGGGGTCGGGATTCCATTAATAATGACAGAATAATTCACGTTCTCAATACAAGCCATGATCCAATTTATGACCTTCGATTTCATGCCAATCTTCGCTAACAAACATCTAATAAAACCCCAGTCTACACAGTCGTAAGCTCTTTGCAGATCAATTTTTAGAATAGCTGCTTCAGTTCGATTTGAGAGCATGGAGAACAGGCTTTCCTGGGTGATGGCGACTGCATCCATTATATTTCTCCCCTTCAGAAAATCATGCTGATCCTTTGATAAGAACCTAGCTAATGTCGCTTTGATCCTCTCTGCTATAATTTTTGTGATGATCTTAAAGGTTATGTTGCATAAAGAGATCGGCCTAAAATCCTTAAAAGAGTCTGCCTCCAATTTCTTTGGGATGAGAGCTATCAGCGTGGATGAAGTAATGTGGTGAATGCTGCCCAAAATTCTTGTTGCTTCAACCATCCTTAAAAGATCAGATTTGATGATGTCGAAAAAATGTAAAAAGAATTCTATTGTCCAGCCGTCCGGGCCTGGGCATTTATCCTTCTTGAACGCCTTCATAACTCCGTAGAGTTCCTCTTCTGTTATGGCTTGGAACCGAACTTCATTTTCTTCATCATTAAACATTTGGGGGAACAGATTGATACCCCATAGGATATCCTGAAAACTGCTATACTCCTTTCTTTTATATTGGTCTTTAAAATGTCTTACCGCCTCCTTTGAGATTTCTTGTTGAGAGAAAAGAAAACCTTCTTGCCCATTACTAATTTTCCATATGGTTTTCATCTCCCGTTTGGCACCTGCATACCTGTGAAAAAACTTGGTGTTCCTGTCACCATCTTTGAGCCATAACGCCCTGCTCTTGAGCCTCCATGAGGCTTCCTCCTCCTTTAATATATGTTGCTTCTTTCTTTCCAATTCATTTAATCTGCATCTCATGCTGAAAGAGACCGAATTGGCTTTCAAAAACTTAGAGATATCATCCATTTCCTTTTGGATTTCATTAAGAGCCAGTCTGTCCGCTTGTCTTTTATTATATTGCCATGCCTTAACCACTTTTCTCATAGAAGACATTTTCTCTCTAAAAGTCATGAAAGGAGGAAATGAGCAATTAGCAGATAGTTCCTGCCAGGCTTTTGTTATTTCTTCATTGAAGGCCGGGTCCTCTAGGCATGTTCTATTGAATTTAAAGGGGTACCCATACTTGAAACCCTTTTCCCTCCAGCTGAGGGAGATTGGTTTATGATCGGAGATAAAGGCATTTTCAATGGTTGAGATAGGCATGCCCATTTTATCAATGATGCTGATATGAATGATAAACCTGTCAATCCTTTTTGCAATGTAGGCCCCTTCAAGTCTTCCATTATCCCACGTAGGCATCATTTTGGATGGAACAACATCAACAAGGCTCCTGTGGAGAAATTCAAACTTGATTCAGTCTGAGAGTGGATCATACTTCCTACATTTTCCCCAACGTTCTTCCGAACTTAGAGTGATATTCATATCACCTCTTACCGAGCGAATGTAGAGTGGAGAGCAACATAAACCTCCAGCAGAAACCAACCCAGAGCCCCATACTAAAGAAGAAAGAGAAAAACAGCTTTTTCAGGAGAAAACTGCGCATGAATGCTCCGGGGAAGAAAGAAAAAGTTGGCAAAAAAAATCCTTTCTTATTGTGAAAAGGTTAGTTTTAGAAGCTGCCTATGGATGACAAGAAGATGTGTGTCAAAACTGCATGGAGAGATGAGGTGGCTAGCAGGCGTGTATGAGACGTGCATGAGGAACTATAACAAGAAACCCAGAGAGAAAACGTGTCTAAAAGACCAGGTCTATCCACGCATAGACTCCCCGCCTACCCTCCTCGGACTGATTCATTATTCAATTATTGTGTATATGAAGATGGAGTTACTTCATTTTTCAATTATTATGGAGTTACTTCATTTTTTAAAGGACTTGGATAGTACCAAAATCTCCTTTTCCTAATGTATAATTCATGGAGAAAACAAAAATACTAAAGTCGATGCTCTTCAAATTAGAGGTCAGAAACCTACAATGATTTATAATATTGTGTAGACTTTCATGGTTCGTTTCTAGACGTATGTATGAGACTTGCAGAGTGTATGTATGAGACTTGCATGTATGTATGTATATAAAAACTTTGTTGTAGATTTATTAGATTTTGATAAAATAGTATCAGGTATATTTATGTTTTAAAGATATTTTTTATTATTAAAATTTTTAATATTATTAATTATTATAAAATTTTAGGGAAAAAAAATAGTTTTTAAAAATATGACTATTTTTTTATTATTATGGCATGAATACCATATACTAATCTAAGTACTATCTATCACTAAAATGCTAGTACTGGTTAGCCTCTCAAATTCACTATTACAATTTTTTAAATAATTACTTTGAAATAAAACTTAAAAGTAAATTAAATAGAATATTTTCACATATGCTCAAATGCATATATATGATTGTAATAATTACTTTAAAATGAAACTTAAAAGTAAATTAAATAGAATATTTTCACATATGCTCAAATGCATATATATGATTGTAATAAGAAATCGATATTCTTATATGAATTGTGCTATTTTGAAATTTGATTCAGAAAATGGTAGATGTAAAAAAAAGTCATGGAAATAGAAATGAAGAGATTTTACGAATTTGACAAATATAATTGTAATAAGAAATTAATAATTTATAAGAATTATGAATGGTGGCCTTCTGAAATTTGATTGGTCAATTGTATAGCTTTGTGAGATATTAATCTGAAGTGATGAATAACAAAGTCAAAAATGGATAAAATTTATTTATCAGTGCAATAAAATTGATTTTTATTTTTATTTTAAATATATAATCAACTTAATTTCTAATTAATTTTAATAATAAAAAATATTTTTTTTTAAATTTATTTAGGAAAAAAAATAGATTTATATTATCATATTTAATGGAAAAATATTAATAATTTAATAAGTATAAAATAAGTGATTAATAAAAAAATCAATAAAAATGAAATAGTATAATAATAAAAACACATAATAATAACACCTATTATTATTAATGGGGATATTTGTTATTGACAATTATATGTGATGCAAGGTGAGTCATCATCACTATCATGTCATGTAGAATTATTGGTTGGTGGTCAATAACGAAATATATTTTTATTTTTGACAAATACTTTTAAATTTTTATTTCTTTAATAAAATAAAAATAATTTTAAATCATACTTCAAAACTAACACCCTAATATATATTATAAAATCAAACATTTCATTTTAAATTATTATATTTATAATTATATTTTCTCATATAAAATACATATCAATACAATAATGCACTATTGTTATATTTAATAGATGAAAGTATTAACAATATAACTAGCATATGTTAAGTGATGAATAAAAGAATCAACAAGAATGAAGTAGTATAATAATAAAAATGCACATATATATTAGATATGGTGGAAAAACTTATCATTATTAGTAGGGATACTGATTATTGACTATTATCTATGATGCAACCCACCATGTCATGTTGAATCATTGGTTAGTGGTTAATAAGGGAGTACACTTTCACTCCTTGCAAATGCCTTTAGGTTTTTATTTCCTTAATAAAATGATTCATTTTAAGTATTGATCTAACATGAGTCTAGACGGATCAAATTTCTTCAAGTGCAAACTTATTTTACACTAAAAGAAACCAAAGTTTAATTTTTTAATGTTTGAATTGTATTCTTGAACGATATATAGTTTTAAAATAAATTCAATATTAATTCATATTAAAATATTTTATTCATAATTTACATTAGATATTTTTTACTATATACAACATTAGAATATTTTCTTTTAACATATATATATATATATATATATGAAGTTGATATTCATATAAGTTGGTTAACATAGATCTTCAAATATTTTATTTAAATAAAATGTTAAAATATTTTTAAAAATTATAAGGTTTAAACATCATTTTTTTACTTCTAATTACTTTACATGAAATTATATTAAGTTATATTGATGACAAAATAAAAATGCATAGCATATTCATTTTTCTTTTTTTATTAAATTGCTTTTCTATTCAGAAAATATTTTATTTAGTTTAAGAGGACAAGTTGAGCACGGACATACTTACACATCACCTTCACATTGGATAAGTCTCTCATCTTCATAAAAACAATTGAAGTCATATTCCAAAACTAACTCCTTAATGTGTACTATAAAATCAAATATTTCATTCCAAATTTTTTATAATTATCTTTTCTCATATAAAATACATATTAATTGTTGTTTTTTTCTCTCACTCACTACTATATCCATGTAATATTTGTACTAGACAATTCCACTAAAAAAACATCACTATTTCAAGGAAAAAATATATATATCTATTAAATAAATAAACTACATACTACCGATCACTATTTCAGGAAAAAGCTATGTCCATTAAAATACATACGGCCCTACTGAGCCGAACGGATCAAATACATGCGACTCTACTGGGCCCAACGGATCCCATCAGTGTAGCAGCCGGAAGGGACACTACTCTGTCATTATCTACGTAAGTGAGGCCAAAATACATACAGTTCAACTGGGCCCAACGGATTCCATTTGTGTAGCAGCCGTGTGGAACAGTACCCTTGAAAGCCTTAATCTTCTGTTTGTAATTTCTGAATGGGTGAAGGCTTATACACCTTGGATTACTTGCCATTATCTACTTGGGTCAAAATACATACAATTCTAGGGCAACTATTTTAGCCTCATTAATACATGCACTTGGGTACTACGCCGTAAACGCGAATCTCCTGCACATGTAGCCCCATAGCACAATTCTAGTGGCAACAGATTCCATTTGTGTAGCAGCCGTATGGAACAGTACCCTGGAAAGGGTAATTTTCTGTTTGTGTTTCTGAGTAGGTGAAGAATACACGTTGTGTTATTTATGAAACGTCGGGTGGCCCACCGACAAAGGTGATGCTTCTCCCAACATCTGGTACAACTGTATTTCGTTGATTTTTGGGGATTGAGAAGAGACGTCTGGGCGATGGTAAAAGTACAGGTTCGTGCAAATGATTGATGCCCTAATGGCCCACCAGCCGATCCGTGGAATGGCTGTGGAGGGACGAGCTGATGAGAACCCCAGATATACTGTCAAATGACACTCCGACACAGCTAAAGCAATTTAGTTTCTTCAGCCCCACCTGGTGACAGCTACCATCCGGCCCCGCTTTTCACAACTTGTTCTTGGCAGACAGGGCACTTAAATCGCATTTTGTCAGTGGAATTCGGGGAAGAAAGAACTATTTGTATTTTAGTAATTTTTAAATATATTTGGAATCTATGGGATATGGGATAAGGTCTGTAGAATTTTAATTGTGTGAATTTTAATTGTGTGGTTTAAAATATGATTTAAAAAAAAAATGAATTGGTGAATCTCTCAAAAATTATCATTTATATTCTATCAATTTTGGTCTTGATGATGGATCTTTTTTGGGGTTTGAAACGTCGGTATAATGAGCATAACACTGTGGATAATCCACATAATGCTATTCCAAAAATTACCACAAAAGCTTAAAGTTTAATGTTAGAGTTGTTGATAAAATTTATGTATTAAATTTAGGGTTGGAATTTTAAAACAAATTTATTAGTTAAATATGACAGGTTTTACACCTCTCCAACTGTCTTTGTAATTTCAAGGAAAGACCTTTATTGACTGTATTTGAAGGGCAAATCACCTCTTGATGAATTTGTCTGTCAAATTCCATCCTTAATCAAACTTGATAACTTTGTGTCACATTTTAAGCCTATAATGTATGTTCCAAATTTATAGTCACATTTAAAATGTATGTTGATATTATTTCTTTATTCTTTATTATTTTTATGTTTATATATATATATATATATATATATATATATATATGAGAAAAAAGTAGGGATAAAATCGAATGGTAGCACTAATTCAAACTTTATACAAAGATATAGTTCAAATTGAATTTAATCATTATTGAATTTAAATTTAAATGCCAAAAGTATGACTTAATTTTGGAATATGAAGACTAATTTAAATTATAATTTATAATGGTTGTAGTTACATAAATTAAATGGTTGATGATGTTGAAATTGATCTTTACTATTGCACCGCAAAAACTTCCGTGTTCGCTAATCACTTTCGCAACATGTTCTGGTCGTTCGTTGTGCATTCGTTGTGCGTGGTATACATTTAATGGTCTGTTGTGGTCACCAACAACCCCCCTCTTTGTTTGGTATTAGCAATAACATCAAGCAAAGGGGGACCCTTAACAAAAAATCCCAAAAATATTTTTGTCAAAATTTTTGTATTTAACTCCCTAAAAGCTATATCGCATCGCAAAGAGAGAGTGAAGCGTTTTCCTATGCGCATAAATAAGCTGCAATGAAGCGATGCGACATTCATCGCATCGCATATTTTGAAAGCGCCCTTAAAAGAAAACCATAAGGAAATCGCCGATGGTCGATATGCGACGTCGCATATCGCAACGTCGCATAAGCAGCGCACAGTGACCAAATGAAAAATGCGATCTTGCGATTTGCGATCTGCGATCTTACAAACTGCGATCTTGCGATTTGCGATCTTGCGATTTGTGATCTGCGACGAATGAGACTATTAATTGTTGTGATGCGAATCGCAGAAACCACTCATCGCAAAGTTTCTTCAACATGATCTGTAAACCCAAAATTCAGCGCGCACCTTAAGGGAAATTAATGATTGCACGCCTGAGTATCCAAAGATGATCGTGTTGCGTTTTTCGAAGAGGCAATTCATTATGAGTGTCATGATTATGCATTCATTAGAACTTAAAGCTTTCATGTCGATCTTTTCGTCATTTCTCTTTTCCTTTACGTAAACTGTAAGGGAGCAACTAATATAAATCTATATGCAGGAAACATCTAAGGAAAAGGGGAAAGCGCCAATACTAGAAGAACAGAGAGGAGATGCCTTCGCAAATGGATGCCGCATGCAGCAGGGCCGTGGATTCCAAAGTATCACTCAACAGACACTGATGAAAATAGACTATCCAAGACTCAAAGTCAAAGGCGCACAAAAGCAACATGTTTGCAAAAGATCCTGAAGCTCAGACTGGGTAAAGCAAAAAGAAAAACGCTAAAGAGGGAGGACGCTCCAGAAAATCCTGGAACAAAGAACGGAAGCAATTTTCAATACGGAAGATTGTTCAGGCAACGAAATCCCTAACTCATTGAGTCATTCACACGGCTGGAAACCGAAATAGCAACAACACAATCAGTTTGAAAGAAATCTGGGTTATACTAAGTATACACACAGCAAATACACCCAGCCAGAGGAAGATTTTCAAAAATATCTTCTAGTTTGTCAGAAAGAGGTGCCAGCTTTTGTTATTTCTACTTTTATCGCTCGAACAAAAGAAAAAGACAACCAGCCGACTCTTTCCAGGCGAACCTTGCATTGCTTACAACACTAAGGAGCAGATACAGAAACGGTTAGAAATTAGATTCAATTTTTAGAAATAAATTTGTTTTAGCAAAAGGGCGGTCATTTGAAGCCGCTTCCTAAATTTGTGTAATTAAGATTAGTTAGTTAGTAGTATTTAACCCTTCTCATGGCATTTGGAGAAGGAAATTTGTCAAAAAACTTGTCCTCAAAACATGCACTTTTGCACCCTCGGAGGGGGTTTTTGATTAATGGATGGATCGAGGTTTATTTATGTTTGCATTTTAATGTCTGCTACTGATGTTGCACTTCTGTACTCTTAGTAGATGTTAGAAGTAAGTAGAGATAAATCGTTATTGCTTGAAGTTTGTGAGTGAAATTAGTCATAAATGGTACTTTTATCTCTTGATTAATTTCTGCTTATATTCTTAGAGTAATATACAGCTGAATTGTTTATATGTTAATGTACGAATGTGTGGGTTACCATTTGGCACTTTTGTACGGTGGAGTCATTTGTTTGTGCTTGACATATGAATAACTTATTATGCGATATGCTGTTCACAACTGTTTTGCCTAACTTCTTATGCAGAATGGTTTATCTTAATTGATTTATATTCTTATGATAGCTGAATGATCTTTATTACCAGTTATTGTATGAAATCGTTTTAGATCGCATGATGAAAGAATTCTACCCCGGGTTAGTATAGATTAGATGTGTTGTTTTTGTTAGATTACAGTAGTATAGAGTCAGTTTAGAGTTTAGAATTAAATTAGCTTAAAATTACCTCTAGATTAGCATCATCAAAATCTACACACACACATCCTTTAGATTGGGAAGCTGGTCCCATTATCCCCAGTCGGACCTGCTACACCAAACGGGCAACGAGCCGCCAACCAGGTTCCGGACCGGGTGGGTATCCCCCTTGTTGTTGACCCGATTTTAGGGCCCTCAACATATTTGGCGCTAGAAGGAGGGCACGAACTATGAATGGCAACTAAGTCAAAATCCAAATACCATTCTGAGAGTAAATCACCCTCATCAACTCCCCCGACTTCTCCAATACGGTTAAACCCGGAGTTAGATGTCGCTCGAGTATCCACCGCTGCTACCTACCCTAATATATCAGACCAACTCATCATTGAACCCCCGGAAATTCAAACTTTGATTCGTAAACTCCAGGGATTCTCTATTTTTTCTCAGAGGTCTGATAAATCACACAGCATCGTGACTTCGCAGTACAATCCTGCTCATCCCCTGACCAGATTGAAGAGTGAAAAATTTGGTATTCAACCAAGTGAACTCCCTCTCCCTACTAGGAAAAGAGCAAGGAAAACACCACTAGAATCTGACAGTGAGACTCTTTCATCTACTTCGTCCATTTCAACCCCCTCACCGCGAAGTCAACCACCCACATCCTCATCCCAAATCACTCATCCATCTTCCACAATCCTTCCTCTTCAATCATCAAAGATCATAATATCTTCATCTTCTCAGCATCAGGGACCATTTTCTGCACTTTCATTAACTAGCAGCTCAACGATGGCCCAGTCTCCATGGAACAACCCTGGGGCGGTTTTAATGCCTCCACCCCTGAGCCCAATACCGGCCCATCCTGAGAAATGGCTGCCTAAATTCAATCCAGAAACAGGCATGCTAGCTGAAGAGCATATCAATAATTTCATGCTTTCTGTTAATCTCAACGGAGTTACCAACGAGGATGCTATCGTCCGGCTTTTTCCTTATACAATGCAAGGAACAGCCGGGTCATGGTACTTTTCGTTACCTTTCGGGTCCATCACAAGTTAGGACATTTTTCAAAGTCAATTCCTCACCAAGTTTGGCGATGACAGATCAACAACGACATTGATCAATGACCTATCTAATCTTAAAGCTGAGGCTAGAGAACCCATTAAGGATTTCAATTTACGGTTCAATAAGATCCTCAACAAAATTCCCGCTGCTTCTCAACCCAGCAAGGAAGTAAGATGTGAATGGTATATCACGGCCCTACCATCAAACTTGGCTATCTTCGTAGATAGGGTAAACACGACGACCTTAGTTGAAAACTTGACAAAAGCGCTAGCAGTAGAAAAGCGCGTAGTTGCCCTAGAAAAGAGATATGTAATAGAAGAACGCAAATCTAAGAAAATCTCTTTCAAGGAAGACACCAAGAAGAAGCAAACGAAAGATCCTTTCGATATGGAAGGATTACAAAAAGTGTTAAAGGCCATGTCCAATGAGATGATTGACATAAGAAAACAAGTAGCAGAAACTTCTTCAAAAAAGCCCTACAGATCTTTTAAAAGAAATCCTCCCATGGAGGTGAAACCACCCAATGCTGTCTCAAACGTCGAATCTGAAGAAGAAGAAGAAGAAGAGAATACCACTGAAGGGCAGACCGATGATGAAGAAGTTGTGGAACTACAAGGAATGTGGGATTTCATCCTCCCACAAGAAGAAGATCAAGAAGCATTCCCGGTTAGCACACGAAGCAAAAATCAACTTGATCCTCCCCAAACTACCCCTAAACAGAAGGGCGCAAGCCCTGCAACAAAAGATAAGGTCGCAACAAAGAAAGCAACCGCTAGAGCGACCCAATTTAGCCCAGTCCAATCAGATCAAGCACCTCCATCAAGAACACTGATGGTGTCGGATGAAATGGAGTATAACATTATCGATGACATGAAAAAGACTAGGGCTAATATCACTCTTTATGAATTGAGAAAATTGAAACATCAACAGAAAAATAATGATGAAAGAATTGTATGCCGTGCCTACTACATCTTTACCTACAGCTGTAGCTTCCCACAGCATGGGAAGACCTCCAACCAACATGATCAATAAGATTGATCCGAATGACATTGCCTTGATCGGAGGAAGATCAAGATCCCATACTCCTCCTTTTCTTCTCACTTATGAAATTTTCAATAAAAACGTGCACAATTGCTTGGTTGATTCTGGTGCTTCAACGAATATTTTACCTAGATCAATATGTGCCAAATTGAATATTCAACCACAAAAATCCGCAGTGCGCATAGTTCAACTTGATCGATCTCAAGTCGAAGTGATTGGTGAACTTAACCAGGTGACCATAAGATTGTCGTCTAACTTGAAAGTATGCCAGGTTATCGACATTTTAGTAGCTGATATCCCTGAATTCTATGGTTTAATTCTTAGCAGTGATTGGTACGAAAAACTCCACGGATATTTCTCAATCGACTGGTCGCACATGTGGTTACCCTACAACGGTAAACCCAATCAAATAAAGGATGAACGAGAGTTGCACCAAAAGTACATAGTGACTGAATTGGAAGGAGAGAATGAAGCAATAGCATACAACAGCAGTATCATAGGAAATTACTCGGTAGATTCTTTCCTCGGCAATTTCAATGCTCACACCTCACCTTACTTAGAAAATTCAGTTTTGTTCCAAGTTGAAAATTTTTCCCAAACTGATGATTCAAAGTGTTTTAATTTTTTAGATAACTCTGTAAATACATCTTTGTTTTGGAAATTATATTTTGATGGCTCTAAACCTAACGAGGGAGCAGGAGCAAGATGCGTTCTGATTAGCCCAGACGGAAACAAGATCATGCTTACATGCAGACTTGAGTTCGATTGCACAAACAATACAGCGGAGTACAAAGCCTTGGTGCAAGGCCTATACAAAGAAATCGGGTTGAATGTTAAGTATCTTCAAGTCTTTGGAGATTCTGAAATTGTCGTCAAACAGGTACGTAACACCATACATTGCCTGTCAAGTCATTTAAAGCACTACCAATCTTTAGTACAAGATCTGACTTCACATTTCATAGCATTCAATATTTCGTCAATCCCAAGACTCCAAAATGGGAGCGCAAACCTGTTAGCTAACGTAGCCTCTAGACTTATTCCCTCCGAAGATTTTAGTCCCGATAGGTTCTCAATAGAATTAATCTTTAGACCATCCATCCCTGACAACATCACCAACTGGAGAGTATTCAACGACGATCCTGACATTGTAAATTTCCTCACTTCTGAAGGATCCTACTCAAATCAAATAATTGACGAAGACCATCATGATCACCAAATACACCAAAATAGCACTGATAATGCTATACCTAAATCGGTGGTTAAGTTAGAAGATTTATATGATTTAAAAAGTCGGTTTAAAAGGTCTGCCAATTCTAAACTCTATAGTTCAACTCTGAATTTTGAATTAGTAAACCTAGGAACCGATCAGAAGCCGCAAAACATTAATCTAGGCCACGGCCTGGCCCCTGAAGAAAAATTAGCATATATCCGTCTTCTGAGACAATACAAGAACGTTTTTGCATGGAATTACGATGAGCTGAAGACATACAACACTTCTATCATTCAACACACTATCCCTATGATTGACAATGAAAAACCTGTCCAGCAGAAGCTCAGAAAAATCCACCCCAACTTAGAAAATCAGATAAAGACTGAGCTAAATAAACTGTTGAGAGCCAGAATAATTTTCCCTGTCAGACATTCCAAATGGGTATCCAATATGGTGCCCATTAGAAAGAAAAACGGAGATATCAGGATCTGTATTGATTTCCGGAATCTCAACAAAGCCTGCCAGAAAGACAATTTTCCCCTCCCACCTATGGAGCAAATACTACAGGCAGTAGCGGGCTCAGAATTAGTGTCTTTCCTGGATGGATTTTCAGGATACAATCAAGTGCTGGTACATCCCAATGATCAGTTGAAAACCACATTCCGAACCAAATGGGGCACATACACATATCGCAAGATGCCATTTGGTCTGATCAATGCCGGCGCTACCTTTCAGAGAGCCATGGACATCGCGTTTAAAGGTTTAGTCAATAAATCGGTAGTGATTTACCTGGATGATATAACAGTGTACTCCAAGAAGCGAAGCGACCATCTCAAAGACTTGAAACAAATCTTTCAAAGATGTTTAAGGTATGGGATTTCACTTAACCCAAAGAAATCTTTTTTCGCATTAAGTGAAGGAAAATTGCTAGGATTCATAGTGTCGAAATCTGGTATTCACATTGAACCTGACAGAATCAAAGAAATTTCCGAAATATCCATGCCCCATAACAAAAAGGCCATGCAATCTTTCCTTGGACAAATCAATTTTGTAAAAAGATTTGTCCCGGATTTTTCACGTATCGTTTCTCCTTTACAAAATATGATAAAAAAGAATTCAAATTTTAAATGGGGTCTAGACGAGCATGAAGCATTCAACTTGATCAAGCAAGCAATCATTAACGCTCCATCTTTAGCGACCCCAAATTTTTCAGAATCTTTTACCTTATACACATTTGCCTCAGAGAAATCTTATGCCGCGATTTTAACTCAAACAAATCAAGAGAAGGCGGAAGCTCCAATCGCATTCTTTAGCTCAAACTTACAAGGTGCTGAGCTCAATTATTCAGACGTGGAGAAACAGGCATATGCTGTTTTCAAAGCGATCAAATATTTCAGACCTTTCTTACTTAAAGCCCATACCAAAGTCGTAGTACCGTTTCCAGCAGTAAGAAACCTACTGGTACAGAAAGATGTGGGCGAAAAGAGAGCAAATTGGATTACCGCTTTACAAGAATACGATCTTGAGATCAAGCCAGCAAACATCGTAAGAGGTCAAGGCTTCTGCAAGATGTTAGCTGGAGCATCGCAAATTCCTGAGAACTCATCTGAAGAGGTACGTACATATGAGGTAAGCCTAAACGACGCAGAATCATTATATGCGGACACCATTTATTATCTTAATAACGGGTATGCTCCATCGCATCTGGATCACACCAAGAAAAGAGCTCTGAGATTGAAAGCTAAACAATACCAGCTCATAAATAATGTTCTGTTTAAAATGAATTACGATTCTGTACTTTTTAGGTGTCTTGAGAAAACTGAAGCCGAAAAGGTTTTGCAGGAACTCCACGATGGACCAGCAGGCGGACACTATGCTAGAGAAGCTACTGCGCATAAGATCTTACGTGCAGGATATTATTGGCCCACGCTGTTCAAAGACTCATACAATTACGTAAGGAAATGCCAAATCTGCCAGACTGCTGCAGGGAAACAAAAGAAATCGTCCATGCCACTACAGCCGGTTAACATCGAGCAACCATTTAGCCAATGGGGCTTGGACATAATAGGTGAGATCGTTCCTCACTCTTCTAAGCAGCATAGGTATATCCTCACGGCAACAGATTATTTTACTAAATGGGTAGAAGCAGTTCCTCTCAAGACAGTTAATTCTGAAAACATTATTGAATTCATAGATCAATTTATCATCACTAGGTTTGGATTGCCAATGGCCTTAATGTTTGATAATGCATCATACTTTTCTGGAAATGCAATGACTGAGTTTGCACTTAAAAGAGGGTTCAAACTGAAGTATTCTGCCAACTACTATCCGCAAGGTAATGGGTTGGCTGAATCAACAAACAAAAACCTAATCAGGATTATTAAAAAAACAGTCGACCAAAACCAAAAGAATTGGCACAAAGCGCTGGTAAATGCTTTATGGGCAGATAGAATTACGAAGAAAGCTTCAATTGGCACTTCTCCCTTTAATTTAGTTTATGGGAAAGAAGTGGTTCTTCCAACTCACTTAGTCATTCCCTCTTTGTCTTTAGTACAACACATCGATGAAGTATCTACTTCCTCTTTACAATTGAGACAAATGGAGATAATCAAACTAGAAGAATGACGAGAACAAGCTAAGAAAACCCATGCTCACCACCAAGCGCTAATAAAATCCTCTTTTGACTCAAGCATAATGACCAGAAAAAGCTTTCAGATGGGAGATTTAGTTTTGAAATGGGATAAGGCTCATGAATAAAAGGGCAAGCATACGAAATTTCAGAAGTTGTGGCTTGGTCCTTTTCAGATTGTAGAAGTCATAGGCCCATCGACGTTTGTGTTGCAGGATTTGGCAGGTAGAAGAGATTCTTTGCCTGTGAATGGACAGATTCTTAAAATGTATTTTCCATAGAAGATCATTCTTCTATTTTTGTAGGATAGTTTTAGTTTTTTTTATTATTTTGTTTTTCTCTTTCTTATAAATAAAACCGGTTGTGAATGATCATTGAAAAGGATTCATTAAAGAGCACACCAACTCTCTATCAGATTTTGATTTCACTTGTACAAATAGCAAAACTTTTCGAAAAATCTGATTTTTATTATTGACAAATAGAGTTAACTTTAACCTGAATTTGATATTAGTTTCAACCTCTCAAAAAACTTTGATGAAAGCAACCTTTGGTGAAAAATTGTTTTATGTCAGCACAATGAGAGGTATCATCAATAATAAAATAAATATTCTCTGTAAAGCTGTTGTTTTCAAACTCTATTATTGTCGTCCAGAGCTTTCTTAAGGAAAAACAATGACTTCCTCCCTGCAAAAGGAAACCGCAGCATTTAGAGAAATATTCCGAGAAAACACTATATCTCAAAGAATAAGAGGTCTCATCACGAGCCGGCTTATCATGATCACAGATATTATAACTTGCTGACTTTGCCAATACTGTCTATCAAAACAGGGCAACGACTCAAGATTGTTGTAATCAAAAGACAAGGGGTCTCATCACGAGCCAGCTTGTTCAGCAAAAGTGTAAATCAAGTGAATGACTGTGTCATAATTTGGCCACCAAACCAAGACATTGTTCTTTAGAGAATAAAAAAGAAAAAAGTGTCAAAAAGGATTTTTCTCTGAAAAGTTGTAAATAACCTCAAGCAGGATAAAGGATCATTGCTGGATAATATGGTAACCCTGTCGAGGCTATGGACGCTTGCGGGTAGTAGAGGCTCTACCTACGACAAATGAGCATATTTTAAAGCCAGTACGCAGAGAAGACCTTATTTTATCTTTAAAAAGGACCGAGTAATGTCTGGTATGAATGCAAGAACTAAGCCTAAGGAAGCAAACAATTGGAATAAAAGAAAGGTTGAAACAAAGTATCATTGACAGGATAAGGGGTAATCTACTCTATCTATCCATAACAAAATTTAGACATATGAAAATTTTTCTGTTTCGGAAGTGGAAATGTCAATAGAAAAGCAGAGATAACTGGTTCTTCACAGTGAATCGCCATTGTTGTGGTCACCAACAACCCCCCTCTTTGTTTGGTATTAGCAATAACATCAAGCAAAGGGGGACCCTTAACAAAAAATCCCAAAAATATTTTTGTCAAAATTTTTGTATTTAACTCCCTAAAAGCTATATCGCATCGCAAAGAGAGAGAGAAGCGTTTTCCTATGCGCATAAATAAGCTGCAATGAAGCGATGCGACATTCATCGCATCGCATATTTTGAAAGCGCCCTTAAAAGAAAACCATAAGGAAATCGCCGATGGCCGATATGCGACGTCGCATATCGCAACGTCGCATAAGCAGCGCACAGTGACCAAATGAAAAATGCGATCTTGCGATTTGCGATCTGCGATCTTACAAACTACGATCTTGCGATTTGCGATCTGTGACGAATGAGACTATTAATTGCTGCGATGCGAATCACAGAAACCCCTCATCGCAAAGTTTCTTCAGCATGATCTGTAAACCCAAAATTGAGCACGCACCTTAAGGGAAATTAATGATTGCACGCCTGAGTATCCAAAGATGATCGTGTTGCGTTTTTCGAAGAGTCAAGTCATTATGAGTGTCATGATTATGCATTCATTAGAACTTAAAGCTTTCATGTCGATCTTTTCGTCATTTCTCTTTTCCTTTGCGTAAACTGTAAGGCAGCAACTAATATAAATCTATATGCAGGAAACATCTAAGGAAAAGGGGAAAGCGCCAATACTAGAAGAACAGAGAGGAGATGCCTTCGCAAATGGATGCCGCATGCAGCAGGGCCGCGGATTCCAAAGTATCACTCAACAGACACTGATGAAAATAGACTATCCAAGACTCAGAGTCAAAGGCGCACAAAAGCAGCATGTTTGCAAAAGATCCTGAAGCTGAGATTGGGTAAAGCAAAAAGAAAAACGCTAAAGAGGGAGGACGCTCCAGAAAAGCCTGGAACAAAGAACGAAAGCAATTTTCAATACGGAAGATTGTTCAGGCAACGAAATCCCTAACTCATTGAGTCATTCGCACGGCTGGAAACCGAAATAGCAACAACACAATCAGTTTGAAAGAAATCTGGGTTATACTAAGTATACACACAACAAATACACCCAGCCAGAGGAAGATTTTCAAAAATATCTTCTAGTTTGTCAGAAAGAGGTGCCAGCTTTTGTTATTTCTACTTTTATCGCTCGAACAAAAGAAAAAGACAACCAGCCGACTCTTTCCAGGCGAACCTTGCATTGCTTACAGCACTAAGGAGCAGATACAGAAACGGTTAGAAATTAGATTCAATTTTTAGAAATAAATTTGTTTTAGCAAAAGGGCGGTCATTTGAAGCCGCTTCCTAAATTTGTGTAATTAAGATTAGTTAGTTAGTAGTATTTAACCTTTCTCATGGCATTTGGAGAAGGGTCCGGAAATTTTTCAAAAAACTTGTCCTCAGAACATGCACTTTTGCACCCTCGGAGGGGGTTTTTGATTAATGGATGGATCGAGGTTTATTTATGTTTGCATTTTAATGTCTGCTACTGATGTTGCACTTTTGTACTCTTAGTAGATGTTAGAAGTAAGTAGAGATAAATCGTTATTGCTTGATGTTTGTGAGTGAAATTAGTCATAAATGGTACTTTTATCTCTTGATTAATTTCTGCTTATATTCTTAGAGTGATATACAGCTGAATTGTTTATATGTTAATGTACGAATGTGTGGGTTACCATTTGGCACTTTTGTACGGTGGAGTCATTTGTTTGTGCTTGACATATGAATAACTTATTATGCGATATGCTGTTCACAACTGTTTTGCCTAACTTCTTATGCAGAATGGTTTATCTTAATTGATTTATATTCTTATGATAGCTGAATGATCTTTATTACCAGTTATTGTATGAAATCTTTTTAGATCGCATGATGAAAGAATTCTACCCTGGGTTAGTATAGATTAGATGTGCTGTTTTTGTTAGATTACAGTAGTATAGAGTCAGTTTAGAGTTTAGAATTAAATTAGCTTAAAATTACCTCTAGATTAGCATCATCAAAATCTACACACACACACATCCTTTAGATTGGGAAGCTGGTCCCATTATCCCTAGTCGGACCCGCTACACCAAACGGGCAAGGAACCGCCAACCATGTTCCGGACCGGGTGGGTATCCCCCTTGTTGTTGACCCGATTTTAGGGCCCTCAACATGGTCCAGTAAGTTTTAATGGCTCAATCATGAGTGTGAATGATCTATGGCCCAACGGAATCACAGGGCCTCCTAGGACTATCATGTGCCCTCCTTAACGGTCGATCAGTTTCGAGTGATGTGATCACAAAGTACACAAGATCAACGACTCACGGGGCCCAAAGACTTGTCGAGGTTTAATGCTTGGGAGCGTGGGCGGGGAAGGAGGGAGTGGGGAGGAAACCACCCTGAAAATTGCTAGTATGTGGACGGCCTTGATTTATCATGGGATCCCCTCTCCCATTTATGCTTACTGCTATGGTATCCCACTGTAGAAACCACTGTGGTTTATCAGAACCTCATGCCAAGCAAAACCTCATGTCGACAAAAGCTCGTGTTGGGGAGTTAAGTTTTGGTTTCGAGGAATGGAACGTTGTGCTATCCCAAGAGTCGAGACACAAGATTTGAGCGAGAATTTAACCGTCAATCACGACTCAACCTAAAATGAGAATTCAACCCACAAATCCCGAATAACTAAAGAGCTTCAAAATCACACACTCTGTCTGATCTTACACTCCCTGATATAAAACCAATGACCCCTCGATCATTCGATGGGTGGCATACTTTAATAGGGAACCTTCACTTTATTGAAATTATAATATATGTTGAAAATGTAGCTATGGGGAATTCAAGTGTCCCCACTGATCACAGGATATTTATACAAGGCTACGGAAATCAAACACAATGAAGAGAGAGTATAGTTCAAATTGCCTTTATATTACGCAAAACAAAAGAAATTACACATGGTTCAACAGTTCTATTACACAGAGCCAGAAAATTATATAGGACGCGGTGGATCTTCCTTCTCTCATCTTCTTTGCTTAGACAAAAAAATTATAATACAAACTGGGCTAACAAACTTCTCATATTTTTTTTTGCTACGATTGTCCCTTTTCTAAAAACTATTGCCACTTTACCTAGTACAGTATTTACATCTATCCCTTAAGGAAACTTCAACATAACCTCCTAACTAACACAAATTCTCCTAACCTAAGTACCACAAATTACAGAAAAATATGGAAAGGGAATTATTCATGTGGGTGAAATATCTTTCTGTTGAGATGCTCCTACGTTAGAATCCCATGGAAAAAAGGACTTTTTGATCAGTTCTTCAACATCCATGCCAAATTTAGAAATATTTGTTGTTGTCATCAAACTAACGTCTTCTATGGTTGGTTTTTCCATTTGACCAAATACTCAAAATATTCTTTCCCTCTGGTCCTCTTTGCCACCCTTTTTTCCAGCACTACTTCAATCTCCTTTTGAACTACTTTTTCCACTTGATCCTCTCATCTATAGGGTTGGTCGGTCTTCATCACTTATAGTTGCATCTACAATTTCCTTAAAGGGATATAGATTTTCTACATTGAAAATCAGTGAAATCCAAGTATCCCCTAAAATTTCTAGTTCATAAGCATTAGAAGAAAACTTCCTTAGCATTTTACAAGGGCCAATTTTCTTAAGCTTCAATTTATTGTATGTCCCTCTAAGAAAACTTTCCCTCCTTAGATAACTCGTTACTAAGTGTCTAACTTCAAAGTCTATTTGCCCTCTTCTTTTGTTTTCTTGCCATTTGTAATTGTTGTTGGTTTCTTATAGATGTTGCTTAACTCTCTCTTGTAGCTATTGCATGCTTGCTGCAAAATATTCACCCTCAACACTCCCAATTTCTTGTTTTTTCAAGTTCCTTTATTAAAATTTTGATTACACTGAGTTTCAATGTAATGGTCAATTTAACCAACTTAAACAATTTCACAATTGATCATAATTGAGAACATGATAATGCACTAATAAAGATAATCATCACATCCACACTCAGGAACATCAAATGTACATGGAAACCCTTGTGGGAGAGAACCACAAATATTCTTATTTTCTTCAATATTTGATTACATCAATTGGTAGGAATGAACCACAAAATCAATTTGGAGGCACCAACTTGCTAGAGGCCCTAACCCCCAAAGATAAGCAAGCACCAACTTGTAAGCTCTAACTTGGTTAAGGCAGCAACCTCTAAAATATGCAAGCACCACCTTGTTGTAGACTCGAACCCGATTGAGGCACCAACCCAAGAAATCTATAAGCTTCAACCTAATTAAGGTACCAACCTCTAAAATTTGTAGGCTTCAGCTTGATTCAGGAAACAAGCTCAAATTGGATCCACAAGGTCAACACAACAAATACCTCTTCCAAATTGATCATATCATTGCAACTTCAACCAATTCTTCAATCATCAATAACATCATTTTCTTCATTTCTTGTATCAACACTAAACTTGTTCATATGGCGTAGAACATTTTGACAACAATAAAGTAAATACAACTTCTTTTCCTGACAAATTATCTCCATGACTTTTCATGTCCCCCTTTCAGATTACAAAAAAAAATATTACTAATTTCCCCTTTTAAAAAATAAATTTTTCCCCAAAAAAAACCCATAAAACATTATAAAAGTTAATGGTTCAATGGAATGCACATTTTCAATCTGTTGTCTACAAAATGCACTTTTGTGGCAAACATTCAACAAAATGAATTCCACTGGTCTGTCAAGGGGTTCAACAAAATGCACTTCCAAGGTCAAAACAATATTTTGGCAAGCCCAAAAAAACTTGAACATGTAACCTTTTGTGGCTCAACAAGACTCAATGCCAACTCTATTGTTGTGATCCTTGTTCATGCCATCCTTCAAAATTTATTTTAATCATGGGTCAAACCATACGACTATAATTGAGTGCCAAAGCCAATAGTTGAACTTGCAACAAAGCACTACACTACATGTTATGTCTCAAATGAAAACCATGCCAACAATGGGTCATGACTGGCTTCAAGAGCACCAACCATAAGTCACAGCTTGACCTCACATTAGATCACAAACAATGTAAACCATAAGTCAGAGCTCGAATTTGTAATAAAGGGTAATGCAAAAAATTTCTCTTTCCTGCGAAATTCACCTTCTTTGTTCTAAAACCTTTGATGTGAGGTCGAGATATGGTCAACTAAAAGTAGTTGAATTCTCTTTATCCAAATACACAATCTTCATATAAATTAAAACACCTTTCTTCACCATACTTCATTAGCCATCTACAATATGCACATAGTTCTTCGATTTATTCACTTAATCATAATTTTTCCTTAATCCTTACACAAGATTACCATTTCACATGGAAAAATTATAAATTAATCTATCATTAGTTTCAGGGTTCACAAAGATGTTGAAACACTGCTAATTTTAGATTTCACAAAGTCTAAAATTCTTCTCAATCACACAGATACAAAAACAATTCATGAACATAATAAATGTATGAAAACTCTATTTCATAAATTAAACATGTACATACAATTTTACTTAGAACCTATCCTTCCTCTCTATGGCCTAATTTCACATTCATTTGACCATCCTCTCTTTTCCTAACACTTACTATCTTTCTTATTTCTGGTAGGATTATAATATATAGAATTTAGAAACATCACATATGTTTCTAGATCCTAAAATCACTCCATAAATCAGATTTTCTAAATCCTAAATCACTCAATATATCACTATAATCTCTCATGCTTTACAATGAAGATTTTATTTTAACATATCAAAGTAAAGTTTACCTATCCAAACAACTTCTAGATGCATTACTCATTCACTTGGATTTCCTAGAATAAATCAACTCAATATAATATTTACACAGAAGAATATGAATTCTTGTTAAAATGTTAAGACCCCTTTTTGGAACTTTTTCCTCCAAAATCTTGATGGTCTAGAAGATCTAAAGCTCCTGCATCAGATTCCCACAGTAGAAAAATTTATGACCTATTGGTCATAATATTTTGATGTAACAAACCTCCTAGATCCCAAACCTTATGTTGTAGTTGATCATTTGTTTCTTTACATTGTTGTCCTACTCCTGCTATAGTTGTGCTCAATTCTTCACGCCTCCAAATTCTATGTTATAGTTGTCCAGTTGTTTTGTTGATGCAGTCTTGTACAATCACTTTTGTTCTACTACCGAATGCGCATTTCACATTAGTATGACTTGCCTTAGGCATCCACCTCATTAGCATTCATAACCTATCAATTGCATTGTCTAACTCTATCCTTGGCTAAAAATTGCTATCCATTTTTTTTTTTGCATATCCTCCTATGATATAAGAGTTAATAGACTCTTACTAAATTTTGATTTAAACATATCCTTTATGATATGTTGATCATGTTCTATAACTTTCTTCTCACTATTTTATTTCAAGAGAATTTCTTCCTTTGGTACTAGTCCATCTTCTCGTTGGTACATGTTATTTCCTTGCTAAAATGTGTTGTTGTTGTCCATCAATTGTTGCATCTTCTCCTTCTCTATGTCATTATTATATTACATTCTAATTTGTTCCTCAAAATCAATTGATTCTGAAAGTTGTCTATAGTTTTCATCACTTGTATCTCTTGATAACTGATTATCTAAAACCTTCATTTTCTCTTCAAAATTTTCAAACATTAAATTTGAATGTTCTACTTGAGGTTTTATCTCATCTCTAAGAAATATCTTAGCTTATATTTCTTTAATTATAGTCATGTTCATCTTTACTTTCTATGCTTGCATCCTCATAATTAATTTGTAAATTAAAATTTACCTTAGCTTCCTCAAATGTTGTAAACACATCCTCATGGATAGGCATTCATGAACATTCCTCCTCTTTGATTGTGATTTCCTATTTAGACTTGGATCATCTTAACAAATTTTCCAGCAACTCTAACTCCTCATTATGCTTCTTCAACATTTCATTAGAATGCTTCTCCTCATTATGCTTCTTGAGCATTTCATTAGAATGCCTCTCCTGATTATTGTTCTCCATTTGGCTATCTCCATGAGCAAACTATGTCTCGTTCTCTTCAAAAATTGGTTCTTGCAATTGTCTTCCAGTAATTGCATTACACAACTATGTATGGACCTCCATTTGTTTAACCTTGTGAGACAATGTAATCTCATCCTCCTTCATTTCTATGGCAACTTCAAATGATTGTATTTCTTCTAGTAAACCTGCAATCATACACAAATTGCCAATTTAAAAAACGCAAGGCTTTCTAGCCTCATTTGATGTCTTTGTTATCAAATACTCCTCATGTTTCTTTGAAATTTCTACATATTTCATGAGACTCTCAATAGGTCTCTTATCATAATCATGTCCAGCGAATCAATCTTGTTCTAGTTCACAAAAGTGAACTCCTTCTTGTTCCACGAAACTTTGCTTAAGCTCAAATCCCTTGAACTTCTGATTGCTTAACTGGGAATTGATCCTTTTACTCAGTTTCACCTATAAAAAATTACACTTAACTCTCTTATATAGAGTCCATATATACCTTTGGTCTTCCTCACCTTCCTATAATAGTTCCATCATCACATCTAGTTGTACTTTCATGGCAGTTATTTCTCTATCAAATTTATCATGATTTGATTTCTTATGGCTTCCCTCTGAACCTTTATTATGACCATCAATAGTCATACTTCTCCTTTCTATATAATATTTCTCTTTCTCACTGTGAGGTACAATCAATCCTTTGTAAAAATCCTTCACCATTACTTGTTACTCAATACCTCACTTAACCTTCTCGATAGATCATCCTTTTGGTATTCTTAATTTCTCACCATCAGAACCTCCTTCTTTGGAGAACTCCTTGCTCTTCTAGCTTCGACACTTATACACTGCACTTGTTTGAGAACCTTTCCTATCCTCTTTCTTCCAACTTTCAACTGTAACAAGTCCTTTCGAATAGTCTCCAAGAACATCACTTATTATCTGTTATAGTCCCCTTACTATAATCATTTCCACCACTATTACTTGTAATCAACCAATCTCTTTCACAAATATGCTGAAAATAAAATGACCAAATTAATTCTTGTTTGAGCTCTTTCAAACATGCATACTACTGCTACAATTTTCTCCAATCCTTCTATTGATTATGATGTTGCATTCTTCTACTATTCTTCCTCATCCAAAGAACATGCTTCTCATTCAATTTTGCTTGTTAAGAAAAATCCATTCTATTTTCCTCCCAAAGAAGATTCATTTTCCAAGATGTGACAACCCCAACCCTGGTTTCCTTGAAATGCAATGTAAATATTTTTTCAAAATATGTTAAAAATGGGTTGAGTCAAAAGGGACATAGATTCCAAAGCTAGGGAGATTTCTTGCTTGGGATATATAAGGTTTCCTTGTGCAAGGAATTTGAACAATTTGGACACCCATTAAAGGTTGGTTGATGTGTTTTTAATGGACTTATTTTTGAATTGAATTGCACTACGAGATAAGTACGCAAGCCCATGTTTCCTTGGGAAACATTTACAAAGAAGAAAGGACAAGAAATTTATGGAGCTTGGAGGTCGTGCTGACAACCGAGGAAAAAGGAAGAAAAGTCTACCTTTGAAGGAGATCGATCATCCTTCATGCATTTAACATGAATTTAGCATTCAGCATTCAACAACAAAGAAGGAGGAACAATAAGGGATACTCACAAGAAGAAAAATAAAGACAATGATATCAATGTAGTTATAAATTTTAACAGGAAGAAGGCCCCTCTTAGGTGAGGAACAATGGCCTATCGATTCCTTGTATAGCCAGAGGGTTGAGATGGTCTTTCCCTAGATCCCCTTGATGGTTGGGGTGGAGGGTTGTTCATTGGATTCCTGAAAGGAGGACCTCTGAAGCCTATCTTGTTGTTTGGTTTTATAGTGGATTCTATATTCACCAAGGTGTGTGGAAACACTATCTTTTGTTTGAAGGGCCGGGACTTATTTCTTTGGATTCCCTTGACATTCTTGGGTGGAGGCAGCAAGCCTATAAATTCCCAGTGTGTATTGGTTGGCTACCATTGAACAACTAGACGGTGGAGGAAGTTGGCCTCTGGATTCCCTGTACTTTGGTTAACTTCTGAGTGGGTAGTGGGTCGAGAAAGGAGGACCTATAGAGTCCTTGTTTCACCTGGGAGTTGGTGATCTTAATCCTTTGAGAAAAGCACCTATGTCTCTAGAATTTGGCTTGGGGGTCACCACTGCAAGTGAGCCTTGCCTAAAGTTGTCTATGTTGGCATTATGGTGTGCATAGTTCCAGCTAGTTGATGTTAGCATTAGTTCATGATGGAAACTAGTTCATGTTTTCATTGATGTCAACCCTATGTAGACTAGTTGATGTATTGTTGCCTTCCTTGTACCATGGTTGCAACTAGTTGAGTTGGCAATGAGTTGGTTGTGTTGAAATTGATTTCAACCTTAATATGTCAACCTATGATCATAGCAATGTGGCATGATGGCTTGATGGTTTCTCTTTTTCTTGATGTTCATGACCTAGTGCAGGAACTAGAGGAGTCTTTGTTGCAATAATGTGTTTCCTTGATGAGGATGATGTTGAGGTTCTATAATGTGTAGTGGTGATTACAAGTATTTTCATAGCTATTGCAAATTGTATAGGTGTCAGAGGAGAGTAGAGGACTTGTTGGCAGTCATGCCAACCCTTGTTTGTTGGTCTTTAGGTCAAGTTGGCAGTGATAGTTGGGAGACATGTTTTTCCTATTTGCAATGGTGCCATAATGGTTAACAAAGGTGCTCAGCAAAGGTTCCTATGTTTTTCCATATGATTTTCCCCAAGTGCATGGATATAGGCTTGTGCATGGGGTTAAAGGGCTCCAACTGCTAGGAGATAGATTTTTGCATGCGGTTATAACTCATAATTTCTAGTCTTGTGGGTGTGGTTATGGCTTAACATGAAAATTCCTCTGCATTCCTTGTGCACATCTGGAGTATTTTGACTTGTATGTCTGGGGAAGATTCTATATTAATTGAATAAGGTCAAAATTGGTTGAATAAGTCCTTCAATGGGTGTAAACACCTTTAGTGCACAAGTAGTGATGATTAGGTTGGATTTTGTTAACTTTGTGCACTCTTCATCCCAGGACAAAAGTGGATTTCACCCCTAATGTTTTATAGCCTTCATTTTGGAGTTGAGTAATTGTTGATGAAGTGAGTATGTGAGTGAGAAGGCTACAAAGAAGTAGAGGAATGCTTCAGAAAGAAATTATAGCTTGTGCATGAGTGTTAATGGCAGTAGAATGAGTAGATCTATTTGTTGAAGCATAGTACTGATGCAAAGTTTCAGATTGCAAATCAAATATGCAGAGAGATGTAGCAGAGTTGTTGGTAGATATGGAGAGCTTGGTATAGCTACAAAATTTATGACTCTCAGATTTTTTTTTGTAGGGGAATTTGGTAGATATCCATTTTGTTTTATGCTATTGATTATATTATACCATAATTATATTTTGTAGTGAGGGTTTGATGTTATGGTTGAGTGTGAGATTTATTTTTTCTATTGGTGATAGTATTGTTCAATATTTGCTTGATGGATTATGGCCATTATTTTGTTTAGTAGAGAGAATGTTGTGGTGGTATTTTTAATTATGATTTGTAGAGAGTATTGTTGTTGGATTTCGTATTGCAAAGTTGAATCGATTTGAGGAGAGTCTCTTAGGATCTAGTCTAAAAATATATAAATCAAGGTACATAGTGTAGTTGAGCAATGACTTCATGAGAGTAGAGAAGGGATTTCAAAGCTTCAATGAAAGGAATAATTTATCCATCTAATAGGAGTTGGATATTCTAATCGGATTTGAGTGAGGATCATTGATCATGGTGGATTTCAGCAGATGGTAGTCTGTAGATCCGTGTGAGAACATAGTCTTCTGAACTAATTGATAGAATTGAATCTCTTGGATGATGGGAGTCAGTTTATTGTATATGAGGTTGAGTATCCTAGTTTATGGGATTCAACGAGTCTATGTAAAAGACATTTCTTGACATAATAGAGATTTAGAGCAACACAATAGCAACAAGGGTGGTTTTTTTCCCAAAGAAGGGTTTCAAATAGATATTTTGTGTCTCTTTTGTGGATGTGTTTTTGACGTGTTTTTTATTGTTTCTCTCATGATTATCTTGCTTTAACTTGTTATACATTTTATGTGTGTGAGATAATTTAATGTATTGCTAGTTAATATATGTAGAAATATGGTGATAGAATTGCAACTACTCAAGAAATTTAATATAAATCAACAGACACAATTCTACTCTATTTCTCGGTGGAAATTAATTCACAATTTAGAACAACATTCACAAACATACATCAATCACATAAATAAGTACAAATATTTATCTAAGGGAAACCAACTCATAAAAACCACTTAAGCTTGCTTGCATTAATTAAATGAATAGAGAATGTATTATAATTTCTGACTCACTCTGAGCTCAACCTGCAAAAGAATAACACTTCTCTCTACTGATTGAGAACTTCTAGCAAATACTTAGCAACTTTATGCCTCAATCAGCCTACTATTTCCTTATGAAAATCCTAAGGAAATCAACCCTTATTATTTTAGGAATTTCCTCCAAAATTATTGCACAATTCCCAAGGATTGATCCTTGATCACATACAACACCTGTACACTCAATATTAGTTTACAATTGATGTTACACTACCTTCGAATCTCCATCATAGTTGACAAATTCAAATTCCTTGAATGAGTGCACTTTTTTTGGTTGATTGATTAGTTAATTGGATGATCATTGAGTTAGACTATTGTCCCACTGCAAAACTGACCTCTAACTAGTTCTATCAATAGTTAGAAGTAGTTTAACTAAATACAAATGGAAATAATTGAACTACATTTCTACAAATAGTAATCAACACATGCAAATTGAACTCCAAGCCCACTAACTAGGATTTACTAAGCTAAATGAGTTACAAGAGCCATTTCACCTCAGTTAACTGCCTCCAAGTTGTCTGCTGATGTGGAAATTTCGAATTTACTCAATTTGACCAAGGCTAAGTCAAATTGAGCATTTATTGCTACATTTTTCAACACTCCCTCTTAGAAAGAAAGGGATTTTCAACTGCCCCTATCCTATACCTCTAGAATTAAAACTTCCCACATGACAAAGCCTTTGTCAATATATCGACATCTTGTTCCTTTGTCGAAATGTATTGTAGCAAAATTATCCTCCTCTGCACACAGTGCTGTAAATGATGATACCAGATATCTATATGATTGGATTGAACATGAAATACCTGATTCTCACAATATATGATAGTTTGATCCATGTCTTAACCAAATAGTCCCACAAGTATTTTTCTGATCCAGATCACTCACATGTTGCTTGAATTGCAACAATCTATTCAAGTTATGGCAAGCTAAAGAGCCACAAACCTCTGCTTCCTATTGTACCAGGAAATTACTGTGGACCCAACACTAAAAATTCCAATTGATGTACTCTTTCAGTCGGATGGACTCCCTACCTAATATGGCTTTGTGAAGCCACACAAATTCACTCCCTCTATTCGTTTGTACCATAATCCATATTGGGTAGTGTCTTTGAGGTACCATAAAACATGTTTATCTCCCTTCCAATACAATTTGTTTGGCCTAACAATAGCTTGGCTTAGTTGGTTGATTTCATAGCACATATCTAGTTATGTGTTCACAAGATACATTAGTGAACCCACTAGTTGCTGAAAAATGATAGAGTCAACCACTTCACCTGATGTGGCATTGTCCTTCCTTAAGTTGGTCACTAAAGGTGTCTCCATGGACTTACAACTCTCCATGTGAAATATCTACAATATCTCAGTGGAATACATGTCTTCAGACACATACAATTCCCCATCTCCTTGCCATACTTCTAGATCGAGGAAGTAGTGCATGAGACCCATGTATTTCATCTCAAATTCCCTTGCAAGGTCCTCCTTGTAAGAGATGATCATTTTTTCATCACCTATCAATATTAAATCACAACATATAAAATAATGATAGTAAATTTACCTTCTATAAGAAATTTACTTTTGGTGAAGCTCAATCTAGTGAGCTAACTATCGATCCAATCGTATGAAGCTCAGGGTTCCTACTTGAGATCGTACAATGCTCACCTGAGTCTGCACACATCAGACTCCCGATCAAATGTTTAAAAATATTATGGTTGCTCAATGTACACTTCATCCTCAATAAAACCATTGAGAAATGTTTTATTTACATCATCTGGTGGATCTTCCACCCCATCTGTGCATCCAGTGCAAGAATTGATCTAATCAATGAATAGCTTGCTACAGGAGAGAAGGTTCCCTCATAGTCAAATCCCTCAACTTGAGAGAATGCTTTAGCCACAAATATGGTCTTATACTTCTCTATGCTTCCATCAACTGCATGCTTAACCTTGAAGATCCATCTCGAACCCACAACTGGTTTATCTATCGATCATGGGACCACTTCCGAAACACTATTCTTCATGATGGATTCATATTCTTCCACCATTACATCAACCCAAACTAGTTGCAAAAAATATTGCTAAAAATAGGATGGTTGAGTATCTACAAGCTCAGTCAATAGAGCCATGCAGCCAGTGTACCTCTCAGGTGACCCCCTTTCTGTGCGCAAATTTGAAGGAGCTCACACATTCTCCCTCACATTTTGCCCTGATCTATCAACTTTGCCAGTTTTCTTTCTACCTTCTTTGGATGGTTATGCTTGAGTGGATGTCTCCACTCTACTTCCTCTCTGTTCCTCTATTTTTGGCTACTCCACAACTTCTTGAGGCTCCTCCTTTGGAGCTAAAAGCTCCTCTTTTGGTGGGATTTGAAGCTCCCTCTTAATATAAAATCTCATTCCTTTTTTGTCATAAAACTTTGCATCCCTTCACAAAATGTTATTATGAGGGAAGGTAAGTACACCCGGTAGTTATGTGGAGTTTTGGTGTAACCCATAAAACTTCCCAAATTTTTTGTCGACTCAAGTTTCTTTCTCGAATCTTTAGTGACATGACAATAAACATAAGCTCCAAAATTCTAAAATGAGACACATCCGACTTTCTCCCTGGAAAAACCTCCTCTGGTCTAGTCATACCAAGAATCAAATGAGAACTCTAGTTCTATAAGAAGACTATTATGTTACATGCCCTTTCCCATAAATACAGTGTTAGGCCTTAATGTAGCATAACTCTTGCAACTCTCACAATGCTCTGTTTCTTTGTCTCAGCTACCCCATTCTCTTGTGGGTTGTGGGTAGCTATCAATTCTCTTAAAATCCTTCTTTGGAACAAAATTACTTGAATTGATTTCAAACATACTCACCTCCATTGTCACTCCTAAGATCCTTCACCTTCCTGTTAGCCTCTTTCTCAATTGGTGCCTTGAATTCTAATAAAATTGAGAATGTGTCATCCTTCTTTCACATGAAGAAGATCTAATACTTTCTTGAGAAATCATCAATAAAAAAAACATAGTACTTATATCTGGTTGTGGAGGTTGTCTAGAAGGGTCCAAAAACATCAGAGTGGACTCTATCCAAGAGTTCATTTACTTTGTTGTCTCAATCATGGAATGTGGATTTTACACACTTCCCCAAGGTACACTCCTTGCAAAAATCCCGCCACTCAAGTGTTAATTTAAGGAGGCCAATGGTTATTTGCTGCATAATTTTTAAGGCGCCATGATGAAAATGGCCCAATATCCTATGCCAAATTTCACCAACTTTGCGACTCTGCAATTTCTATGCCTTATTTCTTAATGCGACACAATCTTCCACATCAAGTTTATACAGGTTCTTCACATGAACCTCAATCTACTTCATGTGCTCAATAGCTATGTGTCTCAGAAATATTTCCCCTTTACTAAAGATCACATCCTAGCCACAGCCTTCCAAAACTGCTATAGAGACAAGGTTCTTCTTCAAGCCTGGAACAAACATGACATCTTTGAGGTGAAGAGGGCATCTCAACTCCCTCTTAAAGTTTACTGCACCAATCCCGATAGCATTGTACCTTTCGTCATACCCAAGCTCAAAATGCATATGGAAATATTTCTCCTCTAGGTCACTGAAATAATCTCTACACCCTATCATGTGGAATGAGGCACCCGATTTCAGGTACCACACACTCCCCATCAAAGTGTTGACCATGAATGTGATTAGGGTGAAGTCTAACTTGAACTGTGAAGTTAATTATTCACCTATTGCTCTTCCTGAGGTCTTCTTGCTTGACTTTTTGTGTGGAAACTTTGTAGCATAGTGCCCAAATTCATGACAATTGAAGCATTTTATTTTGGACAATTCTTTCTTCTTTCCCCCTTACCTAGACTCTAGCTTGGTTTGAAATTTATTCCCTTTGCCCTTCTTTCCCTTTCCAACCAATGCAAAAATTTTCTTCATCCTATCCCTTGGATGAACTTCCATATTTGGTATTTTGCCTAATTTCTTCTTGTACCAAACTAGACCATAATCATTCCCAATTCGGTAATTTATCCCTTTCATTCACCGAGTCCTAGTAGCTATGCCAGTTTTTTGGAAGGCTTAAAATAGTTAGGCTCACCTAGTCATCTTCTACAACATTCACACCAAACCCTCTAAGCTCATCACGCACTTGTGTAAATTTGGAGAGATAATGTGGAATAGTATCATTCTTATGCACCTTGATGATTTGAATTTTGTATTTGAGGGCCAATTTTCTATGGTCACTGCTATTCTTGAATAGATCAGTCAGTTCCTTCTAGATTGTGAAAGGAGTTTCTTTCCCATGGAGATTTCAGACAATGTGGTCTCTCACTCCCTCCAATATTATTCTCCTCACGTTAGCTACATCTTTCTTCCATTGGGAGAGTTCTGGGCATTAGCTGATCCTAGTTTTATAATGCATGTCCTAACATATTCCAACAAAACTTTGTCATCGAGCACTGCCTCCATGCGATCCTTCTAGGCAATGAAATTCGAGTTGCCTTCCAAGGCATATTCTAATCTCAATCCATTGAGGGCCATTATGCCGACTTTGAAGAAATCCTACTACACTGAAGCTGCAAATTCAAACCTCCCGAGGAACAACTTTGAAATTATTGTTCTAATGTGAATCCTGATCTAATGCCATGTAGAAATATGGTGATAGAATTGTAGCTAGTCAATATATATAATCCAAATCAAGAGACACAATTATACTCTACTTCTCTATGGAAATTAATTCGCAACATTGAAAAACATTCACAAACATGCATCAGACACATACATAAGTACACAAATTTATCTAGGAAACACCAACTGGTAAAACCCCTTAAGTCGTCTTGTATTTATCATATGAACAAAGAATGTATTATAATTTCTAGCTCGCTTTGAGTTCAATCTGCAATAACATAGTTATTCTCTATATTGATCGATAACTTTTGACCAACACTCATCCACTTTATGCCTCAACCAACCTCCTATTTCCTTCCACAAATCTTGAGTAAATTAGCCCCTATTCTTTCAGAATTTCTTCCAAAATTATAGTGCGATTCCCAAGGATTGATCACTGATTACATGCAACACCTATACACTCGACACTACTTTACAAACTGATGTTACACTACCCTAGAATATCCACCATAGATGAGCAATTATAATTCCTTGCATGCTTGAGATAATTTTGGTTGATTGGTCAGTTAACTGGATGATCATTGAGTTAGACTGTTGTACCACTACACAAGTGACCTCTAACAAGCTCTATCAATAGTTAGAACTATTTTAACTAAATACAACTGGAGATAACTGAACTGGATTGCTACAAATTAGCAATCAACACATGCAAACTGAAATCCAAGCTCACTAACTTGAATGTACTAAGATAAATAAATGACAAGAGCCATGTCACCTCAGTTAATTGCCTCCAAGTTGTCTTATGATGTGGAAATTTAGAATTTACTCAATTTGACCAAGGCTAAGTCAAATTGAGCCTTTCTTGCTATATTTTTCAACAATATATGCATGATTCAGTAGAGAAATTTTAATTGATAAAAATATTAAGAAGTCACACTACTGATTCACCCGCCCTCTTAGTAGTGCTCAAATGTTTCCAACAATTGGTATGAGAGGGGGGATCTCAATTTCAATTTGATCACTAGAGAGTAGATTTGGGGTTTGTTGGTGGAAAATTTGGATTTTTTTTAAATGACTTCTCAGGGAATGGTTGTCCTTACTACTAAAAATTTTAAGGTATGGCACAAAAAAATAAATCTCTGTTTTTGCCTTGTGTGTCTAACATTTGGAGACTGGTATGTCAAGGATGTAGAAAGGATCCAATTGCAACTAAAGCTTTGTAGCAAGATGCACAAGCTATATGCATAATCTACAAGAATATTCATGATGATGATTTGAAGAAGCTAGTTGGTTTGAAATATGCCAAAGAAACATAGAACCAACTAGAATGAAGAGTGCAAAAATCTTAAATTTCTGTGGGATTAGGAAATTTAACCCTAGTGTAAGCTCAGGAGGATAGCACCAACAGGTGCCTTAGTAAATATCATTGGCCACGACAGAACTATGGCACAAAACCAAATGTTTAAAGAGCCATTGCAACAAGCCATAATCAAATCCATGCCTAGATGTTGTTGTGTGTAGAAGGGGAGAAATTCCTTGATAAAACCATCGAGTTCAGGGCCAAACAGATAGCTCATGGTTTGGAAGATTTCCTGAATCAGGCCGTGGCAAGATTCTACTATGAGTCGTTTTGTTGTGAAGGCGGGTTGAGGCTCACTCTCATATCTTTAAGCAAATAAACCTTATTCAATCAGTTCGATGAAACCCTGGCACAAGACCAGATGTTTAAAGAGCCACTACAACAGGCCATAATAGAATCCATGTGTGGATGGAATTGTGCATAGAAGGGAGAAAGTACTTGATAAAATCATAGAGATCGGGGCCAAATACATAGCTCGTGGTTTGGAATGATTTCCCAAATCAGGCCATGGAAATATTATACTATGTGTCGTATTGTTGTGAAGGTGGGTTGAGGCTTAATCTGATATCTTTAAGCAAATAAACCTTATTCAATCAGTTTGATGAAACCCTCACCATGGAAGTCCTTGATTGGACACCTAGATGTTTCCTTATCACGATTGGATGAATTGAGGGGGACGTGGCCCGAAGACCACATCCCTGAGGTTTTTTCTTGCAATTTAAAGGAATGGAAGGGCTAATGAGGCACCAGGACAATTGGACTCACAACTTAGAGGAGGGTGTAATTTCCATTGTGTTAGCCTCCTGCTACAACAGGTATTCATTTTTCATGATTGACATTTTTACATACCAAATATGTCATACTCTGCAAGCTGCAGTGTTCCATATTTCCACAAGAAGCAATGAAAGTGTGCTGGTCCAAATGCCACTGTTGTATTCTATTTGTGATGAGTTTTTTTTTTCAGTTAAGGGAAGACCAAACAGCTAAATCTTGGCCTCCCCAGATTTCAATTTCCTGTTGTAGAATATAGAGAATGTATCTGCCAAAACAGCTAAATCTTGGCAGATTAGTAGATAAGTAGAGAATCAAAGGGACCCAACTGTTTAATCTGGGCCCTGGCAGAAATAAGTGTAGATTTAGATAGGAAAAATTAAAAAAAGAAAAATTGTAAAGCTGGGTCTGCAAGTCTAAATGCACCCACCCATAAAAAAAAGAAGAAAAAATGTTAGAAAAGTAGGCTGGGTAGGTAGCAGTGTGGTTGCAGAATGATAACGTGTGATCAGTTTTGTGGTACAAAGTGTTTTATATTTTCAGATCACAGTGCAGGCAATTTTATGCAAAAGGGGGCTCAAAGGTGAACATCACTAACTCCCCTTTCTTCTAAACTCCCCAAAGTCACTTACTAACATCCCCCAAGAGGTCAAGATCTGCTTGAGCCTCTTAGTTTCATCATTTCCATGACATTCGCCTTGGTGAGGATCTGCTTCACCCAAGGATTGCTCACTCATCTTCTGTGAGCCTTCTTTTCCCAACAAAGCCTAAGGTCTCATACCTTAGCGCCCCCTGTTCATCTCCATATTAACTACTAACTTTATTATATAACTCCCTATCAGTTTTTCGCTTCCCCTATTAAATCATGTATATAAAACTCCCTTATGTAAATACTCGCTCCCGGGCATTATAGCCATAATTCTGCTGAGTCTAGGAAATCACAGTCCATATGGGGCTGTCTTTAGCCCATCCGAGTCATTAAGGAGCTAGTTTGACATCTGGTCAGCTAGTAACCTCTCCCCTAGCCCCAAAACCCCTCAAAAACCTCAAAAAACCCATATTCCACCCTTGTCCCTAAGTCCGAATGTAAATATATCAAACCGCGCCTTTTTAACACATAAAAACCCCATTCCTTAAGATTAAACCCACCCGCGCAAAAATTAAAGGAATATTCCTACGCATATGCTGCCCCTTATCCCTCCGTCATATCACACTCCCCGCCAGCCGTTGGATCACCCGCCCCACAGATCAGCGGTGGGCGGGCCGTCCCATCCCCGACCTGCCCGACGTTTAGCGTCCGGGAGATGGGCGGTATTACCGCCGTACCTCCTGCCACGCGTCAAGCGTTGGGCCGTGGCAGAGCCCTCTCCCCCAAAACCACCATTGACCATAAGCGGTGCACCACAAAAACAGAAACCGCCTCTGCCTGCATCACCCGCCTGCCCGGTGACGTCACCCCCTATCCAGTCACCATGTCGAGTCACCTGCCTGCGTGGCCTCCTGCCACCTCACTGCCACGTATCCCTGCCACCGTACCTGCCACGTCACCATCCGTACATGATGACATCATCCCGCCACGTTGTCCTGCTGATGTCACCCGCCGTACAATGTCACATCATACTGACGCCATCAGCACTTTTTGGGTGCAAAGGCACGAAAATCGCACTTCGGAGCCCCAGAATCCGATTCTGAGGTAGTTTTTGATGAGCGATTTGCGCCTAGCGTAAATCGCTCATTGCTAGATTTTTTGGGCCTGAATGGGGAATCTTCAGGGAATCTTTTCATTCTGCGGCCCCCAGCAAGCCCGAAAGACGCCGAATGACCCATTTTTCCTCATGTAGCTTGCCGGAAGGGGCAGAAAACAGTTTCGAAAGAAACAGAGGTCGAACAATGGCCATTTATTTGTGAATAAGACCCACAGCACCTCAGAACAACATCAAATTATTGCCAAAGGGTATCAGAGGAAGAAGGAGAGCCAAAGAGTATCAGTCGAAGATTTTTTAAGGGGCTTGAAGCACTTAAACATTGATGAGCCCCCCAGAAAGTCAAATCAAGAGGAGTAAGCCCATCCTAGCTCTCAAATCACAACTAGAAGCATTTAATACCACCGAACAGCAAGGGTGAAAATACTAATGCACAGTTATAGCAGATGAAGAGCATAGAGCCACCAGGACAGATATTAACTCATTTTGATACAGCTGTCCCCAGCAAAGCTCAAAGATATTTTTTAGCATTTATTTCTAGATAGGATTAGGTTAAAGTAATCAATTTTCTGTCAGACCTATTAGGTCGGCTGTAATAGATAATTTTGGATAAATCTTCCCTATATATACCACCCTCTATATCGTTTAAAGGGGGGGTTGGTTGATATTTTTTCAGTGGAGACTCGCACTGTATACCTGATATGTTTTCTGTAATCAAAGACTGCTGAAAAGCTTGGAGGAAAGACTGTCTGCTCTGTGTCTAATGGTTTCAAGAAGTGAATTTGGAATTCATGTGCTGCAACATGACTCAATAAGTTTTCCTATCTCTGTTTTTTCCATTTGATATACCGTCTAAATAGCAGGAAGAAAGAATAGCTTAGAATTAGTTTAAATACTCTCCATGCTCAATTTCTGCTGTTTCTTTATGTTTTCCTCTGGATCAGTCATGAATATGAATGCCCTTCGGCTCATATTTCCCCTAATCCATTCATCTTTGACAGTTTTCTAGGAATTCTTAACTGCTCCTAGATAGAGCTCATTCACTTTCCCCCTTTAAGCATAGTGAGAGATTCTTTGTTGCCTCTCATTCCTTATCCCTCATTCCATCCTTTTAAGCTTTAAGTGTTGTTCCATGAGCAGCTACCTTGCTCCTTATTTCTCTTGTGACCAAGAAAACGCACCAGCAGTCCGACTCCTTGACTCCACGCCAAATGGTTTGAAACTTCTAGACTATGCCTTGCCTCTCTGTCTGAACACATCAATTTTCCCACCCAACACAAAACAAAACAAAAACCCTCTGAACTCGAGACCTAGCCTAAAATCCTTTTAAACAAAGCTAAATCATAAAGAGAGAGCCCTCTCTGATTGTAGGTTGGCTAGAACCTGCAATCCAAAGTTGGTCTGTGGTTACCTCGGCCGTATCCTTTTCCGGAGCTTTAAGGACAACCTGAGTGATAACATAATGGCGACTCCATTGGGGACCTTCCTCGGATAATTTTACAAAGTATCACAAAGAAAGTTGGAAAGCTCCACTAGGAGGAACCAAACCCTCACAACCATTTTTCAAGTCTAGTTCTGATCTTTGATGGTGGACAGAGATCAGGCACTCAAAGTTAATATATCCACCTGGCGACTCCACATCATCCTCATAATAAAGACTCCACTGGAGAAATGAACCCAAAAGAAATTTATGAGCAGATCAGGCTTTTGACCTGGATTATTATCCAAGAGGTCATGTTCTTTCTCCTCCATAAAATTTTGCTGTACATATTGTTTGAACTTGACTTTTATGTTTTTCCCATAGAAAATGTTGAAGAAAGCCCTCCTTGCACATTAGAACAACAGCCTCTAAATGCTACTGATGCTCACCCTATAGTCAAGGGGGACACTACTGTCAAATCAAAACATCCTATCCCTGTGCCCAACGAACCCAATCATTTAGCCCCTATACACAATCCCCTGCCTCGTAAGGTTCCTGATAGATATAAGCCACTCATTTTGCCTCTCGTGCTTAATCCTTTGCCCAAAAATCATCCCATGTATCTCCCAAGATTTGATGGAGAGAACGGAGTTACTGCCCAAAATCATATCCAGGCTTTTGATGATTATTTAAACATTTTTGAAGTAGAAGATGAGGATGTTAGTCTTAGGCTGTTTTCCCTTTCTTTGCAAAGTGAAGTTAGGACTTGGTTTAAAGCATTGCCTGAGGCAAGCATCTCAAATCTCCAACAGTTATTCAAACTCTTCCTTGATAGGTGGATGATCAAAGTCAATTTCCTCGCGCTCATAGAAGAGTATAATCAGTTGAAAAGGATTCCAAATGAATCTGTTCAACAATTTTCTGATCGATTCAATCAAGTTTATCATTCTATACCATTGAATATAAGACCTCCCCCTGATTTGGCCCTATTACATTATCCAGCAGCATTTGATCCAGAAATAGAATTCCATCTGAGAGAAATGAGCCCCTCTACTATGCGACAGATGCAGAACATGGCAGTAGATGTAGAGGTTAATCTGAAAGTTAGGGAGGAGAAGTTGAAAGCGGAAAAAGAGGATGAACTTGATATCTTTGTAAAGAAAGCAGAGGAATTAAAGCAGATGTGCACAACAGAAGTTGAACATTTAGAGCACCAGAACAGATCTGTTTTGCGAAAGGAAAGTAATGATATACATGCTCAAACCTGCCACAAAACAGATGACATATTCATACCTCCATAGTTAATGGAGCAGTCTGTTGATATAATGTATGAATATAACAGCTTCTCTTCTTTCAACTGTTTGCCCAAATATGATCGGTATGATGATGACTGTGAGCCTAACGACCAAATCAGCCTTGCAGAGGAGTCAGACATTATTCTGGCAGAAAGCTCAGTTCAGGTTCAGCTGCCTAAACCCAAGGATCAGAATGCCCATCTCAGCCATGAGGAAAAGGAAGAAAGCGCAGAATGTGTTGATTTCAGCGAAGGAGCTTTACCATTTTGTTTCAAGTCTTTTCAGTTTATTAGGGGAAAATATCATGCCATTAATAATCAAGTATCACCACGTTCTGGTACTGATCAGCTAGAGGAAAGTCCAGGCCCTGCTCCTAAAGCATTAACATTTGATTTGGAGCCCCAAAGTGCCAGTGAATGTCAGATTGAGGACGACTCAGAAATGGCAGCATGTGGCCAGATAATCCAACTAGATTCCCTGCCGTCGGGTTTGCAGCTATCTCAGATATTTGAAGAAGAAAAGGAGGAGTCAGCACAAATTTGTCAAGTGCCATCTGAGCCAGCTTTCAAAGAATTACAGCTACCATCCCATGTTTTGCAGAATTCATCTGATAGTAAATTGCGTGATGAGGTAAAACACTGCTCTTCTCCGCTAGTAGGCTGTGAACCACGGTATCAAGTGGTTGATGATCCCTCAATTCTAAAGCATGATAGCTCTCCCAAACTTTTGTACAGTTATTTAGTTCAGTCCAGCAATAATGTATATATGCTACAGGACCCTTTTCTACAGTTTCTTGTTTCAGCAAAAAAGGTCAGCAGCTTCCTGATCTTCTCAAAGATTAATAAAGCCATATCAGATTGCAAGATCTCCATTTCAGGTAACAGCAAGCCCAAGCAGTAGGGGCCATTCATATTTATAATGCTTAAGTGGCTGCATTGGCTGTTTCATTTCACCTAACGACAATTAAGTACTGGTTAGAGTAGGTAGGTAGGATTAATAAGGCAACAGGCCAAGCAAATTTTGCAGAATACTGCAGCAATTGAGAACAAGGCAGTCTGACCTGCTGTTCTTGGCTTTTCACAATGAAAAGCCATCCCCAAGTGGAGCCACTATTAGCCTCCTGCTGTAGCAGGTATTCATTTTTCATGATTGACATTTTTACATACCAAATATGTCATACTCTGCAAGCTGCAATGTTCCATATTTCCACAAGAAGCAATGAAAGTGTGCTGGTCCAAATGCCACTGCTGTATTCTATTTGTGATGAGTTTTTTTTCAGTTAAGGGAAGACCAAACAGCTAAATCTTGGCCTCCCTAGATTTCAATTTCCTGTTGTAGAATATAGAGAATGTATCTGCCAAAACAGCTAAATCTTGGCAGATTAGTAGATAAGTAGAGAATCAAAGGGACCCAACTGTTTAATCTGGGCCCTGGCAGAAATAAGTGTAGAATTCGATAGGAAAAATTAAAAAAAAGAAAAATTGTAAAGCTGGGTCTGCAAGTCTAAATGCACCCACCCATAAAAAAAAAGAAGAAAAAATGTTAGAAAAGTAGGCTGGGTAGGTAGCAGTGTGGTTGCAGAATGATAACGTGTGATCAGTTTTGTGGTACAAAGTGTTTTATCTTTTCAGATCACAGTGCAGGCAATTTTATGAAAAAGGGCTCAAAGGTGAACATCACTAACTCCCCTTTCTTCTAAACTCCCCAAAGTCACTTACTAACATCCCCCAAGAGGTCAAGATCTGCTTGAGCCTCTCAGTTTCATCATTTCCATGACATTCGCCTCGGTGAGGATCTGCTTCACCCAAGGATTGCTCACTCATCTTCTGTGAGCCTTCTTTTCCCAACAAAGCCTAAGGTCTCATACCTTAGCGCCCTCTGTTCATCTCCATATTAACTACTAACTTTATTATATAACTCCCTATCAGTTTTTCCCTTCCCCTATTAAATCATGTATATAAAACTCCCTTATGTAAATACTCCCTCCCGGGCATTATAGCCATAATTCTGCTGAGTTTGGGAAATCACAGTCCATCTGGGGCTGTCTTTAGCCCATCTGAGTCATTAAGGAGCTAGTTTGACATCTGGTCAGCTAGTAACCTCTCCCCTAGCCCCAAAACCCCTCAAAAACCTCAAAAAACCCATATTCCACCCTTGTCCCTAAGTTCGAATGTAAATATATCAAACCGCGCCTTTTTAACACATAAAAACCCCATTCCTTAAGTTTAAACCCACCCGTGCAAAAATTAAAGGAATATTCCTGCGCGTATGCCGCCCCTTATCCCTCCATCATATCACACTCCCTGCCAGTAGTTGGATCGCCCACCCAACAGATCAACGGTGGGCGGGCCGTCCCATCCCCGACCTGCCCGACGTTTAGCGTCCGGGAGATGGGCGGTATTACCGCCGTACCTCCGACCACGTGTCAAGCGTTGGGCCATGGCGGAGCCCTCTCCCCCGAAACCACCATTGACCATAAGCAGCGCGCCACAAAACTGGAAACCGCCTCTGCCTGCATCACCCGCCTGCCCAGTGACGTCACCCCCTGTCCAGTCACCATGTCGAGTCACCTGCCTACGTGGCCTCCTGCCACGTATCCCTGCCACCGTACCTGCCATGTCACCATCCGTACATGATGATGTCATGCTGATGTCATCCCACCACGTCGTCCTGCTGACGTCATGCTGACGTCACCCACCGTACAATGTCACATCATGCTGACGTCATCAACACTTTTTTCGGCGCAAAGGCGCGAAAATCGCACTTCAGAGCCCCGAAATCCGATTCTGAGGCAGTTTTTGATGAGTGATTTGCGCCTAGTGCAAATCGCTCATCGCTAGATTTTTTGGGCCTGAATGGGGGGAATCTTTTCATTCTGCGGCCCCCAGCAAGCCCGAAAGACGCCGAATGACCCATTTTTCCTCGCGTAGCTTGCCGGAAGGGGCAGAAAACAGTTTCGAAAGAAACAGAGGCCAAACAACGGCCATTTATTTGTGAATAAGACCCACAATACCTCAGAACAGCATCAAATTATTGCCAAAGGGTATCAGAGGAAGAAGGAGAGCCAAAGAGTATCAGTCGAAGATTTTTTAAGGGGCTCGAAGCACTTAAACATTGATGAGCCCCCCAGAAAGTCAAATCAAGAGGAGTAAGCCCATCCTAGCTCTCAAATCACAGTCAGAAGCATTTAATACCGCCGAACAGCAAGGGTGCAAAGACCAATGCACAGTTATAGCAGATGAAGAGCACAGAGCCACCGGGACAGATATTAACTCATTTTGATACAGCTGCCCCCAGCAAAGCTCAAAGATATTTTTTAGCATTTATTTCTAGATAGGATTAGGTTAAAGTAATCAATTTTCTGTCAGACCTATTAGGTTGGATGTAATAGATAATTTTGGATAAATCTTCCCTATATATACCACCCTCTGTATCGTTTAAAGGGGGGGGTTGGTTGATAGTTTTTCAGTGGAGACTCGCACTGTATACCTAATATGTTTTCTGTAATCAAAGACTGCTGAAAAGCTTGGAGGAAAGACTGTCTGCTCTGTGTCTAATGGTTTCAAGAAGTGAATTTGGAATTCATGTGCTGCAACATGACTCAATAAGTTTTCCTATCTCTGTTTTTTCCATTTGATATACCGTCTAAATAGCAGGAAGAAAGAATAGCTTAGAATTAGTTTAAATACTCTCTATGCTCAATTTCTGCTGTTTCTTTATGTTTTCCTCTGGATCAGTCATGAATATGAATTCCCTTCGGCTCATATTTCCCCTAATCCATTCATCTTTGACAGTTGTCTAGGAATTCTTAACTGCTCCTAGATAGAGCTCATTCACTTTCCCCCTTTAAGCACAGTGAGAGATTCTTTGTTGCCTCTCATTCCTTATCCCTCATTCCATCCTTTTAAGCTTTAACTGTTGTTCCATGAGCAGCTACCTTGCTCCTTATTTCTCTTGTGACCAAGAAAACGCACCAGCAGTCCGACTCCTTGACTCCACGCCCAATGGTTTGAAACTTCCAGACTATGCCTTGCCTCTCTGTCTGAACACATCAATTTTCCCACCCAAAACAAAACAAAAACCCTCTGAACTCGAGACCTAGCCTAAAATCCTTTTAAACAAAGCTAAATCATAAAGAGAGAGCCCTCTCTGATTGCAGGTTGGCTAGAACCTGCAATCCAAAGTTGGTCTGTGGTTACCTCAGCCGTATCCTTTTCCGGAGCTTTAAGGACAACCTGAGTGATAACACATTGGACGGAGTGGAGCCCATATGATAATTTATCCCTGAGGCAATAATTTTGTAAGTTAAAAAGGGATTAATCAGGAGAGTCATCGAAATGGTAGGGATCGGGATGATGTGTCTCGGAAGTCCCTTCTTAGATGGTTAAAAGGGTGTTGTCCAGAGGAGTCACCGAGATGGAAGGGATCAGGATGACTTGTCCCATAGGTCCCATCCTAGAGGTGTAAGGAGAACAATGGAGGAGAAGTGCAGGGATGACTGGGCTCTAGGACAGTGAGGTGGAAAATTAATTCTTATTAGTCAGAATGGAGCCCAACCTACAACTCATCTTGACAAAACAATTCTCATAAATATCACAAGTGCACTCGCTTTGAATGAGTGAAATGGCATGGGTCCGAGCCATGTTAGCAGACACATGAGTTTGATAGACCTGCGATTGGATTAGAGGTGGACCCACCTGATAAGTCAACCCAACGCAGGGACCCCATAGCATTTCAAGGGCGCAAGCAATAGGGAATCCGGGTGACCAAGCAACCAGATATGGTTCTAGTTGAGTCAGAGTGGTGGACAAATGAAATAGAGAAATGTGTCTTGGGTGCCTCAAAAGGGTTGTATAAGAGTTAAAGGATTGGGATCCCAATTCATTCATATGACGAAGATCTATTTCAAGGATCAGACAATGGCGGAGGTCTTGTGACACCCCCCGCTTGTGATGTTAGCGGGGAGGTGGGGAAGGATGGTGTAATTTCTATGGATCGTTGGATGGGCAGAGGCATTACAGATCGCTCGATGGAGTCCACGGAACCCCCATTTGGATCCATGACTGCGATGGGGTGCTTTCATATTAATGGTCAAGCACATACACCTAGCACCATCCAATCACAAGCCATTGATTTCCCACTTTTTGTGATCGTCAAATTTAATTGGTGACTATGGGGGCTACCAAGCCATAACAATGATGTGTGGTTTAAATAAATAAATATATATATATATATATATATATATATATAAAGGAAAAAAGAAAAGAGATAGTTATCCCATTCTTCTAGTAGCATAAGAGGAATTGGATTAGCAGTAGCCATCCCACTCGATGAGGTGGTGGAGTTTATTATAGGTGATATCAAAGAATCCAGGTTCAACACTTAGACTAGATGGGCTCTACCATGAGCAAGTGGGGACAAAAATACCTGGAAGAGAATTTTAGAGTGACTTTTAGAAAATTTCATAAACAATTTTTTAGGTGTTAAAAATCGGTTTAACCAACTTAATTGTAGGCCTAATTGATGTATTCACTCTTTCATTTACCTAAGTAACATAAATATGAACAAATGATATGTTTCATTGTCATGAACAAAGTGATAGCTATGATTAATAGTTAAAACATTATGGAATTATGGAGGCTTGTACATTCCAGTTAATGATTTGATGATAAACATATGCTAATGTGGATTGTTTTGTTGTAGACAGTATATTACAGTAGCCTTGTAAGAGTAGGACCATGGGCATAATCTTGTTATTTATCTATTATGCACTAGTAGTTGATATTGCTTGATATATGATTGATGCATATGAAATATTGAGTATCATGGGCATAATAACATGGTTGTTTTGTCAAAGTAGAGATAGGCATGGCAACTCCATGAAAGTTGTTATTAAATTATATAATACAGAGCAATGGAACACATAAAAATGTTGTAGAAATATAAACACAGAAAATGCATAAAACAAGAGAGACACAGATATACGTGGTTCACCTAATTTGGGCTATGCCCATGGAGAAACAACCAGTCCTTCCTTTTATATTATCTAGCAAAATGAAGAGATACAACCTACAATAGATCCGCTGTAATTCCCTCTTCACTCTCACACAATCTCCTCTCTCTTTCTTGCTCAGAATACACATCTACATAGCAATAATACAATTCCCTCATATATAGAGAGTGGTTGTCTTCTAGGGAAAAAAAATCATAAATTAAACATAAATTCTACCGTCATATTTTTGCCTAATGAACTACCCATATAGACTGTGAAATTACAAAATTTTACAAGGAAATTTTACATCTATTTTTAGCTTCAGGGTGCTAAAAATAAATAACAGGCGGCGTTTCTGCCACAATATGAAATGGGGTCCAATGCGGTGATACCTCTGAGTAAAGAAGATAATCAAGCTCCACACCCAACAAAATAAAGATTCATGGTCATGATTATGTTTATTTATTTATCACATGAAGTATCTAACAGTCTGTGTTATTGACAACACATCACAAGAAGCATGAGATAGAGACAAACACAAAAATGAGGACTGAAATGGTGTGATATAGTTCTAATTAGTCACAGCATGGAAGTGAAGAGGTCAAGGCCAATCAAGAAAAAAGATCAGTTGACCAAGGGAGAGGTGTTGGCATTATGAGATAAGTGTTGTCCTTGATGGCAAACCTCACTGATGACAAATCATAGTACAGAAGGTTAGCAGCAAGGAATTGATGATCAGATTATAAGAAGAAGAGAAAGTTCATACACGCAGGTTCGTTAAGCCCAAGTCGCGTGTACACGCAGGTTGGCTTCAGCAAAAGAGCGTGTATGTGGAAAAGTACCTTTGGTCCATGGCGGTTATTCCTTGGAAGTTGTGCCTATGGTTTTGGACCTTGGCATCTCGGCGGATGTGTTGATCCCTAGTTTTGAAGTTGATGGTATTGGATTTCTATGGTCTTGGCTCTTGGTATTGAACAAGGCCTAAGGCTATATAAGGAGAAGGAAATCATTAGGCAAGAGCATCTGGAAATGTCTTGAATATCTGATGAAGCATTAGATCCAGTATGCAGGGTTATGGGTTGATGATGCATTGCTTGATCTGAGCTAAGGAGAGATCTCACCGGTTGATGGAGAACTAGATCTAAGGAGAGATCGGGATCAAATGGTTTGAAATGAACTATCTTTATGATGCTTATTCTAGATCTACATACTGACGCATGTATTGTTCTATAAGTGTTATGAGTATGACTGATGTCTGGTACAGCTGCAAGTTATGAGAAATTATTTTTAGATCTGTACGCGGGTTGGCTTTGATAAAAGCGCGTATACACGCGGGTTTGATTCATCGAAGTAGCGTATACATTGTAAATCTTAATATTTGAAGTTGCAGATGGATCTGATGGTTATTACAGAGTTTTGTGTCTGCTCTGTGTTCTGGTGACTGTTGTTAACAGGGTTTCAGTGATTCAGAGTTTGATGATTGTTTTGAGCTTCAATGATAGTTATGGGTCTAGTATGAAAATTGGATGAAAAGTGGCCTTACAGATTATGTGTTGTGCTTCAGTGTATCCAGTCTGAAAATTGATGAAACGTGGTACCTGGAGGTGAGAAGATTGTAGGCAAGCACCTACGTACTAGTATCTAAGCTGGTACAAAAGCTAAAGGAGATCTTTGGAGCATTGTAGCAGGTAGCAGCCTGCGTACTAGTAAATGGATCGGCTAGTACAAGAGCAAAGGGGGTTGTAGCTCCCGTACTGGTATAAGACTGCACCAGTACAAATATTGTAAAAGGATTTTCTTATTAAGAAGAAGATTGAGATGACTTGCAGCAGGTGGTTTTCACCCACATTGGGTTTCCACCTTATATCTTTGTGTTCATGTGTGTGGCTCTTGTGTGATGTTCTGTTCTGTTATTCTGCACATGTTTACTGTTAATATGCTTAATAATGATCTGATACATTTACTGAAGATTAAGCTAACTGAATTATAAGATCTCTGGATATACGCGAGTTTCATTAGACACAGTAGCGTGTACACGCGGGTTCACTTAATTGAAGTAGCGTATATGTTTCTGAGTATGAAATTGAAAAGTTTGATTGATCTGATAATACTGATTCACCCCCCCCTCTCAGTATTATTTCCAACAATTGGTATCGGAGCCGGTCCTTTGGTAGAAGCTTGATCGCTTGAAGGAGATCCGTGGAACAATGGGAAAGAAGCTTAAGAAGAAAGCTCATAAGAAGAAGAAGACATCTCAGAAGATCTATGACAGTGGGAGAGTCGATTGGGGATTAGGTATAAGAAGCTCTTCAGATTCAGAATCAGATTCAGAATTGGATTCAGAATCATTATCAGGTATGAATGTGTTATCCTCTGATGTTCCTGCTATATTTCCTTGTGAAAGTGATGGAAGTGATAGTGAAACTACTGAACATGCTTTTATGGGTGAGCAAGAAAAGTGTCAAATAGAGGCAGTGTTTAGAAGGCTTGCAGACAAAGTTAAAGATCAACAAGATCTATTGAACAAAAGGGAATGTGCTTTCAAAGAAGAAGTTACCAAACTAAAGGCCCAAATAGAAGAAGGAAACAAGGTAAGAAAGCTTCTCAAGGACAAGGAAGACCAATGTCAAAAATTGCAGCATGAAGTGACATCATTAAGAAAAGAAGTCAACGAAAGAAGCACAACCATCAAGAAACTCAAAGATAGATCCAGCTACTATGAAAATCTTGAAGCTACAATCCCCTCACTAAAAGGAGATCTTGAAGAATCAAAGAAGCAGAATACAGATCTACTCCAAGCTACTGCAAAACAAGAAAACGAAGTCACCAGCTTAAAATCTCAACTAGAATGTGCCTTCCGAGTTCGTCAAATGCAGCAGGATCTGAATGAAGAACAAGAAAAGGAGATTCTCAAACTAAGGCATCAGTTGGAAGAAGGAAGGAAAGATGGAGAAGACATGAAGAAGCAATGTCTAGAAAAGGAGGAACAACTTCAAGTTGAGGTAAATATCTTGAAAGGTAAAATAGAAGAAAAGGATAAGCTTTTACGATTTCAAGATAGTTCTAAAGTCTTGGATGATATTCTTAGTAGTCAAAGGTCCCCTGCTATAAAGACTGGTCTTGGTTTCCATGAATCTGTTGAAGGTGAATCTAGTTCACAAGGTGAGGCAAGGAACTCTAAAGAGAAATCCAAAATGATCAACAAGGAGATGAAAGGTCAATCTCATCATCAACCAAGGAAAGAAAGTCTTCAAAGAAAATCTTTTACTCCTCCTATGAATAATATTGAATGTTATATATGTCATAATCTTGGACATGTTGCAGCTAGATGTAGAAGAAGAAGAGTTCAAGACTATTATGCGGACAGGTCATCTCAATCAAGGTACTTTAATGGATATTGCTTTGCTTGCAATATGTATGGTCACAAAGCTGTTGATTGCTACAGAAGGAACATGAAACATGTTAGATGTTATGCATGTAACAAGCTTGGACATATAGCAAAGGAATGCAGGAACAAAGGATGGACATCACACCGAAAGGAGAAAACCTCATCACACTTGAAGATATGGAGGAAGAAGGAAGTACAGTCAGCACAATGTACTGAGACACAGCACAGCACAGACATATCAGACTCAGGGGGAGCTGAAAGTGTAAACCTTCAGTGTCCTGAATCTCATACGCAAGTTCCTTAAAGGGAAGTCGCGTATATACGCGAGTTAGACACTACAAAGTCGCGTATATGTCAGTCTGAAGAAAAGCAGTGGGGACAGGCTCAGAAAAGGGATCTGATATGATTCAGTCCATTATTTGCTCTATTGGTTAATAGCTACAGTCTGCTGAGGATGTGTGGAAATGTTTTGTTACTTGTATGATGTCTGGAAGTGTTTTGATCCTAACTTGAGGATGAAGATGTTTTGATGCTTACTGCTGATATATGCATGATCAGATCTAACAAATGACACTGGTTGAGGGGGATCATATGCCTTTAGTAATTCATTGTTGGCATTATGGCTTATAACCCTTGGTGATGATTCTTATATGGCTAAATGATATATCTTGCTATGATGTGGTTGTGAGTTGTCTATGATAAAATCTCATATGATTTTTGGGGTTACATAGTTGATGTTCAGATCAGATTTATGGATGATTCTTTGATGATGCATATATGGTGCTTACATGGTGATCTTCATAAGGACAAGAAGAAGTACAAAGCTTGAATATACATCTTCCTCACTTGATGATGGGTCACTCATATACTGTTGTTGTCATATGCATAAAATCATACAGTTATGATGCAGGCACTCTTGTGGATAAGGATTGTTGCTGTTGATGATATCAAGAAGTTTTGTCAAATGAGCTTGAGCTCAAGATACATAATGCTGATACATGGATGACTACTCAAAGTTGCTTTATTGGAGACATGGTGATGAGTTCTTATCTATATGATGATAGGTTTATACTTACATATGTTAATTGATGCAGATGTTCCCAAGTAATGATACTTGGATCATGTAGAGCTTGATGAAATGGCTATGGTGGTTTCACACATGATACAATGTGAATGACTCTGAATTCTGTTCAAAGGGATGAATTGATGCAGACATACCTTGTTATAGGTTGATGACCTATTCTCTACAGGACATTTACAGGTTGCTGATATGGAAATTTGTGTACGCGTGTTGTTTAAAGGATATCCGCGTGCATACGCCGGTTTACAAGGGGATAGTCGCGTATATTGTGTACGCGTGTTGCGTAAGGGATATATGCGTATATACGCATGTTTATGTGTATACAGACGCGTATATGGAGATTTGAAGGAAATCAGCAGGGACAGATGTTGGTTGCAGAAAGTCTGATATAGGTCTGACAGAGATCATCTGGCACAGGTTCAGGGGGAGCAGATAATCTTCCAATGATGCATTGTTGGCATTATCTTAAAGCTTTTGGTTCTAGTTCACATTTGGTGTTGATTTCAGGAGGAACAAAGGCGAAAGGAGAACAGAAGGATCTCTTGGTTGCTGATCTGAATGGTGATTATCAGATGCTGCTGGTGACTTTCATAAGTCTTGGTCTAGATCTATTGTCTCTATGTCATATATCTCTCTTGTGATATCTCTTTTATGGTGTCAAGGTCATGTAACGGCCTATTTTGGTTTCCCCACTATGCCTGGGATGATTGATGCAATATGATTGGTTGTCATATGTAAAATTTTGATGTATCCCCACTTGGTTGGGTGGATGAGTCAATTTTTGTATATCCTCACTTAGTTGAGAGATGGATGTATGTATGAGTCCTTGGTGATAGGAAGGTCTTTTATGATGTATAGAGTCATGTTCTTCTTGAAGAACATCTTTTGCAGATCTTGCCTACAGTCAGGAAGAGCATGAACAGCACACTTCAGCAGTACAGAGACTTGGCATGTACTCAGGGGGAGCATTGACAGATTGGTACACCTTGGCATATACAAAGGGGGAGATTATTCAGAGATTTCAGCAGGTACTCAGGGGGAGTATGGACAGTGGAATGATTCAGCAAAGGAAGAGAATATCTTGGTCCACCCTTTGCCCTTGATGTCAAAGGGGGAGAGTGATTTGGTGTTGTTGCCATCAAGTCCAAAGGGGGAGATTGTTGGCATTATGAGATAAGTGTTGTCCTTGATGGCAAACCTCACTGATGACAAATCATAGTACAGAAGGTTAGCAGCAAGGAATTGATGATCAGATTATAAAAAGAAGAGAAAGTTCATACACGCAGGTTCGTTAAGCCCAAGTCGCGTGTACACGCAGGTTGGCTTCAGCAAAAGAGCGTGTATGTGGAAAAGTACCTTTGGTCCATGGCAGTTATTCCTTGGAAGTTGTGCCTATGGTTTTGGACCTTGGCGTCTCGGCGGACGTGTTGATCCCTAGTTTTGAAGTTGATGGTATTGGATTTCTATGGTCTTGGCTCTTGGTATTGAACAAGGCCTAAGGCTATATAAGGAGAAGGAAATCATTAGGCAAGAGCATCTGGAAATGTCTTGAATATCTGATGAAGCATTAGATCCAGTATGCAGGGTTATGGGTTGATGATGCATTGCTTGATCTGAGCTAAGGAGAGATCTCACCGGTTGATGGAGAACTAGATCTAAGGAGAGATCGGGATCAAATGGTTTGAAATGAACTATCTTTATGATGCTTATTCTAGATCTACATACTGACGCATGTATTGTTCTATAAGTGTTATGAGTATGACTGATGTCTGGTACAGCTGCAAGTTATGAGAAATTATTTTTAGATCTGTACGCGGGTTGGCTTTGATAAAAGCGCGTATACACGCGGGTTTGATTCATCGAAGTAGCGTATACATTGTAAATCTTAATATTTGAAGTTGCAGATGGATCTGATGGTTATTACAGAGTTTTGTGTCTGCTCTGTGTTCTGGTGACTGTTGTTAACAGGGTTTCAGTGATTCAGAGTTTGATGATTGTTTTGAGCTTCAATGATAGTTATGGGTCCAGTATGAAAATTGGATGAAAAGTGGCCTTACAGATTATGTGTTGTGCTTCAGTGTATCCAGTCTGAAAATTGATGAAACGTGGTACCTGGAGGTGAGAAGATTGTAGGCAAGCACCTACGTACTAGTATCTAAGCTGGTACAAAAGCTAAAGGAGATCTTTGGAGCATTGTAGCAGGTAGCAGCCTGCGTACTAGTAAATGGATCGGCTAGTACAAGAGCAAAGGGGGTTGTAGCTCCCGTACTGGTATAAGACTGCACCAGTACAAATATTGTAAAAGAATTTTCTTATTAAGAAGAAGATTGAGATGACTTGCAGCAGGTGGTTTTCACCCACATTGGGTTTCCACCTTATATCTTTGTGTTCATGTGTGTGGCTCTTGTGTGATGTTCTGTTCTGTTATTCTGCACCTGTTTACTGTTAATATGCTTAATAATGATCTGATACATTTACTGAAGATTAAGCTAACTGAATTATAAGATCTCTGGATATACGCGAGTTTCATTAGACACAGTAGCGTGTACACGCGGGTTCACTTAATTGAAGTAGCGTATATGTTTCTGAGTATGAAATTGAAAAGTTTGATTGATCTGATAATACTGATTCACCCCCCCCTCTCAGTATTATTTCCAACAAGAGGGGATCACTCTCCATATTATATGGATACCTTGAGAAGCCTAAGGGTTGAAGTTAAAATATTCAAGGAAGATAATGAGAGATTGGTGAGGGCTCAATAGAAATAAGTTGAAATAAATGCATTCATCTTGGAAAGTCTCTCAAACTTACAAAGACAGAAGCAACCTGAGATGGAAACTAGTCATAAAGGTAAGAGGATCCGTTAGGAGTCAGAAGAGAAAACAAATGGAACAGATGGTTGTAGGTCCAAGAGGAAGAATATGAAATCAAGTGAAGATATCGTGAAGGGAAATGTACCACTAAGTACTCCAGAATGAAGAATTAATACTTATGTGCATTATTCCAGTAAACCTTCTAACTTCACTTCCATGAGGCACCATCATCACTCTCATCATCACCATAATCATCATGAAAAAAAAAAGGAAAAGGATTACATGCCTGAGGAATTCAAGAAAGCTAAGACACTCACATTTTCTAGGGATATGAAGAAATCAGAAGAGCTAGAAGCTTGGTTGCTTGGCATGATGAAATTTTTCAGAATTTATGATTATTCTGAAAATATGAAAGCTAAGATTTACACCTACAACTTGAAAGGAAAATTATACATATGGTGGGAATAATTAAAAAAATTTAGAGGCATCATTGAAAGATAATTGACCTAGAATGAATTTGAGAGGTTTCTTCGGAATCAGTACCTGTCTGAGTGATAATATGAACGTAACAAAAAATAATCTTACGAGCCCATAATGGGACAAATGACATATGACGAATATATCACTAAGTTCCTAGAGATGTTGAGATACATGCCATATCTCAAGGATGAGAAGGAAAAAACTAGTGGTTTATCAGTGGCATACCTCCAACATTCAAGGATCTATAGGTTTTAACTGTGTACAAAAATTACTTGCATACAAATTCTACTAACATAAAATAAACAATGGTGAGAGCATAAAACATAAAATAGATATACATAGATATTTTCCCTTGGATCCCAAAACCGGGACTACAAGATTGATTTTTCATTATTTTCCTTTCAATGTTACAACACATATATATATATACGTGCTGAAGCATTCATAAACCCCAATCCATTAACCCTGGATTAGATCATAACCATAGTTCACTTGACCAAATCTACAAAATATCATTGGAAGAAAACCATCATGCCCAAAAACATGTTCGAAACCCATGCACAAAACCATAGGTAGGTCTGCCCACCTAATATAGGGTCCAAAACAATTTTCCCGGGGCACTGCCATGAACCCCGTGGAGGGGGTATAGCACCCCCGTACAAACCCCCCGACAGGGGGGGCTGCTGCCCCCCCTCTAAACCCTCGCTCTGCACGTGGGCCTAGTCATGGAAAGAATATAACACACACCCAACATTCTCTAACTTGTTGTTTTCTTTCCACAAATGGGGTCACAAGAGAGCTTAGTCATTGGTCCATCCCTACAATGACCATTATTTTCAACACCAAGAAAAATTCTTAGTGCTCACAGACTTCACCAATGCATCTATACCATTCTTCGAAGTGTCCACCTTTACCAGCAACCCCTTTTTGTCCTCAACCATATCCCTCACAAAGTGATACTAAGCATCAATGTGTTTTTCCTTTGAATGATAAGCAGTGTTCGTTTCCGGAAAAAATGCACTTTGGCTGTCACAGTTTATCCTTATATCTTGTTGTACTAATCCCATACTTGAACACAATCTCTGCACCCAAACTGCTTCGTTGCTTGCATGAGTGACTACCATGTATTCTGCCTCTATAGTTGAAAGTGACACTATAGACTGTCTCTTGCTCATCCAACTGGTTGCACCTCCAAATAGGTTAAACACATACCCACTTGTAGATATTCTCTGATCCAGATATCTAGCCCAGTCTACATCAACAAAGATATAGATGTCCAAAAATCTATCCAATCCTAGTCTTCCTTGGTAGCACAGACCATAATCACTAGTTCCACACAAATACCTGATAACCCACTTCACTGATGTCCAATGCTCCTTCCTTGGTTTTGACATAAACCTGTTGAATACTCCCACCACATGTGCAATGTGTGGTATAGTACAAACCATTGCATACATCAGGTTACTGACTGCACTTGTGTATGGAACATGGGACATGTCATTTTCCTCTTCTTATGTCTTGGGACACTGTTCAATAGATAACTTTAAACCTATAGGAATAGGAACCTTCACTGGTTTCCTATCCTGCATATTAAACCTATGTAGTATTGTCTCAACATAATTCGTCTGGTTTAACCAAAGCTTCCTCTTTGCCCAATCTCGTTTAATTTCCATGCCCAAAATATAGTTTGCAGCACCAAGATCCTTCATGTCAAATTTGTAGGACAATTGGGTCTTGAAATCCTAGATAATTTCTTTGTCATTTCCAATGAAGAAAATATCATCCACATATAAGACCAAATAAATAACATGGTCACCAATTAATTTAAAGTACACATAGTGATCCGCTTTGCTTCTGGTGAAGCTAAGTCCTCGTATAAATGTATCAAATTTTTGATACCACATCCTTGGTGACTATTTCAACCCATACAAAGACTTTTTTAACCTACTTACCGTTTCTTTGTTTCCCTTCACCGCAAAGCCTTCAAGTTTCTTCATGTAGATATCTTCTTCCAGATCCCCGTGAAGAAATGTTGTCTTCACATCCATCTGTTCTACCTCAAAATCAAAAGCAACAACAACAGATAAAATTAACCTAATAGAAGTTACCTTGGCAACAGGAGAAACAATATCACCAAAATCAATTCCCAGCACCTGGGAATAACCTTTTGCTACCCACCGAGATTTTTGTTTCTCCACCTTACCTTATGCATTCATCTTCTTCTTAAACACCCATTTTCTCCCAATGGGTTTCCTTCCAGTTGACAACTCCACCAGATCCCAAGGATCTTTTTTGTCCAAAGATTCCATTTCATCAACCATGGCCTCTTTCTATAGTTTTCCATCCTCTGAATATACTGCATCCATGATAGTTCTGCGATCATCATCAGTAATCGATAAAGAAAAATTTCAATAGAAAGCATATGGACTATACCTTTCTAGCTGCCTTCTTTCTCGAACTGATCTTCACACAGCTGAAGATTGTGGCTCTTCATCTTTTGATTCCTCTTCTATTGTAGAGTCTGATTCTTCCTCCTTTAGCTCAAACTCTATCTTCTCACGTTCCTTCGGTAGGACTTCATGTTTAATAACATCTTTCATCTCTCTAAACACCACATTTCAGTTGTACACAACCTTCCTTGTTTTTGGGTTCCAAAGCTTATAACCTTTTAAGCCATCCTTATATCCAATAAAGATGTAACTTTCAGATTTACTATCCAACTTGGTTCTTTTCTCCTTTGGAACATGTACATATGCATCAAAGCCAAATACCCTCAGATGTGAAAGAGAGGGTTTCTTACCATTCCATACCTCATGTTGAGACTTATCCTCCAACACTGATGAAGGTGATCTATTAACAAGGTAACATGCAGTCTACACTGCCTCTACCCAAAATTCCTATCCTAACCTGACACCACTGAGCATGCTTATTGCCTTTTCCATAAACTTCTTGTTCGTTCTTTCTACAAATCCATTTTTCTGACGTGTGTATGGAGTAGTATTATGTCATGCTATACCACACTTCTTACAAAATTCTTCAAATTGCTTCTTGTAGAGCTCTCCACCATTATCTGTCCTCATCACCTTTATCTTTTTCTCTTTTTGGCTTTCCACCAGAGCCTTACATTCTTTAAATTTGCCAAAGACTTTAGATTTCTTCTCGAGGAAATATATCCATGTGTTCCTTAAGAAGTCATCTATAAATTATACATAGTACACAAACTTACCCAATGATGGAATTGACACAGATCCAAACACATCATTGTTCACAGAAATCGAAATCCAGAGATAAATTAGACATACCTTCTACCATATCATTACCATGAAGTATTCAAAGGCACTTCTCTCAAATATGTCAAAGCCTTTGATGCCATAGCATGGTCTTTCCTCCAAAGACCACTAGATTTTCTGCTCCACTTTTAGGAACCATAGAACTATTGCACCCATCAATAACATTACTACCCAGAAGCTTGTGCATAGTTCCAATTTGAACTCCCCGCAACAATACCAGTGCTCCCTGAACCATCCTATAGGTATCTTTCTCGAACATTGTTTTTACACCTGCATCATCCAACTTGCTTACATAAATCATATTTCTAGCCAATGCAGGAATATGTAGAACACCAGGAAGTGTTCTAATCCTTCCACCTTGCAACTTCAGGTTGACCTTTCTACGTCCGACGATTCTAGCCTTCCTGTCATCCCCTAAGAAGGCATCACCATCATCATATTTCTCATACTCTCAGAACTACTCCCTATGGGGAGTGAAGTGAAAGGGTTCACGTGAATCAATCAAACATGCCTCATGATCTACATGTATATTTGAAGAAGAAGCCAAGTACACATCCCCGCCTTTATTTGAGGTGGTTTTCACCTCTACAAAAGGAGCATCATCAAATCCCTTTCCTTAGTTAGGAGTATTAGATCTACAGTAATTTTTGAAGTGTCCTTCCTTTCCGCATTTCCAACGTACCTTTAGAGCTTTTCTTGGAGATATAGATCTCCCTCAAGATTTAGATCTCCCACTAATGGAATTATTTTTGTTTCTGTTTTGGGACCATCCTTGTATAAACAAGGCATCTTCATTCTGTCCCTCCATATTTTTCAGTCTCATCTCCTCCGACAGCAAGGATGATACTATTTCATCAAACTTCAAGGTAGTTTCATTTCTACCTATTGCAACAGCCAAACTATCCCATGAATGTGGTAGATAACACAACAAATCGATGCACTTATCTTCATTTGAAGATTTAATATCAACAGATAACAACTGGCTTACCATAATATTAAAGGCATTCATATACTATCACCGAGTCTCCATCCTTCATCCTCAAGTTATACAACCTTTTCCATAGGAATAATCTATTCACCAAAGACTTAGATTGGTACAAAGTCCCTAACTTGTCCCACAAAGCCTTCACCGTAGCTTCCCTTGATACATTCAACAATACTAAATCTGATATACACAACCATATTGTGCTCTTTGCTTTCTGATCCAACTTTTTCCAGTCTTCATCTGACATTCTCGTTGGTTTAGTACCCGGATCTACTGTGATCCACTGATCTTTATCCACCAGCATATCCTCCATCTTGAGTTTCCACAACTCAAAACTATGACCATTAAATTTCTCGATCTCTATCTTTCCACTACTCACCATCTTCTTTCACCGTAAGTATCAATCCCACAGATCTCCCACTGAAAAGGGTCTACCATAGGCCTGAGCAAAATCTCTTAGTAGAAAATGTGTCCCCTCGAAGCCAAAACAACTTTGATACGAAATATAGGTTTTAACCCTGTACATAAATTACCAACATACAAATTCTACTAATAGAAAATAAACAATGGCAAGAGCATAAAACATAAAAATAGATATACACAAATATTTTCTCCTGGATCCCAAAACTGAGACTACTAGATTTATTTATCATTATTTTCCTTTCAATGTTACAGCACATATATATGCATTGTGAAGAATTCATAAACCCAAATCCATCAACTCTGTATTAGATCCTAACCATAGCTCCCTTCCTTGGATCTACAAAATACCATGGTTATAAAACCATCATTCCCAAAACCATATGCGAAATTCATGCACAAAACCATAGGTAGGTTTTCCCACCAAATATAGGGTCAAAAAAAAATTCCCAGGGCACTGCCCTAGACCATGTGTAAGGGAGCTATCGCCCCCTTGTAAACCCCCCAAAAGGGGGGCCTACCGACCTCCTCTAACCCCCCACTTCTCACATGGGTCTAGTCATGGAAAGAATATAACACACATCCAACATGATCAAATTGAGATTCTGGAACCTTAGACACTGAATTATTCCATTAAAAAGCTGAAATGCTGCTATGAACAAGAAAAATGCAAAACAAAAGGAAAAAGTGACTGGAAGGCCAAGGATAATGCTAAGCATAAAAAGAAATGGCTCAAGAAATCCACAATAAAAAAGGATGGTAAGCACATAGTTGCTACAAATAGGTTCCAATAGAAAACCAATTTAGTTGCACATGGTAATGCTCTGTAAGGCATCCATCATTAGATGGAAGGTAAGTTGTGTAATCAACCTATTTCTATTATAATTAATATTGGTTCTAGCTATAGCTATGTCAGCCCAAATCTTGTTGAAAAATTCCCTTTGGCTAAGGAATTACACGAATAACCTTGGTTGGTTCAGTTCGCATCCAAAAAGAAAAATATATTATTTTTTGGATGAGATCAAGTGCATTTCAGCTCAGTGGCATGCCCACAACAACACATTTTAATTTTTTGCCATTGGGTGCATACAGTGTATTATTAGGCATGGATTGGTTGTACTAGCACAAGACTAAAGTGTAATATTTTGAAAAGGAATTTGAATTATTAAATGAGCAAGGAGAAAGAAGAGTTTTACATGGAAGGAGAAAACCTACTTTAGTAAGGTTGATCATGGCTATGCAAGCCAAGCATAGTAGCATAAAGGGATGCATGTTATTTATAGTTGAAGTATCAAGTGATTTGAGGGCTAGTAGTGATGTTGGGGATGAGGAAAGTGAATTGTGAAAAAGGTAGCCAGTTCTGCAAAAATATGTAGATGTAATTCTAGTGGAGGTTTATGGATTACTTCCTCATAAAGAGACAAATTTCTCTATTGATTTGGTACCTGGAGCAACACTAGCATCTAAGGAGGCATACATGATGAGTAACCCTAAGTTGGTTGATCTAACATTGTAGCTAAAGGATATGCTAGAAAAGGGATACAAAAGGCCAAGTGTGTCACCATGGGGAGCCCCAATACTCTTTGCAAAGAAGAAGGATGGGATCCTTTGATTATGCATTAATTATAGGAAATTGAACAAGGTAACAATAAAGAACAAGTACCCATTGCCATAGATTGGTGATCTCTTTGGTCAATTGAGGGGAGGAAGAGTCTTTCACGATTGACTTGATGTATGGATATCATCAAGTGCACATCAAGGAAGAATAGGTTCACACAACTACTTTTAGAACAATATACAAGCACTATGAGTTTGTAGTGGTACCTTTGGGTTTACTAATTCCCCTACCACGTTCATGTGTTTAATGAAAAATGTGTTGCATCCTTATTTGGATAAGTTTGTCATTTTTTTTGTAGATGACATATTGGTGTATTCAAGGATTAAGGAAGAGCATGAAAATCATCTAGCTACAATGCTAATTTGTTGAGCGAACACAAGCTATATACAAATCTTAGTAAAAGTGGTTTCTTCTAGTCACAGATACACTATTTAGGGCATATTGTCTTGAAGGAAGGGATATCATTTGATCTAGAGAAGGCCAATGTCATAATGGAGTGGCCAACACCATAGAATGTGAGTGAGATAAAATCATTCATGGGATTTGTAGGTTATTATAGGAGTTTTGTAAGAGACTTATCCAAGATAAGCCATCCTATTACCTTGTTGCATAGGAAAGGAAATAAATTTGAATGGACAACTGAGTGTGCAACAATCTTTGAGAAATTGAAATAGTTGCTCACAAATACACTGGTGTTGATCATTATAGATCTTGATAAGGATTTTGTGGTATGCACATATGCTTGCAAGGAAGGTCTAGATAGCGTCTTGATGCTAGAAGGACAAGTGTATGCTATGAGTCAAGGAAATTGAATAAGCATGAAGTGAATTATATGACTCATGACATAGAGTTAGCTGTCATTATTCATGCATTGAAGATGTAGAGGAATTACCTCCTTGGAAAAACATTTACACTTATGATAGACCATAGTGGGCTTAATTATTTATTTTGGAAAACCAATGATCCGATATCTTTTACTTATAGATGCATCAGAATTACATGAAACAGAGCTTATTAACCATGGAACTTAAAATCACATAAAACAATGTGAAGATAACAAGATAAGCATGAAACCATGACACAAATATTTGATTATGGAGTTCATTCGTTTTGGACTACGTCTTCAGGCCCTGCTCAATAGTGCGGAGGCCTTCTTTCATTAAGTGGCATAAAAAGAGAAAAAAATAAAAGAAACATTCATTTACAATCCTTATACCTCCAATCTGGAAGATGGACAAATAATGGAGAGCCTAGCTTCAGAAACAGGCAGTACCACTAAAATCCTGAAAAAAAAATCATGCAGTATCACCTATCCGAACACCCAATTCGGAGAAATGAAGCTTCTGCACCCTCTCGGAACCTCCCTGCTGCTCAAGGTGAGGTCCTGGCCTGTTTCCAGGTCAGGTTACTGCTGTATGAAATGGTTTCTGAACTATTATGCCAGTGCCCCTCTTTTCCTGTGCTGCTAGTCCAATATGTATACTTGGTGGCTAACTCCTCAATTCCCGGGTAGTTCCAAATAGATGACAAGTATTAGCAGGTGGGTTTGTTTCAGGTAGAGAATCTCGGGTCCTACATAGTACACGCTGAAAAACCTTTCAAACAAGGAAAAAACTTCTTTAGCCGCACATTTAACCCCACGACTTTTAATATCGGCGTACATACCCAAGACTTTACAACAAGCACCCTGCGATAACAGCAAACCCGACAGGCTATTAAACAATACATAATATATCGGGTTCGAAAGCCTCATCACAAATCACAATTGATGGGAACTGAGGTTGGTACTTGTTGATGCCCCGAAAGTCGTTGTATCAACATTGGGGAATAACCACCCGGTCCGGACCTTAATACAACTCCTTTTCCATTTGGGATGGTGGCTCCGACTGGATATAATGGGACCAGTTTCCCAATAATGAATAAAAGGGGATGGATGAGTGATTGGTTTCTAATAAATGATAATGAGTGGATGACTTAATCTAACAGCAAAAACATAAATGATTATTCTATCCCGGGAAGCTTCTATTCTTTTAAGTGCAACGCTTGATGATCTCTGTTTATTGATAGGCATATAGATGACTCTACACAATAAACATAGACATTCATTCACTTAATGATTGCTTTGTTCAAATAGTTGAACAAAGTGATTAACAAAACATTGTTACACTTATCCTTTTATATTACCGATACATGTATGATAAAAGAAAAGCATGCTGTAAACATCCAGTAGTGAAAATTGTAAAGAATGTTGTTGAAAACACACACATATATCCGATAATAGCAAGAGTGATCAAACAACAATTCACATAAAAAGAATGAACTCAGACATAGATAGTAGTACCATATGAGCTGCAAATCATTCCCAACATCAATCGCTATTTGAATTCCTTCTTCCAACGTAGAAATACTTTTAAATAAAGGCAGTAGTGCACATCCACATAAAAGCTTCGTTATCAAAATTGGAATAATTGGCCTAGTCTTTATAAAAAATATGCCTGAAGTACAGTAGTGCAACTTCAGGTTTAAGTCATATACAAAAACTTACGACCCTTTCCAATGCATTGAAAGGGTCTATAAATACTTGATTTAAAACTAACTAACTATGAAATTAAAATCCTACTTAATTGGTACAACTTGATTTGGAGTATCTTCCTCATAGCAATCTGGCAGTCGATAGCATGATTCATCACTTTGGCTGTTTTCCTTTCGACCTGAGTTGCCATATTGCTAGGATTGGTTCCACTTCTGGAGGTCGGTTGAGACGAGAATTGAGTTGAGCAGCATAGGTGGCATCTTGTATATCGAGAATGATACACCCGATTGCATCTGTCAGGCACTTGACGACGGATCTCTAGCTGTATGGTTTTACTAGGAACAACCAATAGGTGTCCCAAGTCAAACTGTTAATACCTGCGATCAATCTCCCATTCTTCTCCAGCTCTTGATAACATGACTGCTCCAATGTTTTAGCCGATAGTAATTTACCTAGTGTACATTGAGAGATCATGTTAGACAAGTAGAGAGTATCATTAATCAATTCAACCAAATTACTTGTGATTAACTTGCATCTGGAAACTGCTCTCTCTGCCTTCATTAACTAGGACTTCCATTCCATAAATAAGATCTCTTTATGGGATTCTAAGATTTTTGACAAATTAGTTGCCTGTCCCTCATCAGTGTCTTGCCACTCAAGAAAGTTGCTCAAGGTCTCATCGGCCTGCTCCAAGTCTGTTCTAGCATCAACCGACTTATCAATTATTGATGCTGTCATGTCACATAAGGGTTTTGCTTGAGCGATTTTTTGACATAACAGCCTTATTTGTGTTACCAATGCTTTGTTAATCTGTTGTGCTTCTGCTCTGAACTCTGCAGGCTACGGAAGATTCTTTGACTTTTCTATTTGGGTTGATAATTGAGCAATTTGCTCATCTTTAGATTTCCCCGTCTGTTCATGCATTGCTTTCAATTTTGCTAACGCCTCCGACAGCTCTTTTTGCTTTTGAATTGCACTTGAATCAATCCTTTGTTTCTCTTCCTGCAATTGTTTATTTAATTGATTGTTTATTTGTTGCTGTGTACACAACTGCTGTTCGAGTTTCTCTGCCTTCTGCTGTGCCTCCGATAACTGTGCTTGTAGCGAGGCGATTGCTTGGTCCTTTTCTTTTAACATATTAGTCACTTCTGATGCGTTGTCCATGGTGGCCACCGAATAGGCTCCAGCATATTGGGACAATTTTGTAAGGTCATCAGAAGGATCAAACTCCTATTTCCAGACCACATTAGCTGTCACTGTTTGTTCAGGGAATAGGGAAGGTTGATCAGTCCTTCTCCTTTTCCGCTGTCATTTTACTACAGCCCTGTGCTTTGGGCTGTAAAAGACATCCAATGGAGGTATCTCCTCCACTTGCAAAACGATCTGATCCGAAGGATCCTTGGGAATTATCTCTATTCCTGTAGAAAGGGGTAGGCTGCTCGTTCCACTTGGAACCTCTTTAGATGTTGTATCCTGTGTGTCAGTCGCTTTTGATGTATCAACTTCCTTTGAGCTCTCAAGATTGCTTATGATTGAGTCGAATTGCTGCCATTCCTGGAGCAATTTCGGGTCAATCTGGGCATCTACATTCATGTCTGTGCTACTCTGCTCCTGCTCTTTCCTCTGTGCTTCCTCCTGCTCCTTCCTCTGCACTTCCTCCTGCTCTTTCCTCTGCACTTCCTCCTTCTCCTTTGTTTGGATTTCTCTAGCAATTTCTGATGTAGCAGGAGGTCGCTGTTCAAGCTCGCTTGACTGTGTCATCGGGGTTGTTGCTAACAGATCTAGAGGTAGAGTTTGCAACCTCAGTTCTCTAAGTCTGTTAAATTCAACTAACCCGTCGTCATGATATTTCATTCTGGCTAGTGATTGAACCTGGAATAGCGACTCGGCTGAGGAGAACAGGTCATCAAAATCATCATCTTTATGGTCAAATTTAGTGAGTTTTTCCTGTTCAAGTGCATTGTAGGCGACTTTATTTGGATCAAATCTCATATTAGGAAGAGTGGCGAGATTTAGTGCCTTAATCTTATCTGCTTCTTTCTCTGCATGTTTATAGTCATGCAGAGTGTAAACACCACATCTTAGAGGAAAGGGAGGCCAAACCTGCTTCTTTTTATTCCTTAGAGTCTGTGTAACTCCTTCGGATGTAATCTGATATGCTACCTCTCGGGCTAACAGTTTGTCGGGTATATACAAAGGGAGGACATGAGGTTTGGCATGGCTACCGAAAACTCTTACATAGGTGAATTTTTCTTCTCCGAACCATCTCCCTATGGCTGTCAAGTCAATCTCCGCTTGTGAGTAAATCTTAGGAGCAGGTTTGTCAAAAATGGCATAGTGAATAGGTAACATAAAACCATTGCAAACTTGATATAAATGGTGTTTATAGTGGGCTTTCATAACTTTTGGTGGTATATATGAATGGGCATGGGGTCTTGTGGAGTCCATCTCCACCCCAGAACAGGAAATTCGGAATTAAAACATAGGGTATCCAAGATGTAGGGACTATAGTAAAATGGGGGAATGAACCTTTCAGTAATGCGGGATTTGTTTCTGAATTCAAGAACCGCTGTTGCTAACTTATCAGACAGTATATTTCCCCAATCCATTCTTTCACTATTGCATGCTGCTTCCATTAAAGGTACCATCTCTATAATGAAGTTTGAGGAATCATGTAACCCCCACAACCTACACATCATTACCTCGGCATAACAATAAGGAGAACACAATGAATCGACAGAGTACTTACCCGAAGACTCATGCTTGTGTTTCGCTGGGTTTTGCCTCTAATCCCGTATGGGTTCTGATTCAATGTCATTTTCATTTCTGAATTTCTCCAGGAATGCTTTGTTGTACTTCTTCTCTGGTGCAGGAAAATGATACATTTGCCTCAAATCATCAGGTTGAAACAAGCCGAACACTCTCCCGTCCATGGTGCAAAATGTTCCGTTTGTGATTGGGATTTCTTCAATTGCCCATCTCACCACATCTGTATATGGGAGAATTTGTTCTCGGGCTGCTATCCGATGAAGGTAAGAGTCGGCTATATCCTTTAGAGTAGCATCAGACTTCCAGGTCAGGTCTGCTGTGGCTTGCATTGTTGTTACCTCAGGCTCTTCGGCCTCAATCAGATTGTAAATGCTCAGCCAAGTAGTTTTTCCGAGTCCTAGACATGTGGCGATATCAGTCCCTTTTTTCTTTGTCCTGGATCGGCAATGTGTTGTCCTATAATTGCCGAAGTGGAAGCTGTTCCAGTTTTCTTAGATTTCTTCCCCATTTGGCTTGAATTTGCTGTTTCGGAAGAGCTCTGCATAGGAGAGAAAATGAACGTAATGCGGAGAATTGGTGGCACAAACCAAATATGAACGAGATATATTAATCAATTAATAATGGAGGATTAACTTAAGGTGGCCGCGGATACAATCTCTGAAGAGATTTTAGCCTTACTATTTCATTAAATGGTCGTTTAAACCTATCAATCCTTTAAATGCTCATCATATCATTTATTGGTCGAATGATTCATTTAAGCGTGGCTTTGATGTTTTGGCGGTTGAGCGTAAGTGAATCACTATCGGGAAGAGAAAGGCCTTTAATACTAAATAACCATAATATATCTCGGCTTTATCAATATTTTTTGAAATCTGCGCCTAGCTTTATCGCAATCGGCGATCGGGGGGATGCTTAAGTTGTTATATTAGTGTCCTTTCGGAATCCCCGATTGCCGATAGTGATATCGCCAATTCGCATCGGGATTTTTAAAGGAGGGCTTTAAATTCATGCATGGTACATCCCCGATCGCCGATAGCGATATCGTATCGGAGCGAAGAGGGGCCTTTTGTTATGATCGCTTGCCTTACCAATGCCTGATAGTCATTTGTGCATTGTCGCATCAGGGAAAATCAATGGGTCTTTATGTCATGCATCCTTTGTTATTGCGATATGCGATCTTGCGATCGCTTTATCGCAATAATAAAAGATTATTCATTCTTTATTATAAGACCGATTAAGTGATTTTTCAAAAGGGTTTATAATGTTTTATTTATTTTTGGACCTTTTGAATAATGATAAGTTGATACCAATTTAAATGAAAAGGGACCCATTTCATATTATAGTTTTAAGAATAAAAATTTTATGAAATGGGGGGTTGTTGTAGAGCACAACAGTACTCCATATGACTTCTCCCCTTTGTGAACTGCAATTGTGATATATCACATTGCAACCTAACTCTGTCAGGGCCAATTCCTCAACTCTTCCCTCCTTGCGATCTGTGATTGCAACGTATCACATCGCAACCGAGCTTGCTCTGGGGCTGATTATTTAACTCTGACCACCTCCGATCTGCGATTGCGATATCACAATCGAAACATGGTAGTGCTGGAGCCAATTCCTTAACCGCAAACCGCTACCTTTTGCGATCAGAGAAATGTGGGGCCAATGGCACCCTGCCACTTGGCACTTCCCCATTCACTGAAGGGTTCTGCGATGTCACTTCCTCCTGCCACCTGTCGAAGTCAAATTTGATCTTTGACTTGCTCTAACATCTTCATATGAACTCGGATTTGAGTGTCGTTCACACTATTGGAATCATGATGACAAGCACTTCAATCTGATGATAAGTTTATCTAGATTCTGCCACTTTCAATTTTAAGCTTTTTTACCATGCCACTGGTACTTTTTAAAGATCCACCTGGATAAGTCCTCCTCACTAAGAGTTTTTAGACCACCAAAATCCCTTTTAGTCAATTGAAAAGTGAGGAAATTTCTCTTTCAATTTTTTTTCCGTCCACTGAGCTTTACTTGGATGAATTTCTGTGAAGCCCACATGAATGTACTCCACCAAAAGCATTCACACATCCAATGAACTGCTTGTTTCCTCACTAAAGCACACTTTTGACCACCTGCAAGCAAAAATGGTACATCCTTTGCAATCATATACAAACCATACATGACTCAAACAACCCCTCACTTGCCAAGAGTTTATAGCACACACTCTTTGGTCAAGGATTACATAATAAAAACCAATACCTCAACTACTCATAATAAAAGGCCAAAAACATCATCGTTGCATTTTTAAGCGATGGGAAACACATCATCACTTTTACATTTATTCGCAATGCATGACTTACAAATGGTGGCCATAACAAGCTACTACATCTAAAAAAACCATATTTGACTTAATAAAGAAGACCACCATGAATGTGGTGGATTCGTTTGTTGAACATTTTCACCCATTGGCTTCTTTATCGATGCTTTCTCGGCATGGAGCATATGACATGTGGCTCCCTAGTGTCCCACCTCATTGTAGTGACTACAATGATTCTTTCTCCTCCAAACTTTCCGGGTCGTCTTGGAGCGCTTTCCCCTGGTGTTCCTCTGATAAGTGTTCATGGAGCCCTCACTATCGCTGGAATGTGAGGAAGTGATCTCATCATCCATCGTTGGTTGGTCACTAGCTGTTTTGGAGCATTCCCTAACTTCCTTCCTGACATACCCAAGTCCTGCATGACGAGGCAATTCCTCTACTTTTATGGGGTTTATGATGCCTTGGCCATTAATGCCAAGGCCCTTCCCCTCATACCCCATTTTCCTTAACAGTTTGGAGCTGATACATGTAGTATGTTTTTCAAAAGCAGCAAAATCATCACTAGGAAAGGTACATGAAATTGAAGAATCAATTTTTACCTCAAGGTGGTTATGTTGTAGCTTTTTTAAGGTTTCTTCCTTGGCTTGCAACTAGCATAGCAACCTTTGTTTCTCCTTTTCTACTTCTTGTAGGAGTCTCCTTAGCTCAACATTCTCTACTTGAATGCTTTGGTTGATCTCCTCAAGTTCCTGAATTGATGCCACATTGGGTGTCCTTTTCATCTTTGGTACAATATCTATTGAAACTTTTGTTTCATCACCCGAATCAGAACCCAAATCGATGGGTCCATCTGCTACGATCCCAAGAGTTGCAATCTTCCTTTCATCAATGGAATCTGACCCCAGGTCAATTGGTCTACCTCATGAAAATCCTACAGTTGTGACCTTCTCATATTCCTCTGATTCAAACTCATGATCTTGTTGCATGGTGGCAGTTGTCTTCTACCTCTCCTTTCTGTCATTCCTCTTACGTCTCAGCTCAGGGTGCAGTTTCCGGAAATTCTCTTCATAGTGTTCCTCTTTCTCGCAATGTATACAAGAGATCTTTGCCCCTCTTCTCTTCGATGTTGCAGCTCTTTTTGGGTGGTCATTTTGTTCATGCACCCCCTTGCTCTCAAGACACATGGCCTTCACATTGGTCTCATCGATAGTAGCAGGCTCAAACAATAATAATGAATTCCTTATGTAACTATGTGAAGAACCAATATATTTAGTTACAATCTTTGGTGAATCTAATGGAATTCTCAAATTCAATGCTTGTTTCCTAAATTCTTCGGTGAAGTTTTTGCACATTTTGACCCTCGCCTCGCCTTAGGTGTTTCTGTTCCATTAATGCATTTTGTTTATATCCTAAAGGGTAAAATTGATTCTTCAATGCAGAAAAAAAATAAAATAAAATAAAAAATAAAAAATAAAAATAAAAAAAAAAATAAAAAAAAAAATTGACAATAAGGAGAGTAGGTTACCCACTTTTTTGTTGCCTTGCAATTTTCTCTCCCACCAAACAAGAGCGGTGCCACTCAGTCAAAGGGATGCCAACTGGATATTTACCTCGTCTTCCTTTATTTGTTTGATCCGGTAGTAGACCTCAATCTGTTTAATCCAGTTGTTGAGCTTTTTTGCATTACATTCCCCAGCATACATAGGCAAGTCAAACTTTATATCTAGCTTGAAGAATGGTTTCTTAGATGTATGTTTGGAATCTCGATTAGAGTGATGAAAACTATCACTTGAAGAAGGATAGGGAGGAGGCTCTTCTCCACCACCTTCATGATTTTTTGATCTACTGTCATCGACATATTTCTTCTCATGCCCATGTACCTTCTGATACTCTAAAAAAAACTTGTCCACTTTCTCTGCCATATTGTAGAATACCTTGCAGAAATTTTGTTCCTCTTCCCAACGAGCTTCTTCATCGACCATGTTTCTGATTCCTTGTGCACATCCTCCTTAGGATCAAAGGGCTTAAGCTTTCCTTTGGCTTTTCGTAGCTTGTTCCAGGTTATGCTCATGCACTTTGCATCGATAAAGACCCGCTCTGATATCATTTGATCAAAGATCTTTTACTTATAGATGCATCAAAATTACATCAAACAAAGCTTATTAATCATGGAACTTAAAGCACATAAAACAATGTGGAAATAACAAGATAAACATGAAACCATGACACAAATATTTGATTATGGATTTCATCCAATTTTGACTACATCTCCGGGCCCTGCTCAATAGTGGGGAGGCCTTCTTTTATTAAGTGGCATAAAAAGAGATAAAAGTACAAGCAACATTCATTTACAATCCTAATACCTCCAAGATGGAATATGGATGAAGAATGGAGAGCCCAACTTTAGAAACAGACAGTACCACTGATATCCTGGCGTAACATCATGCGGAATTACCTATCTGAACACCCAATTTGGAGAAATGAAGCTTCTACACCCTCTCAGAACCTCCCTGCTACTCAAGGTGAGGTCTGGGCTTGCTGCTAGGTCAGGTTACTGCTGTACGCAATGGTTTCTGAACTATTATATCAGTCCCCCCTTTTCTTGTGCTGATAGTCCAATATATATACTTGGTGGCTAACTCATCAATTCCTAGGTAGTTCCAAACAGATGACAAGTATTAGTAGACGAGTTTGTTTTGGGTAGACAATCTCAGGTCATACATAGTACGCGGAAACAAACCTTTCAAACATGGAAAAAACTTCTTTAACCGCACATTTAACCCGACATATTTAATATCAACATTTCCCATCGGTGTACAGACCCAAGCCTTTACAACAAGCGCCCTGCGATAACAATGGACCTGATGAGCTATTAACACAGTACATAATATATTGGGTCTCGAAGCCTCATCACAAATCACATTCAGTGTGAACTGAGGTTGGTACTCCATACAATTGTTCCCCTTTACAAAATACGATTGCCATATATCGCATCGCAACCTGACTCTACTGAGGCCAATTCCTCAACTCTTCCTTCCTTACGATTTGCAATTATGATGTATCGCATCAAAACCTGGCTTGCTCTAGGCAAATTCTATAACTTCAACCGCCTCCAATCTGTGATTGCAATATCACAATTGCAACTTGGTAGTGCTAGGGCTGATTCCTTAACCGCAGACCTATGTCTTTTGTGATCAACGAAATGTGGGGCCAATGGTGCCCTACTAATTAGTGCTTCCCCATTCGCTGAAGGGTTCTACCACATCACTTCTTCCTGCCACCTATCCAAGTCAAAGTTGATCTTTGAATTCCTATAACTTATTCATATGAACTCGGATTTGAGTGTCATTCTCACTGTTGGAATTAGGATGACGAGCACTTTGATCCAATGCTAAGTTTATCCATATTCTTCCACATGGATCAACCAAGTTGAGCACAAGATAGGCTAGATGGTTGGCCATACTTAGCGAGTTTTACTTTGAGATCAAGTACATCAAAGGAAAAGAGAATATGGTTACTGATGCACTTAGTAAGAGAATTCAAGTAAATCACTTGGCAACCATAAGTTATTACAAATGAACCTGATAGGAAGGGTCAAGAATGTAGGACAACATGATGAAAAATTTTAGCATATGAGAGAAAGGTTGCTACAAGATGGTGGGGATGAGTAATATCACCTCACTAATGACAACTTAATTAGGATTATGAAAACATTCATGTTCCATATGATGATAAATTTAAGAGGCTCATAATGAGAGAGTTCCATGTCAAGTCATATTCATACCATCCACGGTACCAAAAGACACTCACAACCATTAAAAAGTTCTACTATTAACCAAATTTGAAGAAAGAAGTAGTTGATTTTGTGTCTAAAAGCATAGAATTTTACCAAGTGAAGGATGAATGAAAGCTTCCGGCAGGATTATTGCAGCCCATTCCCATTCTAGAATGGAGATAGGAGGTGATATCCATGTATTTCATCACATGTTTTCCTAGAACCTCTAGGCAACATGACACAATTATGCTGGTTGTTGATAGGTTGAGCGAGGTGGCTCATTTTGTGGCAGTCAAATCCACTAATTTTGCTAGTGAGGTGGCACAAATATTCATAAGGATATTTTAAGACTGCATGAAGTCCCTAAGAAATTTATTTTAGACATATATGTTAAGTTCACTTATATTTTTGAAGTAACTGTTTGCAAGTTTAGGGACAAAATTGGCATTCAGTACAACATAGCATCCACAGATGGATGGGAAAACAGAGAGGAAAAATAGGATCCTAAAAAGATATGTTCAAGATGTATATAATGCATCATCCCAAGAGGTGGGAGGAGTATCTTCCACTTGTGGAGTTTTCATACAACAATGGATCCCAATAATCCATAAAGATGAGCCCATTTGAGGCACTCTACGGGAGGCGTTACAATACTTCTATCAGCTGGAGTGATCCAGTGAACATGGTCCTTATTGGACCTGATATGCTCAAGGAGATGGAGCAACAAATTTAGATAATTAAGAAAAATCTAAAGGTGGCACAAGATAGGCATAAAAGCTATGTATATTGACATAGAGTGCATAAAGAGTTCCAAGTTGGGGAACATGTTTACTTGAGAATCAAACCCAAGAAGAGTTCCTTGAAGATTGGGTCATGTGCCAAGTTGGCACCATGGTATTGTGGGCCTTTTGATATCCTTGAAAGGATCAGACGAGTGGCCTATAGGCTAGCCTTAACTGCAACAGTTAAAGTTCATGATGTTTTCCATGTTTCTTTTCTTAAAGGATACATATAGGATTCTAATCATGTGATTGATTCTTTTGTGTTACATGTGGAACCAAAGGGAGAGTTCCAACTAGAGACATTGTGCATTCTAGAACAGAGGAGCCTCATGCTAAGAGGTTGAGCCATAGAGAAAGTCAAAGTGTAGTGGGAGAAATTTGGGCCCAAGGAGCACACTTGGGAAATGGTTGATTCCATGAAGACTACATATCTGTTTTTGTTTGTTGGTTCAAGAAAATGTGTATATAATTGTAAATACTATAAAGAGTTGTGAATATAAACCTCCAAGGATAGTATGTTTCTATTTTTGTGTTTAGCATATTATGTGTGTATATGAACAAAGAACATCGAGGGCAGTGTTCCCTCAAGGGGGAGGGGTTTTTGACAACCCCAACCTTGGTTTCCTCATGAAATGCAATGCAAATATTTTTGAAAAATATGTTAAAAATTGGATGAGTCAAAAGGGACATGGATTTTAGAGCTAGGGAGGTTGCTTTCTTGGGATATATAAGTTTTCCTTGTGGATGAAATCTGAACTATTTGGATGACCACTAAAGGTTGGTTGATGTGTTTTTAATGGAATTACTTTTGAATTAAATTGGGCTACAAGAGAACTACACATGCCCATACTACGTTGGCAAATACTTACAAGGTAGCAATGATAGGAAATTTATGGAGCTTAGATGTTGTGCAAACAACTGGGGAGAAAGGAAGAAAAATTAACATTTGAAAGAGTTTGATCATCCTTCATGCATTCAAATAGGAATTCAATATTCAACATCCAGTAGTAGAGAAAGAGGAATAGTAAGGGAGAATCATAGGCAGAAAAGGAAAGACGGTGATATTTTTCTCTTTGTATTTTCTTAAATGATGATGAATGTTTGTTGCATTTCTAGTTTGAAGTAGTGTTGCAGAGAAAGATTCATGATCACATTCTAACATTAATCAACAAATAGTATATTTTGCAATGCCTTTACCTTATGAAAAGGATTATGTTGCATTTTTGGATTAAATGGTCAGTTGTATGAATTGCTTGACTGTGTTGTTAATAAGACAAAAATGAATAACATGCTGTAAAAAGTTTAAAGGCATTGGAAAAATCTATAAGAATCTAAACTAAAACATGACAACAATTGGCATAAAATTATCTTTTATTAAAATTTGATGTTACATTGAAGACCACCTATTTTGACAGGGTCTATGGGTAATGTGCTGAAGGTGCTGGTTACAAGCCCTTGTTATTATTATGAAGCATTGGGATAATTCCATGTATATCCTTCTTTCTTAACATTAATATGCTGTGATTTTACATAAGGGACTTCTTTAACCTATTGTGATAAGTATCCTGGTATTGGGTCCACATTTCCACTTAACCAATATTTGGTCCTAGGGCCTATGTGCACACTTAAGTAGGCATGATCTCGTAGGAGGAATTGAATTTCATTGCATAGTTATTAATCCTGATTAGGTTGGAAGCCTAGACTTGTGTAATATATCAACATTGAGACAATGTGGAAGCTTACAACCTGAATGGCTGATAGTTGCCATGGTGATTCAAAGCAACAAAATCTCATCCAGGAGGGATAGTTGCATGTCACTGATAAGATCCAATGCCCTTGAGACCATTAATATGTGTAGCATTTTTACTCGTAGGGTTTCTTTAAACTAAAGCATGCACCTTGGGATGTGGATAAAGAGCTAGAGGATTTTCAAGAGTCCATAATGCAGACATGCCTGGAATTCCTTGTCCCTAAGAGGGGAATACTAAAAGGCCAAGAAATTGACCATTATGTGCTTGCCCCTAAGGCTCATGCCTATATTTGAACCATCAAAAGGATTTCCCCATCCCTTTGAGGAATGCTAATCTTCACGTGCCCCTTTTGTTATTTGATGAATTCCTTGGGCTCCAGAGAGTTAACACTAGTGTAAGCATGGGAGAATAGCACCAATAGGTGCCTTAGTAAACATCATTAGACATGACAGAACTATAGCACAAGCCTTGATGTTTAAAGAGACATTTAATCCAAGCCATAATTGAATCCATGCATGGATGGCATCTTTTGCAGAAGGGGAGCAAGTCCATGTGAAAACCACTGATTTCAGGACCGAATGCATAGCTCATGGTCTAGAGTCCTGAATCAGGGCATGGAAATATTCTGGTATGAGTCGTGTTCCAGAAAAGGTAGGTTGAGGCTCAATCTCATAGTTTTAAGTAGATTAACCTTATCCAATCAAAATAATGAAACCTTCACCATGAAAGTCGTAGATTGGATGCCCAAACGTTTCCTTATTTTGATTGGGCAAATGGAGGGGTGATGTGGCCTGAAGGCCAAATCCCAGAGGTTTGTTCTTACAATGCAAAAGAATTACAGGGATAAAGGGGAACTAGGCTAGTTTGTCTCACGACTCGAAGGTGGGAAGTGTTTCCATTAGTCAGAGTGGAGCCCATAGGAAAGTTCATCCATGAGGCCATAATCTTGTAAGTTCAAGAGGGAGCAGTCGGGAGTGTCATCGAGATGGTATGGATTAGGATGATGTGTCCCGAAATTCCCTTCCTGGATGGTTAGAATAGCGCTATCTAGAGCATTTGTCGGGATGGAAAGGATTGGGATGATGTGTCCCAGAGATCCCATCCTAGAGGTGGAAGGAGAGAAATGAAGAATAATTACAGGGATGACTGGTCTTTGGGTGAGAAAAGTAGCAGATTAATTCTTATTGGTCGGGATGGAGCCCACCTTACAGCTCATCCTAATGGAAAAGTTCTTGTAAATACTGTAGTTGCAATTGATTTGAACGAGCGGGGTGGCATGGGTATGGGTTGTGTTGGTAGACACATGAGTCTGATAATCCCACTATTGGATGAGGTGTTGACCTACCTGATAGGTCAGCACAAGGTAATGCCCTAAGAGCATTTCAAGGGCATAAGAAATAGGGAAGCAAGGTGACCAGGCAACAAGATATAGTGGCAGTTGAGTCAAAGTGGTGGACAAATGAAACATAGTGACATGTACCGGGTGGGTAAAATGGTTGTAAAGGAGTTAAAGTACTAGGGCCCCACCCCAGTGAGATGATGGAGATATTTTTCAAGGATCGAATGATAGAGGAGGTGACACCACCCTGTGAAGTCAACAAGGAGGCGGGGAAGGGTGGTGCAATTTCTATGGATCGTTGGATGGGCAGAGGCATTGTAGACCATCCAATGGAGATCACAGAACCCCTGATTGGAGCCAAGATTGTGATGGGCGCTTCCCTATTAACAGTCAAGCACATTGGTCCCTAAGTGGGGAATACTCAAAGGTTGAGAACTTGACCATTATGTGATTTCCCATAACATTGATGCCTATATTCAATCTCTCAAAAGGATTTTCCCATCCCTTTGAGGAATGCTAATATTCATGTCACCATTTTGGTATGTGGTAAATTCCTTTTGCTCCAGAAAGTTAACCCTAGTGTAAACTCAAGAGAGTAGCACCAACTTACTAAACCTCATTAGCCATGACAGAGCTATGGCACAAGACCATAAGTTTGAAGAGTCATTACATCCAAGCCATAATTGATTCCATGCATGGGTTGCACTATGCACAGAAGGGGAGAAATTCCTTCTGAAAACCACCGAATTCAAGACCAAATGCATAGCTCGTGGTCTGGAAGGATTTCCCAAATTGAGGCATGGCAAGATTATGCTATGAGCCATGTTGTGGAAAAGGTAGGTTGAGGCTCAATCTCACATCTTTAAGTTGATAAACCTTATCCAATCAATATGATGAAACCCTCACAATGGAAGTCCTAGATTGGATGCCCACATTTTGTCTTATCACGATTAGGAGAATGGAGGGGTGATGTGACCCGGAGGCCACATCCTAAAGGTTTTTTCTTCTAATGCAAAGGAATCACAGGGCTAATAGGACACTAGGCCAACTGGCTCACAACTCAAAGGGGAGAAGTGTTTCCGTTGGTTGGAGTGGGGCCCATATGATAGTTCATCCCTAAGGCCATAATCCCATAATTTCAAGAGGGAGCAGTCAAGATATTTTCCGAGAAGATAGGGATCGAGATGATGTGTCCTGAAAGTCCCTTCTCAGATGGTTAAAAGGGATTTGTCGAGATGGCAGGGATCGGGGTGCTGTGTCTCAGAGATCGGATCCCAAAGGTGCAAGGATAACAATGGAC